>OY728130.1:180232508-181462428 GCA_963277665.1 Viscum album
CGCACGTTTTGGTTCGCCACCACCATCCTAGTGCGGATAATGATTTTTAGCGTGAAATCTTGCCTTGTCGCATTCTCATGATCACCGCCGCTATCCGAGGTGATGTTTTCAATCCCTTTCTTTGTTTCACACTTTATTTTTTTGGGTCATAATTATATCTTTGAGTCCTTGGTTTTTACTGATAGGTACACTGGTCTGTGCCGCTTTTTTTTGGGTCTCGGAAGTTGTTGCAGGGAGTCGAGATCGTTTCCAAGTGTGTACGCTTTTGTCGAAGTGCGTGCAAGTGAGTAGGGTGTGGTTTGAATTTTAAAGCTTGACGTGACCATCGTTCAAGGTAGGCGTTTCCATCTTTTCTCTCTTTCCGAAGCTTTTCAAAGGCACTTCCATGATTTCATTTGATTTATAAATGTTATTTTCACCCTTATCATCTTTATAGTTTATTCATTGTAGTGTTTATTCGATGGTTAAAAGTGTTAAAAACTGCTTTGAAATTGTCCCTTAGTTATGTGTAGGTGTTCCCATGCCTTTGCTCCCAATTTTTAAACAATTTAATGCTTGCGTTTTCTAACTAAATTTTAGATTATGTTTCGCACCTCTAGTATTTTTATAGTTAACTTATGGTAGTGTTTTACTGTTGAAATATTTGAAAAAAACGGGTTTTGGATGCTCCTCTATTTACGCACATGTTTATGCCTTGCCAACTTGGTTGGAACTAACTGCCTTGACCTGCAAATGGTACTGTTGGACTTTTCAGTGGTGTTTTCTAGAAGAAATTTTTTTTGAAACTTGTTTATCCTATGTTGGTTGGTTTCATGGAACTTAATGCTTTTGAAGAAATTATTTCACGTCTCTTTGAATTGGTATTTTTCTCAAATTCCTGGTTTATAAGCGGTTCATGTTTTCTAAATGATGTGGGTCTCTCTGTGTGGTCCTTTCAAGTGGTTTGAAAATAAATCCATGCGTATATGCCCGTTTGGCTTTTGGTGTATATATTCTGTCGAGTGCGTGGGGTAATGTAACACTTGGGTTTGTTTTTAAAAATTGAATATGGTATCATTAAATAATTTTATTGCAATTCCTTGAAACTTGGAACCTAAAGGCCCGTTTGGATCTTTAAATACAAAAGTGGTGTTTATGGTTGCTTTGGATGAGCTTTTGCAATGTTTTCATAAAGGCATTGATTATGTAAAACTAGAGGTCCAATTTACAACTCCAAGTGTTTAATAAAGTGGTTTTGATAATCGAATGATGTGACGGCCCGGTTGGCACTTTGTATGTTTGACATGTATTCTTATATATATAAATATTTGGGGCACTCCTATCTAGGGTAACCCTTTATGGGCGAACGCAAAGGAATCATCCGTGTTTGGGGTAGGCAAGTGCGGTGAGATGAGTCATGCGTGCGAGGGACTTCCTACTTACAAAATATTATTATAACCACCATGGGTTCTTGGGTTTCTTTTAGATGATCGAGTGACAGTTTCTGACCAACACCGATTAGACGGGTTGGTACCCCTGGATTTGTTGTTAGGCCAGGTGGGATTTGCCACTGGATTGGTCAGTTAGGGCGGCCAGTTGGTTATAGACTTAAGAGCTTCACCATATGCTGGCAGGTGGTTCTGAAACCGAGCATGTCCAGGGGTATTCTAGGGATGTTTAGGATCACCCATGGTTACTGGATTACTTACATTGCTTGTTTTCTTTTCATTTCCCTAGTTTATTTTCAGTTGCACTTTTACCTGTTTACTCTTGTTCAGATTTGGTGTTTTTATGTTTTTATTTTCATTTATAAAATGGAAAATGATTTTGGAAATGGTGTGTAGCATGTGTTGGGTTTTTAAATGAGAACAACATGTTGCATATTTTAAAATGTGAAAACCCTGCTTTCATATCTGTATTTCAAACTTGTGTCAGCGAACTGTTTTGGGAAAGAGAATTGTTGGATTGAGTGGTTTATTCTTGGCATCCCTACTGAGCATCTCGGTGCTCACACCTATTATATATTTATAGTTGCAGGTTCAGTTTCCCGTACAGGTTTCTGGTTCATCTGCTCAATGTTGGAGTAGCGTGGTTTTGAGTTGGGTGGTGACCTAGGAGGTCACAAGGAGGTATGTTCGACTTATTTGTCTTTCTGCTGCCATTTTTATCATTATCGTCAGTTTTTTTATATTTTTATCTTTTTCTCTTGGGCCAAATCATTCCCAACGGTTAAATTTTTATGCCCGACACTTGTTTCCATCCCGGGGGGATCGGGAACGCCCTTCGGGCCATGTCGCGGGCCGACATGGGTGACCGGTTCAGGGTCGACCCGGGTTGGTTCATGACAAAATGGCATCAAAGCAGGCCTTTGTTATTTGGGATGTCTGGTATAAGGATATTAGGATTGTCGGGACTCATGGGGTAGGTTACGGGTCGGTGCATGATCACCACTACCCGTGACGAGACCTGAGTTACCAGGGGTAGTCTGGGTTTTGAGTCTTTTTCCATTGATTGTTATGGTTTGAGGGATGATAATGAAGGCGAACTGGTTCATGTTGTGGCCTCACATGGGGTGGTGACCCATGTGGAGTCTAAATGTCCACTTCAATGTCTTTTTATTGATATACCTTACTTGGGATATGGCTCACCACCATGTCGCCGAGTTAGGAATATGCACTAGTTCCTCGTTCTGGTGGTTTGTTGTTGGTTGTGTTTCATTTTGAACTCGGTTGATGTGTGTTTCTATTTAAAATTAAAGTGATTTCAAAATGAAAAAAAGGGTTTCTTCCAAAAAAAAATTGAAATTAGTAAAGCGGGTTTTCAATGAGAAAGTGTATTGGTTTGGAAAAACATGGTATGTGTTTGGATTTGGTAAGGAAAAAGAAGTGTTTGAACCTTGGAATTCCTTATGGAGTGTCACACATGAGTGAGTATGTATAGAGAGTGCACGGGGGCACTTGTTTTCACATAATGTGAGTGAGATTGAATGAATGCACATGTGACGATTCAAAAGGTTCCATAGGTGAGTTTTAAAATTTTAAAGAAATAATGGTTTTTGAAAAGTGATTTATGCTTGTATTTGTATATGTTTGGCTTATGGGCCTGTTTCCCCTTGTCTTGTGTTGTTTCTTTGATTGGATTTTGGAATTATGCTGGTTTTGATGGTGTTTTTCGTGTTGTTATGAGTATGCCGCTTAGAAAGCCTCCAAAAGTTGTCAATGAGTTATGCCCAATTCCAAGTTATTTTTGTGTGTTGCCTACTTACCGAGGTAGTAGATGTCTGTTAAAGGCCATTGTATAGTTCAGAAAGATATTGTGTCTTTGGTTTTTTGGGAACTCCCAAGGTAGTTAAGGTTTGTGTCATCCCAGAGTTATTAGAGGGTTCAGTTCCAGACTAGTAAAGGTGGGGGTGTCTCATCATTGTTAGAGTCTCGGGTGTAGTTGGTGGGGGTCGGATCTCGTGAAGGTTCCCCTTCTGACAAGGAGTTCATGCTGGAGGAACATGTCTCCAAGAATCTACCTTCGTCTGTATCGACTCCCAGTTTGTTGGACCGTTCTCACGCATTCCATTAGCAAGGTCGGTTCAGGCATTCTAATTCACCTTGTTGCATCCCTCCGAAGATTTTCTATCGTGCAACTGTTCGGGACAACAGGAAGAGTTCTGTAAGAAGTGCTGTTTTGGAGGAAGGAGTTAGGGACCGGGGGATGCAAAGGTTTGACTGTGAGGCAGGAGATGCTTCAGCCATCAGGGCCCCAACCACAGGTCTCGGGGTGAAGCTCGCGCACAGTCAAGAGTTGTCGAGGGTGTTTGGAACATCGGCTCAGATCATGTTTTCAAATTTAGATAGAAATATCCAAGGTTTTCTTGTTTGATTCTGGTCGCCTTCATAAACTCATCGTCGTGTTGTGGTGTGATGAGCTCATTGTACTTCAATTCAAGCGGTCTTATCTGCTCTCAAAGTGGTTTTAAAATTGATCAGTCTCTTTGAACGGTGTGGGCCCGTGAATATATGGACTCGTTCTGATTTTGAGTTGGTCTCAATTGTGTTCCTTGGGGGGGATGTTTGTTTCGTGAAATTGATAGGAGGTGTTGATTTTATTTCTCATCCTTACTTTTATGGGTTATTCCGTAGCGAGCTTTTTGTCAAAGTCTCAGGTGTGTTGTTCGGTCCATGTGGGGAAAATGAATGAGTTTGGTATGGGAGTTCCCATGTTGCCCCCCCCCAGGGGTGGTTTTTTCGGGTTCAAGGGTTTTTATATTAGTGAAGTCTTGTGGTGGGGAGAACCCTCTCATGTTCTCCCCTCAATATCGGGTAGTGTTTTTCCTTGAATTGGTCGGGTGTGACGTTGTTGGGAATGGTCACCCCGAGGTTCTCGGTTCTCTATGTTTTTTTTTCTAGGTAGTGACTCAAGTTGGGTCATATGTTAGCTTGGTGACTTTCTGGGGGTAGAAAGTGTCTGTGGTGGAAAGAATTGTCACACCCTGACCTGATTGATTTATTATTATTTTTATTTGTTTTAATTTTTATTTTGAGTTTCGGTAGCTGACGGGTCGAGTTTTAAAATTTTGGATGCTCTTTTCACTGTTGCGCGGTCAGCCCGCATGGATACCCAAGTGCATTGGGTTGTAGCGTGCAAGTGCGTGTGTTTTTTTAAGCCATGTGATGAGCACATGGCTCATCACTGTAAGCAGGCAGTGTCGGGTGACGCGGGTTGATCACGACTTTCTCAATTATGCATCCGGCTGCAGGTAATCGTGTGTGGCCAGCGGGGTTAACTATTTTTTAGAATAAACAATACTGCTGATTCTTTAAAAATAAAATAAAATAAGAGTGGGTTAAATAAAATGAAATAAATAAATAAATAAATTTTTGATAATAATAATAATGATATTATTATTATAATTGCTATATCCTTGGTTTTAATATTAATTTTAATTATAAGATAAATTGGCAAAAAAAAACTTAGACCTAATCATCCCCGGTGGCGCCCCGTTCCCCCCCCCCCCTTCCATATCTGCGCTCTGCGAGCCCCACCCCCCCCCCCCACCCCACCCTCGTTCTATGCTTCGCACCGCCAGCCCCTTCATCCCTGGTGGTAGAAGTCACCGCCCTCTCCTGTATCCGGTGCAAGGCGCCTTCTCCCCCTCCTCAACCACCTATGTATGCGGCCGACCGACACCCTCCGACCTTCCTCCCGTGTGGCGCGCTCAGACCCCAGCGCGATCTCCTTCCTCCGGAGGCCTGTGCGCGACGAACCCCTCTCCTCCTCCCTTGCTCCGGCGGGCCGACCTCGTCGCTCCGAACCCCCAGCCGCCTCCTCTATTTCGGCGTCAGACCCCACTTTCACTAGCAGTGCACAACCCAGTCGAATCCCCCTGTTCCAATTGCTCAAACACCCCTACGTTGCCGCTCACTGCAACTCCTCCCTGAGTTGTCCAGCCATCCAGTCGGGCTTGCTGCATGACCTCTTCACCCCCTTCCCTGTCCAGCTGGCACGAGAGCCCCCTGCCCCCTTCTTCTTTGCATGACCCAATGGCAGCGGCTCGTTTCCCTCCTCCAGACACGACGACCCCCTATCTGGCGGCCAACAACGAGAACCCGACCCCCCCCCCCGTCTGGTGGCCAGCAGCGGAAAACCTGAACCTCTTTGCGCAACACCTCAGAATGCTCCGACATGGCTGCGAATTCCCTCACTGGGTTCACGAAGGGTGCCTCGGGTCATGTCGGACCCTGTTCCATCATCCACCACTGAAGACGAAGCGATTCAGATCGCTTCGGATCGTCTACTTTTGTTCGCGGGGCACGTTTGGCCTCACCGCACGTTTTGGTTCGCCGCCGCCATCCTAGTGCGGATAATGATTTTTAGCGTGAAATCTTGCCTTGTCGCGTTCTCATGATCACCGCCGCTATCTGAGGTGATGTTTTTAATCCCTTTATTTTTTGCACACTTTAGTTTTTTGGGTAGTAATTATATCTTTGAGTCCTTAGTTTTTACTGAGAGGTACACCGGACTGCGCCACTTTTTTGGGTCTCGAAAGTTGTTGCAGGGAGTCGAGATCGTTTCCAAGTGCGTTCACTTTTGTTGAAGTGTGTGCATGTGAGCAGGGTGTGGTTTGAGTTTGAAATCTTGACATGACCATCATTCGAGGTAGGTGTTTCCATCTTTTCTCTCTTTCCGAAACTTTCCAAAGGAACTTTCATGATTTCATTTGATTTATAAATGTTATTTTCACCCTTATCATCCTAATAGTTCATTCATTGTAGTGTTTATTCGATGGTTAAAAGTGTTAAAAACTACTTTGAAATTGTCCCTTAGTTATGTGTAGGTGTTCCCATGCCTTTGTTCCCAATTTTTAAACAATTTAATGCTTTCTTTTTCTTAACTAAATTTTAGATTATGTTTCTCACCTCTAGTATGTTTATAGTTAACTTATGGTAGTTTTTTACTGTTGAAATATTTAAAAAAAATGGGTTTTGGATGCTCCTCTGTTTACGCACATGTTTATGCCTCGCCAACTTGGTTGGAACTAACTTCCTTGATCTACAAATGGTACTGTTGGACATTTGAGTGGTGTTTGCTGGTAGAAACATTTTATGAAACTTGTTTTTCCTATGTTGGTTGATTTCATGGAACTTAATGCTTTTGAAGACATTATTTCGCGTCTCTTTGAATTGGTATTTTTCTCAAATTCCTGGTTTATAAGCGGTTCGTGTTTTCTAAATGATGTGGGTCTCTCTGTGTGGTCCTTTAATGTGGTTTGAAAATAAATCCATGCTTATATGCCCATTTGGATTTTGGTGTATATATTCTGTCAAGTGCGTGTGGTAAGGTAATGCTTGGGTTTGTTTTTACAAATTGAATATGGTATCATTAAAGACTTTTATTTCAATTCCTTGAAACTTGGAACATAAAGGCCCATTTGGCTCTTTAAATACAAAAGTGGCATTTATGGTTGTTTTGGATGAGCTTTTGCAATGTTTTCATAAAGGCATTGATTATGTAAAACTAGAGGTCCGATTTACAACTCCAAGTGTTTAATAAAGTGGTTTTGATAATCAAATGATGTGAAGGCCTGGTTGGAACATTGTATGTTTGACATGTATTCTTATATATATAAATATATGGGGCGCTCCTATCTAGGGTAACCCTTTATGGGAGAACGCATAGGAATCGTCTGTGTTTGGGATAGGCAAGTGTTGTGAGATGAGTCACATGTGCAAGGACCTTCCTACTTACACAGTATTATGATAACCACCATGGGTTCCTGGGCGTCTTTTAGATGATCGAGTGACGGTTGCTGACCAACCCCGATTAGACGGGTTGGTACCCCATGGATTTCTTGTTAGGCCAGGTGGGCTTTGCCACTGGATTGGTCAGTTAGGGCAGCCAGTTGGTTATAGACTTAGGAGCTTCACCATACGCCGACAGGTGGTTCCGAAACCGAGCACATCCAGGGGTCTTCTAGGGATGTTTAGGATCACCCATGGTTACTGGATTACTTACATTGCTTGTTTTCTTTTTCATTTCCCTAGTTTATTTTAATTTTCACTTTTACCTGTTTACTCTAGTCCAGCTTTGGTATTTTTCTATTTTGATTTTCATTTATAAAATGGAAAATGATTTTGGAAATGGTGTGTAGCGTGTTTTGGGTTTTTAAATGAGAACAACATGTTGCATATTTTAAAATGTGAAAACCCTACTTTCATATCTGTATTTCAAACTTGTGTCAGTGGACTATTTTTGGAAAGAGAATTGTTGGATTCAGTGGTTTATTCTTGGCATCCCTACTGAGAATCTTGGTGCTCACGCCTATTATATCTTTCCAGTTGCAGGTTCAGTTTCCTGTACAGGTTTCTGGTTCAGCTGCTCAATGTTGGAGCAGCTTGGTTTTGAGTTGGGTGGTGACCTAGGAGGTCACAAGGAGGTATGTTCGACTTATTTTTCTTTCCACTGCCAGTTTGTATCTTTATCGTCAGTTTGTTTATCTTTTTATCTTTTTTTCTTGGGCCAAATCATTCCCAATGGTTAAATTTTGATGTCCATCACTTGTTACCATCCCGGGGGGATCGAGAATGCCCTTCAGGCCATGTCGCGGGCTGACTTGGGTGACCGGTTCAGGGTCGACCCGGGTTGGTTCGTGACATCAAGATTAGAGGGAGATAGATGATTAGATCAAGGTGGATTGAGAGGAAGAAAATGTAGTGGGTCTCCTTCGTCACTTGATAATTAAATTTTCACCAATGATCAATCCTAAATTGAGGAAGAGATAATTGGTTTTTTTAAAACCTATTTAGTAAATCATCAAAAAACTATTTTCATCCACTTTATTTATTTGATGATTTTATTTCCTTTACATGAGCATGATATATGGATTGATTTGTTCATTTTAGTTTATTATTCATTTTCCATGACCCCACTTTGAATATACTTGATTTATTATCATTATCCAAGAATGATTGGACAATAGAAATTTCACCCTTTTTTTAACCTTTCCACCCACCCGTTCTTCATGTTCTTTATCGTTGGACCATGGGGTCACTATATGACATTGTTAGGGAGGGTTGGAGAACAATCATACCCTTAAATTCGTAGCTTTTGTATGAATAATGAACATATGTTTTTATAGACCTATTGGGATGGATCATGAGTTGCAGGTGATTATTCATGGATATGGGATCTAGAGTGGTGGTGGAATCAGGTGGAAGATTATTGAAGGTGCAACAGTTGGCATTGTGGGATTCATAAGTATTTCTAGATTCTATGTTTTGGCCATAGGAGGCTTGGAAATAATGGCCAAAGGATATTTCTATAAATCTTGGGTGTTCAACCAATGAGATTCCTAGAAATGGAAATAGATATTTAGAACACATGTATAATATGTGGATTCTATTTAAATCCCTACTACACGTTGTGTATCCTGGAAGAACACACGATGTATAGCCCCCATTGTTGTGGAACCAGGGGTTTTGTGAAAATATAAGGATCACACACTCTGTGGTTAGACCCAAAAACTATGTGATATTATGTGAAATCCCGAACTGGGAACCACCGAATGGTTCCCTGAGCCGGTTGGCCACATGCCCTCAAGGGTGCCTCCCCGTATGTTAGAGGTTCCGACTAGCAGCAAGGGTCTAGTAAGACAGTTTTGGGGAGAATATACCCTTTTTCAGAATAAAATACCAGTGGAAGAAAATAACAATAACCAAGTGCAGAAGAATATATAAATAACTAGAACAAATACATGTCATATGATGACCAAAATAGAAAATACAATACTCAACTGAAAGGTAAATCATGCTATGACAATGAAAATGCGAAGTGCCTATAATGAAACTAAATATAAAGCCACAATGCATCCAAAGTGGGTACCAAACCATATCTGGTTCCCTCTCCCATGATCCAATCCCAAATTGCAACCTATCCCAAGGCCTTGCCCTTATCATGTTCTGCAATAACAAAATCTGCTCGAGTGCGGATCAGGCAGCCCGAATAGGGTGTGAGTACAACTCAGTAGGCCACCACCCACAGTGTCTAAAAAGAGTCTAGTAAAAATATAGTGCATGCAATTTTATGAAGAAAAAAGAACAATTCATATTTTAAATATTTATCACATTGTCATTTAATATTTACTCATCTTATTAGGACAATTCAATTCATGTTTCCCATTTGAATCATCAATCATTATCATTAATCATTTGGTGTAGGTAGGCATGCCTAGCACCCCAATTATAAGTTGAATCATCATTCGTTATTATCATTAATCATTTGGTGTAGGTCGTCATGACTAGCACCACAAATCTTAGTTCAAACATCATTCATTATTATCATTCATTGGGTGTAGGTCGTCATGCCTAACACCCCAAATCTCGTTGAGTGTAGGTCATCATGCCTAGTACTTCTTTTCACAATCGGTGTAGGTTGTCATTACTAACACCCCATAATCTCAAGCTTGGATAACTATTGGGGAGGAATGCCATGTCCAATTCGCAACTTCTAATCGGTCAAGGACGCCATGCCTAGCCCCACAAAATCTCAGTCATTTATTCATTCTATAAATCATAAGAATTTTTCACATTATTCAATTACTAATCCAATGATTAGTCAAACATTTCAAAGGCCATTAGTTAATTAAAAAATTAACTAAGCATATAACCCATTAATTAATTCATCAATTAATTAATCAATCAATACCATTATCATTCCATAATGAATTCTTTACAATTAAATATCCATTTCAAATCTGAACTTACCATAATTAATTATCACAATTTATTATTTTTTATCAACATCATGACATATAACTGATTCTCCCAATTAATTATATTTTTTCAACATAAATATCTCAAGACAAAATCTCAACCCAAATTAATCTCCAAAACAAATATCAATTTGGGAAACCCCCTTTATTTTTTCTGTGATTAATTATCAATTAATCTCTAAGGAAAGTCATAAGTCAAATCCATATTCCTAATTACTCCAATTTAGGAATTTAATTAACAAGGTAAATCTAGAAAATTCATAAAATCATACACATATCATAAATCTTTACTAAAGGAGTGTGATTTAGACTACCTACCTCAGTTTCTTGACAGAATTTATCCCAATGGAAATCCTCAAAATCTGAGCGGCACAACGTCGTTGATGAATCTCTAGATCTAAATCCCTAAAACCAAAACTAAGATCAAAGGAATCGAGATCTTGAAAAACAAGATCTAGATACACAAATCCTAGATCTAGATCTCAATACATAGGTTTATATCTATGAAAATGGTGGAGATCTACCATGAAAAGATCATGGAAATATAGAGGAAAGAATGGGAGAATCAGCGGGATGAAATCCACTTACCAGGAGGAGAGTGGATCTTCAGTCTGGGATTATGATACCAAAGAATGGTGTTTAGATCCCCTTGGACTCCCTCCAGAAGGCTTTGGGAACACCTATAATTTTTCAATCCTGATCCAAGGATGAAAATATAGAAGTCCCAGGGGTTCGAGTGGTTTTAAAAAAGATTTTTGGAATTAAAATCCAACACGCACACTTTCCTGGGATGAGGCGCACGGTTAGGAAAATCGTGTGCCAACCATGGGGACCCATCTATCCAGTTTTTCATGGTTTTCATGGTTTATTCGCATGGTTTGTTAAACCGTGTGCAAACTATGTGGACCTCTCTATCCAATTTTTCACACTTAGCACGGTTTGGTCGTACAGTTTGTCAAACTGTGCACAAACCATGCACAACCCACTGCCCATTATGTTTCTAAACAAATTCACCCAAACGCACCCCAAGCCACTACTACAAGTTAAAGGTATCTAAAATCTTCAAAAAGAACCTAAAAACATGCCTGAGAAGACTCTAGAAAAGTCTAGGATCTTAAAATCTCCCGCCTTATAATAGCTCATCCACGAGCTGTACTCCTGAACTTCTCCAAGATTCCAAGACAAAACAATTAGTCCCTTGAGACCTTATATATACATCACATTCCCAAGTTTCCTCTTGAACATTTCCATGTTTCCATAACACATGAACTAACGGCACGGTCTTTCCCTGTAACACTTTCTCACTACGACCCAGCACACATAGCAGATGATCCTCAAAGGACGCATCTATCACGAGGTCAACATCCTCCACATCAATCACATGATAAGGGTCGGGTGATACCACCATAGTTGTGACACATGGAAAACATCATGCAAATCGTTGTGTTTCTATAGAAGTTATAATCAGTATTCCACCGGCCCGATTCTCTCCAACACCTCAAACGGTCCCACAATCCTGGGCACTAACTTGCCATGCCTCCATATCTTGTGGTGACCCAATCTAGGTGACACCCGTTGGAATACAAAATCACCCTCTATAAACTTTAGGGGTCATATCAATCTATCGACATACAACTTCTTCCAACTCTAAGTCATATCCATACATTTCTGAATCAACTGTACCTACTCTGATGTCTCTAGAATGATACTTGGTCCCAACTAATCTAACTCACCCACCTCTAACCAACATAGAAATGATCTAAATTTCTACCCTAAAGTTCCTCATACGATGTAGTTTCTTAATAACTATTGTTATAGGTGAACTCCACTAAAGCCAAGTGCTTTTTCCAAGAACCACCAAATTCAAGAACACATGATCGCAGCATATCCTCTAACACCTGTATAGTACAATACGACTGCCCGTCTGTCTGTGGATGGAAGGACATACGTAATAGAACATATGTAACAAGCGCATTCTGTAATCCCTAATAGAATCATGAAGTAAATCACGAATCCAGATATGAAACTACAATCTACGAAACCCCATGGAAACGAACAATCTCTTTCATGTTCTCCCAACTACTCTACTATGAAGGTTTCCTTAATAGGAAACAAGTGTGCTACCTTCGTTAGTCAGTCCACAATGAATGAAATCTAAGAGTATTTGGAAGTCCTACCATGAGATCCATAGTCACGTCATCCCACTTCCATTCCAGAATAGGTTATAGCTGCAATAGGCCTCCAGGTCGTTGATGATCTGCTTTCACCTGCTAACAGGGGAAACATCTTTTTAGAAACCATGTTATCTCCATTTTCATTCATGACCACCAAAAATATCATCAAAGGTCACGGTACATTTTTTTCACCCCAATATGTACCTCCCACCTTGAAGTATGAAATTATTGCATGAGTTCCTATCACATACTCGTAGGCACAAAAACATAATTTTTCACATAAATGATCTCATCCTCATCTATTTTTCAGTCTGAAGGTGTCTCCCCACCTTCAAATCTTTCCCTTAAGGCTAAACACTCTGAATCCTCATATTGTCTATCCCTGATCCATCTCAAGAGTGTAGACTCCACTACTACAGAAACTAGAGTCATCCTATCCTGACTCTCTTGTACAACCACATGCATTTCCACCAAAAAATTCACCATATTTCACATTGTACTCGACTCATTTACCAACTGAGTATGTGTTTTTCTACTCAAGGAATCAGACATGTTATTCCCCTTTCGGGGTGTATATGCTAGTTCAAAATCAAAGGACTGCATATACACTACCCATCTTCGCTACCAAAGATTCGAGTTGCACTGTGAAAATATGTACTTCAAGATTTTGTGATCTGTAAAAACTGTAAACTTTTCACCCAAAAGATAGTGTCTCCAACACTTTAGAGCCTAAACCACTATTTCCAACTCAAGCTCATGCGTAGGGTAATTCTGTTTATGTGTCCATAGCTTCCTAGACCCACAAGCAATGACTATACCCCATTGTATCAACATAGCTATGATTCTGACCCCAGAAGCATCACAATACATCGTGTACTCCTCACCGGACTCAGGTAAGATCAAAATCGGGGCTGATTTCAAGCTCTTATTCAACTCCTGGAATGAATTCTCAAATGCACCTATCATAAAAAAAATTATCCCTTTCTTTGTCAAACCAGTAAGCGGTGCTTCCATTTGGGAAAATTCTTGGATAAACCTCATGTAATAACCAGCTAATCCCAAAAGGCTTCGAATATCAAAAACATTCTTGGGATGCTCCCAAGAAATCATTTCCTACACTTTTTTTGGGTCCACTAACACACATTCTTCCAATTTGATGTTCCCAAAATAGTGTACCCTGTTAATCCAAAAATGACATTTAGAAGCTTGGCATATAGCTGGTGCTCTCTCAGTGTTCCCAGGACACTGTCAAGATGTTGGGCATGATCATCATGAGTCTTAGATTACACTAACATGCCATCCACAAACACCACAACAAACTGATCTAAGTACAGATGAAAGATTATTTTCATCAAGTCCATAAACACTATTGGAGCATTTTTTAACCCAAATGGCATTATGACAAACTCACAAAGGCCATACATGCTTCTGAAAGCATTTATTGGTATATCGGAAGTCCGAACTCTCACCTGATGATACCCTGATCTCAGATTGATCTTTGAAAACACACTATCCCCCTTCATCTGGTCAAATAGATTATTGATACGTGTAACAGGATATTGGTTCTTCACAGACATTTTATTCAACTTCTACTAATAAACACACCAGTATAAACACCCATCGTCCTTCATTGCAAACAAAAAGGGTGATCCCCAAGGTGATGTACTTGGAATGATAAACCCCTTATCCTCTAAATATTCCAATTGTGTTTTCATCTCTTGAATCTTAGGTGGTTCCATTATATAAGGTGGAATAGATACCAGCTTAGCCCCCGACATGAGCTCAATAGTTAATTCCACATCTCTTTCAGGTGGTAACCCTAAAAAATATTTAGGAAAGACATCCTGAAACAATTCTACTACTAGTGGAAGGACATCTTTCCTACCACTCCCATCATCCAGCAAAAGACTAGAAACCTGGGTCGTGAGCTCTCCCAGTTGCTGAGTAATTGTCCCAGATCTTCCTACATGGATATCCCATTTTCCCCAAAGGACATTTTGGTCACCCTCGGGAGATACAAAGGTCACACTCCTGTAATAACAATCTATGTGGGCTCAGTATGTGACTAGCCAGTCCATACCCATAATCTGGTTGAAGCCCGTTATATGAAGGACATACATATCTCAAACGAAACGATACTCTCTGATCTCTAGAGAACATCACTTACATAAATAGATATCCCTAGTCCATGTTCCCAATGGTGTATCGATATTAATCATCCAACTTATAGAATCCGCCTCCAGGCTCAATCCATTAACAAGATTTGCAGATATGAAGGAATGAAGGGCACCAATATCAAAAAAAATAGTAGATAAAGTAGAATCAACTAGAATAGTATGTCTCACTATTGATGGACCATCCTTTCTCTCCACAAGTGTAAAATGCACTCCATGTTACTTTCCTACCCCTCTTCCATATGGTGTCTCCTAACTCCATTGAGTAGCACCACTCTTCTGATACTGGCACTCATTCCCTGAAGCACCATGTCCACTACCTCTACCACCTCTTCCAGTAGAACTCTAGCTTCCAGACCTGTATGGTGTAGAAGATCATCTTCCCACACTCTGACTCTATGCAACTACTCCCTCAACACCAGCCTCCACTGCTTCCTATATAACATATGTAGGTGTCCCATCTTTCCAAAGAACTGGCACTCCACTGATGGCCAAGGACAATGTGTATGATAGTGTCCCTTCATACCCCATTGGTGGAAAATCACATGAGAAAGATACAATGTAACTATTCCTCATGATTGTCCACCTTATTTTCCACTGTCTTGACTAAGATTATCGTGATGACACTTCCTGCTCTAGAAAGGCCCACTCCCTGATCATCTATCTAATTATCCAGTACTAGAATCCTCCTTTAGGTTCCCCTCTGAAATGAGAGCTTGATTAATCACTTCTGAGAATTTCTTCAGCCAAAAGATATTCACTTTGGACTTAATTTCACACTTAAGTCCATCCTAAAATCGTTTTGCTGAAGATGCCTCATCTGCAGCCAATGCTGGAGAAAATCATTGTAAATCTATGAAATGTTTAGCTTACTCCATTATGTACATGCTTCCTTGTGTCAGATGCATAAAATATGAATCCTTCTCTTATCTCAGCGTGTCTGGATAGAAGTGTTCCAAGAACTTCTCCAAAAATTCCTTCAATAACATATTATCAGTCTGTCCATATCATACCTAAATGTCCCACCATAGTTTCTCTAAATCCCACAGCATATAAGTAGCCAACTTGAACCTCCTCTCATCCAAAGCCTCTGATTAGCCACTAAATGAGGCTAATATTCATTGGTAATTTATATAATATTCATGTTCTTTATTATTCATAAACACCATTTTAGTGCATTTTACACTTTGAACATCATTTCACATTATGATTGTAATACCTTCTTAAAATGCACTATTATGTGGTACATTTTTGAACATCATTTAAAGTACCAAATTATTCATCTGATTATACATATTTTAATTTGATAATTTATCTACACTCCAATATGAACATGTTTCATTTAGGGATCAATGGAGAATTCATGGAGGATGATGGAGATATTTGGCAATGAAAGGAAGCAATTCTGGAGAAGGCAGATTGGACATCAGCCCACTGATGAGACTGTGGGGCCCAACATGCAGGCCCAATTAATCCCAACTTTTGTGGGATGCTATAAGCCATGTATAGAAACAAATAACTCTTCAGGAGTTAATGCTAATTCGGCCTCCATGGTGGTCATTTAGGCGGCCCAATTTAGAGATACAATTCTGGGCCAGATTCTGCGGCCCAGAACAACATCCCACTAATTTGATCATATCGCGGCATACACAACTCCAAATGGGCCCAAATTTTACAAGCGGTTAGAAGACATCCGGATCTCCATTTTCTGCTTCTATGTCCCACTCTGATTCGGCCTTCTAGAGGGTCGTCCAGATGCGTCTGTTTGGTGGATGAAAACTGGATGCCACCGCGGGTCAAACGTGGAAAAGTCCAAATTCCACAAGCTTTCCACCACCTATAGCCTACCAAAATTAATTAAGATGCTTTGTACTGTTGGTGGCTCGACCCAAGGCTCCCAAAATTCCTATTTAAGGAAGTGGTGGGGAAGGATTTGAGGATCTTGTATGCTTTATTCAATTGTAATGTTATGCTGCATTTTTGTTGCCTCAATTTTGTCCTTCACATGTAAGTTGTTCAAATCACTTTAGTTTCTTAATAAAAGTTCTTCTTATACTCTTATTCTGTTATTATTAATATCACTTTGATACCATTGGATCAAGGTGTGAATTTATTCACACCAACCCTTGTGAAATTATTCACACAACGGTGGAGTGATCATTTTATTTTTGTTGTTTTCTTTACTTCTCCATTTCCTCCCTCATGAGTCTACTTTCCGCTTCCATTGAAACCATGGGATCAATGGAGGGATAACCCACTTATGTGTTGATCCAAGGGAGTAGCAAGGGGCTGGATTGGATGTTATTTATCACCTAATTAATGTATAATCACTTCTTAAATTGGGATTTTTATTTAATGATTTTTAAACTCCCTCGTCCTTGTTGAATTTAAGGCCACACACATCAAGTACTAATACGATCCTTTACCTTGAAGTGCTCAAAACTTTGATCCTTCAAGTGTATAGGTGATTAGTATTAGAGGGTGTAGGTATTAATCCCGTAAGTGATGATGTTGTTTTATCTCCTTAAATGAACTCATCTCAAATTTAAGAATTTGAAATTATTAAAAAGAAAATACATCCAATCCACCCCGATCGATAACCTAGGATCAACTCATTCTTTTAAATTGAATCCACTTAAATCTTTTATATATCTTTAAAACCCATCCAAAATCAATCCAAGTTGGCCACTTAATAGCCAAAAATACATCCCTTAGGTTGTGTATCTTAGGTATTTTCTTAGGTCTCTGTGGAATCGACAACCCAAGCTACACTACAAGGACCGTTCTACCCTTCTTCTCTTGGGTAAATTTGGGCGTGAACCAAATTTTGGCGTCGTTTCCGGGGACAAAGTAAGTACCTTAGATCCAAAACAACCTTCTTTCCTCACCTCCATTCTTCTACTCTCACCCAAGATCTCTTATCTTATTCCTTTCTCGCTTTTTTTTTGGCGCATGTCCGCCTACACCCGCAATTTCTCAAACAGACTAGTTAGGGTGGAAAGTCCTAGGATAGGGGAGTCAAGTGCACCTAAGAGATTGTATAAATAAGATTCAAATATTCTTGAAACCCCAAAGTCAGAACTTGAAACAAGTCCAATGGAGGGTCATCCACAAAATCAAATTGTAAACCCTGGGGGGAATCAAATGGGAAACCAAAACCAAGAAGCTCCAAACTTAGGGAATGTAGTTGATCAAATCATGAACGACTACCTCACTCCAGCTTGGAGAAATGCCCCCTCATGCATTATACACAATTCCATAGGAGACACCAACTACATATTCAAACCCCATGTCCTAAACCACCTTCCAACCTTTCATGGGATGGAGTCAGAAATTCCATACCTTCATGTCAAAGAGTTCAACGACATTGTTGAAACCATGTGTCCCCAACATCAACTAGAATCCACTAAGATGAGGCTATTTCCTTTTTCATTAAAGGATCGAGCTAAAAATTGGCTAAACAACTTGAGACCTGCATCAATCCACTCTTGGGACCAACTGCAAAGAGAATTCTACAAAAAATACTTCCCTCATCACAAAACAATTGCACTTAAAAAGAGCATCAAAAACTTTTTTGAAAAAGAGGGAGAGTCATTCTATGAAACCTGGGAGAGGTTCAAAGACACCCTAAACATGGTTCCACACCATGGGTTTTCCATACCTGAATAAGTGAGAATTTTCTATGAAGGGTTGGGTCCGGGGAACAAACAGTTCATTGACATGATGTGTAATGGGACCTTTAAAAACAAGGCCCCAAATGATGCTTACGAGTATCTGGAAAGTCTGGCTGAACAAAACAAAACTTGGGGAACTTCACCTTATTCTGAAAAGCCACAAAGAACCACTGGAATTCATACACTTAGAGAAGAAGAAAGCCTTAGGGCTAAACTCGCAGCACTCTTTAGGAAGGTTGAAGAGATAGACCTTAGGAAAGTCCATGAAATCCAAAATGTAGACCTTGTTTTCACAATTTGTGACAAACATGACCATAAAAAAGACAACTGCCCAACCATTCCATCCATCAAGGATGTTCTTCTAGGAGGACCCCCAGCGGAAGTCAATGCCCTAAACTTTCAAAAGCCCCAATACCAAAACACCTTCAATCCATGGTACAATGACCACCCTGGCTTCTGATGGAAGGATAACCAACAACATAGCCAACCACAAGGGAAAAATCCTTACCCTCAACAGAACTACCAAACCCATAACCAGTTCCAAACCCAACCTATCCAATACCAACAGCCACCGGTCCATTTTCAACAAACCATCCCACCTCCAAAATATCCCCCTGGGATAAACCAACCTACTCAAGCACCAACCCAAACTGTTCCACAAAGACTACTAGAACAACTATGAAAACAAATGGAGAGGATGAACTCAGAAGTCTCTTCCCTCAAACAAGAACTTCAAACCATCAAAACAGGAAAGGCACCCATGCCTACTCAGGCAGTGCCATCCTCAAATTCAAGGGGAGAGTCATGTTGTGCTCAAACAACTCATGAACAACTAAAGGCTGTGACTGTTTTAAGAAGTGGGAAATCAATTGAGAAACCTAAACAACTAATTCAGAACCCACCTGAAGATTCAAACTTGGATGAAATTTTAAATGAACCACAAGATCAAACTGAGGAAACTGATAACAATGTGAAAGAAACAACTCTTCAACAAACAACCCCAAAACCTGCACCATTTCCCCAACGCATGAGGGGGAAATCCAAGCCTGAACTGAGTGAAACGTTGAGGGAAATATTTTCACAAGTCAAGTTGAACATACCCCTTCTCGATGCCATCCAAACTATACCTGCCAACTCAAAGTACCTTAAGGACTTGTGCACTTTTAAAAGAAAATTTTCACATAAAAACCAAGTCTTTTTGGCTGCTAATGTGAGTACCACCATTCAAGGAACCATTCCTACTAAGTTAAAAGACCCAGGTTTCCCTTACATCAATGTTGAACTAGGAGAAAGAAAAGTTGTCAAGGCCTTGTGTGACCTAGGTGCTAGTGTCAATCTCATCCCATATGCTGTGTACTGCCAGTTAGGCCTAGAAGAGCTCCAACTCACATCTGTCACACTTCAGCTTGCTGATCGTAGCATTAGGGTTCCAAAGGGGATTTTGAAGGACTTTCTGGTAAAGGTTGAAAATTTCATCTACCCTGCTGATTTCATTGTCCTTGAAAACCATCCAAATTTAGGAAATAAGGAACAAACCCCAATCATCCTTGGTCGTCCTTTCCTTGCAACAATCAACTCTGTTATCCGAGTCCGAAATGGGAACATGACCATCACCTTTGGGAACATGAGTCTAGACTTGAACATCTATAATGCAAGCTCACAAATAGGGGATGATGAGAATATTCATGAAGTAAACATGATAGGAAGCATTGATAATGAATCCATGGAACATCAAGGAATATTTGATGAATGTTTAAGTCAGAATGAGATTGATTTCCTTTGTTCATAAGAAGGAAGTTTATCTCCTTGGCTTGAATCATTTTCAAATTGCTCTTATGATGAATTCTTAGGTCTAACAATCAGTGAAACCTTTCAAGAAACCAATTTCATAGAGACCCCTCTAAATTCCTTCCCTAAATTTGATCAAGCCAATCTAGTAGCTGAAACTTATACATGTGCGGAATCAATCCAATCTGAACCTCTAAAAAAAGAAATTGATCTTGATCCAATGTCCCGATCTTCTGCTGAAATTATGAACCAACCTGATCTTGAATTGAAGGAACTTCCTGCTGCACTAAAGTATGCCTTCCTAGGGGAAAATCAAACACATCCTATTGTCATTTCTTCTTCTCCTGAAGCCAATCATGAGAGGATGCTTCTAGATGTCCTTAGAAAGCATAAGAAATCCATTGGTTGGACCCTTTCTGATATTCCTAGGATTAGCCCACTTATCGGGACTCATAGGATTGTTCGGGAATCTGATTCAAAGCCATGTCGTCAACCTCAACGGCGACTCAATCCCAATCTCATGGAGGTAGTAAGGAAGGAACTTCTGAAATTGTTGAAAATTGGTATCATATATCCCATAGCTGAGAGTGAATGGGTGAGCCCAATCCAAGTGGTTCCAAAAAAGGCTGGAATCACAGTGATAACCAATGAGGATGGAGAGATTTTTCCAACAAGGGTGAGTAGTGGATGGAGGGTCTGCATTGACTATAGGAAACTAAACTCATTCACCAAGAAGGACCATTTCCCCTTACCATTCATTGACCAAGTCCTTGAGAGAGTGGCAGGTCATGCCTTCTACTGTTTCTTAGATGGGTACTCGGGGTACAATCAAATTGAGGTCTCCCTAGAGGATCAAGGGAATACTACATTCACATGTCCTTTCGGTACGTTTTCCTTCAAACGCATGCCCTTTGGGTTATGAAATGCCCCTGGAACCTTCCAGCGGTGCATGATGGGAATCTTCTCAGACATGGTAGGGGATTTTCTTGAGGTCTTCATGGATGACTTCTCTATGTTTGGGGATACTTTTGAGGGATGTCTGCAGAATGTGGAGAAAGTCTTGTCAAGATGTGAAGAAAAAAATCTGGTCCTAAACTGGGAAAAATGCCATTTCATGGTTAAAGAGGGACTTGTTCTAGTCCATCTGGTCTCGATTAGGGGGATTGAAGTTGATAAAGCAAAGGTTGACATCATTCATCACCTTCCATCACCCAAAACTGTCAAGGAAGTGAGGTATTTCTTAGGACATGCTGGTTTCTATAGAAGATTCATCAAGGACTTTAGTTCAATATCCCGTCCCCTTTGTGCTCTCTTAGTAAAGGATGCTCCATTTGTTTGGACAGAAAGCTGTGAGGGTTCATTCTCAACCCTCAAATCCTCTCTCACCTCTCCTCCCATTATGAAATCTCCAAATTGGAACCTTCCTTTTGAACTTATGTGTGATGCCAGTGACTTTGCTGTTGGAGCTGTGTTAGGACAACGTTGTGATAAAACTCCTTATGTCATTGCTTATGCAAGCAAATCCTTAAATGATGCCCAAATCAACTACACCACCACTGAAAAGGAGTTACTTTCTATTGTGTTTTCCTTAGAGAAGTTTAGGTCCAACCTCTTAGGATCACCCATCACTGTGTTCACTGACCATTCTGCACTAAAATACCTCTTCCAAAAACAAGATGCTAAGGCTAGACTGATTAGGTGGGTCCTTCTCTTACAAGAATTTGACCTCACAATCAAGGATAAAAAGGGAGTTGAAAATGTTGTAGCTGATCACCTCTCTAGGATGGAATTCAAAGACAACTCAAATCACCTTTCTGTGTCTGATTCGTTTCCTGATGAACACTTATACTCTGTGAGTGACTGCCCTTGGTATGCTGACATAGCAAATTTCTTAGTGACAGGAGTCATTCCAAAATTCTTAGGGACTCAAGCTCGAAGGAAATTCCTTTCTGATGTTAGACACTATGTGTTTGATGATCCATACCTTTATAAGTTCTGCCCTGACCAAGTCATTAGGAGGTGTGTTCCAGAATCTGAACAAGTGTCCATCCTTAAATTCTGTCATAGTGAGGCATGTGGAGGTCACTTTTCCTCTAAGAAAACATCTGCTAAGATTCTTCAATGTGGTCTTTTCTGGCCCACCCTTTCAAGGGATTCCTACACATTTTGTCAAAGCTATCCTAGGTGTCAACAAGTAGGGTCCATCACAAAAAGGAATCAAATGCCACTCACTCCCATCTTAGTGGTTGAAATCTTTGACTGTTGGGGAATTGACTTCATGGGTCCCTTACCAAACTCTCGGGGATACCTCTACATACTCTTAGCTGTTGATTATGTCTCAAAATGGATTGAGGCCATTCCCACAAAATCCAATGATCATCAAACTGTAATTAGATTCCTAAAAGAAAACATATTCTCTAGATTTGGAATTCCTAGGGCTATCATAAGTGATCACGGAACTCATTTTTGCAATCGTCCATTCTCATCACTCATGGAAAAATATGGAATTTCTCAAAAAGTGTCCACTGCTTACCACCCACAGACCAATGGTCAAGCCGAGTTAGCCAATCGTGAAATTAAGAAAATTCTTGAAAAAACTGTCAACCCCTCTAGGAAAGAATGGTCTGAGAAACTCTTAGATGCTCTTTGGGCCTATAGAACTGCATATAAAACCATTTTAGGAATGTCCCCATATAGGTTGGTTTATGGTAAAGCATGCCATTTTCCAGTGGAGATTAAACATAAGGCCTTTTGGGCAATTAAGAAAATTGATTATGATCTCTCATTGGCCGGAACAAAAAAGAAATTAGATCTCAATGAACTGGAGGAACTAAGGATGGAGGCTTATGAAAATTCAAGGATCAATAAAGCTAGAGTTCAAGCCTACCAATCTAGGAATATCAAGGTCAAACATTTTGAACCGGGAAAACTTGTGCTCTTGTATAGTTCAAAACTTAATTTACATCCGGGAAAGTTAAGGTCTAGATGGTCAGGACCTTTCATAGTGCATCATGTATTCCCCCATGGGGCAGTAGAGATTCAAGATCCCACAAGTGGTCACATTTTCAAGGTCAATGGTCAAAGGTTAAAAACATTCGTTGAATCATTCAATAAACAGGAAATAGATGTTGAGTTAATTGATCCAATCTATGAACCAGGAAAAAATTGATAAATTTGGGATCTATGTCGGGCTAACGACGTTAAACAAAGCGCTGCACGGGAGGCAACCCGTGGTTTTTATGTTTCTAATCTTTCTGAATCATCTTTATTTTTCAAATAAGATTACTTAATAATTTTTATATTTAAAAATAAAAAAAATATACTTTTGACCTGTTCTTCTATTATGAGTATGGATGGGTACGAAAGAGGAGCACCATATTCATTCGTGTCACGTGGTGTGATCCTTGAGTAATACCTTACCCAGAAATTTAAAAAGAAGACAATGTATCATCAGTTTATTTTGTTTTTATTATTCAATAGGTTAAGAAAAAAAATAAAAATATAATAATACAAAAAAAAAGTCCACGCCATAGGCCGTGGGGCAAATCCCGTCACAACCGGCGAAGCCGCGGGGACTCGAACCCCGGACCGAAGGGAGACAGGGGCGCACTCTTACCACTGACCTGCAGCTTCTTGTGCTACCTTATTCTATAATTTTTATATATATTCTTATATTTTACTTCCTTTATTATATAAATATATATATATATATATATATATTGTTTGTTTTTGTCTGTTTTGTTTTTTTTGTTTGTTTTGTTTGTTTTTTTTCCTTTTTCCACTAGGGAACTTTGCAAGCGACATGGATATCAAAGGAATAAATTCGAGCGACAAGAACTTCAAACTTCAACCACCAGGTGACTTCATTCCATAATCCTCATTTTCAATTTCATTTTTAAATTTTTATTCCCTGCCTCTACTCCTAATTTTTCATTTCTTCAAACACTGGGGACAGTGTTGTTTTAAGTTGGGTGGGAGATAAAATTAAAAAATGCTTTTGTGTCAAAAACAAAAATTGAATGATTTGAAAAAAAAATTAAATGGAAGGAAAAATTCCTTTAACTTTGAACATGGTAATACACATTGCACACTTTGAAACTGAATATCAAATAATTTATCATGCCCTGATTCTGATTTTAATCCTTGTATAATTTCATGAGCATAGATTTTGGAAAGTGTGGCTGTCCAATGTGATATTTCATCGTTTATATTTTCATCCAAATAAAAAAAAATGCCACAATGCACGTCCTCTAGACTGTGGGGTACTAATTTGAATTTATGGGGCCCTATAATAAATATCATAGGATGGTTTTATTTTTATGAATAATATGAGTATTCAAAAAAAATTATTAAAAAATAAAAATTTGCGTGTAGAGCAATGGATTGATAAAATGCGAGGCTTTCGGCACTTGGGGATCATGACTCCAGAGTTGTCTAGCCCTGAGTTTTTTAATCTATCTCTATTTATGGTAATATGACTTTGTTTTTGATTAAGTTAACTCGAGACGATGCTCGAATATGTGGGCTTCACTTGGTGCCCTAAGGCCTTTGAGTCTGGGAGTCATCGGCAAAGTCTTGCTACATGGGTTAATTTGATTAATTGCAATCTCAATTACTATAGAAATATTGCAAAAAAAATAAAAAAAAAGAGGGATTAAGAATACTCATATTAGGATTAAATGTGATTCCACCTAGCGCTTCCATGATTTCCCCCTTGAATGAAAATGAACCCCCATATCTATTGTGATTCACAACACATCATTACACCTAATTGAGTTGGATGAAGTATGATGATGGATTTGATCAAAGGAATGGGCTTGGGATTGGGATCTGCTTATAAAACTATCTCGTATTAAAATATTTTGATGGGTTTCATGATTGTTTGGTATAAGTTTTTTTGGTGATCATTGTGTATTAAAATGTTTTTGGAAAAGGGAATTCGAATTTCATTTTTGATGAGATATATTTTGCTCGGGACTAGCAAAACTCAAGTTGGGGGGTGTGATTAGCCACTAAATGAGGCTAATATTCATTGGTAATTTATATAATATTCATGTTCTTTATTATTCATAAACACCATTTTAGTGCATTTTACACTTTGAACATCATTTCACATTATGATTGTAATACCTTCTTAAAATGCACTATTATGTGGTACATTTTTGAACATCATTTAAAGTACCAAATTATTCATCTGATTATAAATATTTTAATTTGATAATTGATCTACACTCCAATATGAACATGTTTCATTTAGGGATCAATGGAGAATTCATGGAGGATGATGGAGATATTTGGCAATGAAAGGAAGCAATTCTGGAGAAGGCAGATTGGACACCAACCCACTGATGAGACTTTGGGGCCCAACATACAGGCCCAATTAATCCCAAATTTTGCGGTCTGCTAGAAGCCATGTATAGGAACAAATCACTCTTCAGGAGTTAATGCTAATTCGGCTTCCATGGTTGTCATTTAGGCGTCCCAATTTAGAGATACAATTCTGGGCCAGATTCTGCGGCCCAGAAAAACATCCCACTAATTTGATCATATCTCGGAATACACAACTCCAAATGGTCCCAACATTTCCATGAGGTTAGAAGACATCCGGAGCTCCATTTGCATACTCTATGTCCCACTCTGATTCGGCCTTATAGAGTGTCGTCCAGATGCGTCTTTTTGGTGGATGAAAACTGGCTGCCACCTCGGGTCAAACGTGGAAAAGTCCAAATTCCACAAGCTTTCCACCACCTATAGCCTACCAAAATAAATTAAGATGCTTTGTACTGTTGTTGGATCGACCCAAGGCTCCAAAAATACCTATTTAAGGAAGTGGTGGTGAAGGATTTGAGGATCTTGGATGCTTTGTTCAATTGTAATGTTATGCTGCATTTTTGTTGCCTCAATTTTGTCCTTCACATGTAAGTTGTTCAAATCACTTTAGTTTCTTAATAAAAGTTCTTCTTCTACTCTTATTCTGTTGTTCTTAATATCACTTTGATACCGTTGGATCAAGGTGTGAATTTATTCACACCAACCCTTGTGAAATTATTCACACAACGGTGGAGTGATCAATTTATTTTTGTTGTTTTCTTTACTTCTCCATTTCCTCCCTCATGAGTCTACTTTCCGCTTCCATTGAAACCATGGGATCAATGGAGGGATAACCCACTTATGGGTTGATCCAAGGGAGTAGAAAGGGGCTGGATTGGATGTTATTTATCACCTAATTAATGTATAATCACTTCTTTAATTGGGATTTTTATTTGATGATTTTTAAACTCCATCGTCCTTGTTGAATTTAAGGCCACACACATCAAGTACTAATACGATCCTTTACCTTGAAGTGCTCAAAACTTTGATCCTTCAAATGTATAGGTGATTAGTATTAGAGGGTGTAGGCATTAAACCAGTAAGTGATGATGTTGTTTTATCTCCTTAAATGAACCCATCTCAAATTTAAGAATTTGAAATCATTAAAAAGAAAATACATCCAATCCACCCCGAGCGATAACCTAGGATCAACTCATTCTTTTAAATTGAATCCACTTAAATCTTTTATATATATTTAAAACCCATCCAAAATCAATCCAAGTTTTCCACTTCATAGCCAAAAATCCATCCCTTAGGTTGTGTATCTTAGGTATTTTCTTAGGTCTCTGTGGAATCGACAACCCAAGTTACACTACAAGGACCATTCTACCCTTCTTCTCTTGGGTAAATTTGGGCGTGAACCAGCCTCCAAATGGTCAAGTATCATCTCTATGGATTCAATACAAAATTCAACTCCATCAGGTCAACCCTCTCCAGTAAAGCTAGGAGGGTGCTAAAACTAAAACTCCCTTGTCAACTTAAACATGATTTTTTTGAACCCACCCTAGGTATCTCTCCATGAATTTCATGAAATGAGCAATGTTCTATCAGAACTGTTCCCCTTATTCCATAGCTTACACCACTGGTGCCTCTAGATCCTTGTCTGGAAGTTCATTCCGGGCCATACCCCTCGGTCTCTCCCTCAACAAGGGTCAGGGAGGCATACTCTTACAAATCCAAACACACATCTCAGGTCTCATAACTCAAAATTATAACATTTATGTAAGAGGAAAAACTAACACAACAAGTTTCAAAATGTCTTTTCCCCATTTTTCACACCACACAGTAAACACGAAGTCCTTATCACTACCCTTAACACTCCTACTCCTAGGTCTTGGTTAATAAGGGTATATTCATTCTCATTAATTAATCCAAACATTAATTAATCACATTATTTTAAATTAATTAATTCATTAATTAATTAATTTCTCAAACTCATATAATCAATCACGGTTCTCATTATACACCCATTTATTCAAATTTTGCATCATTATTCCAATATCACAATAAATAAAAACATTTTAAGTTCAACAACTTACCCATAACCCATTTTCCAATGAGTTCCTAGAATGATGCATGTCACAACAACCCTACGTACCTAGAATAATTCATTTAGACTCAACTATAATGCCTCTTTAGGATACGAATCACAATTCAACAATTTTCAAAACAAATATCACATCACACCACAAGTGTTTCTCCC
Organism: Viscum album; assembly: GCA_963277665.1. Classification (NCBI taxonomy): domain Eukaryota; kingdom Viridiplantae; phylum Streptophyta; class Magnoliopsida; order Santalales; family Viscaceae; genus Viscum; species Viscum album. The sequence continues at coordinate 180,260,132 of OY728130.1, forward strand.
AAGGTGAAATAATATAAAACTCTAACAACAAACAACAATCACAACAATCCCACCCAAAGTACTCAGATTTTCCCCTGTACATAGGTTTGCAACTCCCATGAATGAGATCATTACCAAGCCTCAAATATTCCTAGTTTCCTATCTACCTTTCCCAAAATAGTAATAAAAAATAAGACGAAAGAAAATAAAACCCCTTTGATACCACTTGGTGACATCCCAACCTGGGTGCCACTGAATGGTGCCCCGATCTGGTTGGTCACATTCCCTCAGCGCACCTCCTCGTACGCTAGAGGGTGCCAGCTAGCAGCGAGGGTCTGGTAAGTCAGTTTTAGGGATACTATACCCTATTTTGTTAGAATAAAACACCAGTGGAAGAAAATAACAATAACCAAGTGTGGAAGTGTATATAAATAACCAGAAAAAATCCATGTCATATGAGGAATAAAATAGAAAATGCAATACTCAAATGAAAGTTAAATCATGATATGACAATGAAAGTGTAAAGTGCCTAGAATGAAACTAAATGGAAAGACACAAATACTCCTAAGAAGGTCCCAAACCAAATCTGGTTCCCTCTCCCATTCTCAAATCCCAAACTACAACCTATCCCAGGGCCTTGCCCTTATCATGTCCTGCAATAAAAAAATCTATTTGGGTGCCGATTAGGAGGCCTGAATAGGGTGTGAGTACAACTCAATATGCCACCCCCAACAGTGTCAAAAATGAGTCCAGTCAAAAGATAGTGCATGCAGTTTTATGAAGTAATAATTATAATGCATAATTTAAACAGTTATCACATTGTCATTTAATCTTTAATCATCTCATTAGACAAATTCAATTCATCTTTCCCATTTGAATAATTCTTCATTATAATTAATAATTTGGTGTAGGTAATCATACATAGAACCCCAATTATCAGTTGAATCATCATTCATTATTATCTTAAATCATTTAGTGTAGTTATTTATGCCTAGAACCCCAAATCTCAATTGAAAAATCATTCATTATTATCATTCATTGGGTTTAGGTCATCATAACTAGCACCCCAAATCCTGTTGAGTGTAGGTCATCATGCCTAGCACTTCTTTTCTCAATCGGTGTAGGTTGTCATGCCTAACACACCATAATCTCAAGCTTAGATAACTATTGGGGGAAAATACCATGTCCAAGTCCCAACATCTAATCGGTCTGGGATTCCATGCCTAGCCTCATAAAATCTCAACCATTAAATCATTCTTTAAATCATAAGAATTTTTCACAATATTCATTTACTAATTCAATGATTAGTTAAACATTTCAAAGGCCATTAGTTAATTCAACAATTAAATAAGAATATAACCCATTAATTAATTCTTCAATTAATTAATAAATTAATACCATTCTCATTCCATAATTAATTATTCACAATTAATTATCCATTTCAAATCTCAACTTTCCATAATTAAATCTCACAATTAATTATATTTGATCAAAATCATGACATATAACTAATTATCCCAATTAATTATATTTTGTCAACATCAATATATCAATACAAAATATCAACACAATATCAATCTCCAAAACAAATATCAATTTGGGAATCCCCCTTCCTTTGTTCCATGATCAATTATCAATTAATCACCAAGGAAAATCACAAGTCAAATCAATATTCCTAATTACTCCAATTTAGGAATTCAATTATCAAGGTAAATCTAGAAAATTCATAAAATAATAAACATATAATAAATCATGACTATGGGAGTTTGATTTAGACAACCTACCTCAGTTTCTTGACGGAAGTTAGCCTAATGAAAATCCAAAAAATCTGAGCAAAACAACGTCGTCGATCAAGCTCCAGATCTAAATCCCTAAAACCAAAATTAAGATAAAAGGCATAAAAATCTTGGAAAACTAGACATATATCCACAATACTAGATCTATATCTCAATCCATAGGTTTATATCCATTAAAATGGTAGATATCTTCCATGAAACGATCCTGGAATGATAGAGGAAAGAACTGGATAAGCAACGAGATGAAATCCACCTACTGGGAGGAGAGAGGATCTTCAATTTAGGCTTCCAATCTCAATAAATGGTGTTAATATCACCTTAGAATCCCTTTAGAAGGGTTTGGGAACGCCAATAATTTGTCAAGACTGAGACAAGGTTGAAAATATGGAAGTCCCAGGGGTTCTGTTTATTTTAAAAAATATTTTCGTAATTAAAATCTCTTGCACACGATTTCCTGGGTAGAGGCCCACAGTTAGGAAAATCATGTGCCAACTGTGTAGACCCCTCTGTCCAGTTTTTCACAGTTGGCACGGTTTGGTCAGATAGTTTTTCAAACTGTGTGCAAACCATGTGGACTGCTCTATCTAGTTTTTCACACTTGGCATGGTTTTTCAAACCATACGCAAATCGTGCACAACCCATTTTCCATTAGTTTTCTTTAAAAATTCACCCAAACACACCAAAATCCACTAATCCAAGTTAATGGTACTTAAAAGATTAAAAATATACCTAAACATTCACCCAAGATGACTCTATAAAAGGCCAGGATCTTACATCTTATCTAAGAATCCATGTCATGTACCAGCTCAAAACACCAATGACCCCATGAGGGAGGAAATGTTGTGTAATCTGGTAGTGCATAGGCATGGTCCCGTTCCCTGACATATCCTCGAACAAGACATGGTACATGTTCATAAACTGAAGTACACGGTCATGGCCTACTATAAACGAGAAGTCCCTAAGTGGTTTACACACATTTTTTATAGCCCATGTGTTCCATGTATTATGGAATTTATTTTCAATCCATGTCTAGAAAAGAACATTTCTAGGTGACAAGAAGTTTTCACACACCATTTGGAATTCCATACACATCATTTACTTCTCTTATAAACTTCATCGTATCATATCTCCTACATTTAGAGTCATATTTTGGCCCATGAGTCTCCAATATTGAGTTTTTTTCTATGTAGAACATAATGGTGGCATTTTGTGGTATGAAATATACAATGTGATATTTTTTAAGTGTGACACTTAATTAGGTGATGCTTGATGATTTAAGTGATTATGGAAGGATCATTAGAGAGATGTCAGGGTTAGTACTCTTCCGTCACCCGAAGTTTAAGGTTTACCATACACATTATAAATATAGAGACTACTCCCCAACACTGGGCATGGGTCCTCCATCTATGGAGTTGTACTATCTCTTCTTTAAGCTCCAACGGTGAGTAGTTCCTCCATGGGTTTTTTATCTCCCTTAGTTGTGGAGAATAGTAGGTAAGAGTGATCCCTCTACACATATTATGGTGAGGTTTTGTTTGATGTTGGGCATTAATTTTTTACTTTTGGAGTTGTAGGCTGAATCATCAACTTTAGCGAGGCTGTAAGATAGAGATCCCCTTTATCTATTATATGGGTTTTTTTATGAGAATATATTTGTGTTGGGTTTCATTTACCTATTTCTTTGGATTGAGATGATTACTTTTTGTATCTATCTATCACTCCCCATTATGTTTTTAGGGTGTCCTACTGGGTATGTATATACTCACCACTGTATGGGATTTACCTGCATGTGTCATGTACTATGAAGATGAAAGATAGATCAATAGTGAATTTTGTGGAGCATAGTGATATCATGGTGTATTGATCACTTGTGGTGGTTGGGATTGGATATTAGGAGTCGGTATCTCTAATATTTCTTTTTGATTTAATTGTTGTTAGTTAAGTACATCATATTCTAATTGGGCATGTATTTTTCTTATTTTTTCATTATATTATCATACTCTGATTTATTCCCTATAGGTATTTCATGAATGGATTACCCTAGATGTTATTGTATTTTATTATTATTCCTCTTTCATACTGCATCGATATATCCTAGGTATGTTCATATAGGTACATTATAAAAATTCCTCCCTTTTCATTTATGTCTTCTCGGTGCTTGTTGCCAGCCCCTGGCCTATTAGAGGTAGTCTTAGGATTGTGGAATCCTGGCCTTATGCCTACTAAACGGGCCTTAGTGGGTTGGTTCATTTTAAAAGGGTGATTATCCTTTCATGAGTGGTTCGGTATGAGTGCCTATATACGAGAAATGAAATTATTCAAACTTGAATGACGAGTAAGGTGGTGGTGGGTTTTATTAAGAAATAGAATTCTAGAGGAAATTTTGATGTGGGAAAAATATCAATTAGGATATGTTGTAGAATAAAGACCATGCCACATAAACTATAGATATTATATATGAGTTGTATATGGAACTTTTCTATAGTGAAAGGGACCACACCATAGAAGGTGATAAGATAAACCTCCATACACTTAGAGTTTCAAGGGTGCATACACCTTGAGGGAAACCTACGCTACAATGATATTGAAAAATAGGATCTCACACAGTAGAAACATTTTGAGGCATGGATAGGGTCATGTTGGAAGTTCATATGAATTAATGATTCCAATCCTATAGGATATCATTCCATTGTGAAGTGGGCATGCCACAACTAGTTTGACATTTAGAGGAGATAGAGGAGGTCATAATAGAGATCAAGGGTGGGAATTTGAGTAGTTATGTGAGAATTATATATATTCTTAGCTATAGGAATCTATTCTATAGAGAACCAAACCATACCCAAAATATTATATGGAAACTGTATTAAAATTCATAGTTTATTATGTTACATCATTGTGATTATATAAAGGATATTGAATACATTACATAATAGTTTTCATGCTGCAGTGAAACAATTTCATCAATTTTTACAAACACAAAATGAAATTGAAAGAGGAGTTATGGCTCATAATTCTTAGTGATTAATGGAATATTTTGATCTCATTAAAGACATTAGATACTTTTAAAAGGAATATTATAAGTATATTCAATCCTAACCATTGAATTTAAAGGAAAGATAATATATCCTTATAAAACTAATAGTAACATTTCTAAATAAACTCTCTAAAAATAGAGCACTCATAAGCATTTGTTTCCTAGAGGGGAAGGGGAAGAAATTATCATTGTGAGGTAATATAGAAAAAAGGTGTTTTTATCTTTTTAAATAACATTCCAATGAATATGGATGGAGTGATTCTATGAAATATCATGGAAAGAAGTTGGTGATTCTCAATATAATATTCACAAATGGTCCATGGAGGAGAAATATGAGTTCAAAGGCACCTATATCTATATAAGTTTTGAATTTATAACAATAAAGACATATTTTTATTGAAATTTATTCCAACTAGTAATCCATTTCTTATAGTAGTTATCTAAAGTAGGTAAATGAGAGGAAGTGATCCTTAGGTGGTAGTTAACCAATATAAAACCATTGTAAGGGTAGTGATCTTAGATAGTAGTCACCTAGATAAACCCCAATTAGTGACCTTATTGTGTTTTTTGTGTATATACACATTTTAGATCACATTATCCTTATAAAATACTATTAGAGTGAACCAATTAAAAATTAGTGTGTCCCTTATGCTTGATTTTTAATATTATGCACAAACATAATTAGAAAAATGGTGTAAAGAGAACCTATATAATATTAGATAATATAATAGTCAGGTAAAAAATCAGATCATAGAATAGTCAAGGACATAAGAGGAAACCCTTCTATGTAATAGTTCATGATCATTAGGGTGGTAAAGGTTTAAAAAGAAAATTTGGAAATGAGTACCTTACCTTGATTCACCCCCACACTCCCTCTCAGGGTATATCTCACATCATCCCTTTGTGGGACCAATAATTGGTATTAAATATTATGTTTATTTATATTAAATTTTTTTACTCCGACTTGATCTGATGTTTTCCAAAGCAATGACATACACAATGAATATTTAATTGTTTAATGGAAATTGTTTTGACAGTTAGAAGAAGGAGTTCATAGCATACTTGGAAGAACATATTGGAATTACTTATGATGTTTTGTATGATGGAATTTATCTATTAAGTAGACATAGAATTATCATTCAGTCGTATGAATGAAATCTGGATATTGAATCATGTGTGAAGAATTCATTAAAATATTCCATAAAAGTATATGTTTTTTAGATATTTACTCAATAAAAGTTCTAAAAGGATACGTGGATGTTTCATGAATATTGATTTAGAAAATAATGCATGAAAAATGTAAATTTTCTTGTGTTAAAATGAAAATATATGAATAAGTAGAAATATTGTAGAGTTACAAATAGTACTATTTATGAAAAAAGTGACAATTTATTGAATTAATATTTAGTCCTATAAAAATATGATCTGAAAAATTTAGATTGTGGACCTATTTATCTATTTCACGATACTTCAAGAATGGATGAGGAGGCTGATAGGTAAAGTTAAGTTGACACTACTGATAATGTGGAAGTTATAATGAAGATAGAAGTAGAATATGTCTAATTAAAATAGAATTTGGATCAAATGTATTTAGGAGGAAAAATATTCTCAGGATATCAGGATCCAAATGCTAGGAATCGAATTTGATAAGTTAAAAAGGTAAAAAAAATGGATTGTTGAAGTAACAAGTAATATAAGGGAGAAAAATAATTCCCAACATGGATAAATAAAGTAAATATCTTATAATGTTGGAAAAAAAATATGATATCGTGGAAAGGAATATCAACTCCAAATAGGTTTAAAATTGTAAATCCTAGAGAGATTAACTCACTACCCATCTGACAGAAGTATTCAATGAGATACAATGGCTACAATAATAAAATATTTTCCTTGAAGACTTTATTTATATTATTAATAATGAGTTGAAGGAGAAAATTTATATTCTATATTAACTAACTCATGTCTTAGAAGATTTGATTTATAGTGGGAATGAATTCAAAGAGGATTTAAATGTTTAACTGGAATCAATAAGTAAAAATATTCAGGAATTGGATGATGATTTGATTTTATCTATGAAGTAGTTATATTCCAAGGGTGGGACTAAACTTAATAGTTATTTGTTTTTATTATTCTAGTAACCATCAATATGAGGTATATAATTGAAAATAAAATATGCTTTATCTTAGGAAAATAATGAGAATATTGGGATATCCCAAAGGCCACAGAACATGAGAAATTGTGATATTGTCTATGATGAGACTTCTCTTAGGAAAGTGAAGAAGTGAACCATGGAGAATCCCAAGAAAAGGAAAAAACTGAGAAATGTTGGAAACAATCCTAAAAGGGATAATGGAAGCAAGATAAGCACTATAAAGAGTTTGAGAAACATGTGTTACTTTTTTGGGATGTATGCACACATTTTTTGTTTTTTTGTAGAGTCGTCAGGATGAATTAAATGTTGTGATAATGGTGAATAGTTATAATTATGGAGTTCCCAAGAACATCAAGAAAGGAGTGTATATCATCATAATAATTCTTATCATTCTAACAATGGCAAAAATAGAAATTTTATAGGAAATTAAATTCAGATTAAAAGAATAACTCTACGTGGATTAAATAAAAAATCATACCATGTGAGAAATATATTCTAGGGGTTGTATAAAGAATATATATATAATTAATTAAATTATAAAAGGACCTATACAATTTTTTTGAAGGAAAAAACTTCTTCAATAGACATGAAAATAACTTTGAAGCATGAGAAGAGTATAGATGTTTCCAAAACTGAAAAGGAACACTAGAATGTAATGTATCAAAAAAACATATGTATTAAAAATTCCAACAGTTCTTGAAGGGAATTATTGAGTTACAAGACTGTGTGGGAAATGAAAGGTAAAAATGTTAGATCTGAATCTACGGATTATACACAAGAGGGGGGTGAATTGTGTCTCTTGCAATCTTTCAATAACTCTTCTTTTGAATGAGTTCTGGACGTTAAACTTTATCACATTTGATTATACAGCGGAAAAAGTAAAAATAAGAACACAAAGATATATAGTGGTTTGGGGAACAGAAATCCCCTAGTCTACTCCACCAACGCTCTACTCCATGAGCTTGGTGATTTTCACTATCTGGTCCTCTTTTCCACAGACCGATTCATAAATGAGTACAGGCAGTTGACACCTTTACAATCCAAGGAAAAACCTTCTGGTTCAAACACGAACCTACACAGCTTAGAACGAGAAGCTGGTTACTCAAGAATAAAAAAAATCAGAAATAAATTTCCGGTTGATCTTCACAATTGCAACAGAATGAAATTGACAAAAGAGGGATCAAAGTCTCTAGAAATATTGATATTCAAGACAAAGCAGTTCTGAGTTGATTCAGTTGTAGTAGATATAGAGATATAGTTCACAACCTCAGCAGTAGCATATCCTCAGAAGATATCCGATGTAGAACAGGTGAATCTTCTATCAAGTTCATTCTTCTTGAACAAACAGAGCTTTTACACTCCTATTGAATCAGTAGATCAATCGTGAATAATTGAAATCTCTGTTTTCCACCTTTTTCAATAATAGATCAATCACCACCTTTTTTGTGTTTCAGAGAGAGCATATATAATAAATCATATCTCCTGCACATTTAAATCCATAAAATTCGCCTTCTAATTCGTGATATTCGAAAATTTGAATTTACAGAGAAGTCGTAACTTCCTTTAAGACCCAGCATAAAAAGCTCATTTTAATTCGATCTATAAATCCATTGATAAAATGACTCTGAATCAGTCAAAGTTGTAATTTAAAAACTATTAGGTCCACAAGGCTGAATACCCTGAGAGGGGGGGTGAATCAGGGTATGGCTAATTTAAAATAAACGCCCATTCTGATCTTGTTTCACTATTAAGCAAAACACTATTCTCTCTCTCTCCTGTTGCACAATGTAAACTGAAAGTAAATTAAGCATCAGACAAAACAATTTTACTTGGTTCACCGCTAAGGGCTATGTCCAAGGAGCATACGCTGACAAGTTGCCGGTCGTACCAAATTCTACTATACTTCACTAGCTATGGATTACAATGTTCGGGCACAGTCACTCTGTCCCAGGCTCAGAACCTTTACAAGTTTAGGGTCAGCTCACTGCTTTCCCAAGGGTCACTCCCTGTTTCTCTCTCTCTGGCTCACTGCCAGTGGAGAGGATCACCTTTTTCCTATTCCTATGCTCACTGCACTTGGAAAGGATTCACTCACAGTTTATAAATATGTAGGTCTCTTCATTTTCATGAATGCACACATCCTTAACTGAGATGGATGCTCTATTAATGTCCAAATTTCATCCACTGATGAATACCTCTTTGCCTCTGAACACTGGGAAATTCCTTTTGGAAACACCTTCGCAAAGCACCCTACTTCGCTAGGCTCCCAATTTCGCGAAGCTCAAACAAGCCTTCGCGAAGCTCCTGCCTTTTCGCGAAGCTCTCTCGTGAAGCAACCTCGTGAAGAACTCCCGCGAAGCTCAAGTCATTGTAGAGCAACTTCCCTCGCGAAGCTCACTGAGCCAACACGGATCTCGCAGGTTTCGCGGAGCTACAATAGCCGCCGCGAAGCTCCTCTTTCGCGAAGCACACTGGCTCCACGAACCACCTTCACAAAACGAGAGCAAATGATCTTCTCTGAAAATTCTCTCTACTTCTCTCGAGGGGGTCGGCCTCTATTTATAGGAGATTCCACCGACCCTCGAACATTCCGTGCGAAGTCAACACCACATCATCTCAAATCGCGAAGCTCCGAAGATTCCTCCAGATTTCTGTCCAAATCGTGAAGCACCATGGCAATTTTCAGTTCACGGAGCTTGTCGTAATCACGGAGCATCACCGTCAACATACCTTCACGCCTTCTCTGCGAAGATCCCTCGCAATTCCCTCTATCTCCGCGAAGCTCCCTTGCAAAGCCCTTCACCACCGCGATGCGCTTCAACCTCTACCGTTCGCGAAGCTCGTCGTAATCGCGAAGAATCACCACCTCCATTCTTCTGGTCTTTGAGAAATCTAAACCATGAAGCCTCTCTTCGCAAAATTAATTCCATTTCCATATTTAATTATGATCTTCATGGAAATCCTATTTTCGCGATGCTCACTAAACCCCAAATTTTGGATCCCAAAAATTTGGAAAACACTGGGAAACGACGCCACCTTGTACTGCTCTTTTGTACCGCCTCCAGATCGTCCTTTACTTTTTCATCGTTCTTTTTCAACAAGGATTGTCAAAAAATTCTCGGGAACTCAACAATTATCCATGGAAACCTGCTTTGTCAACAAACACAATCAACCCAAAAATACTGCAATGTTACATTGAGGGATTTTTTCCCAACAAAAACGGCTTTAAATCCGGCTTGAAATCCGCACAGAAATTATCTTACTGATCATTGTACATAAAAACAATCTGCCAAAAATTCAGACGCCAAACGTAAGGTTGATGACATGGCTTCCAAACTTAGGGTTAATAACATAGTCTTCAAATGTAGGGTTGACAATGTAAGGTTGATATCAAACGTAGGGTTGACAACGTAAGGTTGATATCAAACATAGGGTTGACAACGTAAGGTTGATATCAAACGTAGGGTTGAAAATCCATATGTTTTCTTCAACATTCAAACGTACGGTAAAAGATCCATACTTTTACTTACTCTATACTTTTCCAAGAACGTATGGTTGATTACAAAAGTAAGGTTGATGAACCATACTTTTGAGAAATAAACGTAACCTTTAGAAATTACGTACGGTTCTCCTTCCATACTTTGCTAATAACCAAAACATAGGGTTCCTTCCTAACATAAGGTTCTTCATCCATACTTTGTTGAAAATGTATGGTTGTTTAACCATACTTTCTCTTATCTCAAAAAGTATACATGCTTTTCATCCTTACGCTACGTTTATCCACGTAGGGTATGAACAGTGATTCCAGAACGCACTAAAATAGAATCCGCGCTAAGTAATAAATTCTCGTTATTTCAGGAGTAAAATAAATTAATAACCTCTTGCAAAATACTAAGTGAAATCATTAGAAAATAACTAAGGGTATTTGTGAGAATCAAAATTATCGTAAAGAGACAGAGTATTATTTTGAATAATCTCCCCCTTTAAATAACATTAATACGCATTATTGAAAACAATACTTTTCTCAACAATCTCCCCCATTTTGATGATCAAAAAACCCATAAAACAAAACTCAAAAAATAATTAAAATTATTTAAACAAAACAAAATTAACTTTCAAAATTCGTTATAAAGATTTTAAATAAAATCTTATTCACCAAAAAGACAATTATAAATCCAAATGTCTCATCTAATGTTCTCCCTCAGTAAAATGAATTCTCCCCCTAAATATTGATGTTTGTGTGTATCCAAATTCTCCCCCTTTTGTGATATCAAAAATAATGAAAAATCATGGAATTTAACACATTTAATATTGCACTGAACTGTTAGTAAATGCTATTACGAACTGTTTATCAATAATGAAATCTGGAGTACTAGAATATTAAAAAAAAGTCAATAAAACAAATAAGGAAATAGACAAATAAGCAATGAAGAACATTTTCATTAAAAAACAGTAGTATATACATGATAATGATATACATAGGAATCAAGGTTTGGGTAAGATAGGAAACAGGGTATATCTCCTCTGAATTGTAGACTTGATTTCTGTAAACTGTTCCCGAAGTCTCTTCATCATCCCATCGGTTTGGGTAAGATAGGCAACAGGGTCTATCTCCTCTGAATTGTAGACTTGATTTCTGTAAACTGTTTCTGAAGTCTCTTCATCATCCCATCTCCAAGCTTGATAATGAGCTCTCTATTCTCTTGAGTCATATGAATATCCTCAATTAAATTTACTCTAAAAAACTCATGCATCCTTTCCTCCTTTTAAACAAATACTGACAGCTTCTTTGATAACTGATCTAACATAATTCTGATTGATGGCTCACTAGATGTCAGTTGATCCACTAAGAATTTCTGATTATCCAGCAACACTGACAAAGGAGCATTGCTGCATTGAAGATCTTGTATTCTGTCATTCATATTAATCAACGCAGATGTGATAGATTGAAACCTTCTGATTAAATCAGGTGAAGAATTTGATCCACTAACAGCATTATTTGCAACTGATGCAAATTGGTTTTCCATAAACAACTTCAGATATGATAAATCTGACTTCATAATCATTTCAGATTTTAATTGAGTAACAGCAGTCAACATATCCTCTTTAAACATTTCAACTTCTTGCCTTAAAACTGTACACCCCTTCATCTTTTGGAACTTCAAATGTTTTAAGTCTAAATAATTTCTAATAGAAGCATTCTAAGATTCCAACTGAGATACTTTTCTGTACAGTTCTTCAACTTCTTCTTTCCTCGAATCAGATGCACTCTATGCTTGATTCACATTCTCAGGTTGATGTAGCAATACCAAAGGCAATGATTCAGCATCAGATTTCTCCTTTTCTTTGTCCTGAGAAGGTTGGTCCACAGATTTTTCCTTAGAGTTTTCAAACTTCTCCACAGAAAAATCCTCTTGAAGTACCTCTTTTTGAGCTTCAGAATCATGCTCATCACATTCATCTGCATCTTTGTCTTCCACTAGAATTTCAAGAACAATATTTGCAAAAGTTTCCTGATGTCTGACCACTTCTTCACGAGGTACTGCCTCCATCTTCTGTTCCTGTTGAAGTGTAACTTCAACATCAGCAACAATCTGTTCCTGATTATCCCTTTGAGCTTCTTCTTGAGATCCTGATTTCTCTACTGGAGTCGTTCTCTCAGTAACATCTTCCATGGTTTTATTAGCAACAACTTCTATCACAAAATAATAAGAAAACAAAGGTTATTTTGGTGTTTCCAAAGCAGTGGAAGTAACTTCCTCATTTACTGTTCTTCTTCTTCTTGATTGAAGTCCCTCCAGGATTTTGTTTTCCTCAACATCTGTCACTTAAAAGTGAATCCTTCTTGCTACATTGCAGACTCTGGATTCAGCTTGTCCCTCCTTGGACTTAGCAGGTTGATCCTGAGCACTATCTAAGTCTTCCTCACCTTCTACTGGAAAAATATTTCCTTTAATTGTGCTCCATAAATATCCAACTTTTCTCTAGGTTTCAGCAGTAAACGTATTACTGTGATGATAGTTAACTCTTTCATCCACTAATCTCACCATGTCTTTCTTAAACAGCAGCTTAGAAATAAATCTAACAAAGGGATAGAAATTCATCCTGGTCTTGCTTTGACAGTAATAACTGAGATACCATATCATGTATCTTGGAAAGTTTAACTTAATATCCCTTATCAAAAGAAACATTATATACATATCAGGGTACAAAATCTTCTCCATTTCTGCCATCCGTGGAGCTATTCCGGTCTGAATAAATTTTACCAAAATCTTCTGATCAGGCTCCAAATCCTTAACAAACATTTTCTTTATTGTCTTGGTACCAAAAAGAAAAGACATAATGTCTTCGTATTTATGCACAGAATATCTTATATTCTTCAATTCAAAATGAAAAACTTCATTATGAGGGCAGTTGAGAATCTGACTAATCTCTACTAAATAAATTGAGAAATCCCTATCCTCTATTTTAGCCATAATACTGTCTTCAGTATCTCCCAGACTAAACTGTACAGATTTGTAGAAGTATCTAAGTTCTACTTCATACAGAAATTCTGTATTTTCACTGTTGAACATATGTTCAAGATTCTGAAACGATAGTGCTTGCTTCAACAACAGATTCGTCTGAAATAACCAGTCAAGATCGATTACCTTACCCTGTAATATTTTTCTTCCTTCAGTGCGTTGTCTCTTGGCATTTCTCGGCTAGGCCTCACTGGCTCTTTTAGTCCTTACCATTTCCACGAGAGTCACTAAAGGTTTGCAGGTTAGGGTTTCAGAAGTTCGAAGGTTAGGGTTTCAGAAGAGGAAGTGCGATTTTTGGATTTCGAAAGGGTTTCAATAGAAGTGAAAGGGTTTAGAAGTCGAAAAGGCTCTGACAGCCTTGATTCTCGTGTAATCACTCATCATTATATATATTTAAAAACAAATAAATTTTTATACGATGAAAGAAAGAAAAAATTAAACAGTATTCAATAAAAAAATAGAATTTACAAAAAAAAATATTTAAAATTAAATAAACCTAGTCCCCCCTTAATAAAATCAAACCTTGAAGTGGGAAGAGGTTTAGTAAAAATATCTGTTAATTGAATTTCAGTATTTATAAATTATAAAAATATATCTATTTTAATAACATGATCTCTTAAAAAGTGATGCCTTATATCAATGTTCTTAGTTCTAGAACGACTAATAGGATTTTCTGAAATATTAATTGCACTCATATTATCACATAAAATAGGTGTATTATTAAAATTCAATCCAAAGTTCATAAGAGTGTTTTTCATCCACAACACTTGTGCACAACAACTGCCAGCAGAAACATATTCTGCCTCAGCTGTTGATAGGGCAAATGAATGTTGTTTTTTACTAGACCATGATACTAAGGACTTTCCTAAAAAGTGACATGTACCTGATGTACTTTTTCTATCTAATCTACAGCTTCCAAAGTCAGCATCTGAATATGAAATCAAATTAAAATCATAAGTTTTAGGATAAAGAAGAGATTGAAAAACAGTTCCTTTTAAATATCTAATTTTTTTTAATAGCAGTTACATGAGATTCTTTGGGATTTGATTGAAATCTAGCACAAAGACATACTGAATACATTATATCTAGTCTGCTAGTAGTAAGATATAACAAGCTACCAATTATACCTCTATATAACTTTTTGTCAACTGATTTCCCAGTTTCATCCAAATCAAGTTTTATATTATTACACAGAGGAGTTATAAATGTCTTGCTGTTCTCAAGTCCAAATTTCTTAAGTAAATAAGTAATGTATTTTCTTTGATTTAAAACATTTCCAAAATCTTTTTGAAATATTTTAAGACCCAAAAAGAAATTTAATTCTCCCATCATACTCATTTCAAATTCTTCTTGCATTAATGTAGAAAATTTATGACAGAGTTTTATTATTTGATCCAAGGATTACATCATCAACATAAATTTGAACCAATAAAACATTATTTTTCACAGTTTTCTTAAATAGTGTTGGATCTTCCATACCAACAGTAAAATCATTTTTCAAAAGAAAAGAACTTAATCTTTCATACCAAGATCTAGGTGCTTGTTTAAGGCCATAAATAGCTTTAGTAAGTTTAAAAATAGAATCAGGTTTTTGAGAATTTTCAAAACCAGGAGGTTGCTCAACATAAACTTCCTCCATTAAATATCCATTTAAAAAGGAAGATTTGACATCCATCTGAAATAATTTTAAATTCATATAATATGCATAGGCTAAAAGGATTGTAATGGCTTCTAACCTAGCTACAGGTGCAAAATTATCATCATAATCTATTTTCACTTCTTGATTATATCCTTTAGCTACTAATCTTGCTTTATTTCTAGTTATTGTGCCTTGGTCATCCTGTTTATTTCTAAAAACCCATTTGGTTCTTATTATAGGATAATTCTTAGGTCTTTCAACTAAATCCAAAACTTTATTTCTTTTAAACTGGTTTACCCAACTTTCATCATCTAAAGCTTCTTCTATTGTCTTGGGTTCTTGTTGAGATAGGAAGGAAGAGAATTCCACTAGGTTTCCTAAGTTTCTTCTAGTTTGAACACCAATTTCTCAGTTACCTATTACAGTTTCTAAAGGATGATTCTTTAGGGTTCTGGACTATCTCGGTAGAATATTTAAAGGTTCTTCAGTATCATGTTCATCTAAACAGGACTGAATTTCTTTTATATCATTTTCAAAATCATTCTTTAAATTATCAAGTCTCGTGTTATCATTAGAGTCAAGTTCATCTATTTGTTCTGTCCTTTTCTCAAAAAGATCATATTCATCAAATTTCACATGAACTTATTCTTCAACAATCCTTGACTTCTTATTATAAACTCTATAAGATTTGGAGGTAGCAGAATATCCTACGAAAAAACCTTCTACAGATTTTGGATCAAACTTACCAAGATTATCCTTGGTGTTTAATATATAAACCTTTCATCCAAAAACTTTAAAGTAATTTACTTTAGTTTTTCTGTTATTCCATAGTTCATAGGGTGTCTTTTTCAAAATAGGTCTAATTAAAAAACTATTAATTATATAACAAGATGTATTCACTGCTTTTTCCCAGAAATATATAGGTAGGTTATATTCATTTAACATAGTTCTAGCCATTTCTTAAATTGTTCTATTTCTTCTTTCTACAATCCCATTTTGTTGAGGTGTTCTGGGTGCAGAAAAGGTGTGTTTAATACCCATATTTGAGCAAAAGTAATTAAATTCCAGATTCTCAAATTCTCCACCATGATCACTTCATAATGAGATTATATTGAAACCTTTTTCATTTTGAACAGATTTGCAGAAACATTCAAATAAAGTAAAAGCATCATTTTTAAATTTCAAAAAAAATCCATGTAAATATTGAATAGTCATCAAATAAAACATATAAATATAATTTACCAGCTAAGAATGCTACTCTTGAAGGTCCAAACAAATCCATATGAATAAGTTCTAGAGGTTTAGATGTAGCAACCTTATTAATAGATTTGAAGGATGATTTTTGTTGATTCCCAAGTTGACATGCATCACAAAATCTGTCACTCTCAAAATTGAGAAAAGGTAAATCAGAAACTAAATGTTTCCTGGATAACTTATGTAAAACATATACATTACAATGACCAAGTCTTCTATGCCAGATCTAGGATTCAATTACTTTAGCAGTCAAGAAGTTTACTTGTTGTTTACACAAAGAATTTAAATCCAAAGTATAGACATTTTCAGTTCTTGGTGCTTTAAATTTAAACAGTTTATCTTTAAAAATAGTACAACAATTGTTAGTAAAATCAACAGTATATCCATCATCACAAAGTCAAGAGATACTTATCAGATTGTGTTTTAGTCCTTGTACATAAAGTACTTTGTTTATTGAGACTGTTTTTGGATCTCCAACAGTTCCAATGCCAATGATTTTTCCTTTGGCATTATCACCAAATGTGACAAGTCCTCCTTCCTTTTGAGTGAGTGAAGAAAAATTCAATGAGTTTCCACTCATATGTCTTGAGCATCCACTGTCTATGTACCATATTTATTTTCTTTTCTAGTGACTTGCTACCTGCAAAGACATTCAAACAAATTGCTTTGGTACCCATATTTTGTTGGGTCCAGGAGTGTTAGCTAGCAATGATCTGGGTTTTGAGATTTGCTTTGTTCTTTTAAAATTAGCTGAATCATATAAGTCTTTTGAAACATAGGCTTTCTTAATACCACAAATTTGAGGTTTTCTTAAGAAATAGTTTTTAGCTACATGTCCCTTTGCCCCACAAAAATTACAATTAATCTTTTTAGAGCTAGGAACAAAATAATTTTTATATAGCTTTGGTTTTTCTCCTTTACTGACAATTCCAAATCTCTCCTTTTTAATGATAGTTTTTCCAAGAATTTCATTTAATTAATTCTCTCCTTTTGTAAAAACCAATGCAACCTCTTTTTAAGATTCTACTTCATCTTGCAGTGATTTTATTATTGATTCAAAATTAACATAGTTAGTGTTAATCAAATTGTATTTATCGGTTAATTATTTATGTTGTTTCAGCATTATGTATCTTTCATCTGAAATGGATTTATGTAAATTTTTGAGTGACTTATGTTTCTTAAATAGTGAGTCATATCTTTCTTCAATCATATTACAGTAGACTGCAAGTTTTTTATTTGCATAGCTTGATTCAGAATGTGATTCAGAGGAGTAATATGAGTGTACCTCATCAGTTTCTACCATGAAACACATGTTTTCCTTTAGATTGAATTCTTCTTTCTCTGAGCTTGATTCAGAAGAGCTACTAGAGTCTTCAGATACACTCCAAGTGGCTTCCATAGCTTTCTTGTCTTTCTTCTCAAAGTCATTTCTTTTGAAAAATTTCTTCTTCTTTGCATCCTTCAATTGTGGGCAATATGGTCTGATATGTACCATCTTTTTTCATTCATAACATATCACTTCCTTATTATCTCCCTTGAAGGATTTATTGAAGCCTCTTTTCTTGCTGTAGAATTTTCTAAATTTTCTAGCTAGTTGAGCTAGTTCTTCATCTGAGTTGGATGAGTCAGAGCTTTCTGATTTAGCTTTGACTTCTTTGCTCTTCATCTTTCTATTATTTTGTAGTGAAGTTGCCTTCAAGGAAATATCTTCTCTTTTGATAAGCACTTTATGTTCATTATATTCATCATGCATTTCAGATTTATACATCATCAGTGTACCAATCAGCTCTCTCATAGTTAGATCTTTAATAGGTGTTGATTGTCTGATTGCAGCAGAGATACCATTCCATCAAGTAGGAAGTACTCTCAGTACTTTTAATGCTTGATCATCTTGTTTGATAGGTTCTCCTAGAGCAGTTATGTTATTGACAATTTCTGTCAATCTCCCATTCATTTGGGTAATTCTATCACCTTCAATAATTCTGAAAATATCAAATTTCAGTTTTGCAGTTGCATAGCTCATTTAGCTTACATTATCTGTTCCTTCATATGCCACAACTATTGTTTGCCACATCTCATATGCTGTCAGGCACTGAGATACTCTGTTAAATTCATCTGGTCCAAGACCGCAGATAATTTCATTCATAGCCTTCGAGTTCATATCGTACTCTGCCTCTATAGCAGCACTCCATGCCTCAAGAATTTCAGGAATTTCATAAGGAGTCAGAATCTTTGAATAGACACTATATCCTAGGTTTTTCAGATATATTATCATGCGTGATTTCCAGCAACCATAGTTGTCTCCATTAAAATATGGTGCTCTAACCATCGACATCCCTTCTCTTGTATCAGTCATAATGCTCTGTTGTATAATCCTTAAATACTTCTAGCTTTCTAAGGCTCTGTCAGAAGCTCCTCCTCTGATACCAATTGTGGGATCTGAATCTACAGATTATACACAAGAGGGGGGGTGAATTTTGTCTCTTGCAATTTTTCAATAACTCTTCTTTTTAACGAGTTTTGGATGTTAAACTTTATTAGATTTTATTGTACAGCAGAAAAATTAAAAATAAGAACACAAAGATGTATAGTGGTTTGGGGAACAAAAATCCCCTAGTCCACTCCACCAACGCTCTACTCCACGAGCTTGGTGATTTTCACTATCTGGTCCTCTTTTACACAGACCGATTCACAACTGAGTACAGGCAGTTGACACTTTTACAATCCAAGGAAAAACATTCCGGTTCAAACACGAACCTACATAGCTTAGAACGAGAAGCTGGTTACTCAAGAATAAAAAAAATCAGAAAGAAATTTCTGGTTGATCGTCACAATTACAACTGAATGCAATTGACAGCAGAGGGTTCAAAGTCTCTAGAAATATTGATCTTCAAGACAAAGCAGTTCTGAGTTGATCTAGTTGTAGTAGATATATAGATATAGTTCACAACCTTAGTAGTAGCAGATCCTCAGAAGATATCTGATGTAGAATAGCTGAATCTTTTATCAAGTTCATTCTTCTTGAAAAAACAGAGCTTTTACACTCTTGTTGAATCAGTAGATCAATCGTGAATAATTGCAATCTCTATTTTACACCTTTTTCAATAATATAATGATCACCACCTTTTTTGTGTTTCAGAGAGAGAATATATAATAAAGCATATCTCCTACACATTTAGATCCATAAAAGTCACCTTCTGATTCGCGATATTCGAAAATTTGAATTTACATAGTTGTCGTAACTTGCCTTAAGACCCATCCTAAAAAGATCCTTTTAATTCGATCTTTAAATCCATTAATAAAACGTCTTTGAATCAGTAAAAGTTTTAATTTAAAAATGAATTTAAATCCGGCTTGAAATCCACCTAGAAATCAGCTTACTGATCGTTGTACATAAAAACCATCTGCCGAAAATTCTGACGCCAAACGTAAGGTTGATGACGTGGCTTCCAAACGTAGGGTTAATAACATAGTCTTCAAACATAGGGTTGACAAGGTAAGGTTGATATCAAACTTAGGGTTGACAATGTAAGGTTGATATCAAACATAGGGTTGACAACGTAAGGTTGATATCAAACGTAAGGTTGATCATCCATACTTTTTCTTCAACATTCAAACATACGGTAAAAGATCCATACTTTTACTTGCTCCATACTTTTCCAAGAACATATGGTTGATTACAAAAGTAAGGTTGATGAACCATACTTTTGAGAAATAAACGTAACCTTTAGAAATTACGTATGGTTCTCCTTCCATACTTTGCTGATAACCAAAACGTAGGGTTCCTTCCTAACGTAAGGTTCTTCTTCCATACTTTTCTGAAAACGTATGGTTGTTTAACCATAATTTCTCTTATCTCAAAAAGTATAAATGATTTTCATACTTACACTACGTTTATCCACGTAGGGTATGAATAGTGATTCCAGAACGCGCTAAAACAGATTCCACGCTAAGTAATAAATTCTCGTTATTTCTGGAGTAAAATAAATTAATAACCTCCTGCAAAATACTAAGTGAAATCATTAGAAAATAACTAAGGGTATTTGTGAGCATCAAAATTATCATAAAGAGACAGAGTATTATTTTTAATAATCTCCCCCTTTAAATAACATTAATACGCATTGTTGAAAACAATACATTTCTCAACAAAAACTATAGTGGATAATAAAATACTCGGTGGTAATGTTATTCAATGAAAGTTGGCTGTATTTTTTTATATGAAGAATAGAAAAAACCAAAATAAGTAGATAAGATATTGGATTCCATTAAATATTATTTAAATCTAAAAATGGACTCCAAAATGAAGGATGAAGGGGTAATGGTGGTCTATATTGACTCACCATCCTTCTAAACATGAGGTGAACGGAAGGTACCCCTCTTCTTATACACTATAAATATTTTTATCATGTTTTATGAGGTGCATAATTTTTACTGTGAAATAATATAACGTATAATGGTTCTCAAGATAAATATGAGTATGAGTTGAAATAAAATGGTTTCACATGAAGGTATTGGTGTTCAAATTTTTTTATATCATTATGGGTATAAATCTCAAAATTACATTCTTTGGAGACTTCAAAAGATAATTACTATATGAAAAAATGGAATAAACTTAAAAATTATTTTTATTATGGTAAATTTTTTATATTTTTGTTGGTTTGAGGTAGAGTCTTGTGATTTAAAAGTGATATATATCTAATAAATTAGTGAATTCAAACAACTACGAATGAGGGTACATATTGGTGTTGGAACCTGATACATCAATAAATATCATGTTTGTTTGTTTTACACAACACACTGAGATTTTTGAATTTTTTTTTTCAAATATATTTAACATATTTAATATTTATCATTATACACAACACTAATATTATCTTGTGTTACATGTAGAACTAGTTTTATTTTTCATTACATGCAACCCAGAGTGTAGCTTATGTTACATGCAACACTGAGTTTAAATTAAACGTAACATACTCTTGAAATATTTTTATATAATATAATAGTTATCACCTAACTGTTGGAATGGTAAGTGTGAATAGGATTAACTAAATTATGAAAATATGGTTTACACATGTATATATAAGGAATTCCTTGGTTACCAATTAATTAGAAATGAAATTAAAAACCTTTTGAAAATAAATTAAATCTTTTTCTAAAAAACAAATTTTATGTACCCAAATGTGTTTTACATTAATAAATTAACCCAAAATTTTTTGAATTAATTTAATTATATTTATCTATTATATATTCAATAAAAATTTTAATATTCATTTTATTCATTTTATAGACAAGTGATAAAAATCAATCCAATTTTATGACTAAAAACTGTATTTTTCTAAAAATAAGTTTTATCGCCTTTGGAGAACTGGTATTAAAATTACATTTTTCAAATTTTAGAAAATTTTAAAAAAATAATCTATTTTTGTGAGATTATAATGTAAATATTATCTTGTAGTGAATATTTGATAATTTTAGGAAAATATAATATTTCGATGAATAGTGTAAAATACTAGTTTTGAAAAAGAATTTTCATTTCTTTTAAAGACTTTAAAAATATATTAATTATTTAAATATGGTTTTAAAAGAAAAGTTGGTTATAATATATATATATAGTAATAATTTTTTTAAAATTTTAATCAATTTCACATTAAATTATGATAAAAAAACTTTTTAAACCTTTGAATATTTTCACGTTGGAAAATAGATTTTACGTCACGACTGTGGTATTAATTTTAAATTAAATATTTCCAATTATGTGAATGAAAATTATAAAATGGATTTTATATTTATAATCAAAATAATTTATATTTTATAATAAGTTTAACTTAATTTTTTTCCATAATTAATAGTTAAAATAATAAAACTTTATTACAACAGTTAAGGTAAAAATGGGTTTACATGGTGGTTAAACTAAGAAGATAAGGGTTAAAATAAATATAACACTTATAAAATGTAACGCCCCGACCCCAGCTACCCAGAGTCGGTGCATTACTTCGTAACATTGGCATGATCACAAAGGATCAAGTCTCGAAAGACCGATTAGTTTAGTAGCCTTGGAAACACTAGATACATTCATAAGTCTTTCATTACATCAAAAAGTGAAAAACTACAATAACAAAGTCTCCATAGTCCACACTCATATCCTCTTCCGACTATCCCTGCAGGTCATTCATAAAATACTTCTTCACATCCTGGAAAATATTAAAACATTGAAAGGGGTGAGCTCAGATGCTCAGTAAGGATAACAATAATGCGGAAGCTTTCATAAATAAACATTAACATTTAAGGCAATGTATAACTAAAACAAAAGCCTTTTAAACATGAACTTCAACATAATATGGCAAAAGTAAAATGAGATAATGCCATTTACTTCTTCACATGGATATTCTACTGGTCGAATAATCACATGCAATATCAATAACCACTTTCATAATGATGGAATGCATAATGCCAGACTATCATAACCACATAGCCAAGGCCTCGTGCCAAGACTACAAATAAGATTTTGTCAAGGCCTTGTGCCAAGACACTAGTTTGTCTCATGAGACCTGCCGATGCATCGAGGAGCTATAGCGGGCTCCACCCGTCACTTATTAAGTCCAATGCATTCCTCATATGAATAGGTTTAAACATATCATAAACCATAACATAATCATATCACATAAACAATGCATAAAGGAAACATAACATTTCCACATTTCAATCACAAGATATCAATACAAAACATTGATATAATAAAAACGCTTTCAAAACCATTTTCAATACCAAAATAAAAGAATGTTAAAACATTGTATTTATTTTTCTTTTTAAAAAAAAGGTATGGCTTGTAAAGGAAGCCGAAACTCAAATAATGTTCACGGCGGCGGAGAAGTCGTTGTCTCCGCATAAGTACGGAATGAAAAACATTCCCTTTTTGTCGTTTAGTAAAATGCTTCGTATAAAAAGATTCCTTTTGAATAAACTTAAAAGTCAAAGGGGTTTATACACCGTATAAAAGAAAGTTGTGTATAAAACCAAATATGCCTCAATGAAAGGAGATTGAGACGAAGTCCTTAAAAAGATCATTTTTAAAATAAAATAGATATATTATGTGTATTCACTATAGGTACACATAAAGAAAGTAAAAATACAAAATAAGACATAATAATATCATGACATAATTTGAAAGTAGGAGATTAACCCAAAGAATGGAAGTTGGGTTAAGAAGTTCCCTTACCTTGTGTCCGACTTGACTCAACCGTTCTTTAACCTCCTGAATAATAAACTAGAGTTAATATCTACCTTATTAAGAACCATTTTCAATTTCATTATCCTTTTTATATCACTTATTACAATGTTATGAACATTATGTAATTATTTAAGTTAATAACGGTCATTTTGTCGATCTTTGGTACATGAGTCAACAATAAACTTCTTATAATTATAAGTTGTTCATGTGGTGAAATATCCATTATATCCAGAATTATATTAATGATGTAGATATCATATATATCATATATATACAGTATATACATTCATTTATAATATTACGTAACATTTAGAGGTAAGAAATGAAATGCACCGTTCATGGAGACGGTAAGCCGTACGTACGCATGAACGCTACTTTCATTTCAATTTCATATTTAATGGAATGAAATCACAATGATATAAATGTATAATATAATTCCAGTATAATATAGTGTATAATACCATTTACTCCATCCTTTATACATCCCACACATGGCATTAACGATTCAAATCACTTTGAGGGGGCGGTAGTCCGCACTTCCTAAAATGAAATTATCGCGTTTTACCCATAATGGAAATCATAAAGTATGCCATAAATGAGAAATACAGAAGCATAAGTAAAACAAAAACATATTATATATCATATATAAAAATAGTGACATCTTAATGGCCACCTTTGGAGGTGTTATATGAGTGTTGAACAATCATCGTTTCGTGAGGCAGAAATTCGCCATCCACAGAAACCGTATGTTCTTTAACCATTAGATGTAGGTGTGTGTAAGTGTAGCTCGAATCCTTCTTATAACAACATCCTAGTATATTGAGGATACTGGTGTTGTTACAAAAGAAATGAATAAAAAGAGTTTAGGGGGTTGGAGAAGAAAAATAAAACAAAACAACATTAGAAAAGACATTACCTCAAAATCGGGTAACTCTTTTTGATTTGAGCTAAAGGCTTCCTTGGGAAGAGTTCTGCCCAAAGTGAGGTTTCTAGGAGTAAGGAAGGAATGTTGGGAGAGTATTTGGGCAGAGGTTGGCCGAGCCAAATGGCTTGATGGTGTGAATAAGGTGGAAGAGGTGGGGGCCTTTTATAAGTGGAGAGGAGGGGCACTTTTGGAAAGATTGAAATGTTACATTATTTCAAAATGCTTTTCGGATTCTAAAGGTCCCACACTTATATAATTCGAGGCTAAGGTGATAAGGTTTCGAAATCTCCTCATCCAATTGGCTTTGGACAAGTGTAAGCCTTGGATTTTACATTATCTATTCATTTTATTAAAATCGTTAAATAATGAGGTCATCGCTGCATCATAATGATGTCATAAATAATTTAATTTATTTAATGTCTAAAAATTATAAAAAAAAATACTATGATGTAGGAAATCTTTTTAGCTTTCCAATGACTATTTATAATCAAAATTTGGACTTGAATAACCCCACTTAAAAATTGTTTTAGTTAAACAATTTATGTTAGTGTCATTTTCACTTTAACATTAAATAAAAAGTAATTTATGTTATTTCCCAACAAAAGTGGATCCATGGGGTCCCCAAGTTAGGCCATGGCTTGTCTTGGTCGGTCATGACTCAACCAATGAGGTTGGGACATGTGTCTAGGTCATTTCATATTATTAATGTATTATTTATACCTTAAACTACACTAATTACCACTAATCGCGATTAAGAACTTAAAAGTTACTATTCACCAAAAAATTATTTTGATCTCATTGAACCACATTTTACTTCTTAATGACAACCATGTATGTCGGATTTTTGAAAATCAAATCACAGAAGTTGTAATATTTCATTTAAACGAAAAATCAGTTATTTAACTACCACTTAGTGGTTTCACTATTCATCAAAAATTGAAGTTTTTCAGAATAAGGCCAAAATTTCACCCTAAGCTATAATTGATATTCCGAATTCAAAAATGATGTCTATTTTACAAAATTCCAAACATATAAGTTGTATTAATTAATTTCATAATTAATTCCCGCTGTTACAACAAATAGCGTGTTTTTAAGAAACAATTTATATCAAAAGTTTGGCAATTGTTTATGTCCAATTTCAATGTTAAATTAATTCTAATGACCACCATTGGATAAAATGGTAAAAATATTTTCTAATTATACCTTAAAACCACTAAATAGTATAATTTATCTGTATAAATTATTTTGATTAAAAAAGTTGTTTTTATGTATTTTTCACTATTCATAAAAAATTAGAAGTTCTCAGAAAAATACCAAAAATTCAACATAGGCTAATTTCGATATTACGAATACAAAAATGAAGTCCATTTTGAAATATAAAATTTCTATAATTTTAAAAAGTGGTTATTACTATTCATAACGGCTATTTTGATTAGTTGCGGTGTGTTAGAACTCGAACTTGCGTACAATGCAAGCTATTGCATTATTGAATGAGAAGCGTATCGTGGAAGCTCGGGGTGTTACATTCTCCCCTCCTTCAATAAATTGCGTCCTCGCAATTTGAAATTTTTCTTTGATAATAAAAGGCTGAAAATAGAAAATACCTTTGTGGAAAACCCACATCGGAAATAAGGTTAATAAATATATAACATTAAAAGAAAGCAGGATAAGTACAAAGGTCACCCGATATAGCCCATTCTAGGATTCTATGAAAATATGGATATGGAGGAGAAACAAACCATCAAGGTCTGATGGAGAGTTATAGAAAACAGGATTAGGAGAATGTTTAACCACAAGAAAATCACAAACTTGTGATTGGTTAAACGGTCATTGAATCCCCAGTTGGAAAAGTTAACCGACAACATTTTTGTTTTAAGTTACCTTTTATAATGTTGAGGAATTTATTTATGAGATTTACTAAGAACGTAAGGAAATATACATACTTGTTATGTATACTTTCATTCGTTAATAAATTTTTACCACAAACCCAACTTTTACTCCAAATGGTAACGGAACTCAAAAATATTCTATTTATCCTAATTGTATAAGGTTCCAAATGTTAACACATACCATTTAGATTAGTAAAACGATTTTGTAATAACCAGGGACTTCCTGTAGGCTAGTGGTAGGAAATAAAGGCTTGTCGCACTATGGTTGTGGGTTCGATTCCTGCAGCTGTGTCCGACGCGACGGGTTATTCCCCACCCTGCAGGTTGTCCTTTTTCTAAAAATATAGTATTATAGTATTCCAGAAATAATCTTCAGAAAAGTTTTAACCTTAAACAATACTATTCAAAGTTCAACTTAATCCATCCCAACATTTATAGTTATCCAAAATACCTCTGTCCAAACTTTCTCTAAAAGGTCTCTTAATTCCAAAATCAATTGTAACATCAGATTCCCCAAACAAAGAAAAGTTTCTCTTATTGTCACATACTAAAAATATGATTACCTTAATCATATTAAAACCTTACTGAAACCAACAAGTACTGCAGTACAATCCTTATATAGATCACATTATTCTAATAACCAGAATATAATCCATGAGTCCGAAAGCATCAATACATTAGTTATTCTGCTTCAACTGTAGTAATAGCATAAGATTGTCCTTGATCCCTTGGCCTTTTCTGAGGTAAGATTCCTTGACGCTTAGGACATTCATTTGCGTAATGACCCATTTCTCTACAATTGTAGCATTCAACTTTGACAGCCTCTTTCTTTCCCTTGCAATCACGTGCCTGGTGACCTTTTTCTCCACATTTATAACAGACTCCCATTCCTTTTAGGCAAGTACCAGGGTGATTCTTCCCACAATTATCACATAATGGAAAATCCTTCTTTCCCTTTTTCCCTTTATCTGTCTCTTGTTCCACCGTTCTCTTCTTCTCTTGCTTTACTTTGTTGTCATAAGACTTAGAGAATTCCTTTTCTGTCTTGATAGCACATGAGACTATATCTTCGTATGATGAGAAGGATTGTGATACTAAAGCTCGACGGAGAAATGGTTTTAACCCATCAAAGAAACGATCAATCTTACTCCTTGGGTTACGTATATAATCGGCAGCATGCCTCGCTAACCTTGTAAAGTTAGCCTCATACTTTGCGACATTCTCATCCTCCTTCTGCCTCAGACTCAGAAATTGCCTTTCCATATCTGCTCGATGGTCACGAGGAAAGTATTTTTCTAAGAAAAGCTCTTTGAACTCCCTCCATTCCATATTCGATACGTCATCATCTTCCTTTGTGTTTTGAATCAGTGACCACCACTGATCGGCATCTCCAGTGAGGCGGTAAACTGCCATGACAACCTTCTCCCTTTCACTACTCCCCAAGGCATGGAATATTTTCTCTAAGGAATTTATCCATTGCTCAGCTACTGTAGGATTTGTACTCCCATTGAAGGTTGGCGGTTGTTGCCTCATGAAACGGTCTAGCATTGATCCTCCACGTTGCGAATCAGGGTGCTCCATACGAGTAAGGTTGTTATTCATAACCTGCGTGAGTTGTCCCAGTATGGTAATAAGTTGATCAGCACCAGTTGTATCTCCAGGTCCACAATAATTATCTTGAGCAGGAGGGCAATCCCTACACGGAGTTCGTGCATTGATACAGTTTCCATTCCTTCTACTAGGCGCCATTTCTAAACAATGGCATAATCCAGATTAGTTTATGAATCAAAATACATAATTCCATACTTGTATAATACTTAACATAAATTGAACTATTTATGGATATAATCCATAATCATAAAAAGAAATGTTTCCTTTGAGGAAGTATGTACTCATAAACCTTACATAATGGTTTGTAAAGAAAATGAGAATTATCCTAAGCATATCCCCCGGGAGTGTCATAACCAAGAGTGCAGCAAGGCCCGTTGTCGTGCACCAGTTCCCGTTTGAGTCTAGCTCAAAGCGGTGTTTTCGGGTTTTACCCCTAGGTACATCTGTGCCAGAGCCACCTCTACCTGCTCGTATCCAGACAGGGATGTATTGCTCGGAAAACTCACAACATCTCTACAATACTAAAATTCTAGGAAGTTCTTCTATACTAATCCTCAAAGTCTATCTTTGGGCTATGTGCTCTAATCAGAGTTTATCTAAATCTAGCTTCCAAGGTTAGTACTAAACTGCCTCTGATACCAACTGTAACGCCCCGACCCCAGCTACCCAGAGTCGGTGCATTACTTCGTAACATTGGCATGATCACAAAGGATCAAGTCTCGAAAGACCGATTAGTTTAGTAGCCTTGGAAACACTAGATACATTCATAAGTCTTTCATTACATCAAAAAGTGAAAAACTACAATAACAAAGTCTCCATAGTCCACACTCATATCCTCTTCCGACTATCCCTGCAGGTCATTCATAAAATACTTCTTCACATCCTGGAAAATATTAAAACATTGAAAGGGGTGAGCTCAGATGCTCAGTAAGGATAACAATAATGCGGAAGCTTTCATAAATAAACATTAACATTTAAGGCAATGTATAACTAAAACAAAAGCCTTTTAAACATGAACTTCAACATAATATGGCAAAAGTAAAATGAGATAATGCCATTTACTTCTTCACATGGATATTCTACTGGTCGAATAATCACATGCAATATCAATAACCACTTTTATAATGATGGAATGCATAATGCCAGACTATCATAACCACATAGCCAAGGCCTCGTGCCAAGACTACAAATAAGATTTTGTCAAGGCCTTGTGCCAAGACACTAGTTTGTCTCATGAGACCTGCCGATGCATCGAGGAGCTATAGCGGGCTCCACCCGTCACTTATTAAGTCCAATGCATTCCTCATATGAATAGGTTTAAACATATCATAAACCATAACATAATCATATCACATAAACAATGCATAAAGGAAACATAACATTTCCACATTTCAATCACAAGATATCAATACAAAACATTGATATAATAAAAACGCTTTCAAAACCATTTTCAATACCAAAATAAAAGAATGTTAAAACATTGTATTTATTTTTCTTTTTAAAAAAAAGGTATGGCTTGTAAAGGAAGCCGAAACTCAAATAATGTTCACGGCGGCGGAGAAGTCGTTGTCGCCGCATAAGTACAGAATGAAAAACATTCCCTTTTTGTCGTTTAGTAAAATGCTTCGTATAAAAAGATTCCTTTTGAATAAACTTAAAAGTCAAAGGGGTTTATACACCGTATAAAAGAAAGTTGTGTATAAAACCAAATATGCCTCAATGAAAGGAGATTGAGACGAAGTCCTTAAAAAGATCATTTTTAAAATAAAATAGATATATTATGTGTATTCACTATAGGTACACATAAAGAAAGTAAAAATACAAAATAAGACATAATAATATCATGACATAATTTGAAAGTAGGAGATTAACCCAAAGAATGGAAGTTGGGTTAAGAAGTTCCCTTACCTTGTGTCCGACTTGACTCAACCGTTCTTTAACCTCCTGAATAATAAACTAGAGTTAATATCTACCTTATTAAGAACCATTTTCAATTTCATTATCCTTTTTATATCACTTATTACAATGTTATGAACATTATGTAATTATTTAAGTTAATAACGGTCATTTTGTCGATCTTTGGTACATGAGTCAACAATAAACTTCTTATAATTATAAGTTGTTCATGTGGTGAAATATCCATTATATCCAGAATTATATTAATGATGTAGATATCATATATATCATATATATACAGTATATACATTCATTTATAATATTACGTAACATTTAGAGGTAAGAAATGAAATGCACCGTTCATGGAGACGGTAAGCCGTACGTACGCATGAACGCTACTTTCATTTCAATTTCATATTTAATGGAATGAAATCATAATGATATAAATGTATAATATAATTCCAGTATAATATAGTGTATAATACCATTTACTCCATCCTTTATACATCCCACACATGGCATTAACGATTCAAATCACTTTGAGGGGGCGGTAGTCCGCACTTCCTAAAATGAAATTATCGCGTTTTACCCATAATGGAAATCATAAAGTATGCCATAAATGAGAAATACAGAAGCATAAGTAAAACAAAAACATATTATATATCATATATAAAAATAGTGACATCTTAATGGCCACCTTTGGAGGTGTTATATGAGTGTTGAACAATCATCGTTTCGTGAGGCAGAAATTCGCCATCCACAGAAACCGTATGTTCTTTAACCATTAGATGTAGGTGTGTGTAAGTGTAGCTCGAATCCTTCTTATAACAACATCCTAGTATATTGAGGATACTGGTGTTGTTACAAAAGAAATGAATAAAAAGAGTTTAGGGGGTTGGAGAAGAAAAATAAAACAAAACAACATTAGAAAAGACATTACCTCAAAATCGGGTAACTCTTTTTGATTTGAGCTAAAGGCTTCCTTGGGAAGAGTTCTGCCCAAAGTGAGGTTTCTAGGAGTAAGGAAGGAATGTTGGGAGAGTATTTGGGCAGAGGTTGGCCGAGCCAAATGGCTTGATGGTGTGAATAAGGTGGAAGAGGTGGGGGCCTTTTATAAGTGGAGAGGAGGGGCACTTTTGGAAAGATTGAAATGTTACATTATTTCAAAATGCTTTTCGGATTCTAAAGGTCCCACACTTATATAATTCGAGGCTAAGGTGATATGGTTTCGAAATCTCCTCATCCAATTGGCTTTGGACAAGTTTAAGCCTTGGATTTTACATTATCTATTCATTTTATTAAAATCGTTAAATAATGAGGTCATCGCTGCATCATAATGATGTCATAAATAATTTAATTTATTTAATGTCTAAAAATTATAAAAAAAAATACTATGATGTAGGAACTCTTTTTAGCTTTCCAATGACTATTTATAATCAAAATTTGGACTTGTATAACCCCACTTAAAAATTGTTTTAGTAAAACAATTTATGTTAGTGTCATTTTCACTTTAACATTAAATAAAAAGTAATTTATGTTATTTCCCAACAAAAGTGGATCCATGGGGTCCCCAAGTTAGGACATGGCTTGTCTTGGTCGGCCATGACTCAACCAATGAGGTTGGGACATGTGTCTAGGTCATTTCATATTATTAATGTATTATTTATACCTTAAACTACACTAATTACCACTAATCGCGATTAAGAACTTAAAAGTTACTATTCACCAAAAAATTATTTTGATCTCATTGAACCACATTTTACTTCTTAATGACAACCATGTATGTCGGATTTTTGAAAATCAAATCACAGAAGTTGTAATATTCCATTTAAACGAAAAATCAGTTATTTAACTACCACTTAGTGGTTTCACTATTCATCAAAAATTGAAGTTTTTCAGAATAAGGCCAAAATTTCACCCTAAGCTATAATTGATATTCCGAATTCAAAAATGATGTCTATTTTACAAAATTCCAAACATATAAGTTGTATTAATTAATTTCATAATTAATTCCCGCTGTTACAACAAATAGCGTGTTTTTAAGAAACAATTTATATCAAAAGTTTGGCAATTGTTTATGTCCAATTTCAATGTTAAATTAATTCTAATGACCACCATTGGATAAAATGGTAAAAATATTTTCTAATTATACCTTAAAACCACTAAATAGTATAATTTATCTGTATAAATTATTTTGATTAAAAAAGTTGTTTTTATGTATTTTTCACTATTCATAAAAAATTAGAAGTTCTCAGAAAAATACCAAAAATTCAACATAGGCTAATTTCGATATTACGAATACAAAAATGAAGTCCATTTTGAAATATAAAATTTCTATAATTTTAAAAAGTGGTTATTACTATTCATAACGGCTATTTTGATTAGTTGCGGTGTGTTAGAACTCGAACTTGCGTACAATGCAAGCTATTGCATTATTGAATGAGAAGCGTATCGTGGAAGCTCGGGGTGTTACATAAAATTACTATTATAGGTAAATATTTAATATTATCCTTTAAATTTTAGAATCTATTAACATTCATATTATTTTGGATGGGTAATGGATTTATTTTTTTGATCCTTTTGGGAAATTTCCATATAGTTTCCAAGTGGTTTCCTTTCCCCCACTTATAAAAGTCCACCACCAACATTCACTTATTCATACATATCAAGATATATATTTTTACAACCAATTCCAAAACCCAACCCTAAAATCCTTATAGATTTTCTATAGAATATGGTCTTCCTAAAACACCAACACTATGGTCCTTAATAAGAGATACAAATGAGGTGTTTATAAGAGAAGATAATTATCTTCACAAAGGTCCTTAATTTTATTTATTCTTATTACACATTAAATTATGTATTAAAACATCAAATATAATAACACCATTATCTCAAATATAATTATATGTTATTATATTAATGTAATAATCAATATCTATCTCCACTTCTATCAAAGGGGAATGGAAACTCTTGATCGTTTGTACAATAGACAACCTCCTCACGAATTGATGTAATGTGTTTTCCATCACAACCTTTCAAGGATAGATATAATGATGGATTTAAAAAAATTATATAATATTTATGACATTACTGTAGCATCCCAGGTAAAAAAATAATATAACTCTTTCATATTTATTAAGATTTCTGAATTAAATACAAATTTTACTTTAAAATAGATGCTAGTTTTGATGGCGTACCTGATATGAAACAACGGATTTCTTTGAAATCTTACATTGCACACAATGTTGGGTCATACTGAATAATAATAATAATATAATATTATTTTAAATGGTAGTTAATGCCTAGTAATAGTATTGGAGTGAATGGATAGAACTAACTAAAAAATGAATATACAGGTTTGTTAAATGTTTTTACATTTATCCAATAAAATTTAGAGGCTTAAAATAAGAAAGAATCTGATTTTAAGCATAAATACACTAATATTCATTAAAAGATCGATTTACCACCTTTTGATGGCGAACCATCTTTAAATCTTGTTTTGGTTACTTTTATATATTATATTTGACAAAATAAAATTCTTATTTATAATCAGGACATCAAAATTTACTTTGGGTAAATTTTTGGTATTTTTCTGATAAAATTCGTTTTTTAATGAATCGTGAAAATATTGTATTTTAATTTAAAACTATCTTTTAATATAATTTATTTATAAGGTTATTTTATCTTTTCAATTGGTTTTAAATTATAATTATATTATTTTTTTACCATTTAATCCAATTTTGGTCATTGTAAGAAATTTCACTTTGGAATTGGACATAAATAAGTGTCAACCTTTTGATGGTTATTATTTCTTAAAAAAACGCTTTTTGTTTTCAAAGCGGTAATTAATTTTAAATTAATTTCTGCCACTTCTATGTTTTGAATTTGGAAAAATGGATTCCATATTTTGAATCAGTAGTTTCAAATTGTGTAAACAAATAACTTTTATTTTTAGACATTATTAATATTTACTTCAGTAAATATTTTATTTACCATGGTTAAAGGGTAACTATGGTAAATAAGGGTAACAAGATATTATTATAATAATATTAAACTACCCTAACATGTGTTATAATCCTATTGGTTGATACATTTCCAACCATGGGAATCCTTGAGTCAAATTTGGGACCCCATGGAGCCACTTGGGAGTGATAATGACACTTTATATTAATTAATTTAAAGTAAAGACAAAAATGACTTAGACATATATCTTTTAGTAAATCAATTCTTACATAGGGTTATATAAGTTATCCTTTAGACTATAAATAATAATTTGAAATATATAAATATTTCCTACATCATGATATATTTTTTTTAATTTTTATACATCAAATAAATAAAAATCATTATGACACAATAACGATGCAGTGTTGACCTCGTTAATAAATGATTTAAATAAATAAGATTGTAATGATTAAAACAATATCCAAAACCTGTAGAGTTCTTATTGGATGATTTTATTTCTAACATGAGTCATATTATCTTCTAATTTAATAAGTTTTCGACCTTTATAAACTGAAAATCAATATATAATAAAATAATATTTTTAAACATTCCTAAAGATCCCATCCTCCCCCTTATCAAACTCCCTCACTTCTAACTCATTCCATACAATTATGAAGCCCCTTATCTCATCCAACCTCTACTCAATTAAGCTACCTACATCCCTATCCTCCTCCAAGAAGTCATTACCTAGCCATAAGGCAATTCAATTAAACCTTTTCGTTCAAACCAAAGAGAGATACCTCATTTAAAGGAAACATCTTCTCTTAAGTGCTTTTGTTTTAGTTTACTTCTCCAACCCCCTAAAATCCTTTTATTAGTTTATATTATAAAAACACTAGCATCCTAAATATACTAGGTTACTTTTATGATAATTATTCTAACTACACTAACACACACCTAAATCTAATGGGTAAAGAATATATTGTTTCTGTGGACGGCGAACTATTGCCTCACGAAACGATGATTGTTCAATCTTCTCCTACCACTTCTTATGTTGGCCATTAAGATGGAACTGTATTTATATGTGATATATATTATATTTATATTGTTTTTCTGATTCTTTATTTTTTATTTATAGAATACTTTTATGGTTTCCATACTGGGTAAATACGATAATTTCATTTGAGGAAGTGTGGACTACCGCCCCCTCAAAGTGATATGACTCATTCATGTCATACATGAAACATATAAAGGATGTAGTTAATGGAATTATATATGATATCATACTGGAAATATAATATAACTATTTATAATTAAGTTCCCATTCAATTAAATATAAAGTATAAATGAAAGTAGTGTTCATGCGTACGTACAGCTTACGGTCTCTATGACAGTGCATTTCATTTCTTATCTCCAAATGTTATGTACTATTATAAATACATATATATACTGTATATGTATGATAAATATGATATTTAAATCATAAATATTATTCTTTATATAATATAATTCTGATCACATGGACAATTTTTAATTATAACAAGTTCATTTTTTACACAAGTTCCGAACATCGACAAAATGTCCGATATGAACCCAAATAATTAACTAATTGTCATAGAAAGATAATAAGTGATATAAAAGGAATAATAAAACATGAAAAAGGATATTAATAAATTATAAATTAACTTAATTTTATTATTTAGGAAGAACAAGTAACATACAATACAAGTCGGACATGAGGTAAGGGGTTTCTTATCTCACTTTTAATTTCGTGAGATTTCTATTGTTCTCCAATTATTTGTTGCATGTGGTGTATTGTATACTTATATTTTATATATATTATCATGATTATATTTTTATTCATGTTATTTTTTGATTCATTTTTTTGTTATTAACTTTTGTTCTTAGGACTTGATTGATTACAACGTTATAAGGGGTTTTCATCTCACTTTTTATTCTCGTGAGATTCAAGAAATCATTGCAACTATTTCCATTTGTGTGGTGTATGTACTAACCATGATTGTATTTTTTTGTAATATACTTTAAATTATGGGTATTTAAATATTTTTTATATAATCCTTCCATCATGGGTTGTATGTTTCATAAGTTACCAAATTGGTAAGGGAACCTTCCACCATCCTCTTTTAGATAAAGACTTATTATATCTCATGTCTTTTAATTTCCATTTTTCTATGTTGGGATGTGTTATTATATATCCTTATTGATGTAAGTTTTAATTCCATGTGACTAGAGACCCTTTTTTCTCTCATCAACTTATTTTATGAATTTTATAGAGACGTCGTTAGACTGTCGAATTTCTATAAGGGAACTTCTTAACCCAATTTCAATTCTTTGGGTTAAACTTCTACTTCTTGATTATGTAATGATATGAATATGTGTGAATGACCTCTGATTGTTTTACACTTAGTTTCCACTTATATTGGGTGTATTATTATTTTTCTCACATAATTATGACATTGATTTATCCTTAATCTACAGATATGATTTTAGAAAGGGACTTTATCTCAATTTACATTCCATTGAGACTTATTCGTTGTTATACACCAATTAACTTTTATATGGTGTATATACTGAACTTTTACATATTATATCATGAATATCCTTATTCTCATGATATAATAAGCTTTTATTAATTTTATTCCTCAAATATTTGTATTCAATCATCTCTCATTTGGTTAGGAACTCTTTCACTAAATATCGTTTTAAATGTTTTAAAGTTTTATTCTTCTAAATCATTATCATTGATGTCCATGTTTTAAAAATGGTTTTAAGGATTTATTTATATGTACATTAATGTTTTGAAATTAAAATTTCTTTAAAAATATTAAAAGTGGTATAGGACACTTTGATTCAAAAATATCTTTATTAAATGTTTTAAATGATTTTGAAAATGGTTTAATAAAGAATTGATTATGGCAATATGTTGAAATGATATATTGTGATTGCGATGTGGAAATGTTATCTTTCCTTTATGCATGTTTTATGTGTTATGACTACGTTATGTCTCTTAGACATTGTTTACGAATACGGGTGGTTCTGAGATAAACCTAGGGCGGGTGAGCCCGATATAGCTCTCCAATGCATTGAGTAACATGATAGAGGTAAACGTGAATGTTTATCCTAAGAGATTTAGGGAATATACTATGATGGATATTCCAAATGTAACTCCCTATGTAGCTATGAAAGCTACAACATAAGTATGTTATGTATTCCACAAGTTACCTTTATGATTATATTTCATAAATTTTATGATTTCATGAGGTATGTTAAAGAGCTTATGTTATTTATATATTGATGATCTAATGTTTTCTTTCTTTTTTTTATAACCCTTGCTGATTTTTTAATGCTCATCCCAAGTTTTTGAAAATTTTTTCATAAGACTTAAAGATGAATAGGGTCAAGGATTGGATCAAGGGAAATTCATGATGTCTAAAACATGGAACTAGACATGACTCTTTTTTTAAGAGTTTTTATTTTATGAAAAAATGGAAACTAAGTAGAATTGTATACTTTATAATTTTTGAGATGTAATGTAATAGTTATTGAATAATTCTCTAAAACTCTAAACCTGAAAAGATCCTCAATGTGAAATATTCATATAATTCAAGATTATGTAATTTTTTAAGGTCAGGTCCTTATAGTTGGTATCAAAGGAAGGTTTAGAAAACATTAGGGATTAAGTGTTTTCGTTAAACACATGGTTTGTCCCTATGTCTGTTATTTTAGTTAAATCATTGTTTTATAACTTTTTCAGATCAAGGAAATTCAGTTACAAATGCAAGGAGGAGGATCTCAAATGACATTCATTTCTCTTCCTGAAGACATGCTTAGAATAATTATTGCAAAGTCATGTTCAGATGATTGTGAAACTTTTTCTAGCATACAAATCGCTTGCAAGCAGTTGTTTGAGATATCAGACACCTCCAATATACCTCGATATCATCAGGGATCATGGGTTATATTTAATCAAATCCTATTTTCTCAATATTCTAATATTTTCAAGAAAGTAAAATATTACCAAGTAATTTTAAAATATTTTACCTTATCACAATATTTTGAAGCATATTATGATTTTGAAAAAGGTGCTGAAGCAGGATACCCTTGCGCAACCAATTTATATTTGATTTTACAATATAGTCTCTCAGCACATACATATGTTATTTTAAAAAGACCATTGATTGAAAGTTTTAACTCAAACTCGGTCCGACTGTTTTATAAAAATCATGTTTTATCAGATTTTCTGAAATTATATGTCATGCATGATTATTTTCCGAAACTATTTTTCTACAAACACCCATATGACCCAAGTTGTACAAGGTGTATTTGTATGAAGGAAGCAACTAATTTTTAAGGATATATAAATAATTATTGGAATGAATGGACCTTATACCTACTTAAACAAGATAATGATGAAACCATATGGACACCATGATCAAGGTATGATGTTCTTTCTTTTGGGAGTTGTTTTATTTTATCATATGGAGGTGAAAAAAATGAAAATACATAAGATGTTTAGGTCTTAATGTATTGGGATGAAAATGAAAGGTATAAGAAAACCATTGAGGTTAAAACATGTTAGGGTTTTTTTTAATTTTATAAAAAGGAGAACCAGTAAGATGGGTGACAACCCGTCATGTCCGGAAAGTCTGTAGGAATCGAACCCACAACTGAAGGGAGACAAGGGTGCATCGCCTACCACTAGCATACGTGAATTCCCTCATTAGTATAACTTATTATTTTTAGTTAAATGATTTTATGGATCAAGAATAAGTTGATTTTGGGAACATATGTTTTGTCAAATGGATATCCTTGATATAGGAAAATGATTTGGTGATTAAGTGATAAAGGTTATTTTTGAAGATGTTCTTTATTTTTTAGAAACACTATATGCCTATAGAAAATAGAATACATTGGGATTTCAATTGAGGAGTAATGGTGTAATTTTATTTTGGAAGAATCTATGTTTTTATTGTGAACTTATAAGTTTTTTGGGTTATTTAAGGAAATTATTAACCTATCGTAGAGAATATGTGACTAAGTTAATTAATTTTTAGTATGAGAATTTAAGAGTAGTCAATGTTATTTGGAGATAAATTTTAAGATTTACTATAAAAGACTATGTGATTAAATCCTTCTGAGTTTTGGGTTTCAATCTTAGATTGGATTATATTGAATGATTTTAATAAAAATTTTATATTGAATTGTGTTTGTTGAAATTTGGGTGTTGTTTGTTCAATTTTGAGGATTAAGAGTATTATTTATTTTTATAAATGATTATCATTTTTGGGTATTATCGTATCTTGTACTAACCTTTTTGGTTTTGGTTGATGTCTAAATACGGGGGAAATATATATTTCATATTTTATAGATTATGTGATTCTCTAGAAGTTTATTCTAGCTCTTTAGGTGTGACCATGTTGTCATGAATACTCATCGTTTTGAGAAAAAATGAGTTTTTGGTAGGAATTTAATAAATGATGAAAGTCTACATGAAAAGTAATATGTTTCCTTATGTTTTTAGTTAAGATCATAAACAAATTCATTAAATTTATGAAAATTAAATTAAAAAGAAAAATTTTATTTGTTAACTTTTCCTACTGGGGAATCAAAGACCCTTTAACCCATCACAAGTTTGTGATTTTCTTGTGGTTAACTTTCTCCTAATCATGTTTTCTACCACTATCCAGAAAACCTTGATGGTTTGTTTCTCTTCCATATCCATGTTTTACTACTTTAAATCCTAGTATGGGCTATCTCGGGTGACCTTTGTATTTCTCTTTCTTTATTTTAAGGTGATATTTTTGTTGACTCTTTTTCTGATGTGGGACTTTCAATGAAGTTTCAAAGAAATATTTTAAAATTGCGAGGACGCAATTCCCAAAAGGGGAGAAGGATGTAACATCCCAGATAAATAAAGAATATAACATTTTCATATTTATTAAAATTTTAGAATTAAATATTAATTTTACTTTAAAGGGGATGATATGTTCAATGGAGTACCTGATATGCAACAATGGGTTTCTTAGAAATCTTACGTTGCACACAACGTTGGGTCATACTAAAAATAATAATAATAATATATTATTTTAAATGGTAGTTAATTCCTAGCCGTTGTATTGGCAGGAATGGATAGAACTAACTACAATATGAATATACATTTTTGTTAAATGTTTTTACATTTATCCAATAAATTTTAGAGGCTTAAAATAAGAAAGAATATTATTTTAAGCATAATTACTCTAGTATTCATTAAAAGGTTGATTTACCGCCTTTTGATAGAGAACTCTCTTTAAATATAGTTTTGGTCACTTTTATATGTTCTATTTGATGAAAAAAAATTCTTATTTAGAATCGGGGCATCAAAATTTACATTGGGAAATTTTTGGTATTTTTCTAAGAAAAGTCATTTTCAATGAACAGTAAAAATTATTGTAATTTAATTCAAAACTTCATTTTAATATAATTTATTTATAACGTTATATTATCTTTATAATTGGTTTTAAAGTGTAATTATATTAGTTTTTTACCATTTAATCCAATTTTGGTCATTTTAAGTAATTTCACTTTGAAATTGGACATAAATAAGTGTCAATCTTTTGATAGTTATTATTTCTTAAAAACATGTTTTTTTGTTTTGACAGCAGGTATTAATTTTAAATTAATTTCTACCACTTACATGTTTTGAATTTGAAAAAATAGATTTCATATTTGGAATCAGGAGGTCCAAAATTTTTAAATATGTAACTTTTATTTTTAGACATTATGAATATTTACTTCAGTAAAAATTT
Source organism: Viscum album (assembly GCA_963277665.1). NCBI lineage: Eukaryota > Viridiplantae > Streptophyta > Magnoliopsida > Santalales > Viscaceae > Viscum > Viscum album. The sequence goes on from OY728130.1 coordinate 180,300,816, forward strand.
TATTTACCATGGTTAAAGGGTAAATCTTGTAAATAACGGTAAAAAGATATTATTATAATAATATAAAATTAACCTAACATGTGTCCTAATCCTATTTTTTGATACATATACAACCATGGTCATCCTTGGGTCGATTTTGGGACCCCATGGAGCCACTTGGGAGTGAATATGACGCTTTTTATTAATTAATTTAAAGTAAAGAGAATAATGACTTAAACATATATCTTTTATTAAATCAATTCTTACATGGGGTTATATAAGTTATATCTTAGACTATAAATATTCATTTTAAATATAAAAATATTTCCTACATCATCATATTTTTTTTAATTTTTATACATCAAATAAATAAATAAAAAATTGACACAATAATGATGCAGTGTTTACATCATTAATAAATGATTTAAATAAATAAGATTATAATGATTAAAATAATATCCAAACCCTGTCCAATTCTTATTGGATGATTTTATTTCGAACATGAGTCATCTTATATTTTACTTTAATAAGTTCTGGATCTTTATAAACCAAAAATAATTATATAATAAAATAATATTTTTAAACATTCCTAAAGAGCCCCTACTCCCCCTTATAAAAAGCTCTCACTTCTAACCAATTCCACACACCTCTCAATCCCCTTGGATAGTCCAAAATCTACCCAGTTAATCTCACTACATCCCTATCCTCCTCCTAGAAGACTTCCTCTAGGCATAAGGCAATTCAATTAAACATTTTTATTCAAACCAAAGGGAGATACTTGATTTAAAGGTAACCTATTCTCTTAAGTTATTTTGTTTTATTTTACTTCTACAACACCCTAAACTCTTTTTATTACTTTATTTTATAACAACACATGTATACTTAATATACTAGGTTTTTTTTATGAGAATTATTCTAACTAAACTTACACACACCACCTTCTAATGGGTAAAGAACGTACTGTTTCTGTGGACTACGAACTACTACATCACAAAACGATGATTGTTCAATCTTCTCCTACCACCTCTTATGGTGCTCATTGAGATGGAACTGTATTTATATGTGATATATATTATTTTTATATAGTTTCTATACTTATTTATTTTTCATTTATAGAATACCTTTATGGTTTCTATAGTGGGTAAATACGATAATTTCATTTGAGGTAGTGCGGACTACCGCCCCCTTAAAGTGATATGACTCATTCATGCCATATGTGGAACATATAAATAATTAAGTTGATGAAATTATATATGATATTATAATGGAATTCAAATATACCTATTTATCATTATGTTATCTTTCTATTAAATACTAAATAAAAATGAAAGCAGCGTTCATGCGTACGTATGGCTTACCATATCCATGAACGATGCATTTCATTTCTTATCTCCAAATATTATGTACTATTATAAATATATATATATATATATATACTAGATATATATTATATATATGATATTTAATTCATGAATATTATTCTATATATAATATACTTTTGACCACATGGAAAATTTGTAATTATAACAAGTTCATATTTGACTCAAATTCCGAACATTGACAAGATGTCTGATATGAACTCAAATAATAAACTAATTTTTATAGAAAGATAATAAGTAATATAAAAGGAATAATAAAACTTGAAAAATATATTAAGAAAGTACAAATTAAATTAATTTTATTATTCATGAATAAAAAGGAACATACAAGACAAGTCAGACTTGAGGTAAGGGGTTTCTTATCTCACTTTTAATTTTGTGAGATTTCCATTGTTCACCACTTATTTATTGCATGTGGTGTATTGTGTACTTCCATTTGATATATGGTATAATTATTATATTTTTATTCATGGTATTTTTTGATTCATTTGGTGGTTATTAACTTTTGGTCTTACGACTCAATTGATTACAACGTAGTAAGGAGTTTTCATTTCACTTTTTATTCCCGTGAGATTCATGCTATCTTTGCAACTATTTCCTTTTGTGTGGTGTATTTACTACACATGATTGTATTATTTTGGTAATATACTTTAATTTATGGGTATTTACATATTTTTTTTATAATCCTTCCATCATGGGTTGTATGTTTCATAATTTACCAAATTGGTAAGGGAACCTTCCATCGTACTCTTTTAGACAAAGACTTATTTTATATCATGTCTTTTAATTTCCATTTTCCTATGTTGGGATATGTTTTTAGATATCCTTAATGTGGTAAATTTTATTTCCTTGTGATGATAGACCCTTTTTTCTCTCATCAAATTATTTTATGAATTTTAGAGCGACGTTGTTAGGGTGTTGAATTTCTGTAAGAGAACTTCTTTACTCAATTTTAATTATTTTTGTTAAACATCTACTTATTGATTATTTCATGATATGAATATATGTGAATGACCTATGATTGTTTCAAACTTAGTTTCCACTTATATTGGGTTTATTATTATTTTTCTCACATAATTAAGTCATTGATTTGTCATTAATCTAAGGATAAGATCTTTGCAAGGGACTTTATCTCTATTTAAATTCCATTGATAATTATTAGTTGTTATAAACCAACTCACTTTTATATGGTGTATATATTTCCATTTGACATATTATATCATCAATCTCCTTATTATAATGATATTATAATCTTTTATTACTGTTATTATTCAAATATTTGTATTCAAGTGTCTCTCATTTGGTTTGTAACTCTTTAACTAAAATATCGTTTTAAATGTTTTAAAGATTTATTCTTATAAATATTTCTCATTAATTTACATGTTTTAAAAATTGTTTTAAGGATTTATTTATATGGAAATGAATGTTTTGAAATTAAAATTTCTTTCAAAAGCTTAAAAGTGGTATGGGACACTTTGATTCAAAAATCTCTTTATTAAATTTTTTAAATGGTTTTGAAAATGGTTTGATAAAGCATTTATTATGTCAATATGTTGAAAGGATATATTGTGATTACGATGTGGAAATGTTATCTTTCCTTTATGCAGGTTTTATGTGTTATGACTACGTTATGGTTCTTCAACATTTTTTACGAATACGGGTGGTTCTATGATAAACCTAGGGTGGGTGAGCTCGAGATAGCTCTTCAATGCATTGGGTAAAGTTAAAGAGGTAAACATTAATGTTTCTCCTAAGATATTTAGGGAATATAATGTGATGGGTATTCCAAATGTAACTCCCTACATAGCTGTGAAATCTAAAATGTAAGTATTCTATGTATGCCAAGGGTTACCTTTATGATTTTTTATTTCTATGTATATTTCATAAATATTATGATTTAATGAGGTATGTTAAAGATATTTTGTTATGTTTGTATTGGTGATCTAATGTTTTATTTCTTTGTTTTATAACCCCTACTGAGATTTTTATGCTCATCCCAAGTTTTTGAAATGATTTTCACAGGACTTAAAGATGAATAGGGTCAAGGATGGGATCAAGGGAAATTTATGATATCTAAAACATGTAACTAGACATGACTCTTTTTTTAGGAGTTTTTATTTTACGAAAAAAATGGAAACTGATTAGAATTTTCTACTATGTAATTTTTGAGATGTAATGTAATTGTTATGGCCTAATTCTCTAAAACTCTAGACCTGAAAAGATCCTCAATGAGAATTATTCATTTAATTCAAGATTATTTAATGTTTTAAGGATGTGTCCTTATAATTACAATACTTATTAAATTATTATATCATATATATATTCTTAAGTTTCCATTATTTTGATGATATAATAATGTTGCTCGGGTATACGGAGGACTACAACCTCGCGAATTGATGTGTTTTGTTTTTTTTATTAAGATTTAAATAAAAGTTATTAAGGGTAGATTTAATTAATATAAATTTTATATATGACATCGTAATTATTATAAAATTGTAATATATTATTTTCCTTTATTTTTTTCAATCCGTCGATAAAATGGTAATAGAGTTAATGCGTACGTATGGTCCACTATCTCCATGAATGAAGTATTTCATTTTCTATATCTAGATTTTATGAATTTATATAAATAAATTTATAATGAATATGTATTATGTTTATATCATGTTTAAAAAATTTGAGATTATGGAATCATGATCAATTTAGGAGGAACAAAAAATAACAAGTAAAAACATACACACACAAAAGCAGTTATTGCCCAAAACATGACTTTAACATTGAATTCTTAACAAATGGGTAATAAAATGTCATAATTAAGTCATATATGGTATGATATATTTATTTTAGGTTTTTAATATACTTATAATAAACCTAAATTTATTATATAGTAGGTTTAAACATGTATGATAGAATTCAAGACTTATGGTATGGTATTTTTGCCTCACTTTTTACTTCTCTCAGACACATGTCATATTCAGCAGCTAATTATTTTTTGTAGTATATTAAATCAACATGGATGAATTTTATTATCCTTATCCTAAATTTAATTTTGATTTACATATCAATTTTGGGGTTTCTTTTTCAGGGGATTCATGGTTCAAAAGTTACAAAAGTTGTAAGGGGTTTTTGTCTCAATTTTTCTTCTTTGAGACATATGTTTTGTTATGAAACTATCTTCTTTTATCAGATATATATACAGACCCTTTTATATGTAATATCTGTAATTCTTTTTATTCTTATTTTATTATAAGTTTCATTTAATTTTATTCTTTCAAGGGGCTTATGATTCAATGTTTCCAAAGTGGAAAGTGTTTTGTGATTCAATCTCGTCATTTATAGGGATTGTTTATGATTATACTTACAATGATGAAATAATTTGATATATGTCTCAAAAACTCATTAATTTTATACTCTTATGGTTATGTAAAGATAATAAATTTTTCCCTTCATTTTTCTTGATTTATGTACTCAAGAGTTCAAAAGAATTTTTCAATAAAAATTTACGTTATTTTTCTCTTCGAATGAAAACCTTTTTTCTTCCGAAAACATATTTTCTAAAAGTATTTTTAAATACATTTTTAACATTATCCAAAATATTTATTGAAGAAATTTTTACCCATTTTTTTAATTTTTTACAGAATGTTTTGAAAGTAATATTCATGTCATTTTATAAATAATGTTCATTTGGATTTTTCTAAAAATGTGAATAAAATATTGATTTTAACATAAAAGTCATGAATTAAATTTCCCATTATTATGACCATTATTTTATTTTAATATTGATTTATAAATTTTCAAGGTTATTTTCTAAGAAAAGTATTTTGAAAATGATTTATGTTTTATATTTTTTCAAATTAGAAAGGTTATTTTCCTCAAAGAAAATTTTTAAATTGTTTTTAAATATTCCTTTATAATTTTTCATGGTTGTTTTCAAAGTAAATAATTTAAAAGATATTTTATGGATTTTTATTTTAAATTTTTAATTTTAAAATAATTTATTTCCCTTATGAAAATTTTAAAATGGTTTTTATAGCTTCCATTATAATTTTTCTTGGTCATTTTCAATGAAAAGTAATTACAAGATATTTTATGAATTTTAATTTTTAAAAAGATATTTTTAACAAAAAGATATTTTTCTCATGAAATATTTTAAATGATCTTTCAAAATTATTTTTTATCTAACATGACATCTGTTGATGTTACCTATTCCTAAATTTTGGTATGATCCAAGGATACCATTTTATTCATTTTCTGAATGGTTTATGTTTATGATGGAATAATTCTTTCAGAATCTATTTCCCTTTCATGAGTTATACCATGGGGAAATGTTTGTAAAATTTTTTATTTTCAAATATTATGCTATTATGGAATAATGAAATTATTATGAATCATATCTCTCTTCCATGGGTTATGATACAATGAAATCATTATGAAACCCATTTCATTTCACGGGTTATGATGCGATGAATGTTTTATGATCTTATGAAATTAATATGTATGATTTAAATTTTGTGGTGGGTTGGTCCTATATCTCCACCCAATTCACTAGGTAAATATTTATGACTCATAAGAAATAAAGCACTAGAATGGGGAGTGAACCCATTTTATTAAGGGACTTTGAAAGCTATGATTGTATTGGTAGTAAAACTTAACTACTATGATGGTTTAGGGAGTGAAATCATTCCATAATGATAGCCGTGGTAGTGAGCCTTGACTACTATAGAAATGGTTTTCTATACTTATGTGCATGATACAAGTTTATGTATTATTCCAGTTTTATGATCTCATGGCTCCTTTTCATTGACTTTCTATGATTCATGTCTTATGAACCTCTAATATATATTCCATGACTCGATATTTTGATCTTTGATATGAAAGGTATGGTTTTCAAATGTTATAATCATGTTTTCATACCCTTATTATCATTTCATTCTTATGGGATCATTGATATATCTCTTTGTTACCCTTACTAAGCATCAGAGCTCGCCCTTTCTTATGTTTCCTTTCCCCATGTTTAGAATAAATGTTTAAGTAGGGTATATTTAGGAAGAGTACTAAAGGGAATATCTTTATGGGGGATTTTGTGGATCTTTTACCAATTTAGAATATTCTATACCTAATCTCTAAAGTCTATAAACTATTATGGTCCTCAGGATTGTGTTTGTGTAATGTATTGAATATTCATTTACAAATATTTAATATCCATGTATGTAAATATTTTTTCTCTATATTTTCTATCATAGAAAAGTTTTAGCTAATTTTTTTAACTATGATGAGAAAACATTATTGATAACTCTAAGGATATGTCTACCGATAAATCTAAGGATGAGTCAGAATATATGAAAATGACCTAAAATTTTTGTAATGAATAGAGAGAGTGGTTTCTAAGAAATTAGATCCATATCTGCATACTACAAGTAGATGTGGATATGGAAAATAGGTACCTAGGGGTAATAACACCAAAAGGGGAACATTGACCAGGACTTGATCATTACCTGGTGCACAAAAATGGGCCTTGTTGCACACCTAGCTTGAAACTCCTAAGGGATATGTTTTAGAAATTCACAAACTCTTTATAAACTATGATGAAGGATTTTAATAATAACCATGAATGACTTAGGAGAATCCTAATCTGTCAAATATTGCAAATAAGGTTTCATGATTTAGATATATTATAAATGACATTTCAAAATTATATTGTTCCTGAGTATAATTATTGTTTTTTACAGTAGGATTTTTGGTTTTAGTCATTGCATTGAACTAGAAGGAATTGGATGAACATTTAATGTGATAGACAATATGTTCATAAGTTTCTAAATGGGATGATGACTACAGTAAAGGGTATTATGATTATGACTAATCAGTTGTCATTGAACATGATTAAAAATATAAAACTTAAAAAATTATCATACTCACCAAAGAATAGAAGGATATAGTTCACTAAGAGTTTGGGTAGTGGATATGTCACGAACCAACCCAGGTCGATCGTGAACTGGTCACCCGAGTCGGCCCGCGGCATGGCCTGATAGGTGTTCCTGATCCCCACGGGCTGGAAACTAGTGTCGGGAATGAAAAATATAACTGTTGGGAACGATTTGGCCAATGAAAAAAATATAACCAAACAAATAAAGACTGAAGATTGGAGAATAAGACTAGTAGCGGAACGAAAATAAATGTACACACCTCCTTGTGTCCCTTAAGGTCACCACCCAACTCAAAACAAAGTCTACTCGAACATTGAGCAGCTGAACCAGAAACCTGAACAAGAAAACTGAACCTGTAACTAGAAAGATATAATAGGCGTGAGCACCAAGATGATCAGTAGGCATGCCAAGAATAAACCACGGAATCCAACAATTCTCTTTTTCAAAAATAGTCCGCTGACACAAGTTTGAAATACATATATAAAAGTAGGGTTTTCACATTTTTTTTAAATATGCAACATGTTGTTCTCATTGAAAAACCCAATACACACTACACACCATCTACAAAATCATTTTCCATTTTATAAATGAAATCCAAAATAGAAAAATACCAAAGTCGGGCTAGAGTAAAACAAGTAAAAGTGAAACTGAAAACAAACTAGTGCAACAAAAATTAAACAAGCAATGTAAATAATTCATTAACCATGGGTGACCCTAAACATCCCTAGAAGACCACTGGACCAACTCAGTTTCGAAACCACCTGTCGGCGTATGGTGAAGCTCCTAAGTCTATAACCAACTAGATTCCATAATTGACCAATCCAGTGGCAAAGCCCGCCTGGCCTAAAAACAAATCCAGGGGGTACCAACCCAACTAATCAGGGTTAGTCAGAAACCATCACTAGATCATCCAAAAGACGCCCAGTAACTCATGGTGATTATAATAATACTGTGTAAGTAGGAAGACCCTCGTATGCATGACTCATCTCACTAAACATGCCTACCCCAAACACGAACACTTCCTATGCATTCACCCATAAAGGGTTACCCTAGATAGGAGCACCACATATACATATATATATGCATACATGTCAAACATAAAAAGTGCCAACTGGGCCGTCACATCGTTCAATAATAAAAACCACTTTATTAAACACTTGGAGTTGTAAATCGGGCCTCTAGTTTTACATAATCAAATGCCTTTTATGAAAACATTGCACAAACTCTTCCAAAACAACTCTAAACACCACTTATGTATTTAAAAATCCAAACGGGCCCTTAGATTCCATTTTTCAAATCATTGCAATAAAATTCTTTAGTGATATTACATTCAATTTTGTAAAAAAAACAAACCAAGCGTTGCCTTACACCACACACTCAACAAATATATACACCAAAAGAAAAATGGGCATATACTCATGGATTTCTTTTCAAACCAATTTAAAGAACCTCACGAAGAGACCCACGTCATTTAGAAAATTATAACCACTTATAAAACTAAGGATTTGAGAAAAATGACAATTCAAAGAGACACAAAATCATTTCTTCAAAAACACTGTGCTCCATAAAACCAACCAACGTAGGACAAACAAGTTCCATAAAAATTTTATACCAGTAAACACCACTCAAAAACTTCCAACAGTACCATTTAAAGATAAATTAGTTAGTTCCAACCAAGTTGGCAAGGTATAAATATGTGCATAACTATAAGAACATCCAAAAATCCATTCTTGATCAAATCTTTCAATAGGAAGACACTTCCATAAGTTTACTACAAAAAAACTAGATGTGCGAAACATAATCTATGATTTAATTAAAAAAACAAACATTAAATGGATTAAAACCGGGAGGAAGGGAACAGAAACACCTACACATAACCAAGGAACTATTTCAAGGTTGTTTGTAACACTTTTATCCATCAAAGAAACAATTCAATAGATAAAATATCAGAATTATAAGGGTGAGAATAACATTTATAAGTTAAATGAAACCATGAAAGTGCCTATGGAAAACTTTGTAAAGAGAGAAGGTATGGAAACGCCTGCCTCAATAGTAGGACCCATCCAAAGTTTTCTAGCTCAAGCAACATCTCACTCGATGTGCGCACCTAGAAACTATTCCACACCCTAATGACATTCAGAAAAAAAAATTCAGTGCGGCAAGGACTTGATCAAAACCAATTAAAAATTGGGACCCTCAAACATCATAAAAAGATAGACGAGAATAGAATAGGGATGGAAATTACATTTTACAAATTATCAAAATAATATTTCTAACTTAAACAAGCATATCATCATAGATGCATGCTGACATAAACCATGAACTGACTCAAAACATATTTCTAACCAATTCTAAAAATTTCAGAACTCTATAGCAGGATAATTAAGTGCATAACAAAGATGCAAAACATGCTTTTAAAACTAAAAGATAGAGAGAAAACATTAGCGGAGTGCTCCAGAAATAAAATATGGAAATTCACCTACCTCGAAGGTGCGTGAATACAACAGCGCATTAACGGAAGGAAGAATATCACTCTGCATACTAAACGCATACCCTAGATACCAAGAAAAATGTGCAAAAATGAACCGCAGTATTAGAGTGATGATAGAATTGAGAAGAACGTCAAAAATAAAAATAGAAATATACCAGAGGATGAGAACACCAGAAAATGAGGTCGCGGAAGGAGGGGCCAGACAAGGAGGGGTTGTTGGACGGGGCTAGGTCATCGGACAGCAGCGATGTGGGGTGAGGGCGATGGGGACCCGCTAGTGCGTGAGGCCGGTTGTGCGGAGGATATGACCGGGGTAAGGAGTCGGCGAAGCTGGAGGTGCGGTATGGCGCGAGAGATTGAGGGTGGGACGAGGTCGTCAGGGACTTATAGGGGAGGGTGAGCGGACAAGGGCAGTGGCTGGAGATGGACAGGGAGGCGGGGTCGGTGACGGTGGCCTGCAGGTGCGTAGCACGTAGGAGGAGACCGGTCGGGGGGGAGGTGGGTCACGTGCAACTAATAAGGGGGAAGGGGGGGAAATGGAAAATCTAGGGTTTCACAAAAAAAAAGAAAAAAAAAGTTATACTAATAATAATAAAAAAATATGGTAATAATAGTAATTGGGGAAACTACATTAATAAAATTCCAATAATAATAATAATAATAATAATTCTCTTATACATAATAATATATAAACATTATTAATATTTAGCGTTATTTTATCTTATTTTTTTTATTCCATCCTTGTTTTATCAATATAAAATATATTTATCTTCCATTTTCAATTAACTTAATTAATTTTTTTAATTTATTATTTATTTTAAGTGTCATGCCACCACACATTTACTAGGACCAAACGCATGGTCGCTGCTAACGGTGCAGTGACCGCGCACTGGCCCGAGACCCACCGAACACATCAAACTTCAAAAATTCCAAACTGGGTACCAACTAAACCTCATCCAAATGACATGGGACCGAGTAAACAGTAAAAATAAAATAAGATAAATAGGCATCTGAGGTTAGGGTGTGACAATTCTCCCCACCACAGAAACTTTCTGCCCCTAGAAAGTCATCAAGCCAATAGTTGACACGACTAAAGTCCATGGCCAGACAAAACCAAAGGGAAAAAAGAGCCTCATATTAATTATTCCCAATGAACGTCACAGCCGACTAGTGCAAGGAGGACCCCAACCTGATTTTTAGGAGAGAACACGGGAGGGGTCTCCCCACCACTAGATTTCACTAATACAGAAGCCCTTGAAACACGAACAAACCACCCCTCAGGGGGCAACATGGGAACTCCCAAACCAAACTCATCCCACCTTCTCAATGCTAACAGAACAACTCCGCCATTAGAATTTAAAACCATTACGAGGAAAACGAACACACCGGGGCACCAGGATGGAGGAAACCCCTACAAAACTGAAACACACTAAAGAAAAAAACATGGAGAGGTGACCAAACTAAGAGTGGGCCTAGAAACACTTCCCATTAATTCATGAAACCAAACATTCCCCTGGAGAAGGCAATTGAGACCAACTCAAAATCAGAATGGTCCTGCTATTCAGGGGACCAACTCCCTTGAAGGAATACAAATAATTTTTATGCCACATTCAAAGTGGATGAGGACGCTTGGATCACGGTACAATGAGCTCATCACACTACAAAAACGAGGATAAGTTTATGAAGATGACAATAATCGAACAAGAAAACCTTGGATATTTCCATCTGAAGTTGAAAACATGATCTGAGTCGATGTTCCACACACCCTCGACAACTCCTGACTGTGCGCAAGCTTTACCCCGAGACCTGTGGTTGGGGCCCTGATGGCTGAAGCATCTCATGCCTCACAGTCAATAATTTGCATCCTCCGGTCCCTAACTCCTTCCTCCCAAATGACAGTTCTTTCAGAACTCTCACTGGTGTCCCGAACAGCCGCATGGTAGCAAGACTTCAGAGGGATGTGACAAGGTGACTTAGAATGTGGGAAGAAGCACATAAGGGAATGTCTTAGAGGGATAAGAAATTTTTTTGGTTTTGGAAAATAATGACATAAATAAAGTAATTGAAAAGGAAAAATTAAATTTTTGGTTAAAATAATGTATGGTAATAATGGTCTCCCTAAGGCATATTCGAATGTTTAAGGTTTTAAATGTTAAATTTATGTGAACTATGAAAATCAATTTCATGAGTGGAAACCTCAAGAAGAGAATCAGCAGGGTTGTATGAGTAATGGTTTTGGTGTTGATGATAAAGAGAATATGAATGGCATATGAAAGAAAGGTGGAATTAAGGAAATAGATGATGGAGCCAAATTAATGTATTAAGGATGTGGTGTAATAACTGAAGTGTTTATATACTAGAATTATTGAATTATGTTATATGAATCATAATATATATAAATATTTTTTTTTGATGTTTTAATTATGGATTTTCAATAATGTGTTGAATGGTAATGATGAACTATAAATTTTATTTAATATCAAGGTTATATTTACAAAAAAACACATGATTATGGAAATATAACACTTAATATGTTCTGGATTTTGAAAGAATGTTGTTTAGTTTAGATAAAGAGATGATTAATAAGGATAAAGTAAATTAAACAGTATAGATTACCTTGGAACAGGTTAATGATTTATTGACAATGTGTTTTATTCTATCATTGATGGAGTGTACAACGTTTTGGGATTTAAGGAATATATCTAATAATCTATGTTTTTTTGTAAAGAATGAGGAAGCATGTTTTTTTAAATAATTTTTTTATGGAAATTTTGGTTATTACCATGTTTCAAGAGAATACATAATGAAGGTATTCACAAGTCTGGTATGTGACAATTAATATCTAATTCATGTTGTTTGGGAGATTAATTCTAAGTAAATTTTTTAAATTTGGTCTCCATATTCCAAAATTTTTGGATTTAATATTTTTGAAGGTTCATATGGTTAAGAATTTATGAAATTGTTTATGTTGAACTTTAGATTAGGTTTTAGATATTAACATGATACTTCACCTTATGATGGTTTATTTATATTTGATAACCAATAATGTCAATTTTTTTATTACTATAGATATATGGAGTGGATTATCATTCTATTAAGGATTTTTTGATCCATTATTTTTCTAGGCATAAAAAAATCATCTTCATTTCTTGGATTAAGAGAAGATGTAAGAATTTATCAATGTATAACCAAAGTATGAAATTATGATGGTGATACAAAGGAAATATAATCCCTAGGTATATTGGTCCCTTTGAAATTCTTGATCAAATTAGGATGGAAGCCTATCGATTGGTTATTCCACAGAACCTCTCCTAGTTTTAGGATTTCTTCCATGAATCTCTTATGAGGAATTATATACTTGATCCATCATATGTACTAAACTCAGAGGTCGAACCGTGGGAGCATGATATTTATAATTTGGAATAAATGGTAGATATTACAGATCAAATAGAGAATGTTCAATGAAAAAATAACACTTACCTGGTAAATGTTTTTTGGGTAAAACCACTAGCTTCAGGATGTTACATGGGAACATTTGGATGTAATTAGGTATAATAATCCTTATTTGTTGCTATTGAAGTGTCAAATTTTGAGGAAAAATAATTTTAAGGGGGATAGAATATAACAACCTGATATTTTTTGAACTATTTTATTGAAATAAATTTATTATCTTAAATATTTTTCATTATATGAAAAACATAGTTTAGATTTTTTTTTACATGAAAAACGATGTTTATATTTCATTATATGCAACATTGAGTATAGATTACGTTACAAGAAACACTGTGTTTAAACAAAACACAACATACTACTGTAATATTATTATTTGATATCATAGTTACTACCTAGCCATTTGAATAGTAGGTATGAATAGGATTAATTAAATTAAGAAAATATTTATTACACATGTTTATATAATTAACTATTTAGTGACCAATTAATTGTAAATGAAAATAATTTTTTTAAAATAAAGGAAATCTTTTTCTAAAAATCTATTTTTACATGCACAAAAGTTTTTACATAAATAAAACAATATAATAACCTTTTGTGAATGAATTTAATGAAATTTATATATTATATATTAAATTAACTATTTAAAATTCATCTTATGTTATTTCTAGACAAGAGATAAGAATAAATCCAATTTTATGCTTAAAAATGTATCTTTTTGAAAAGCATTTTTATTGCATTTGAATCACTTATTATAAAATTAATTTTTTAAAAGTTAATAAATTTATTTGAAAAAATAAACTTCATTTTTGAAATAATAATTTTATATTTACCTTAGAATTAATTTTTTCCAATTTTTTTAGATCATAAATTTTTCAATGAATAGTGAAAAATACTGGTTTTTATTAAGAATTTAAATTTACATTAATGAATTTAAAAACACAAAACTTGTTTAAATATTATTTTAAATTTAAATTTAGTAAAATTATATATATTTTAATATATATGTTCTCATAATAATAAATAAAATAATGAATTTTTATATAAGAACTTTTTAAACTTTTGAACATTTTCTCCTTAGAAAGCCTATTTTTAATCACATCTATGGGATTAATTTTAAATTAAATTTTACCAATTATGTGAATACAATTCAGAAAAATTGATTAAATGTTTTTAATCATTATAATTTATATTTTATAATACGTTCAACAAATTTTTTTACTATATTGAATTTTGAAAATAGAAAAAAAAATATTATTGCGGTTAAGGTAAAAATTTGTTTACCAGGGGATAAACTATTTTTATAGTAGTTAAAATCACTATAAAACTTATCAAATTACTATTATATAGACATATTTAAATATTATACTTCACAATATATAATATATTTTCATTTTTAAGCTTTTTTATCTAAAATAAATTTATTATTATTTATTCTTTTTGAAAATCTCCAAGTAGTTTCCCAGTGGGTTCATTTCCCCAACTTATAAAAGGCCACCACTAACCTTCACTTATTTGCATATAAAAGAAATATAGTTCTAGAAATCATGAAAACATCCATCAAAAAAATAAATATCCATGTTATAGATCTTATGGTACTCCCAAAAGACCAACACAAGAGTCCTTAATATGATGTCCAATGAAGGTGCTTCTAAGCGAAGGTAATTTTCTTCACTAAGCTCTTTCTTTTTATTTCATCTTTTTACACCATAAATTATGCTTTAACACTTAAATAATAACAATTAAAGTATATAATATATTGTTATATTTTATTATATTATTTAAATAACATATATCCATATCCACTTCAACTAAATGGAAAATGAAATTGCCGATTGTGAGTACGAAGGACTACCGCCTTGCGAACTGATGTAGTTTGTTTTCCATCACCTACTTCCATGGAAGGATATAATGATAGATTTAAAATATTTATATTATATTCATGAAATTAATATAAATATTTAATTATGTTATCATATATAACCTCTTAAATTTTCATTCCTCGGTGGATACGATAATGTCGGTCAAGCGTTTGGTGAATTACCACCTTATGAAGCGATGTGGTTCGTTTTCTTTTACGCTTTACATGGTAAGTATTAAGGGAAAAAAATGAATATAAATTCTATATATTAAATAATTATGATTATTTAATTTTAATATTTTATTTACCTTTATTTTTTTAATCCTTTGATTAAATGGAAGAAGCATTCAGGTATACATATGACTTATCACCTCCATGAATGATGTATTTAATTTTCTATCTCTAGATTTTATAGATTTATATAAATACTTATATAATCAACATGTATTATATATATATATAATATTTAAGATTATATATAATATATAACCATGACCAATGTAATAGGACCAACAACAAAATCAAAACATACATGAAAAACAAAGCAGTTATTGCCTGAAACGTGACATTAACATGGAATTGCTAATAAATGGGTAAAAAAAGGTCATTAGTAAATCATATATGGTATTATATATATTTATGGTTCTATAATATATTTATAATAAACATTAATTTATAATAATATAGGTTTAAACCTGTACGAATGTAGTCGAGACTTATGGTAAGGTATTTTTGTCTCACTTTTTACTTTGGTGAGACACACGCCATATTCACGGCCTATTTATTTTATTTGGTTTATAAAATGACCAAGAATATATTTTTTGATGTTTTTACATAAAATTATTATTATTTAAATATAAATTTTGATATTTTTATTTTATGGGGTTTAAGGTTCAAAACTTACCAAATCGCTAGGTAATTTTTGTCTCAATTTTCCCTCTTTAAGACATGTTTTATTATGAACCTATCTTCTTTTATGAGGTAAATATACAGTGACTTTGACATATAATTTCATGGATTAATTTAATCTATTTACATTCTGAGTTTTACTTAATTTTATTCTTTCTTGGGACTTACAATTTAATGTTACCAAAGTGGTATGGGTTTTATGATATAATAAGATAATTTATCATAATTGTCTATGATTATTCTTACAAATATTAAATACTAGGATATATCTCTCATGAAAATAATTAAATTTCTCCTCCTATGATTATTTCATGATAATACATGTTTTCCATTCATTTTTTTCACTTTATGTACTCAAGAGTTTAAAAGAATGTTTTTAAGAAAAATCATCTTTAAAATAAAAGGAATTGAAAAATATTTTAATAATTTTTAGTTTTAAAAATTAATTTTCAATGAAAATTTATTTTCCCCAAGAAATGTTTTAAATTATTTTTTAATATTCATTTATAGGTTTTCAAGGTTATTTTCAAATAAAAGGATTTCCAAAATATTTTATGCTTTTTTTAAGGTGTGATTTTCAAAGAAATTATATTTTTCTTAAGAAATTTTTTGAATGTTCTTTCAAAATAACTTTCCATATAAGATTAAATTCAGTGATGTTATTTATGCCTTACTGGGGATACAATTTAAGGAACATTCTTATTATTTATTTAAATTTTTTATGTTTATAGTGGAATGATGCTTGTAAAACCTATTTCTATTCAAAAGGTTATACCATGAGGAAATTATTATGAAACCCACTTATTTTTATGGGTTATTCTACAATGGAATGATAAAATGATTATGAAACCTTGATTTTTTTTCTTAGGTTATGACATGATGAAATTTTTATGAAACCCATTTCATTTCATGTGTTATGATGTAATGAATGTTTTGTGATCTTATAGAACACATAGGTATGATATTAATTATGTGACTAGTGGGAACTATATCTCCCTTTAATACATTGGGTAAATATTTATATCCAATGATATAGATAGAACTATAATGGGAGTGAACCTAGTTCAGTATGGGACTTAATCTGCTAATATTTTCTTAAGTGTGAACCTTGACTAATATGATGGTTTGGGGAGTAAACCCATTCCACTATAACAACCTTTGGAGTGATCATTGACTATTATGGAAACGATTTTCTATGATTATGTGTATACCACAATTATATAGATTATTTCAATGTTATTCATTCATGGACTATGTTCATTGATTTCCTTATGATTCATGTCTTATTAACTTCCAATATTTATTCAATGACACAAGATTTTGATCTTTTATATGTAGATAATGGTTTTCAAATGTTATTATCAATTTCACATACCCTTATTCTCATATCATGATTATGTAATCATTAATATCTCACATTATTAACCTTATTATGCATATTAACTCGCCCTTTCATATGTTTCCTTTTCCAAGTTTATGAATAAGGATTTTAAGTGGGGTATGGATGTAAAGAATACTAAATGGAGGGATCTTTATGGGAGTTATTAAATATCTTTCACCAAATTAGAAGATTATGTACCTATTTTTCACAAAGACTAAAAAATTATGGTCCCCATGTGTGTTTTGGGTAATTTATTTAATATTCATCTATAAATATGTGATATACATGTATGAAAATCTTAGGTTACTATATTTATGTACCACCAATTAGTATCATGTGATTACATAATTCATGACACAAAAAGCTTTTAACCAAGAAATTGTTTTCTATACAAGTTATATCCCCCTGGTGGAATGTTTTTTAATAAATGGTTCCATGATTTATGGATTTGGGGGAATCTTGTGATGATATTTAAAAGGATTATAATACTAACCTTTTAAATACAAAATATATGAATTCTAGATATTTATGACTAGTACTATTGGATTCTCAAAATGGTATGTCTCAAGACTGTGTGATTTATATTTAGTATGATAATTTTTTGGTAGGAGAATGTAATGAAATCATGGGTTTTGTTCTTGGTATGAAAGTGGAATGTCCAAAATAATCTATATTTTTATTGAAATGTTTGATTGAATATAGAAAACCTTGTATAGTATTAACTTAGATTCTTGTTTCGTACATCGATCCTCATCTCAGTAATCAAAGAGTACATATTGAATGATCGTGTACTAAATGATAAATTCACCCATTGATATCTTTATTTTTTTGAAGTTTTCATAAAATCTTTCATTGTGTAAGATTTTAGAACTGGATATTCCAACTTAAAATAGTGTAAATATACTATTAACAAAGATAGAGAGGAAATAAAAAGTGTTACCCAAGATAAAGGGGTAATTTATTCCCATGGAACTCAAATATTAACTGGAATAAAATTAGAAAATGATTTAGGGAACTCCAATTATAGAAAATATGCATTCATAGTTAGTGAAAAGGGGGGGAAAGAAAAGGGATAGGAGAGGTTCAATTTAAAGTTTTCTACTTGTTTTTAATTTAATAGAGGGAAAGGAAATAATGGGAAATATAAGAGGAATGAAAGGTCATCATCAAATAGTCCAAAAAATAAATAGGGGGAGATTACTAGAACCATATAGGTTGTATTGGATTTTTTGGCATGCCATGTTTATTGAAGATACATGTGTTGGATATTTTGACACAAGAATGTGAAATTGGAAGAACCCTAAGAATACATGTGTAGGACAGGGCAGAAAATACACTTAGAAGATAGATGTTGACTAAAGAGTATCTGGAAGATGGTAGAAAGACATTTTTTTAAAGAATAGAACCTATTCCATAGAACCACGGGATATATAATGACATTTTGTTGATAAAATCAACCACATTATAGATTTAATGTTTTTTCATACTGCTGGAGAGAAATTTTTTGGGAGGAAGAAATATACCTTATAGAACCACTGGTTATGCTGTGATATTTCATTGATAGAATTTACCATGTAATAGATCTAATTATTGTGAAGTATAAGAAGTGTGGAAAGAGTTTTCACCCTAGTATATGTAAATTTTCTATGATGATTTAGTTTAGGATACACCATAGAGAGGTTGTTTTTGACGTATAATAGAAAAAATGGGTTAACCCTCCCTTTTCCAGTAGCCAATAAGCCTCCATACAAGCTGGTGGATGAGATTCAAGACCACATAACTGAGAGGGTGGAAGTATTTTCATGAAAGTGAGCACACATTTGGACATGAATGGTTTCATGTAAAGGTAAAACCATGGAATAGGGTGGAACCATGGTAAAATGTTCTTATATTCTCATGAATGGGTATGAATGGGAGTTTGAAGGTGAGAAATGACACTGGTTAGACTTGAATAAATGGTTGAGAGGCATCTAGGAATATTAATTGATTAAATTTCATAATAAACTCTCATATGAAAAAAATCTCAAATAGTGTATGCAATAGGATAAAGACCACACCATACAATGCAGATAGAGTATGTATGGGTTGTATACTTCATGTAAATATAGTGTAAAGGACCATGTTGTAGGAGGTCACATGCCATCTTTTTATATCCCTAGAGTTTCAACTATTCCTACACCATGAGGGAATCCTACATCACAGTCATATTGAAAGAGTTGATTCTGTACCGCAAAAGCTTCCTACATTGTTGAGAGTTTGATTTTGGTAGTATACATGAATAAATTTTACTAATACTAGAGGATCTCACATTTTAGTGAAGTGGATACACCATAAATATTATATAATTAGGAGTTATATGAGATCATGATGATGATTTTGAGAAGTTCATGGAGGAGTTACACAAGAATTGTATATGGGGTCAGCTATAGGAATCCATGAAATAGAAAACTAGTTCACACCCACAAGATTTTATTGAGCCGATATTCTGGATTGTAGTATATAGTGATACATTAAGGTGAAATCATGAAAAATATTTACTACATTGAATAGCACTTTTTATACAACAGTCATGCAGTTTCATGCAGTCTGAAAAATAGGAACGGAAACTAAAATAGAAGTTTTGGGTCATATTTGCAGGTGATTAATGGAATATTTTGATCCCATTAAAGACATCAAACACCTTCCACAATCAAAATACTTGGAGATTTAATCATAAATTTAATATTTAAAAAAATCGAAGATATATCTATAAAACTAATAGTTTTAGATCTGGAAAAAATATCTCTAAATACAAAGGATTTCAAAAAAGAAGAGGAAGGAATTTTACTATGCATCAATGAAAAAAATAGAGTTTGGTACTTGGTGAAAATTTTACAAATGAATAATTAGAATGAGATTCCATGAAATTTCAAAGAAATATAATGTAATATTAATTTAATGTTCATTACAGGCATGTGAAGGAGAAATATGAGTTTAATAAAACCTTTATCTATATACTTGTTGTATCTAAAACAATAACATGATATTATTTTTCTCATTTGTGATTACTTTTAAACACATTCCTAGAGTAGTGATCTAAGGGAGGGAATGTGAGAGGAAATGATCCTTGGGAGGTATTCAACACCCAAAAACCAATATAAGGTAAGTTATTACAAGAAAGCGTAAACTAGAAAAAACCCAATAGTGACCTTATAGTACTTTTTTAGTGCACCAAACATGTTCCATGGACAAGAAAATAGTGAAGAACAAAATAAAAAACAGCATCTGAGATTAATTTTTTTTAATTTTTCTGAAAATATTTATTTTCTAATTAATAGTAAGAAATATTGATTTTTAATGAAAACTATATTTTTATTTCATACATTTAAACATTTTAATTTGAATTTAAATGGTTAAAAAGTAAAATTAGTTATAATATATTATTTATAATCAAATCATATTTATTGGCACTAATTTTAGAGTAGAATTTGTTATACAAAATTTTATATTTAAAAAGGCATTTTATGAAATACTATTTTTTCATTGTGATTTTTAATTTTTCCTAAAATTAATTTATATCACTTATAAGAATTAAATCATTAAAAATTTATTACAAATTTTGAATCCAGATGTCTGAATATTTTAAATAGGCCCCTTTTATTTTTCCTCATTATGAATAGTAACCTTGGAAAATATTTTTTACATCGATAAGGATAAAAAGGGTAAAATATTGTTAAAATTTGAGGATAAGGATTCAAAATTTATCTAACACTTAGATTTATCCTATTGGATGGGTTTAGTTCAGACATTTCCATCTATATTTATAATATATGTCCAGTTGGTACAATTTTTATTTTATAATGACTTTTATATTAATTTTGGAAAGGATTAAATTAAAAATGTCACCCTCTTGAGTTTCATATCTCTAAAAATCATACATAATAAAAAAAGGATAAGATCAGTTAAAAATTTATATTTGAAATATGAATTATTTTTTTATCATGGTAATTTATTTTTTATTTTTATTTATTAATTAATTACCTAAAATGTTTATACAATGTCGGCACTTTATTTATTCAATTAATATAAAAAAAATAAATGATTTTAAAAATATTAAAATCAATACAGTTTCAATTAATTACTATGTTACATGAATTTTATATATATATATATATATCCAATATTAGGGATGTTTCAAAGGTTTATATTGTAAATCCATTACTAGATTTATGTCTTTAATGTCAAAGTAAATGAATAGTTCCAAAGATGACATTAATGATATTTTATAATAAATTTTTTTTATTAAACCAATTAAAATTTATAAAACTAATATATTTTGAAAATTGAATGGTATATGGTTTAAAATATGATATAAGATAAAATTATTTTTCTTTTTTTATTTATGGTAACATTCATTACCACTAAAGTGTATATAACATTAATATTGAAGTATTTGTTAAAAGGATTAATAGGGGTTAAAACTAAGATATAAGGATTTAAAAATCACATAAATTTATATAAATAATATTTTATGAGAGTATTTATACTTATTCTCACCAAATATTTAAAAAAAAATTGGAGTCACTTGAGTGTAAAAAATAAATTATATTAATTTAATACTTTAAGTAATTACAAGAGTACCCATCCCCTCACATATAAAAGGAAACCTCTTCTCCCCTCTTCCTTGCACATTTTGAGAAATATATCTTGTAAAATACCTATCATAATACATTATTTTATTCCTTGATAATAAAATATATCTTATTCTCATTCCAAGATAACATCCTTTCAAGTATTTAGGTGCAATCCAAATAAGGTTTCTCAACATGGTGGTATAACACTTAACTGAGCATTTTCAATTTTATTTATTATTATACCTCCTATAAATAAGTAGTATCTAGTATAAAATAACGATTTTATTATATTATAAAAACTTAATTGTTATTATAATTATGAAATAAACACTATACACCTTCTTTACATCAGTTGGAAAATGATAATTTTACTTGTGTGTACAAGTGGACTATCACCACCACAAAGCGATGTGATTCATTTTTTGTTTTAACTTTACATTGATGGTTATAAAGATATATTTAAGGAATATATTTATATATATATTATATAATAATAATTATTTAAATTTTAATTGTTATATACATTTATTTTTTTCATCTATTAAAAATCAAAAACAATATCCATGTGTACGTACATCTGATCGACTCAATGGACTCATTTTTCAATATCTAAATTATATGGATCAATATAAATATTTATATTTATATATATATATATATAATATTTATGAAATTTATATCATGATTAAAATTTTTTAGATAAGGCATCTATGATAAGAGTATAAGGACAGAGATTGTTGAACCAAAATATATAAGACAAACGATGTAGGAATCACCCTAAACCGTGATTTTAATAACAAATTATCAATAAATGGGTTATAATATGTTATAAGTAAATAATATATGGTCTTATATACATTATTTTGGTTGTAAAATAAATTTATAATAAATATATATTTTTTATACAAGATTTTTGAATGCATACAAAGAAATACAATACTTGAGTTAAGGGATTTATGTTTCAATCACATTTTATCTAGGCTCATTTATGCCTGAATTTACACAAATGAAATTATATGATAATTATCTGATAAATCCATTTAATTTTTCTTATCCTCTATATATTTATATGTAATACATTTTTTCATTTCATTTTCCTCAAATCAATAATTCAATCGACCGAAATAATTTTTTTAAGGAAAAACAATATGTATTACTATTTGATCGATAATATTTTTCTTCTATGTCCATGATTATTCTATAATATTTTTAAATAATGTTTTTTATTATTATATGATAATTTTTAAAAAAAATTAAAAAATTTTGATTTATAATTAAATATTTCAAAGGAAACTTCATGTAATTTTCTAACTTATGTACTTTTATATTTTTACCATAAATGTGAATGAAATATTTGTTTTAACATATTAAGGATGAATGGAATTTTACACCATAATAACTACTTTAATATTTTAAAATTAATTTTCAATTATACAATGTTATTTTCAAAGAAACTTTTTTCCATAATATTTTGGAAATTTTTAAAATTTTCATAATGAAAGGGGTATTCTCATCAAGAAATATTCCCAAGACATTTTAAAAGTATTTTTTTCATCTATATTAACTTTCCTTGATGTTACTTATTATTTATGAGGGATATGATATAATGATACCATATAATTTCATTATATGGATGGATTAGGGTGATGATTTAGGAATGATTCTATGAAACCCATTTCTTACTTTCAGGTTAATTAACTCATGATAGAACCTTTATAAACCCTATTTTTTCCACCAGTTATGATATGATGTTATGATTAAATATTTTTAAAACTAATTTATTTTTCTTAGGATATGTTATGATTATATAATTAAATTTTTTGATTAACCCATTTACTTTCCATGGATTCTATTATGATGAATGTTTTTAGGATCTTTTTTCAACAATATGTATGATTTTTTATGTGAAAAGTGGGCCCAAAATTATATAGTTCCCCAATAAATTTGGGAAGGTTTTATATCTCATTAGATAATTATTAGAAACAAGTGGATGCCCTTGATCTATTATGGGAAACAAGACGATGTTCTTGATCCACTATGGGAAACAAGTGGTGATGAATGTTCCACTATGGGAAACGGGTGAAAATTCCTGATTAATCCTAATATGGGAAACATGTGTTAATTCCTTATTCTACATGATTTTATAGTCTTGATAGTTAACCTAGAAATATTAAATTGTTTATATACTAATTATAGTTCCATAATATTGTGACATTTTTTCCATTATGATCTAAAATTAATGTTCATTATTGATTTCTGATGATTCCTCACTCTTATGGTTCATGTATTTTGAAATAATAATGTTCAATCTCATGATTCTTGTTTATGAACTATGATATAAGGGGTATAAATATTTTAAGTTGTTTTTATTATCCTAAACCCATATTCTTATTTTATTTTTTTCATATTATAATTGATCGATATCTCTCATGTTTACCCTTATTGAGTATTTAATATTACTCTTTCTTATGTTTCATTTTCCAATGTTATAAAGAATTGTTTTAAGTATGATATGTCAAGAAGGGTAAAATTTGATATGAACTTGATGTGATATGTTGAAAATGTACCCAAAAAGTTTTTTATTTATCTATTATCCAAAGAGACTAATCATTTATAGGTATAGATAAGATTATAATATAATATATATTAAATATTAATATAAATTATTGTCATATTTATGTATGAAATGCTTGGACCACTATAATTACTTACTCTAAAATTAAGATCGAACCATTCATTAGTGTCCTAAAACCATGTATTAAAAAAGAATTATCCATAAGAAACTTTATAATCTATGAAGATATTTTTTGATGTGTACTTAATTTATAGATAGACTATAGGGATTGTAATTATGCTAAGGATAAATAAAGGAAAATATACCTTCATGGAAACCCAAATCATTTGGGAAAGAAAATTCAACTATATACATAATATAAATATGGGAGGAAGAACCTAGGTAATTGTCTCAAAGTCTTTGAATAATTCTTTACATTTGGTAAATAAGTGACCAAGAAAACAATTTCCATAGTATTGTGAATTGTCCAATTAAAAAATGGAGGAGAAAAATGCCTCAATATATGTACCTCACAAATATCAATGATTTATTTGAAAGTATTTTGGTTATTTTACATATCAATGCTCCAACCCTAGATCCCAAAAGTATCATAGGAATTATAAACCTTCTATTCTAAGGTAATATGGAATACTAATCACAATCACTATAGCTAAATTAGATCATAAAGTGGTGAAAGGTACACATATTATTCACTCCAAAACTATGGATGTCTTATTTAATTATATTTCATTTCATTATTTCATAACATAAATGTTTTTTGAGAATATTGATTCCAACTTTGTATATTGAAATATCTTTTATAACACTTGATGGAACTATGATTTTGTCCAAGATATATAAATCTTTTTGAATCAATGTTAGTGGGAAGACGCTTCCTACAGATCTAGTACTTCTTCCCTTGGTGGAATTCAATTTAATACTGGGTAATCTGGATTTCCCAACATAAAAAATCATATAAATATTCAATAAATAGAAATATCATTTCATATACCTAATTATTATTTTATAAAATATTAATGAAATAATGAATAAGAATTTTCATTAGAAGTGAATTCTATAATACGGTTCTTGATACCCAGTTAAGGGGTATTGTTGGCTCAGATGGTTGGGGAGGAACTCATCTTTAGAGATATACCAATTATATAAGATAATATTGATATATTTGCTGACTAAATACCTATTCTTCCCATATAACACGAGGTTGAGTTTTTAATTCAACTCATGTCAGGTTATCCAATTATATAAAATAGTTCTTAGAGAATGTCCTCCATTAAAATAGATGAATTTAAGAAGTAATATTAGGAAATCATAATAAGGGTTTTATACTCCCCATTGATTCACTATAGGGATAAGTAGTCCTATTCATAAAAAAATTTGGATGGACCAAGGATTCATTGAATTTATTATCATGAGCTTACAAAATCAAAATGAAGAACAAGAATTATCCACACTATAATGATGACCTATTTTTTAAACTCAGAGGGGATCAATACTTCTCAAATATTAACCTTTTATATTGATATCATTAATTTATTGTTATAAGGGATGATATTTTCATGATTGAAATCTATACAAGGTTTGGAAATACTGAATTTATATTAATTTTTTTTAAACTAAAAAATTCACTTGAAATATTTATAGATCTAATGAAGAGAGCATATAGATATTAACTTAATCGGTTTATGTTAGTCCTTATAGAACATATTCTTATATATTCCAATATTAAGGAAGTGCATGAAAATAATTTTAGGATTGGGTTAAAGACCTTGAGAAAAGGTAAACTATATTCCAAATTTATAAAGTGTGAATTATAAATATAGAAAATAACAATATTGGGTAATGTATTAACAAGTAGGATCATATATATATATATATATATTATTAAAAGTTGGGTGTTATAGAAAGGTGGCCCATGATAACCATTATGACCAAGATCTAATGTTTTCTTGAGTTTTCTTGATATTATCGATGATTTGTGAGAAAATTCCCACATCAATAAAATTCACTAACCAAGTTAACATGGAAGGGAGTGAAATTCCTTTGGATAAAGGGGTGTAAAGAAAAAGTTTCAAAGAACTAATGAAGGGACCATTCACTGAAACTATAGTTACAATACCTAGTTGTGGGGAAGGGTTTGTAATATATAATGATAATACAATTAAGGGATATATATGTGCCCTCATGTATAATGATAAGGTGATTGATTATTCTTTACATAAATTATAAAATCATGAGGAAAATTACCTTGCATATAATTTGGAGATGGAGACACTGATAATTGCATAAATGATATGGTGGAATTATCACTATGGTTAAAATATTAATTTATATATAGTGAAAAAACAATATTTAAATAAATATTAATTTAAAAGGATTTGAACATGGTCCAAAGAATATAGTTGGTTTTGATCAAATATCATGCCTTCTTAATATGTAAACACCATGGGAACAAATAAAATGTAGATGATCATTTGGGAAGGAAATATGATGTTACCTTATCCATGATAATGATTGAAAAAGGCCTAATACTCTTGTATTTTGAAAGTATGAATCATGAATTCATATGGGAAGGTGATAAATCCTATATTTCCAAAATTATTGATTAAAATACATGTA
Organism: Viscum album; assembly: GCA_963277665.1. Taxonomy (NCBI): domain Eukaryota; kingdom Viridiplantae; phylum Streptophyta; class Magnoliopsida; order Santalales; family Viscaceae; genus Viscum; species Viscum album. The sequence continues at coordinate 180,327,994 of OY728130.1, forward strand.
AATATCTCAATGAAAAATAATATGATATGGTGATACAATAAAATATAGTGAGTAATCTAGAGTTCAACTTTTATAAAAATGGAGTTATGGGTTCTTAAATCAAAACATGTATCCCATAAAAACCAAAACTAAAGAGAAGTTTTGGATGATTCACATAACTCATCTATATTTATTTAACTAGGAAGTATAAATATGTATAGATATATAATGAAAACCCTATGGTGGGAAAACCTGAAGATGAAAATTATGGAGTAAATATCTCAATGATTGGTATATCAACATATTAAGAAATAATGACATATGTCTAGTGGGATAATTACACCATTAACCATACTTGATTGTAAATGGGATAAAATCACCATATACTTAATCCTGGGACTTTCTATTACATTTAAATGCCATTATTTCATTTGAGTTATAGGTGAATTCCTTAAAAATTTAGATCATTTTATTATCATAATATAAGATTTATCACTTTACCACTCACTAAGATTTATATATGTTCTATGGTAATACCATATGTATTAAAACTCTATATTGTATTTTAATTAGATTCATGTATTACCTTGAGTTACTAGATTATTATTTAAAAACTCTTGGTGAAAAGGCTGAGTTTTATAACTTTTTATCACCCTCAAAGAGATGGTGTATCTGAAAGGACCATTCAAACTCTAGAGGATATATAGATATATTATTCAATAGATATATAATAATATTGGTTTCAACACCACCCCTAAATAGAGTTATCATGTAATAATAGTTTCCACTATAGTATTAAAATGGAAAAATATGGGTCTTTGTATGGGAAGAGGTATGAGACTTCAATATGTTGCATTGAAGTTTAAGTGAGAAAGGTGATAGGACCTAATATTGTCTAATAAATGAAATCTAAGGTTCAATCCATTCAGTGATATATGACAGTGAAAAACATTTGATAGTAAATATATTATGATAATTGTTGATGAGATTTAAAGTTTTAAGTTGGTGATAAATTATTCATATAGTCATCTCTATGGAAGTGGTTTATGAAATTTGGGAAAAGGTGGAATATTAGACCAAGATACATCGATCCCTTCAATATTCTTGATCAGGTAGTGGTTATAAATTATTTCTTAACACTTTATCTACAAATATCCTAAGTAGAATATGTGTTTCATATATCATTTTGATTAATTACATATCAGATCCTTCAAATAACTGAAATTGGAAGATATACAATTATAACATATTCATTATTACGATGAAAACTTAGTGGTGATCATGGATCGAAGAGATAAACTGTTGTGGAACAAGGCCACCCACATGGTCAAATATTTTTAGTGAAATCATAAGTTAGATTAATTTATATGGGAACATGAGTATGAAGTAATAAAAAAGTACACTCATATGTTTTCATTTAAGTAATATAATTTCATGGAGAAATTCTTTTAAGAGGGATAGAATATTAAAACCCAAAATTTTAGTATAAACTTATCTTTTAAAAAATATTGCGTGACCAATGGATTGTTCCTCACCAAAAATAAAACTAAAAATATTTATTGATGTATTGTTAGTATAAAATTAGTAAACAAGATAGTTACAACAAAACTATTGAATTGGTTGGTATAAATAGAGATAATCTAGTAATGAAATTTATATTAAAAGGAGAAGGAATTAATTCATGTTGTATGATTATTCCTTATTAATCTCCTTCTTTGTATATTAGAAATGACGTTTCTTTTATAGGTTTTTCCTTATACAAACCTCAATATTAACACCAATATGTATTTCTTGATAAAAATCATTAGTGGGAGAAGATCATGTTTGGGAAAATCACTATGAGATCCATCATAGCTGAATAACCACCCACTATTACCAAAATTGAATACATTATGATCCAATTATTTGTAGTGGTGTTAAGTGGTTTTGTTTGTAGGAGTTAGGATTATATAATCATGTGATTATTAATATAATAAATTTTTTTCATAATAATTAATTATTTGATTTATTTTACAATTTAAAATATTCTTTTTGAAATTGTTTTTCCCACATTATATGTTTTTATAATATAAATAATTTTTCTCACTTTTATAGTTTTAATTTGATCAAATGGATTTTTTTTAAATTCCAAATATAAAAATTATTTTTAGGTATATTTTAGGGAATTTTTTTAAAAAAGATTATTTTTTATTGAATATTAATTAAAAATATTTTTTTATTATGTAATGCCTTTATCCATTAATGAAAAATTTTATCTCCTTTATAAATTGAGTTCATTAAAATAGATTTATTTTTGAAAAATATCATATTCAATATTAGTTAATAAGGTCAATTTAATTTTTGGTCATAGAAATAAGTCACCATGGTAAAAGTTTTGTCCTCACAATAAAGTTTAGAAGGGTTAAACTTGGGATTAACCTAATAGATAAGGCCAAATTTATCAATAGAACATGTCTTTATTTTATTTTTTGAGTGGTGTTCAATTCTCTCTCACCATATCTTTTATATTGGGCTTATTTGGTTCCATTTTGCTTTGAAAAATACTTTACAATATTTTAAAGTTATAAGTATTCACTAAAGTGACATTCCTTTCCATTATAAAACAATCCCTTCACCCATTAACTTATACACACAAATTGAGAACTTTAGATAGACCAAGATATAACCAAGTCACTTTCCAACACCCTTATACATGTTCTTGTAGTTTGGTACCATCGAAATACCAAACAAGGATATCTAAGGGAGAGGTAATCATATGAAATTGGTGATTTAATGTTTTATTTATTCTTAAATATCCTCTAAATATTATATAACCATAATAATATAATTGAATCACTATAATTATTATATTATAATTTCATTATTTTGATGAATAAACCATTTTACACTTCACATATATCTAATGGAAGATCGAAATGTTTCTTGTGAATACATGAAGACTACCACCTATGTCATGAAATATATTTTATATTTGATCACTACCTCACATGGATGATTATAAATAAGGATTTAATGAATATATAGGATATCTATGAAATATTATGATTCTGTAAATATAAATCATTATTTTCCATCCTTCAGTTCCATCCACGGAATGATAAGAAGGTCGCTCGTGGGTCAGTGTGGACTACCACCTCCCTGAAAGACGCAAACCATTTTTCATCACCACATTACATATATTTTTATATAAATAAATTTAATGAATAAATATTATATTTAAAATATAAATATGATTTCATAAATATTTTTTACCCATTCTTTTGATAATATTAACAAAAAATGGCCCTTATGTATTTAACCACTTAAAAATGAGAGGACCTATACACTTTTATTAATTTAATTCAATTTATAAAAACAAATTAAGTTATGAAAATTTCATTCAAATATAATGATAAGGGATATATATTGACATGTTTTAAGATTATGAAACTTTTATATATCTCCTTTGATTACAGTCAACACACCGAAGTTGTTCTATAGGAAATGACTGAACAACCCTTAGTAGTCAAGGAGAGAAAAAAAATATATAAAAATAAATAATATATAATACTAAATGGAACTAAAAAATTAAATATAATTGAACAAGTTTTAGAATTAAAATTTTCATACACATAATTTGGTTATCCAATAAATTGGATTCACACACAAAGTGATTCAAGACTTGATGTAAGGGTTTCACTAACTTTGTTTTTATTCATTGAGTCATAAACTACCCTCCTTGACTAAACTAATTCATATTTTTATTATTTTAAAATTCATTTATTATATATTTTTCTCTATTTATCTAGATAATTTACATTTTATAATAAATATATTCTATTAAGATCGATTTCATCCCTACTAATTCTATGTTACAAGAATAATTCATACCCTTCATAATGGCATCATTTCATATATGTCCATATAGTTATTACCAAGAATATTCTATATTATTAATTGGAAAAAAAATTAGCTAATTTTATTTTTTATTTCCCTATAATTTCATTAAATATATATTTTTATCCTTTTTTATGATGTGTAATTTTAATAATAATATTTAAAATAATAATTTATTCTTTTAAGACATGAATATTTATTTTCTTCTCTGCATCTCATGTCATCAATTATGTTTATTTTATAGGATTAAATAATTGAATTTCTAATAATATTATAGTTTTCATTTTAAATATTTTATTCCTCTTAAAAAAATTATGAAATGAATAATAATTTTTTTACAACTATATTGAAAAAAATATAAGAAAATAATTTTCTTGATTTCTTGTTCATTTACCTCTTTATCCCCAAAATATCTATCTCTTATGAAGTAATGTTCATACTTATAAATTATATTATTTTATAAACTCTTTAGAAGAATTAATTCATAGTGAATATAGATCTAATATTTAATTCATGTTATGTGACACGTTTTTGAAATGGTATGAAACCCATTTTTATTTCCATGGGGTTTTAATGGTAATATGATTGATTATTTTAATGTGGAAATCATTATTATTGGATATCATTATGTGATGGGTGGGTTTTTATGACACCATCTAGTGAATTACTCAATGTTTTATATCTCAATAGGTAATGATTATGCATGGACGTGATTGGGTTTGTTTATAACTTAATATGTGAGCATGATTGGGTTTTTCCACATTATAATTTGTGGTCGTGATTAGGTTTTTTTACAATTTTAATCATTGGAATGATTAGGTTTACTAACAATTTATGATTACCCATGAATTATCTTATGTAAATTTTCTATATTATCCCACGTTCCTATGATTTGGTTCCTTGGTTTTTGTTTACTTTCATATGTTTCCAAGACATGGTATGGGGTGAACTAAGCATTTCATACATAAATATTACATATGTTTATATGAATATTCAATACATCTAATAACATTACATGTATCAAAACAATAAAGTATTGGTGTTTATGGAAACATTATACATAAAAATTTTATTTAAGTACAGTCTTCATCATCTAAAACATCATTCAATACATAAGGTACACTTCTAGACTCACCTTACTCAGTACCCTTCATCATTACCTAGGTAATTTTTTAAAATAAAAATTGGTCAGCTCATGTGATTAATAAGGGTAAATGTGGAAGATATCAATCAATGAGGATATGAAAGAATATAATGAGAATTATGGTATAAGAACATGGGATTATAAATAGTTAATCATAAATAAAAACTCAAAATATATAATCATGGGTCATGGTAGGAAACATTATCTTGTAAAAATATTGGGGGAATAATTAAAGATCATTCATGATCCATGAGAACAAATCGTAAGTATAATAAAATTTCATATGAGTGTACAAGAATTATATGCATGTAAACCATACAATATATCCAGGTTAACTATCAAGACCACCATATCATGGAGAATCAAGCATTACCACATGTTTCCCATATCATATAGGATCAGGAATCACCACATGTTTCACATATCACAGTGGATTAGGCATCCTAACATGTTTCCCATAGTGGATCGATCGCAGCAACTCATTTAACATAATTATCTAATGACATATAAGGCTTTACCCAATGAATTTGAGGGATAAAATAGACCCACTAGTCACATGATGAAATTCCAAAACATGTGTTCCATTATCTAATAAAATATTCATCAATTCATCATATCATTACCCATGTAAATAAAATGGGTTTTACAAACATTAGATAATTTACTCATATAATAGCCCATGGAAAATAATCAACTATCATAAAATAAACATTAAATAATCATCATTATAAGTCATCTGGATAATGATTATGTATGGTATCATAAGATCATATCCCTAGTGAAGTATAAAAATCACTAAAAGATGTCGACAAAGCTAAAACATTTCCTTAAAATTCATTCAAATATTTCTTTGAAAACATGGGAAAATATCCTTTTCTTTTGATTTTTTATTTACAAAAATTCCTAAAATATTGAGAAAATAAATTTATTTTAAAATAACCATTGAAAAATGTAACATAGTATTCAAATTAATGAATGGTCATCGTAGTGGAATAATCCAATCATTTCATATACATTAAAAGAAAACATTCCTTTCACACTTTTCTAAAAAGTCAAAAAATGACTTGTTTGGAAAAAAATTTGGAAGATTATTTTTCAAACCAATATAAATAATTTAAAATTTAGTGAAAAAGACATTTTTATAACATTAATTTTATAATTAAAACATTCATAAAATAATTTTTATGATCATGGACATGGATAAAAAAGTTCAACAACCAAAGATAAATTAAGGTTGACTTTATTTAAATGCATTTTAGAAATAATTTTAATTAATAAAGAGTGAAAAATATTAACAACACTATAAAATTCTAAAAATAACCATTTGATAAGTAAATATAATATATTTAGTGGATAATAACCATATATCTTCCCTCAATGGAAATTTATAATAGATAAACCTAAAATGAAATGGGATTGTAATATAAACATTTACCTAAAGTCTCGTCTCTCTTCGTGCACATTAGAACCACTGGTATAATAAATATAGATTTATTATACATATATTACATAGATATAATCATATATAAAATACCAAATATTATTTAATTATAACATTTTATCACCTATTTTTTAATAATTCCTTATCAAAATTTTTATTTCAGGTGATAACTGCTTTGTTTTTCGTGCATATTTTGGTTTCATAGTCTTAGTATTTATACATTTATAAAAATTTAATTATATATATTTTTTTAATAATTTCATGAGTATAATATTTAATCATTATATAAACTTTTATAATTTTTCATATAAATATGTGATGAAAAATTAAACGCATCGCTTTGTGGACGTGGAAGTCCACAGGTACTCAAAAGGGATGATTCCTTTTCCCATAGGATATAAAGGAGGTGGATAATGTTTATTACATCATAATAATAAAAATTAAATATATTTATTATACTAAATTAATTATTTTATCATGTATATAATATATTTATAGGAGGTATATGATGAAATTAAATTGAAATTACTTAATTACGAGTTATATAACTTTATTGAGAATCCTCATTTTTCATGCACCTTAATCCATGAATGAATGATATTTTCTAAAGACCATAAACTCTTGTATGGGGGGAAAGAAAATAGGATGGTACTGTGGTAGATATTATCCAATATATAGGGCTTAGAATTTTGGAATAAGAGAGAAGAGAAGGGCCCATTTTATAAGTGAGGGGACGAGCACCCTTAAGTATTAAATTAATTTAAACTAATTTTCATGTTCAAGTTGATCAAAATTGATAAATTTAAACTCTAGGATAATTATAAGTCACACTAATCTAAGAAAGTAATATTTATACAGTTTATGGTGATACCGTAACCCTTATCTTTTAGTTTTTACCCATTCTTAACACTTTTGACCATTTATGTGATATCTGAGTTTTTTTTACTTTTTAGTGGTCCAGAATTTTACTATAAATGAAAAGTGACACATAAGTGGAAAATTTTTGATATTATTGATCATAACTAATTAACTAAATGAAATATATTTTTTATAAATTTTAAATCATTTTAAAATATATTATTTAATATAAGATACCATTAAATTCTTTTTCAGAACTATTTTTTTAAAGGCTAGGGTCGAAGCCTCTTTTTTATTAATAAAGCAAAGAAAAGACCTCTTTTAACTGGGTAGAGGTAGATCCATTACATATACCAAAGACCCAGTGGGCTTTTAGCCCATTACATAGCCCGTAGGCCCATATTGTTTGCCCAATTCCCATTCTGTGAATAGTAACCCTGCTGCTACAGTACCCGCACAGTACCGTCGCCGCTACAGTGCCCTGCCGCCGCTACAGTACCCACCGATCAAATATTAGATATTAATATAAAGTGTATTACTTTTAATATTAGTTAAAATTATTTATTTGATTGTTTTAATACTTGAAAAAGTATTTTCTTGGTATTGCATAAGAATTTAAGGCAACTAGTACAACACTAAAAATTAAAAATAATTTACCATGATAAAAGAATTATTCATATTTCAAATAAAAATTTATAACAAAACATAAAATACTTTTATCCTTATGAAAAAATATTCTACTTATTCAAAAAAAGATTGTGACATTTTAGATTTATTATTTACTAAAAATAATATTCGGGTTATTATCAAAGAATAATTGCACCAAGATACAATACATTTTAATATTAGATGATGTTGGTAAAACTAAACTAATATAAAATATATAATTTGTGTATTAAAGCCTTATCACATTATTTCTAACATTAAATACCAAACTTACCCTTATCGAGGTGACAAATATTTACCACGATTTCGATTCATAATGAAAAAAATAATTGATACATACTTATAAAATTTTAACATAATAATTCAAAATATGGAATAAAAATTTCAAGATTAAATTTATATAAGTGCTTGAAATCCATTTTAAAAAAATAGTGAAAAACACAATGAAAACTGTTTTAATAAACTGTTTTTGTAACAATAAAAATAAATTTATTCTTATCTCGGACCTAGTAAACACCATTAGATGAATTATAAAATATTTTAATGAATATATAATCTATAAATTTCATTAAAATAATTCATCATTAGTTATTAATTTAATTTATTAAGATAAAAACATACTATACACATAAAAACTGTTTTTTATAAAAACAATTCTTCTACATTCAAAGGATTGTATTTTCATTTCTAAACAATTGGAAACCAATGAATTTATTTATAAATGTGTAAAAAATAATTTTCCATAATTTTAGTTAGGAAAATTTTCACATTCCAATTAATGACTTGGAAATAATTGACACATTAAATAATAATAATCTAATAGAACATCATGGTTCATTTAAACTCAATGTTGCATATAAAGAGAGACATAAAATATATCAAACTTATTTAAAGATAAATATAGAATATTATATTTTGGTTTTAAAATCTACCCCTTCATAATAATTTCTACGATGAAATTTTTTAACTATGATATAAATATGTGAGGATAATTATACCACGCCACATCCTTGGTTTCCCACATAGCTTCCTCTAATTTATAGAATTGCTACAAAACATTGACCAAGTGAGTGATATTGTTTTGTGGAACTTTCTCTAGATGATATGAAATATCCAACAATTTTTCCTCAAAAGACAAGTATTACACCAATGGTACATCATCTATGTTCAGTGAATGTGAAGTATCGGGTTTGTAAATATATGTAGGAATACCTTATCACCAACATCAAAGTCTAGATTTCACCGATGATTGTCATTATGTTGACTATGAGCTGCCCTTGTGTGATGTTGAATGGATCTAACTTTCAATTCCATTTATATAGATAAATATTCTCCTAATATGTTTAATTATATATCTTCATAATAGAATATGGGAGATCAGATCTCTCTTTCTAGAGGTATTCATAAGTATCCATCTAAATAATTAAGTGAAATTAATTGTTGTAATAAAATTCCACCAAATGAATGTGTTGAAGTTCCATGTGATAAGATTACATCCTGATATGATCAAAAAATTTGAAGGGGCTGATATATCTAGGGATTATCTTCTCATTATTTCCAAGTCATATAACCTTATTATGTGTAGATATATATAATAATACCTTATCACCAACATCAAACTCTAGATTTCACCAATGATTACCATTATGTTGACTCTGAGCTTCCCTTATGTGTTGTTGAATAGATCTAACTTTATATTCCATTTATATAGACAAATATGCTCCTAATAGATTTAATTATACATCTTGATCATAGAATATAGGAGATCAGATCTTTCCCCCGTAGAGGTATTCATAAGTATCCATATAAATAATCAAGTGAAATTTATTATTTTAATAAAATTCCACCAAATGAAGGTGTTGATCCCCACAAACTTTGACATCCATAGAGAAAGCTCTAAAAATTTCATCTAGAGTTTGAATGGGACTCTTAGACTCACCTTATAATTGAGTATTATATGTAGTACTGAAACCCAAATCGATTTCTTGATCTAGGTTAAGACTTCTCCAAAATGTTGAGGTAAACCTTAGATCCAAATCAAATCCAATAGAATGTTGTACTCCATGGAACACTACCACTTCCATAATGTATATCCTAGAATCCTAATTAAAAGAAAAATATTCTCTAATGGAAATGAAATGTGAAATTTTTCTAAGGCATTGACAACAAACTAAATAGAATTTTTCTCTTTATATTTTTTGGGGAGTTTGATGAGAAAAACATATTGTATTCAGACCACATGATCTTGAGTTATATATTCTCTCAAAAAGATTTTAATCTCTGCCAGTGAAATTGGGTGGAATACCTTTAGTCTTTTAATTTAGACATCACCTATACCCCGAGGAAAGGTAATGTCATTGTAGGTGATTTGATTAGGAAACTTCTGACCCAATCCATGAAAGAATATTTAGAATAGTGGAACTTAATGGCTCTCTTTTCACAATTTCATTTTGGAGTTTCGAAATCAGGGGTTGAGGTTTCTCTGGCCAGTGTTCAATTAAAATCATCTCTTCTTGATATGATTATTCAGAAAAAATATATTGATGATGATTTTATTAGTATTATATACTCTCTTTATGGTGGGGAGACTATTCCTGACTGGTCGTTCTCTAAAGAGGGAATTCTATGCTATCAGAATCGCTTTTTTGTGTTGTTAGTGATAAGGAAATCTATGATGGGGTATTTTCATAACTCCTAGTGGGATGTGCACCCAAGAACTATTAATATGTTCTATGAAATTTGACATCAATTCTGGTGGTTATGTATGAGACGGGGCATTTCTAAATTTTTCTCTCAAGGTTATATGTTCTAGAAGGTCATGGATGAGCACCAGAAGACTTCATGTTTTCTTTAGACACTTCCAGTTCCTACCTAGAAGTGGGATGAGATCTCTATAGACTTTTTGGTTTCATTTTTCTATACCCAGATAAAGAATAATGTGATATGGTATTTGATAAATTGGCTGACAAAATTGTCTCACATTATACCCATTCATAATATAACCAAAGGCAAGGAGATGGAAAATATCTATGTGAAAGAGATTATTCATTTGTATGGAGTTCCATATACTATATTTTTGGATATATATCCTTATTTAACTTCTAATTTTTGAAAATTCATTCAAGATTCACTGGGATCTACGGTCTATTTGATCACGGCATACCATCCACAATTGGATGGATAAATAGAAAGAGCTATACAGATTCTTGAGGATCTGTTTCGTGCTTGCGTTATTTAATTTGGTGGGTCTTGGTATGATCATTTTGGGCTGGCTGAGTTTTATTATAATAATAGTTACTAGTTTATGATTAGAATGGCTCATTTTGAGGCCTTTTATGGATGGGCTAATAGATATCTATTGTGTTGGTCGGATATCGGTGAAAGTTAATTGGTTGGACCAAGATTTGTTTAAGAGACACTAAGAAAGATTCAGTTGATTCTTTTGATAATGTTGATGGCACAAAGCTGATATAAGTATTATGTTGATCTTCATCATAGATCATTGTAATTTTCAGTTGGTGACAAGGTTTTCTTGAAATTCTCACCTCGGTTGGGCCATTGAAGGCTTGAGAGGAAAGGGAAATTTTCTCCTCACTTTTTGGGACCTTTTAATGTTTGTAAGAAGGTGGGGAATGTTTCTTATCATTTAGCACTTCCACCACAGCTAACATCGATACATAATGTGTTCCATGTATCACAGTTGAGAAAGTATCTATCTAATGCATCTCATATTTTGAGTTGGAGTGATCGTAAGGTTGAACCAGATTTATACATGACTGAACGACTAATCAGGATAGTTGATTTTGAGACCAATGTACTTTTTAGGAGTATGATACCTTTAGTTAAAGTGTTATGGAATCACAGTTCTGATTATCATGAGATGTGGGAGAGGGAGGCACTGATGAGAGAGCAGTGGCATTATCTTTTTGGAATGGAAGCTTTTTAGTAGGATTTCTGGGGATATATAGTTTCTATGGTGGGGAGGTTATAACATCCTATTATTGTTTTCAGGTATTACTAAACCCCTCTTTTAATCATGCTTTGGATGGGCTTCATTTGGTATTTTTTTGGGTAAAATTTTTAATGTTTTGAAAATTTCTAGGCTAGTGCGCAGTTGGGGAATGGTTTGCCAAAACTATACACCCTCTCTAAGAAAATCATGAAAACCAAAACAATTGGGGTTTTTATGGCTTTTTCATGGTTTAAAAACCCATGCACCCACTTTGGAGAAATGTTTCAGACAATTTAAAACATGTGCATGGCCAAGGCGCACAATTTTGTCTAACCGTGTGGCTCTACCCAGGAAAACATGTGTGTCATTTAATTAGTCCAAAAAACTAAATTTAAAATATTAAATCCTCCCATTTAGGTGTCTAGAATACCTAGCATGACCCCTATGGTTTATTTTTCATTAAGAGAACTCAAGAGGCTATTTTTTCCCCTCTACACCTTCCCAGAAGCGGATAAAAACTTGGTTAACAACGTTTGATCTCAACCTGATGGGTTTACTCTTCCCGTTCTCAATCTCCCACTATCTCTATTCTCCTCCCTAGGGTTTTGTGGATTCTCATGTTGATTTTTGGATCTAATACCCTATTTTTTGGGATCTTAAACCTAGTTTTGATTCTTGGATCCAATTTTCTTCATTCTTCATTGGTGGATCTCATTTAGGGCTTGGTTTTTTGAGATCCATTCATCCTGAGGTAGTTAGTTCCATCATAATGCCCAATTTTTATTAACCCTAAATTTATTTATTTAAATTAAATTGTTTGTTTAAATTCAATTATGTGAAATTGATTTCAGTTGATTTATTAAAAACCCAATTCAATTGAATTGGGGATTTGGATTTGAAATTAGATATTTTCTTAAAATTGGGAAAAGCCTCAATTCCATTGAATTGGGGATTTATTAAAAAATTGTTAGAAGTTAGTCAAATTTAAATTGATTAATTTAAATTGTAAAATTAGTTTGATGGAAAACTATGAAATTTAAATTATTAAATTTAAAATTTGAAAGTGAATTTTGAAATTGAATTGTGAATTTATTTCAAATTCTTCTTTGTGAAAGATGTCTTGAAATGGTTTTGATAGAAACCTTGGGGATTTATTTTATAGAAAGGCATGTTTTGATTAAAACCCCATTTTGGTTTTTAAATGGCAAATTGGCATATTTGAAATATAGAATGGAATTTAATTGTTTTTTGAGGTTTCTTAAAATAAATTTTCCATCGTTGATTTGTTAATAGAGCACATAAAAGTCTTATATAATTAGTGAGTTATTTGGACAACACTATATGATTTATAGTGTTCTAAAACATAAATAAAGCATGCCACATCCCAAACAGAATGGGGATGATGTCATATTTTCCCATACCAAAGGTGTTTGTGTGTGGATAAATATTTTTTTGATCACCTTTGAGTTTGTGGAGTCCTATATCCTAGAACCATCATACCTTTTTAGGTATATGAGCTTTTTGCTCACTTGTTTGTATTTAAAATATGTATTCCAATGATTTTTGTAGACTATTTTATATGCCTTTTGTATTTATATAAACTATTTTATATAAAATTTTTATTTAAGACATTTGTTTAATAGTACTTTCATCATTTGAAATTTAAAATATGATTTTTTTTAAATACACTTTTGAAATTCCAACATGTTTATTTTAAATTGAAAACTCTTATTTGGTTAATTAAATATTGGAATCTTATTATGGAATCCTTGGTGAGACCCTACAAGGATTTTATCTCACACCCTACATGTTCCTTACAGTGTTTATAGATTATCTCCTTCTAGGTCTAAGTAGGGGTAAAACACCACTTATAGGTGGTTCTAGCTGTTGATATGTGGGATTGGTGAGTTGCATCTATTGGGACATGGGGGTAATGTTTCATGTTTTCTGGTACTTTGTTGTAGTACTTTGGGTTGTTATACCTATTTGACTTCTGGTACACTTCTCCCTATGGAGTTTCTTTGGTATGCATACTGGTTTTTTTGTCTTTACTTCCACAATGCTTGTGGAAAAATCATTCCATCTTTCTTTTTGTATAATTCCTGGTGACAGTTGTCAACCCATGGGATCAAGAATTCCCTTCGAGCCATGTCAGTGTCGGATCAGTTATCGGGTTACTAGGGTACCCAGGCTAGTTTGTGATAGTCAAAGTGACTTACTTGAAAACATTTCACATAATATGAAAGAAAAATAGCCATTTAGAAGGAGCTTAAATCCATCATTGTCCATCTCAAAATGCAACTTGAAGAGAGGATAAAATTTAGAAAGGAATTTGGATCAAATTTGAAGGAAATGACTTCCCAATTAAAGGATAAGGATGATAAGATAAAGGATCTAAATGATAGGATAAAAAACCCCCAATTTAAATAATATCCCTCCCATGGAGGCATCAATAATTGGATTCTATAAATGTGAAAATCCAGAGTTGGTGAGTAAAGGGGATATTATTTCCAAATTTGGGAGACAATACTCTCATAAGAAACTAGTTTCAAGGTATTACTATTATGTAGGATTGGGGTACACCATGAGTATTGTTCAAGAATTATAAGGGTTTAATGGGAAAAAATAAAAAATTTATAACAACATCTCAACTGAGGCATCACTATAATGTAATGACCTGAGATCTTAGATATTTTAAAATACATACTATGTTTTATAACTTGTGTCACATGCCATACCCAATGTAAAAAAACATAAACACATTAATAATACATCATTAATAAGGCTATAATAAATAATAAATAGTAAACCATTGATAGTTATTATCTTTAAAAGGAAAATAATTAATATCATCAAATATTGAAAAGGTTATTTTCAATAAAATTTGTGTTCTTTATATTATATATTTAATTACAAAAATATAAACTTAAATATTTTGTAATTAAAATTTGATAAATTAAATTTCATTTTTAATTTCTAACATCAAAATTAAATGTGTATTTTTTTTGTATTTTTCTAAAATTGTTGTTCTTTAGGTGTATAGTAAAATTAATGATTTTTAAAATATCATCACTTTTATATGACTTGAATTTTTTGAAAAAAACTTCATATAAAATTATATATTGAAAATTATAATAAATAATTTTAAAATAATGTGTTGAGTTTATAAACACAAGCTCAATATTTTGAAATTTTATCTTGTGTTTTAATGAAAATTATTTTACAACTTTTGTGTTTAATTAATCATAATATGATAAAATGAAGTCTTTGATTTAAGTTATTGTTAAATGAATACTATTTGAATGAAAATAAATATTTTAAATTTATTTTAATCAATGAAATTTATAATTTTATCATAATCATAAATATTTTTTCTTAAAAATAATCATTTTAAAAAAATGGATTTTTATGTGATACATGCGCTAAAGTTAAGATTAATTTTCATAAAATAGAAAGTTATTTTGATAAAATGATTAATGTATTTGAGATATTAATTTTCATACCATTTAATATGGATAGTTACATTTTTATTTATAATATTTAAATTATGATGATTAATGATAATTACCCTGATAATGGTGAAACAAATATTCTAAAATAAATTACTAGTTTATTATTATTATATAATTTTATAGAATAAATTAAATTAAAATAATTTAATAAAAACTATAATGTTATTTATAAAAATATTAATATTAATATTAATACTCATTTAGTTTTAATCAATACTATATAATATTAAAATTTTATAATGGCTAGAATGCCTTTTTCTACTAAAACCATTTTTCTACACATTATCTGTTTTAATTTAAAATTTAATTTTGTAATATTTATAAATTTAATTGGATTAAATATATTTTTAATTTAGTTCTATAAAACTAAATTTTGGTTATATGGTATATATTATATGTTTAATAAAAAATAAAATCACTTAGTTAAAAACTAGTTAACAAGTTTAAAAGTAAATGTGTATAATGAAAAGGCTTAATGGTAAAAACACTATAATATGTTTAAAACATGTGAGGAAACACTTTTTGGAGACTTAATAGACCTAAATATACCCAAAACTCCATTATTTATAATATTTGGATCCATTGACTGTGGAATACTGTTATGGAATTATTAAAATATAAAGTGTGATTCCAAGAGTACCCTTTTCCTATCTTATAAAAGGGGATTACTTTCACACTTTAAAAACACACCTATACTTTTAATTAATCCTTGAAACTATTTACTTTTAATCTATATATAACACTATTCCAAAAATATACACTTATAGTTAGCCTAATATCTTTAATTTCAAGGTAACTTCTAAGGAAAAATCAAGTCTCCAATGTAAGTATTATCTCTACCTTAAATTTTTCTTCTTAATATTAATATTAAAAATATTTTATCACCATAATAATATATTATAATAAATATCATTATTATACTAATATTTTTCTACATTAATGGTGCAATCCTTAGTTATTCATTTCCATCCACTTAGAAAAAAAAGAACACCAATCGTGAGTGTGCTCGAACTACCGACTCCATGAAGAATCATTTTTTCATTTTTCTTATAGATTATCATTATTTATCCAAAAAAATAAAGAATAGTTAACCAAAATATAAACATAAAAATAATATCATTATGATATTTTCATAATTATATTATGTCAAAATAAACACCTCCTTAACCATACTCACCAACCGAGTCAAAGTGTGTTCAAGTTTGGGTCGGTTTAACTACCCACATGAATGATAAAATATAATTATGGATGAAAATGGGAAATTAAAAAGTAATATTATTATAATATAATAATCAAATAATTATTTTTATAAGTTTTTTCAAATATTATATTAATTATTTAACTTATTAATAAAGTATCATTTTTGTTCTCTAAAATTACAAAAATAATCTGTTATCAATTTTGTTTTCACATGACATAATGAAAAATCATATGGAATGAAATTATAATATTTTAATTTGATTATTTATATATTATGAAATTTTAAATTATATATCAATAATTAACTTTGTATCAAACTATGGGTAATGAAATCAAAATTATCAAACATGCGCAAAATAGTTAAAGTTATTAACACCTGATTGTCATAATTTTCTATAAATTATTAATGTACTCAAGATGAAAATTATAATAAGTATTAAAAGGGATAATAATTATGTTAAATGTTTTGAAATAGTATATTAAGTTATTTTTGTTTGTTTTTCAGTAGTTTAGATTCTGATCTATAAAGAAAGGAAAAATATTATTATAAATGGTCAGGGAAGGGGAACTACAAAGTTATAAATAAACACACAAACAAAAACTTACAAGAATCCAAGGAGACTCAAACCCAAGACCTCCCCAACACCCCCACAATCCCTTTTCCACCATTCTAATCCTGACGGGATACATATAAAGAAAACAATTTAATGGATTTTCATCTCAATTTCCCTTCATTGATACATAATTACGTGCATATTTTTATTGAAGTGGTGTGTATATTTCCTATAAGATATATTATATCATAAATTAATTCTTCATTCATGATATTCTAAGTTCAACGTCAATGCCATTCTCCTTTAATAGTCTTGATTTAAATGTTACTCAAGCCGTAAGGATATGTTTTCAACTTCCTTGTAAAAAATGAGATCTCTCAAATGTGATAATCCATCTAAGGAATTTGTATACTCATTCATTATAAAGTCGCCATTATTTTATTCTCCTATGGATATCTTTTGTAAACATCTATTTCTATTTACCAAATTTTAAATTGGAAGTTTTATAATCTTTTAATAGATTAGGGTTATCAATAAGTTTATTTTAAAATGCTCAAAAGTTTTTCTATCTTTTCAAAATAAAAGTTTTATCATCCACACCAGATTTTATTTTGATAATCATTATGTCTTTTTTCAGGTTTCTATTATTAAAAATTATTTTTAAAAGTAAATATTTTCAATATATTTTCACTTACCTTTTTGAAAACTTTATTTTTTTCAATTTTTCGTTATTAGAAATTCTTATTAAAAGTAAAAGTTTTCAAAGTATTTTCACTTACCCTTTTTGAAAACTTTGTGTCTTTTTCAAGCCTCCTTTACTAAATATTATTTTAAAAGTAAAGGTTTCAAAATTATTTTCACTTATTTTTTTAAAAATTTATGTCTTTTTCAAGTCTCCATTATTAAATATTCTTTTAAAAGTAAAATTTTTAAAAGTATTTTGACTTATACTTTTTGATACCTTATATATTTTCATGGATATTTTGTTTGGAAATAAGTTTTTTAAAGATATCTTTCCCTTCAAAAAAATTGATAGTAATTTTTTCTTCAATAATTTAAAAGGTTTTGTAAAAAAATTTATATTTTTATTTATATTTACCCTATAAGATTTATCTTTCATGAAGTGATATTATTGATAACCTTTTATATGTTATTATGATACGATTTATTTTTGAAAATGAGAGTTTTTATATTCTATTATTTCTTAACCTCATGTTATGTGATGTTTTTAAAAGGTTTAAAAAACCCATTTTCTATCAATGGGTTCATTAAGATATGTTTATGATTTTTTATAAAATAACATGTATTTTTATGGATGATGATAGGTGGGGTCATATATATACCTAAAATTAATTGGTTAAGGATTTATTTCTTATGATAAAAGGATTTTAAGCATGAACATTATTTTTATCAATGTGAAGCATGGGAATTTTCTTTTTTCACAACATGAAGCATTTTTTTCACAACATAAAGTGTGGGAATTTTTTTGTTTATAATACGAATAATTAGAATTTTGTTTGTAAACAACATGAATCATGGGATTTTTTTGTTCACAATAGGAAGCGTGTGAATTTTTTTTGTTCACAACATGAAGCATGGGCATTCTATTTGTTCACAACATGAATCGTAGGAATTCTATTTGTTCACAATACTATAATTTCAAGATGATTATGTGTCTTCCATACATCATTGTTATATTACATGACATATTTCTATATTCCTATGACTATGCATAATTTCCAAGTTGTTTATTATGATATGAAAAATGTTCATTATGCATTTCATTTCAATAAAATTCCTCATTTTCATGATTATTCCTTATTTATTTTTAAAGTATTCATTGTATTAATATCATGAACACGTGTTATATTACTATTGATATGTGTTTTAATCCAGGTTATATATTTTATAATTCCTTACTAATCATTTTATAATATTATGTTACTCCATTATGTTTTATGATTATCAACCATAGTATTTTGATCATTTGTTAATATATTTATCCCTTACTTATGTTCTTCTTCATGTTTATGATCTAATACATTATGATAAGCCTTTAACTTACTGAGTGTCTGAGCTCACCCATTTATTATGTTTCCAATCCCTAGGTTATGAATATTATTATATCATGTGAGATTTCTATACAGGATCTAAAGGAGCATGATAATGGGTAAATGTTAACAAGTGTAGTAAAATAATATTTATATCTATCTAATCTACAAGACACTAAACATTTCATTATTTGGGTTATGTGACTATTTGTGAGATGTATAATTTAATTCAAGTTATTAATGTATTATTTTATTCATGTATATCATGGGTTTATTTAGTTGGTATCAAAGCAGATTTTAGATATTTTGGGGATTAGTTAAGTTACTTTTAATCTTAGGGTTATAGAACCTTAGTGAAAACCCTATAGATGATTCTAAGTGTATGATAGTATCCTGAAATATTAGTAAAGTTTTAATTATATGATTGCCCATAGAAATGAATAATTTTATTGATACTATATATGGATAATAATGTGGCACATATTAACCTAGGATTAATCACCCCAAAAAGGTTTGATCAATCATTTATTCGATCATTAACTTGATGCATGATGAGTGGGCATAAGACTGCACACCTAGTTTGACACAGTAATGAGATATGATTTGTTTGATCATATTCACTTTGAGAACCACTATGAGGGATTTATTTCCTAGCTACATTGAGTAATTAGGATGATAAGCATAAGATATCCTAACTTAAATTAACCTAGTTATAAATAATAGACTTATAGGATTAACCAAGTATTTCATAGTTGAAATGAAAGTATTATAAGTTGAAATAAACATGAAATTAGAGAATAAATACTAGGATTTCACTTTAATATCCAAATACTTTAATTCTTTTTTGATATTATCATAACCTTTTTTATTTTATTATTTGGTTGAATTAAGATCAAGGAGATGAAGTTGTGAATGGTATGACCCTAATAATTCCTAATAATAATATTAGGGATAAGTAATTTCTTAGTCTTATTAAGGATAATGAGGTGGATATCTCAATAGAATATATATATATATTGAGTTTCTATTAGATCTCTAAGCTTATTCCTTTAGTAAAAGATAATTAAAATTGAGAAAATGCAATTTATTTTAGGGGTAAAATGTAACGACTCAATATTTTGTATCCTTCAAAAAACATACTATGTTCTATAACATTTGTTGTGAGCTACACCCAACATAATAAAACCACAAAATATTAATAATAAATTGTTAATAAATATATAATTAACACTAAAATGGTAAACCATTAATAATTATTACCTTTAGAAGGTAAATAAATAATATGAGTTAACATTGAACATGTTATTTATAATAAAATAAATTTTATTTATATTTTATATTTTATTTTAAAAATCTAATTTTAAAAAATTTAGAATTTAAATTTGATAAAGTTAAATTTATTTTTTAATTCCTATCATCAAAATTATTTGGGGATATATTTTTTTGGTTCTTTTTAAAATAATTGGTTTTTAGGTGAATAATGAAAATGATGGCTTTGCTAATTCAACCACTTTTATATGACTTAGAATTTTTTGAAATATTTTCCAATAAAATTATATATTATAAATAATAATAAATAATTTTAAAATTATGTGTTTCACTAATAAACCCATGTTCAACATTTTGAAAATTTATGTAGAGTTTAAATGAAAATGGTGTTTTGACTCTTTTGTTTAATTAATCATAACATGATGAAATAAAGTTTTTTATTTAATTAATTGTTAAAAAAATAATACTTTAATGATAATAAATATTTTAAATTCATTTTAATCAATGTAATTTATAATTATATCCTAATCATAAATTTTTTTCTTAAAAATAAACTTTTTCAAAAAATGGATTTTTACGTGATACATGCGCTAACGTTAAGATTAATTTTCCTAAACATAAATATTTTATTTTATTAAATAATTAATATATTTTTGATAATAATTTTAACACTATTTAAAAATGATAATTTAATTTTTACGTCTAAAATTTAGATTACTAGGATTAATGCTAATTAAAATGATAATGGTGAAACAATTATTTTAAAAATTATTATTGTATTAATATCAAGGAATTTATATCAAATATAGTTAATTTTACTCTTTTAAATGAATATAAGGTTATTTATAAATATATTATCACTCATATAGTATGTAATTGATACTAAATAAGATTAAGAATCGATAATGGTTAAAATGCCATTTTTCTACTAAAACAGATTTTCTACACATTATCTTTTTAAACTTTATAATATTTAGAAATTGAATTGGATTGAATATATGTTTAATTTAGTTTAATCACACCCAAAAAAATTTATATGGGTTATGTTAAATTTTTAAGAAAACATAAAATCACTTAGTTGAAAACAACTTAACTGGTTTAAAAGTAAGAGTGAAATGTAAAAAACTTAATGGTAAAAACACTATAACAAGTTTAAAATATGTGAGGAAACATATTTTTGAGAATTATATATGGTTGAAAATTTATTGATATAATAATACCCAAAAATCCCTTATTTATATCCTTTGGAACCATTAACCGCGTAATAGTGTCATGCCATTGTTAAAATATAAAGTGTGTTTCCAAGAGTGCCATTTTCCTCTCTAATAAAAGGGGATCCCTTACACACTTTCAAAAATGCTCATATTATTATAATTACTCATTTAAACTCTTAATTTTTAATATAATTATAATTATTTCTTGTAAATATAGTTATCACTCATAATTAGCTGAATCCATTCAATTTCAAGGGAACTTCTAAGGAAAAATCGAGTCTCTAACAAAAGTATTATCTTTTTGTTAGGTTTTTATTCTAAATATTACTCTTCCAAACATCCAATCACCATAATAATATAATTGATTAGGTGTCATTATTATAATAATATTTTTTATATTAATTTTACAACCATTAGATATTCATTTCCAACCACCTATAAAAATAAAGGAAATCATGTGTGTGTGCGGACTACTGCCTCCATAAAGAATCATTTTTTCATTTTTCTTAATGTTTTTGATTATTTATTGAAACATATTAAATACTAGTTCTCCATCATATAAACATAAAAATAATACCACTATTCTTATATTGTAATTATATTATTTTGAAATAAACATCTCTTTAACCATAATCATCAATCGAGTTAAAGCTTGTTAAAGTTTGGGTCGGTTTAACTACCTATATGAATGATGCTGTAAAATCCAATTATGAATAAATAGGGGAAAATGGAAACTAATATTATTGTAATATAATAATAAAATATTTATTATTATATGTTTATATAAATATCATATTAATTATTTAACTTATTAACAAAGTACCATTTTTCTTTACTAAAAGTAACAAAATAAGTTGATTTCAATTATGTTTTCACATAACATACCCAAAACACATATGTAGTGAAATGAGAACATTTTAAATAAATATAATCTATATATTATAGAATATTAATGATATATATATGATGAAATTTTTATCAAATGATATGTAAAGATATCAAAATTATTAAACATGCATAAAACAGTTAAATTTATTAACATCTGATGGTCATAATACACTATAATTAATTAATGTACACATTATAGAAATTATAATAAGGATTATAAAAGGGTAATATTTATGGAAAATCTAATGAAATAGTATATTAGTTTGGTTATGTTTGTTTTATATGAGGTTATAGTGTGATCTACTGAGCAAGAAAACAAGGTGAGGGATTTTCATCTCAATTTCCCTTCATTAAGACATTGTTTGTATTACACACCTATATTTATTTAAGTGGTGTATATACTGTCTATATGATAAATTATATCATTGATTAATTATTCATTAATGGTATTTTATTTTAAATTTATGGCCATTATCCTTCAATAGTTTTTATTTAAATGTAAATCAAGTCGTAAGGATTTATTTTCAACTTCCTTCCAAAAATCGAGATCTCTCAAATGTGATAATTCATTTAAGGAATTTGTATTATCATTCACTCTAAAGCCTCTGTCATTTTCTTATAATTTGGATATATTTGGTAAACTTCAATTTATATTTATCTCAATTTAATTGGAAGTTTTAAAATCTTTTAAGGGATATGGGTTTTCAACAAGGTTATTTCAAAATGTTCAAAATGTTTTTCCATCTTTTCAAAATAAAGAGTTTTATAAACCACTCCAAATTTTATTTTGATAAAAATTATGTATTTTTTCAAGTTTCCATTATTAAATATTATCTTTAAAAGTAAAATTTTAAAAACTATTTTTTATTCTTTTTGGAAGAATTTATATATTTTTCAAGTTTATATTATTAGAGATTCATTTTAAAAGTAAAATTTTTCAAATTATTTCCACTTATATTTTTTGAAAACTTTATATCTTTTTCATGTCTCCATTCTTAAAGATTATTTTAAAAGTATAGATTTTCAAAGTATGTTCACTTTTTTTGGAAAAATTTATGTATTTTTCTAGTTTTCATTATTAAATATTCTTTTAAAAGTAAAATTTCTAAAAGTATTTTCACTTCTTATTTTTGAAAACTTATATCATATCAAGAATCATTTATTTTGAAATAATGTTTTCAAAATTATTCTCATTACCATCAAAAAATTGTTTTTTAGAAGTAATTTTTACTCAACGTTTTAAAATGTTTTGTGAAAATATTTTTATTTTTACTTATCTTTACCATCCGAGGTTTATAATTCATGAAGTAATGTTTTAAACACCATTTATATATCATTATGATATTATTTCTTTTTTAAAATGAGTGTTTTGATATTCTGTGATTTCTTAAATTCATGTTATGTGATGTTTTTTAAAGGTTTAAGGATCTCATTCTCTTTCCATGGGCACATAAGATATTTTTATGATTTATTTATTTTTAAACGGCACACATTTTCATGGATGATGATGGGTGAGGACTTATTTCTCCCTCTAATTCATTGGTTAAGAATTTATATCTCATGAAAAAAGGATGTTAAGTGAGAGTATTTTTTTTGTTGACAATATGAAGCATGGGAATTTTTTTTGTTTATAACAGAAGTGTGAGAATTTTTTTGTTAACAACATGAAGCATGAGAATTTTGTTTGTTCACAATATAAAGCATGAGAATTTTGTTTGTTCACAATAAGAAGCGTGGGCATTGTGTTTGTTCACGACATGAAACATGGGAATTTTATTTGTTCAAAACATGAAGCATGGGATTTTTCTTCACAGAATGAAGAGTGGGTATTTTGTTTATTCACAATTCTATAGTTTCCATATTCTTATGTTTGTGCCATAATTCATTATTATATGAAATTTCCATATTTCTATATGTCTATGATTGTACTATATTTCCAAGTTGTTTATTAGGTTATGCGGCATTTTCAAGATGCCTTTCATTTCCATGAAATTCCATGTATTCATCATTACACCTTATATATATTTAATGTATTCCCCACTTTTATATCACGTGCATGTGTTATATGACTATGGATATGTGTTTTAAGTTGGTCTATATCTTTTATGATTCCTTAATGATTTTTTTATAATCTTGTGTAGCTCCATCATGTTTTATGATTATCATCCATGGTATTTTGATCTTTGGTTAATATATTTATATCGTCCCTATATTCTTTTTCAGGTTTATGATGTAATATTGTTTGATACTTCTTTCCACTATGGAAAAAATAGGATTTTGTGATAGGAAAAAACTGTCACAAATAGTTTTGTATTAAGGACTATTTGCGATGGGAAAACTGGCCCATAGCAAATACCTTTTAGCACACATGTTCTCCCAATCGCAGGAAAGGTATTTGCAATAGGAATATACCCCCATTGCAAATACATTCCATCGTTATTATTATTTGTAGTGGGAATTAATTTCTGCTGTAAATAAAATGTCGGTATAAGGGTATTTATGATGGGACCAATTGCAAATACCTTTTTAATCGTCAATAGGGTTATTAATTGTGGGTATTAATTACAATGTGAAGTTCATCGCAATTACTCTCATCGCTAGTAATCTAACATATACCACCCCCCCATCCAATTTTTTTTCATTCTCTCCTCCTTCGATCTCTCTTTTATTTCTTTCCTCTTCTCTTTTTCTCCTTAAAAATTTAACGTTTTTAAATTTTACAGGGAAGCAAATTTTCAGTTTTGCTTCCGATAAGAAGTTCAGCTTAAATGTACTTATTTAATGTTTTTAATTTTTAATTTTTTTCATAATTATTATTAATAATTAACAGTAATTAATTTTAATTATAATTACTTACTATTATTTTGTAATAATTAGTTTTAAGTATGAGTGATTAATTTTAATTAAAAGTATTTAGTTTTAATTGTTAATAATTATTTGTAAGTAAAAGTAATTAGTTTAAATAATTAGAAATTAGTTTTAATTATTAGTATGTAATTAGTTATAGTTAGTGGTAATTAGTAATAATTAGTGGTAATTTGTAATAATTAGTGGTAATTTGTAATGATTAGTGGTAATTATTAATAAATAGAAGTAATTAACAATAATTAGTACTAATTTGTAATAATTAGTAATAATTAGTAAAAATTAGTGGTACTTAGTACTAATTATTAATAATTAGTAGTAATTAGTGATAATTAGTGATAATTAGTGATAATTAGTAACAATTGGTAATAATTAGTGGTAATTAGAAATAAATAGTCATAATTAGTGATAATTACGAATAATTAGTAATAATTAGTAGTAATTATTAATAATTAGTGATACGTAGTAATAATTAGTAGTAATTATTAGTAATTAGTATTAATTAGTAGTAATTAGTATTAATTAGTAATAATTAGTAATAGTTAGTGGTACTTAGTGGTAATTATTAATAATTAGTAATAATTAGTGGTAATTAGTAATAATTAGTAATAATTAGCAATAATTAGAAATAATTACTAATAATTAGTTATAATTAGTAATAATTAGTGGCAATTAGTTGTAATTAGCGATAATTAGTTGTAATTAGTGGTAATTAGTAATTATTAGTCATAATTATTAATAATTAGAGACAATAACTGGCAATTAGTAATAATTGGAAATAATTAGTAATAATTAGCAAGAATTTGTAATAATCAGAAATAATTAGTAATAATTAGTAATAAATAGTAATAGTTAGCAATAAATAGAGGCAATTAGTAATAATTTAAAATAATTAATAATAATTTGTAATAGTTAGTAATAATTAGTAATAATTAGTAATAGTTAGTAATAATTAGTAATAATTAGTAATAAATAGTGGTAATTATCAATAATTAGTAATAATTAGTAATAATTTGTCATAACTAGTAAAAATTTGTCAAAAGTAGTGGTACATGGTAATAATTGATAAAAAGTATTGGTACTAAGTAATAATTAGTAATAATTACTAAAATTTAGTAATATTTAGTAATAATTAGTGGTAATTAGTAATAATTAGTAATAATTAGTAATAATTTGAGGTAATTAGTACTAATAATTAGTGATAATTAGTAATAATTAGTAATAATTTTCAATAATTAGTCATAATTAGTGATAATTAGTAATAATTAATAATAATTAGTAGCACTTAGTAATAATTAGTAATATTTAGTAAAAATTTGTAATTATTAGTAATAATTTGTGGTAATTTGTTGTAATTTTTAATAATTTGTAATAGTTAGTAATAATTAATGGTAATTAATAATAATTAGTAATAATTAGTGGTAATCAGCAATAACTAGTAATAATTAGTGGTAATTAGAAATAATTATTAATAATTAGTAATAATTAGTAATAATTAGTAATAATTAGTAATAATTAGTTGTACATGGTAATAATTAGTGGAACTTAGTAATGATAAATGATACTTACTAATTTTTATTAGTACTTAGTAATAATTAGTAAAATTGTGTTAAAATATGTCTCTAATTAGTATAATTAATAAAAATTAGAATAATTGAGTAAAAATGAATTTAAAATACTATATGTTGTGTAAAATTCATAAAATTAATAAAAAATTGAGTAAATTTAATAAAATAAATTTAAATTCATATAAATTCATATAAATTAATAAAAAATATTTGAAATTATTATAAATTATTAAAAATTATTATATATTATTATAAATTAATTTAAATTAACAAAAAAAGGTAAATATTAATAAGAATGAGCATAAATTAAAAATTGGATTATATTATTATAAATGTACATACATTTATAACAAAAATAATTTAAATTTTTTAAATTAGTTTAGATAGTTATAAATTATCATAAATTTGTCTTTAAGTAGTATAAATTATAAGAAATTATAAAAAAAGTTATAAATTCGTATAATTTAAAATAAATTGTTATAAAATAATAAAAAATAGTATAAATGAGGAAAAATTAAAAACAAAATCAATATAATTTGTTATAAATTGGTATAAATTATGAAAAATTAATAAAAAAATTATAAATTGATATAATTTACAATAAATTGATTTAAAATAGTATAAATTATTATAAATTAATAAAAAAATTATAGATTTTTAAAAAATAAACATGATAATTTTGTATAAATAAATAAAAATATTTTAAATCAGTATAATTTATAATAAATTACTATCAAATAATATAAATTATTATAAATTACAAGAAAAAGTGAAAATGAAATAGGTCATCAATTTCTAGGTCATGAGCAAAGAAAAATTTGCACATAGTTGACACAAATTGGTTATTTCTCATGATTTGAAGATTATAAATTTTATGATTTAACTATTTTACTAGTTTATTATATATTTTATTACTTTATATTAAATTATACTAATTTTTATTAATTTAGAAAAAAAATATGTTAATTTTCACTAATTAATGGTGAATTTAAACTAATTTATACTAAATTCTAAAAATATTAATAAAAGTCACATTAATAAACTCAAATACCTAATATTTTAATTACCATAACACATTTTTAACTTTTTATATAATTAAAATATTAAATATTTATAATTTTTTTGAATAATTAAGGACCCATGAAATAGGAAACATTTTTTGTTATGAGATCATGATTCGATAAATTATCAGAAGAATCCAAATTATTTTGGTATAAATCATCTACATTGATATAGTCGAACCATTTATATTATTGGAAATGTAAAATTCAGAGTTTAGTTTTAAAATGAACAATTATGTGCCCATTTATTAAGTGTGGTCTCATAAGATATAAATTGTATGATAATATCGGGGTTCATCTTTTTTAGTTTGGTTTTTAGATTGGTTATTTCATTTGGTATCAACATATTAAATGAAATTTAAATGGAAATATAAATAATTAGTTCAAGAACCAGCACAATCTCATAGTATGAGGAGCAGGTATGATCTTAGAGTGAGGTTATACAGTCCATTCATAAGGTCCAAGAAGAGATTTGTCAATAGTACTGACAAGAGGAGGAGATGTGATGATGGCAGGAATAATAGAATGAGTACATATGATGAATGGTTTAGGGTTTAGGGATGGATTTTCCTCCCCCTCCTATTCCAGATGAACCTCCCCCTATCCCTACCCCTCCACGACGATTGATATATTATTTATAGATTTATTATGTTAAAATTTAAATTAAAATATTTTGTGTAATAGTTTTATTTTTTCTAATGTTTATAATTTTATTTATTATAAATTTTTAAATTATTTTGATTTTGTTCATGTTTTTTAGACTTATTTTCAATGGTTTAGAGTCCTGTCGTAAATAATTTATTTTTATGGGTCACCTGACCCATCGGAATAAATAATAAATTTAAAAAATATTTATGATGTGGAGCTTTCCCATAGAAAAATCTTTTTTATGGTGGACCGTTACAAAAAGTATCTTTTGTGACACTGTTTTCAGTGATGAGTTATTTGCAATGGGACCCAGTCAAAAATAGATATTTGCAATGGGTTCCCATCACAAATAATATATTTTTCAATTTTTTTATCTTAATAATAATTCGATCTCACCCCATCTAATGTTTCTAATACCCAGGTTATGAATATGATTATATCATGTGATATGTCTAGAAAGGGTATAAAGGAGAACGATTATGGATAAATTTTCACAAGTGTAGTAAAATTATATTTTTATATAGCCATTCTCTAAGATTCTAAATTTATCAATATTTGGGTAATGTAACTATTTGTGAGATTTATAATCTAAATCATATGATTAATGTTTTATTTAAGTCATGTCTAGCATGGTTTACTTCATAGTTTTATCAAAAGAGAAACTAAAGGTGTTTTGAGGAATTCATCCCTTCCATAACCAAAGGAGAAGAAAGTTCACCCTAAAATAAAGTTTTTTAGACTAGAAAATAGATTTAATACATTAGAGGAAATAAATGGATCTCAATGAAGTGTGCACCAAAAACCAATAATAGATGACTCATAGAAGACATCCTAACAATAAAGAAAATATATAGCCACCCTAACCCTAGTGTCATGGATTTAGTGCCTACTTTATTACATTGGTATAAAATACAAGGAATTGTATCTCAAAGGGATAAATAGTTTGGTAGTCTTGGTAAATTAGATATATATTTGAGTCTTAAATTACATTTGAATACAAAAATTACAACATAATTTTTTTCAATGATAATATTATTCCCTATAGAATATCCTTTCATGTAAATCGTAGTACACTTCATGGATTCCTGAGAAAGGAAAAAAATAATGATGATCTCAAATGCTCAGTAAGGATTAAGTATAATGGAATCAATCATGAAATTATAATCATAATCAATATAGAAAGTAAAATAATTTAACACACGTGTCATGTAATCAATAAATCGAGATAGAAGTGCATCCATATATTATATCAATGAGAAAATCTCATGGATAATAATCAATATGGAAAGGTAAATAACTAAAAATACACTTTATTTAATAAATAAAATGACTATCATAACTGGATAAGGAATAATCAATATATAAAGGTGAATAACTGAAAACACATTCCATTTAATCAACAAATGAGAATAAAATGAATCTAGAGATAATATCATTATGAAAATATCATGGATAATAATAACTAAATTATAAATGAAGGAAATTCTTAATTATAGGATTTCATGTCTAAGGCACATGATACCTATATCATCAAGGCCTTTCAAAAGAAAGTTTAAAATACAAATAAAAAATCATTTAATAATAGCTTACTAATTTGTCTCATGAGACCTATCGATGCATCGAGGGGCTACTAATATTGGGCCCACCTGTGACTGCTAGTATAAAGCATTCATCGCATATCAAATGATCGATTTAATTTACAAATTAATATTCATTAACATAAAGTATCCTTATTGAGTAAAGGATATTAATTTATTAATATTTATCCATTCAATCAAATAACTTTCAAAGTGAAACACCATATATAGAAATGAGATATTGTTTAAGAAATAAGAATATCCATGATAAATAATTTGGATATTTAGGAGAAATTTAATCTCTAATTATCATAGGAAAGTTAATATTTCAAAAATAATTTAATGACTTCAAAAATAAAATAGGTAAGTGAATGTCAATACTATATTTGGTAAAAATAATCACAAACCATCGAGAGTAAGAATAAGTATGGTATCAATATATACCCATTGGAGTAATAATAAATGGTTTTTTTCATTTAATAATCAAAATACCATAAAGATATCTTTAAAAATATTCTTAAGTAAAATATCTTTTTCATTTTTAAAATAACTTTTTAAAACATAAAATATTTTTAAAATCATTTTCTTAGAAATCACTTTTAAAAACATAGAATTTTTATAATATTAGAAAAATAATTTTCATTAAAAAGAAACTTGAAAACTTATATATGAATATTTAAAGAAATTATGTTCATTATAGTGGTTAATTTCATACATTCCATTCAAGTTATAAAGTACATTCTATTTTCACTATGAAAATGTTAGAAAAGTGCCCAGTTCAAAAAATGACAAGAAGATTCCTTTCAAAAAAATTGTAAAAAGTAAAAATGGGTAAAAAAATAATTTATTAAATAATTTGTAAGATGTTAAAATTATTTTTAAAAATATATTTATAAAACATGGTTTTGGAAGAAAATGGATTTCGGACAAAAGAGAGAAATAAAGTTGGATTTTCTATAAAATATTTTCTCAAAACAATTAAGTACCAAAGAGTAAAACATGATATTATTACTTTAAAATATAATAAATAAACATAGGAATATAAAATTAAATTTTTTTATTAAAAAATTGTCAAATAATTTCCATTAATGGAAATACAAGTATAAACAATCTTGATTAAAACGAGATTTTGAAATAAACCCTCACAAAGATCACAGCTTTGAAGTGGGAATTAATCAATAAAAATACTATGTGTATCAATAGTAAATCCAAATAAAATAATTGAAAATATAAAATAATATGATCAAAACTCATTACATGCATGATATTATAATACCAAATACAACTAAGAAGTAATATAACCCAATGAAAAGAAATTGAGTTATGAAATTCTTTACTACTTGGTAACTTTTAAGTAAAATACCCTTAGATGAAATAATTAAAATTTAAACTTAAAATACCATGATTAATGAATCATTAATTATATTAAATTTAAAATAGGTATTATATACACCATGTAAAATAAACTAGGTTCATAACATTATAACATGCCACAATGAAATGAAATTGAGACGAAATCCATGACCTTGCGCTTCCTTTTGGTTGAATGTTATTTAACCAACTGTATAGTGGTTTTAAACAAGTTATTAAATTATTATAGAACTATATTAATATTTATAATATCATATATTATCCTTTTATAACAACTTATTACCTGTTTATTGATAATCATTCATTATTCTTATTGATTTGGGTGTTAATTGCCTTGTTTTCTCATATGTGTTTTGTCATAAAAGACCCAATTCTTGCACATATTATATAGTTATATAATATAAATAATAATAATAATGACATAATTATCATTTTTTTACATAAATTATACTTTTAAAACCAATCATGAAATATATTTATGAAAATGGACTATGTTACAATCATGGAGATGGCGCATGAGTAACATTTTCATTTTTTAATGATCATTATGGGAAAGAAATAAGTAATATTTTATATTTACATAATGATAATAATATAATATATACCATATTATTTATTTAAATAAACTTATATATATCATCTATGTGGTGTGATGATGAAAATAGAAACATGTCGCTTTGTGAAGGTGGCAGTCCACACGTACACAAATGATATTATCATTTTTAGTGTAAAAAAAGAAAATGATGTATTATCTTTAATAAATGATAAATATGTAATTAATATAGTAATTATTTAGTTTATATATTATATATTTATTAACATAATCCTTATCACATTCCATTTAAAGAGTTAGTGAAAAACGAATCACATCACTTTGCAAGGCGGTAGCCCTCCAAACACACGAGCGATGTTATCGTATCCTATACGGAATATAAATTAAAGAGGTATATATGATATAATGACAAAATGGGTATAATTATGTTATAAATATAACATATATACTTTATATTCATCATTATACCCAACTGTGATAGGTGGTAATGGAAAAAAGAATGACATTAGTTTATGAGGAGGTAGTCTATCATACACACGAATGATGATTTCGTAACTCATTTGATGAAAGTGTGGATGTTAGTAGGTAATAAACTTAAAATAAAAAAATATCACTGTATTTAATATATTTATTTTATTATATCATAATGTTTTAAAAATAATTTATGTATGTGGAGGAAGAAATAAAATAAAAACACTCGTTGAAGAATGTTACCTCTTCTTCGGGTAATCTCCTTAGGTTTTCACCAAATCCTTCTTAGGTTGGATTTATGAAAACAATAAGGAATATAGGATTATATTATGGAATTTTAGTGTTTATTTGGGATGGTTTTTTTATCCAAATTTCCTGATAGGTGTGAAGAAGTGAGGGGACTGAGTGTCCTTTTATAATTGAGAAGTAGTGATAATCTAGTAAATATCCAAAAGTATTCAATAATGGATGTCATTATTACCCCATTGGACTCCAAAATTGATCAATAATGGATTGGAGGGATAATATGGTCGACACACACCTCCAACACACAAAATAAACACATTTTTCATGTTATTCGTTAGTCTTTAAATTTACTCAATTTTACCCTTTTAGTTTTTCTACCATGGTAACTTGTGTATTTTTATTTACCTAGGTAATCTATCCTTTAAGAACAAAACAAAAATAAGATTTATTGGAAAATTTATACCTACTAATTATAAATATTAAATCTAATTTATTAAATAAAAATTCTATATGCGCGGAAAATTAATTATAACACAAGTGCATGTAATGCGCAAAACCCCATCCAAACCTTAATCGAGGTAATTAATTTTAACTATTTTCACAAATACTTTTGGTCGAAAAATAAATTAAAACTATTATACAATATTAATTATTATGATTAAAATTATTTAATCCATTTTATCACAAATAAATTCACATAATTAGTTGAATTTAATTTAAAATAAGACATGCGAATGTGACGAGAAAGTGAGTTTTGAATGAAAATAATGTCCAAAAGTATATAATGTTTTTATAATAAAATTTAACATGAACATGATTCTAATGAAATAAGTTGGTTTAATTTATATATAATTTTACTAATTTTAATTTAAAAATTATTCTAAAATATAATTTAACATTATAAATAATTTTAAAAAAAATAAGTTTTCAATTAAAATCCAGTATTTTTCACTATTCATACAAAAATGAAATATTTCAGAAAAATTGACAGAAATAACCCTAAGCTATTTTTGAAATTATTATTTTAAAAATTAAGTTCATTTTATAAAATAATTTTCCTAAAATTAGTAAAATTAATTTTAAATTATGTGTGCAAAGCATGACTAATATGTCTTTTAGAAGAAAATATGTTTTTTTAGAAAACATTTATTTTTCTATTAAATTATTATTAATTTATTTATAATCAAAATATATCCATAGTTTTCATATTTTATTTAGTAATATTCATACCCTCTATTTCAATGGATAGGGGATAAATATTATATTAAATAATAATATATCACATTTTGTCTAAACTTTGTGTCACATGTAACACAAACTAAATTGAGTGTTGCGTATAACATAAGATAAACTTAGTGTTTCATGTAACATAAGATAAATGTATAATTTCTTGTAATTAAATCTTTTAAATTTATTTAATTTATTTAAAATTAAATATATCATAAATTCTCAGAGTGTTACATTTTCTACCAATCTTGGTGTCGTGTGTTGCATGCATTATCGAATACAATGTTCTTATATTAGAATTTTTTGTGTTAAATTATCCCCACATTAATTAAATTTTATCCTCACAATTTAAACTTGATTTTTGTAATCAATTATTTTATATTTGAAAATTATTGTTTTGAAAATCCACATCATAAAAGGAGTTAATAAAACATCTTATTAATAAAAGAGAAGGGAAGTAAAAGAGGTCATATACAATAACACATAAATAGGTTTCTAATTAGAAGAACATTAGAAGAAAGTTGAGATATAGATATAGAATAAAAGCATAAATAATTAAATATAATGATAGTAGTCGTTGATCACAATCAAGCGAACGATCAATGGAAATTTAAGGGCCTCAAAACCATAAATCTGTGATGTTTTAAAAGTTGATCTCATTCATTGGATATGAATGTAATAGGATAACATTTTTGTTTTGAGATCCTTTTCCTAATGTTGAGGAATTATTTTAATCTCTATGAATATAATGAAATACAATTACTTGATACATTTTTATTTCATAAGCATGGTTTCATCCTTTTCTTGTGCTTCAATCAATTTTCAATTCATCCCACACTCAAAGAAATGAATATCCAAAAATTTATTTTTTATGCTTGAAGTTCTAAAATTCCCTTTTAATGTAATGTAAGATCTATAAAATAGTTTCAACTCTTTCCATATATCTATAACTATTTTCCAAAACCAATATGGCTAACACAATTTATCCAATATAATACATTAATATATAAACCTCAAAAGTGAAATCATTGGTTCGACATTAATATTTATTTTTCAAATAGTTTAAATAAAAAATGATATATTAACTAGGACATCATATGGACCAATGGTAGGTGTTAAACCCTTATTTTAATTCAGTCATGGGTTCAAGACCCATGTCCATGCCATATTTGATGGGTTTTCACCCATCATGTAGGTTTTCCTTTTTCAAAACTATATTAATATAATTCCTATAATGTTCCCAAAAAAATATGATAGACATCCTTGAAATAAAATTAATCATTAAATAAACTTTTTAATATGGTTTCCAATAAAATTTATTTATTTATTATTATTTTACCACAAAGTTTTATATTCTTAATTGACTATTATTAAAATTTAATTAATTATCATATTAACACTAAAGGGTATCGATACCTTTAACCTTATGTCTATAAACTTTAATCCATTATTCCTCAAATAAATTTTCCACTAAAATATATGCTTTTGGTAAATTTCTCCCAAAATATCATTAATTTTATGACATTACTACCTCACAAATTTTTAAAAGTGATGTTTAAGATTTTTAACTTATGAACAACTGTAAACACATAACCCATTATAGTATCCATAACTCTTAAGAAAATTAATACACATGTACTTCTAAAATTTAACACAAACCTTAGATGTTTCGTGATTCTTATACCAAAATACCATCGGTAATCATACTTATACAATTTAATTCTTGAATCTAAATACACAAATACTTAATCCATTTTATTTCAACATAGTCTTTTCCTTAGTCTATGAGTTAACCATTAGATGTGGGAATTTAATCGAATAATTCTCAAGTTCTCCACATTTAAGACAATAAACTATAAATATATCCCTAGGATAAGATTTATTGCCTTATATAATACTCTTCATTTTTCCTAATCAATTCATTACTTTATGCCCTTCATTTTCACCCATAAAACATTTTCTCATTATTTTGACACTTTATTTTCTATATAATACACCTTAGGTTTAACCCAGGTCATTAATTGTCATCATCATTTCAATTCCTTCATAATGGTTTGTAAAGAAAATGTGAACTATCCAAAGAAAAACCTCTAAGAGTGTCAAATCAGGTGAACAGTAAGGCTTATTGTTGTGCACTGGGTGATGATTGGGTCAAGATCAATGCACCATTTTTAGAGTTATTACACTTAGGTACATCTATGCGAGAACCACGTCCACTTGTAGTATCCAAGAAAGAATTTTTTTTAAGAAAAACCACATAATCTCAACCTTACAAAAACTTTAGGGTGTTCTTTTATACTTATCCTCAAATTCTATCATAGAGTTATGTTCCCTTATCTATGTTTTCCTAAATCTAATTTCCAAGGTTTCAACTAAAATTCATCTAATACCAACTATAGTGACCCTAACCCCAGCAGCCCAGATCCAGTGCCTTCTTTATTACATCGACATAAGATACAAGGAATCACATCATGAAGGATTGAATAGTTTAGTAGTCTTAGTAAACTAGATACATAATTGAGTCTTAAATTACTTTAGAATGAACAAATTACAACATATTTTTTTCAAGAACTACATTATTCCATCTAGAATATCCTTACATGTCAATCATAGTACAATTCATGGATTCGTGGGAAATGAAAAAAATAAGTTTGATCTCAAATACTCAGTAAGGGTTATGTATAGTGGAATAAATCATGAATCAATAAGCATAGTCAATATGTAAAGGTAAATAACTGAACACACATGTCATGTAATAAAAAAACTAACAAGGAAGTTAATATAGAGACAATATCAATGCAAAAAAACTCATTGATTATAATCAATATGGAATTGTAAATCACTAAAAATACATGTCATTTAATCAATAAAATTACTATAATGACTGGATAAGGCATAATCAATATGGAAAGGTAAAAAACTGAAAATACATGCCATTTAATCAATAACTAAGAATGAAATGCATCTAGAAATAATATCATTATGAAAGTCTCATGGATAATAATATCTAAACTCTAAATGAAGTTAATGATTAATTATTGTATGTCATGCCTTAGGCACATGATACCTCTACTATCAATACCTTTCAAAAGATAGTTTAAACAGTAGAAAAAAAAACTTTTTTAATGATAGATTACTGATTTTTCACTTGAGATCTACCAATGAATCAAAGGGATATATAGTATCAGGCCCCACCCATCACTATAGGTCCAAATAATTCCTCATATATCTTGTGATCGATTTAATTCATGAATCAATATTCCCTAACATCAAATATCTATATTGAGTAAATGATATTGATTTATCAATATTTCCTCAATCATTCAAATAACTTTCAAAGTAAAATAGTGTATGTAGAAATTTGATATGGATTAATAAATAAGAATATTCATGATAAATAATATGTATATTTAAGATAAATTTAATGTCTGGTGATCACCATAAAGTGAATCTTTAAAGGGGAACTTAATGACTACAAAAATTAAAAAAGGAATTGAATGTTAATACTATCCTTGGTAAAAATAATCTTAAACCATCCAAATGAAGAATAATGATGGTATAAACATATAACCATTTGAGTAATAATAAATTATTTTTGTCATTTATTAATATAAATACCATAAAGATATCATTAAAAAATATTCTTGAGGAAAATATCCTTTTTATTTTAAAAATCACTTCTAAACAAATATATTATTTTGAAAATCCTATTCTTTAAAAATAACTTTTAAAAACTAATAATTTATAAAATATTAATAAAAAATATTCTTTAAAAATATTCTTGTAAAATTAAAAAGGAATCTAAAAATAAACGATAGTCATGATAGTGGGTAATTCTATACATGTCGAACAAGTTAAAAAGAACAATCCTTTTGCACTTTAAAAAGGTTATAAAAGTGCCTTATTCATAAAATGACAAGAATATTCCTTTTAAAGAAATTAAAAACTCAAAATGGAAAAAAATTAATAAATAATTTTTTTAAGAGGTTAAAATCATTTTTGAAAACATTTTTAGAAAATATGGTTTTTGAAGAAAATGGATTTCCGACCGAAGAGATAAATTAAGTTCGATTGTCTTAAAAAATCTCAATAATGTTAAGAACTAAAGAGTGGGAAATTTTATTATTATAGAAAAATATAATAAATAACTAGTGTAGTATAAAATTAAATGGTTTTGATATAAAATTTTCAAATAACTTCCTTCAATAAGAATACATGTATAAACAATCTCGATTAGAATGATATTTTGAAATAAACCCTAAATAAATATCATAACTTTCAAGTGGGAATTAATCAATGAAACTATTATGTGTATCAACTATAAATCAAAAAAACACGAGTAAATAAAAAATAAGATGGTAAAAATTAATTACACACATAATCTTAGAATATCAAGGACAGCAAAGAAGTAATATAACCCAATGAAAAAAAAATTGAGTTATGAAATTATGTACCAATTAGTAACATTTAAGTCAAATATCATTTGATGAAATAATTAAAATTGAAACTTAAAACACAATATATAATGAATTATTCATGATATTATAGGTCAAAGGGGTGGTATATACACCAAATAAGTGAAACTAGGTGCATAATATTACAATATGTCTCAATGAAAGGAAATTGAGATGAAATCGCTTGCCTCACGATTCCTTTTAGTTGAACATGTTGTAAACTCCTATATAGTGGTTTTAAAAATATTATAAAGTTATTATAGAACCATATTTATATTTATAATATAATATATCATTATTTTATAATATTGTATTACTTTTTCATTAATATATATCCTGAATGGCCTAAATGCCTTCTTTTTTTATTGATTTTTGATAACCCCCCTTTCAAGGGATGAGGGGGAACCCTTACAAGGCCCATAGGATTATAGATTACATTGACCATATGAATATATTATATAATTACTCAATATGTATAATTATGTTATAAATATCATATATATATATATATACATTATATCCATCATCATACCCAAGCATGAGATGTGGTAATAGAAAAATTAATGAAATTGTTTTTCATGGTTGTAGTCTGCCGTACACATGAATGATGATTTTGTAACTCATTTGATGGAAGTGTGGACGGTTATGGGTAGTTACCTTAACATAAAAATATTTAAGTATATTTATGATAATGATTCTATTATATCAATTTGGTTTAATAGTAATTGAATGAGGTGGAGTAAGAAATAAAATAAAAAACGCTCGTTGAAGAATGTTACAAATTCTTCTGGTAAACTACTTAGGTTTGCAACAAATCATTCCTAGGTTGTATTTAAGCCCAAAATAAGGATTTTGGTAAGAGTTGATCTAATTTTTGAGGTTATTTGGGTATGGTTTGGTCTAGTTGAATGTCATGAGAGGTGTGAATAAGCGAGGGGAGTGAAGTCCCTTTTATAATTGAGGAGTGACATTCTTATAAATACGGAAAATTGTTTAATAATGGGATGTCACTATTACCCCATGTGCCTAAAAAATGATCAATAATGAATTTTAGGGATTATATGGTCAAGGAACACCTCCACCAAACAAAATAAACACATATTTTTTTATTTTATTCCTTAATTTTTATATTTACACAATTTTACCCTTTTAGTTTTTTTACCACGGTAACTTGTATTAGTTTATTTACCTAGTTAATCTATCCTTTAATAATAAAATTAAAAATAGATATATTATATAATTTATAATTAATTATTATAAATATTAATTCAAATTTATTAAATAAAAATCATATGTTTTTGAGAAATTAATTTTAACAAAAACGCATGTAATGTGTAAACTCTCGTTTTAACCTTAATCACGGTAATTAATTTTAACTGTCTTCACTAATTATTATGATAAAAGTTAAATTCAACCTTATTAACCAATATTAATTATTAATATTCCAAATATGGAATATATTTAATCAAATTAAACTCACATAAGTGGTAAAATTTAATTTAAAATAAGTCATGCAGACACGATGAGAAAGAGGGTTTTCAAAGAGAAAATATTCAAAAGTTTATAAAGTTTTTATAATAAAATTCAGTATAAAAATGATTAAAATGAAGTAAATTGGATTAATTGATGTATAATTGAACAAATTATACTTTAAAACCAATTTAAAATATAAGATATCATTATAAATAATTTAAATGAAATGGTAGTTTTCAATTAAAATTTAGTATTTTTACTATTCATCAAAAAAAGAAGTATTTTATAAAAATCACAAACATTCAACCTAAGATAAATTAATTTAATTTTATAAAATAATTTTCCTAAAATTGGTAAAAATAATTTTAAATTATGTTGTAAAACAGTGAATAATCAGTCTTTTAGAAAAAACACAGTTTTTTAAAAAACATTTTTTAAATGATTCTTATTTTATTTCTAACAAATAGCTAACTATACTTTCCATATATTATTTAGTACTATTCATACCTTCCATCCCAACATCTAGGTGGTAACTATTACATTAAATAATAAAATTTTAATAATATTTCATATTTTTTTAAACTCTGTGTTTCGTGTAACACAAGCTAAATTGAGTGTTTCCTATAATGCGAGCTAAAATCAGTATCATGTATAACACAAGATAAAATCATTATTTCATGTAATTCAAGATATTTAATAAATTTTATTTATTTAAAAATACATATATTGTAAAGTCTTGCGATTTTATATCTTCTTCAAATCTTGGTGTCACATATCGCATACGCTATCAAATACAATGTTCTTATTTTAGAATTTTGGGTTGGTACAAAATATATTTAGAGGAAAAATAAATAAGCTGCTTTAGGTGTGGAAAATATGGATGGTCATACAAGGAAATTCCCACCAACTATAAAAAGGTAAATGGTGGCTTAAATTCCTATCAAAGAGGATAAGTATAATGAATGCATGAGTGGATTCATAAACTACATGATAAGGTAAGAAATATTGAGAACCTTAGGAGTTCCAAAGAAAAGAGAAAATAACATATTTAATGAAACATTAACAAGAAGGAATCTATAAGTGGTATGTACAAGAGGATGAGTTGTAAAATAATTTACTTTTAAATATATATATAAAATAGACAAGCGTTCAATGATAGATCTATTATTTCAAGAAGTGTTTCTCATATGCTGGGTAAAGGAGATCACCATAATGAAATTCATTTGAAGAGGAGTTCTAAATCTATATTTGAAGAAAAAAATTTCTTTGAAAGATAAGAAGAATATTGGAAAATTGAAAATGACTCTAAAAACATCTCATGTGAGAGAAGTATCCCAAAACAAGGTACTGGTTATGAAATATAATAACTCAGGCATGGATAAACAAGGATACAAGAAGTTTTGGAGAATAATCATTCAATAAATAATGTTTTAGGATATCCTTAAAGGTAAAAGTTCCCAAGGAAGAAAAACTTTTGATTTGGTCCATTAATAAAAGAGAATACCTAAGGAAAATAAAGAGAAGTTAGATTCCAAAAAAACCATTTTAGATCACAAGATTAATTCTAAATTAAAGGTAAAAGGGAATTTCATGGTCTATAGTGACATATCGTCTTTATAATATTAGATAAATATAATGTCCCCACTCCCATGTATTTAAACAAGATAAAAAATTTATGTATTTCAGGTTTTAGGAGAGATAAAATCCAAGGGAATATTGAATAAAAAATATAAAAGTGATATCAAGGCATGCTCTAAAATTTTAATTGATGATGGTAAGAAGGGAAAGTGTTATATAATTAAATATTGAATTTAAAGAACATAACCACCACAAGGGGAATTATATAAATAACTAGTGGTGATATAATTTTTATCAAGATCTATTTGAAGTATTGGTCTCTATAGTATATGATTATCAAATGGAATTAAACCTTGAAGATAGAAGATGGTGGCATAACAGAAAAGTATAAACAAAATAATATCTAATGGTTAATTTTTTATGATAACATGTGTTATCATATGGTTATATTCAAGATATAAATAGCTGGTAGAGATGGAATATTCTCAAGTTGAATATCAGTTCTTTATTTGGTGATGGAATCGATATATATATGGGAAGTTTTTATATGAATATCTGAAATGTGATATCCCTATAAACCAAAAAATTACACCCAGTGAATGAAATAAAAAAAATTCAACAATCCATACCAGTTTTAATGATTGGAATATATTTTTTTTTTAGAGAATATCTTGAAAAATAAACATGTTATGACTCAGACACTTTATAACTCATGTTTATTCACTAATGGTTATGTGAAAGTGTGATTGATATCACAAGGAGAGTTCCTTGTAAGTAGTTAAATTTATATGGATTCTTGAGATTTATTAAATTAAGTGAGTTCAATGGAAAACAATGACATTGTTGACTTTATCTCTTGATTCCTATACTGAGTTTTGACTCAAGAGGCTTAAATGTTTTATTAATAATTCTTTGATAAGTTTAATTTCACCCATTGAAAATCATTGAGAATGTAGTTACATTTGAGATATGTTTTTATATTAAGATATCGCTCAAATATATAGTAAAATATAGAGAAATTATGTAGTATGAAAAGATAAGTTTCAATCCTAACAAGTGGGACTGACAAGATGGAATATATATATAGGATTTGTGTATCAAAGGGGCGATTTATCTCCCTAAACTTGATAAAAAGAACTATGTGAAAATGGGGGAGATGATATCTTGGTCATAACCCTATGAAAATCATTAATAAATTAGATGGTTTTCAATGAAATAATTCATAGTCTAAATGGTATTAAAGGATTAGATCATGTCTTGTTTTAAATCAAGAAGATAGGGGGAGAAAAATAATGAATTTGAATGTGAAACCCCTTCCTCCCAAGGTGAAGGTTTTTCAGAGGTTATATATTCATTAATTATGGTATATGATATAATTTTTATTTGATTAAAATGCGGGGTAAAATGTATCATGGATCCACTATCCCAGAAATGGGGAGTGAAGGAGCTTTGTATTCATGAAAATGCATCTAAAAAATCTAAATGGGGATCTTGTTGGCATCTAATGAGAATTAGTGATACTATATATAGGATATATTTTCAAGAATTAAATGGTGAGATAAATAATATTGGATTCTTTCTTCACCGTGTTAATAGTTTTATTAAGGTGAATGTATTTCCCAATGGAATAAATGAAAATATGAGAATTTTTGTTAATGAGTTGATGGAGTTACAAAGGGTGATTGCATGTAGACCGGTGCATTAGGAGACCAATATTTCTATCATGACTATTTTATGAAGAATATGGATGAAATTTTTTAAAGGATTTTTGGGGAGTATCAAATATTAAGTGTTGGATTATACCATTAAAGGATACTTTTCTATTAAAAAATATAGCTATCGACAGCACTTAAAGAAATTCCCAAAATCAACAAGCGTAAAGATAGAGCTGCATCATTTAAAGTATGTGATAAGGTTAAAAGGCCATAAATACCTATATAAATACCTATATAAATACATAAATGAGTGTTTATATAATAACTTGAGGGTGTTTGGGATTTTTAATTAAAAATTATAGTAAATGAAGGATTCTCGATAAAATGAAAGAAGGGACTTATGCAAGTGTGGAGTTTCATGAGTGTAGGAATTTTTATAGGAAAATAGAGAAAATGAACAAAATTATTTCACAAATACATATATAGATATATAAAAAGGTAAATTTATAAAACATTAATAACAAATAATGTGACACATGAAGGTATAGTTTCATGAAGTAGAGTTACATGAATGAAGAAAGGTTCTATGAATTATGTGAAGTAGAGTTGTGGGAAAAAAATTTTGTGATGCACGAAGGGTCGTTATTTTCCTATAAATACCAAATCCTTAGAAGAATAAGATAAATAATTGGAAGATAAATATTATTGATAGAGTAAAGTGTCATTATTTTGAAAAATTATTTTTTTCCACAATATTTATGAAAATTAATATGTTCTGTGAGTGACTTGTGTGAATCATTATGTTCCTCAAATATCTTGTTTGTGTGAACCATTGACTTGTATGAAGGATATTCATATATGATCAAAATTAATTTAATAGGTTCTTATATAGTTAATTATAATTAAATAATTACATGAAAAATAATTGTGTGAAAGTGAATATTGATCATTCATAATAAGTGAATAATACAGAAGGTGATTTGGAACTCATTGAGGCCCTTACCAAAATAAGAAGTTATTCCTTTAAGATAATTAAGGAAATTGAAGCTGTTGTTATGAGAAATTTCATATTTATTATATGAACGAGAAGTGTGAATTTCAATGGGTTCCAAACCATACCTTATGTAACAAAGAAGATAGATAAGGATTTCATTGCCCTATGTGCTAAAGATATTTCCCTCCTAGATCAGTAAGTATAGGGAGAGGATAAATGGATCAACCATTGGGAAGTAGTGATTCATCTCTAAACCATGTAAGTAGAGTGGCCTTGGTAATTTTAGTGGATACTGTTGAAATAGATTTAGTGGATTATGGTACTTCAGTGCATTGTCATTGTATAGTCCTTTAATGAGCCCAGTGCGGGTGAACCAAGTAAAATTATTAAGTCGTGTGTTCATGTTGTACTTATCTTCTGCAAGACATAAATTATTGTGTGTGGGTTAAGTGATGATTGATAAAACCAAATTATGTATAATATAATAAAAGTATCAATCAGATTATATTTGTCAGAATAAAATAATTATGACCCTACTAATAGTGAGGTTAGTATCATTTAGGTAGTGAGGCATTGAGGTTTAAGTGGGTAAAGTGGAATGAGTTCCATACCTGGATTCACTGCCCCCACCCCCACCCCCATG
The DNA here is from genome assembly GCA_963277665.1 of Viscum album. NCBI lineage: Eukaryota > Viridiplantae > Streptophyta > Magnoliopsida > Santalales > Viscaceae > Viscum > Viscum album. Next base: position 180,372,982 of record OY728130.1, read on the forward strand.
GTAATTTATCACTAAATACCACTATAGAACCATCAACTAATGATATTAAAAGGTTAATAAAGGCATGATGACTTTCTTATAATCAAATATATCCATTAGTGATTAAACAATTCAAAAAACAACTCAAAAAAATCTTTAATGGTGGTGTGACTACTAAACTTTAATAGATGATAATCCATTGGAATAAAAGATAATGTTTATCCTTTTGTTCTTAATAAATGACTTTAGGATAATATATATATATATATATTAAATTTTGAATATATTTTTTAAACTTATATAAATAACACTTCAAGGGTTCTATGTTCATTATCTAGAAAATCACTATAACATTATTGAATTTCGGTACAATTAATATATTGTTCTTCATAGGTGATTGATTTGATATTTGATTCTTTAGTTTAATTTTAAACATAGTACATCCATAGTTCAATACTAGGTGTTTCTTGTAAGTTTGATTCTTTAATTATTTTATGATATATATATCAATGAAAAAAATAATAAAATATATATGAATATTTTGATCATCAAAATAAATAAAATCATCCACAGAAACTAAGAAAGTGACTCAATAGAAAACACTAAGTTATCAAGAAACCAAAAGTATTTTTTGAGCTCAAAGCAATCAACCTCTGACAATTTTCTTAAGTCTTCACCGAAGAACAACTTCATCTCCATAGAAATTATATCATCTTGTTATTTACCATTTCATTATGCCTTAATATTTGTCTTGTGATCTCACTTAGAAACCTGGATACATTTTATTTTCTGATTTACCATGGTTACTCTATTTGAGTTTTATATTAAAGAAGTTATGGTGAAATAAATTGTCTTCAGTAAAGTGAAAAATTATCATACTCAGCATTGAAACTACTAGGTCCAAGGATAAAATCAAACCCATTTCTTTGGTATTGAAACAAATATTTTTTGAGTATAAAACCTTGTATACCCTATATTGATTAATGGATTTTAAAAGGACATTATAGGTCTCTACCTTTAAGATCTCATAAATTTTTTTCCATGACCCACTTTATATTTTTTGTTATTTAATTAACCCTTTACTATATTTTTTTCATAAAATCTTATATACAGTTTTCAAATTACCTTATATTCAGCTTTAAAAATACATTATCCATTTTTAAAATTTATTTTCCATTGAAAAAAATAATTTTTTGAATATTCTCCATTTAAACTTCAAAAAACTCTGCAAATTTTTTATTTTTTTTACTTTACATATTTTCAAAGATTTTATATATTATATTTTCCCCTGTGGGGGTAGTAAAATGGTTAGGGTAGTCATCTTGGTTCATTGGAGTTATAGGTATGATCCCTATTAGTTGTGGGTGACCATCATAATTTTACATCTGTTTGATTTTGACTATTTGAATAATCCAAAGTAGATTATAGATATATAGTTTTACTCATTTGGTTCAAGATTATCATTTTAAAATTGATTTGGTGGGAAGATAATTAAACTAGGAAGAATATGAATTGTATGAATAATGTGAGGTTAGGTTCAATGAAAATACACACACATTATATTTTAAATTTATAAATTCAACCTCTAAAGTTTTCATATCGGGGCTACAAGAATTATGTGAAACTAAATTTTATCATGTTCTAATATATTTTTTGAACCATTTATCCAACATTAAAAAATATTTCCCCTTACATTCATATGTAATGATGTATTTCATAAACATTTAACATAAAAAATAAATTTCATTTAATTTTATAGCAATAAGTCCTTTTTTTATTTTTTTTAAAACATATTTGAAATTTTTAAAATTTATTCTAGTTATAACTTGTTTTAATGTTTTTAATTTGAGTTATTGGAAGAAAATACCATTTTAGATCTTTTTAAGTTGTGTTTGTTTATAATTAAGTGGAATTTATCTTTAATGAATTACATTTTGGTGATTAAAGATCACATTTTGAAGGTTGAAAGTGGTTTAAAGGAATTATATATAATTTATGGAAAATCTGTTTGTGAGCAGCATTTGAAATTCAGTTAAGTTATGTTCTATATAGGAGTAATAGAGCTCTATATATGAGTCATTAAATAGTATAATATTCATCATTATGTTTGTAATATCAAAATTTAACAAAAGTGAAGATCTTTGTATAAGTCATTTAGTCTCTCCATGTGAGTCATTTGAATGTGCATATGAGTCATCTGGACTATGTATGAATCTTTTGAAGCATTGTACAACCCATTACTACAGTGATTTCGAGTGATCAGTACCTGTGTATGATTCAACAGTTCTATGTATGAGTGAGTTTTTATATGAGTCAATAGGGATTGTGTTTGAGTCATCTAGGACTTTTAGTTTTCATTAGGCAGGTAGTTGTCCAATAGTAGTAGGTTCAAATTTATTTTATTAAAAATAATATATGATTGATAAGTTAAGAATATAGGAAATCAAGTCTTGTTTCAAGGGATATTCAAGCCATGATATTTTTTTTATGTTAAGGGATATTTAGGTTGATTTTTTGTAACTAAAAGTGTCTATATTTCTCATCTTGGAAAGGGATGGGGGAATGTGGAGAGTGTCAAAAAAGTATGTTATGGGTATTTTTAAATACACAATTTGGTATGATATTATGGAAGTGAGTTGAAAGGATTATTTTCCTAATTTAGAAGTACCATTTTCCTTGTGTGGAAAGTATAAAATTACCTATTGTAACATCTTGACCTGGCTTACCCACGAAATGGTATCCAGACCAGTCACTACATGACCTCAAGCATGTCTACCCATACGCCAAAGGTTGCAGACTAGCAGCGAGGTTCAATGGATAGTCAGTGGGGATATTATACCATCATATTCAGAGTGCACATCAAAAATAGATAATAAACTTAGACAACAATGAAAGAAGATATAAAACAATAATAAACTGAATAATGAAAATGGCCAATGTCAGTTTATACAATGCATGCATGTCATAGTGATACATATCAGAAAATAGTCAACAAAACAACATGCTTTACAATCTAATATAGAAATAAAGAAAAGACTCAAAGCCCCAAGGAAGATCTCCACGAGCATCTCGACCTCCCACTTGGTCCTCTTCTCCTAACTTCTAATAACAAGTAACATCCACAAGCAAAGGTACACAATCCTTCAAACAACAAAGTCTACTCGGGTACCTCAGCACAATGGCGGCCCGAATAGGGTGTGAGATATAAATCTTAGTAGGCCAAGATCACTGGTTTTCTAGATAAATCTAGAAAATTCAATTTCATAAAATAGTGTGAAAATATATCAAAGCAATAAAAAAATTAAATAAAAAACCACTAACTCATCCAGTTTTCAAAAGGACACATGATGGCGATACATGTTTCGGCCCGTAGTTAGAATAAGAGTATACGCAAGAACCATACAAGCATATTTATCAAGAATAAATATATGTTAACACTTTATAAATTATCCTCTACTTAATCATTTATTATCTTCAAGGTTCCCATGGTTACCCGTACCTCAATACTAACTATGGCTCGTGTCGGAGCCCGAAATATTCCCTAGTTAATACCATAACCTAGTACCTTCTTCTACTCATGTCATAATTCTAACTATTCTCAACCTTTATTTAATAACATTTAACTCACTCTTAAATCATGTGTCTCGTTCAAATCAAAATTCATTCATATCATATATTATTGGTGTATAATGGCATGTCTAGAACCTAATATCTCATTCATATATTTATATTATTTGTTTAGAACGTCATATCTACACCTAATCTTAAATGGTGTTGATCACAATGTCTACCACCGCACATTACATCTGGTGTAGATTGCCATGTCTAACACCTTACATCTAAGCTCTTAGATAACTATTGGGGAGGAATTCCATTTCTAAGTCGCAACTTCTCCATTGGTCTATAACACCACGTCCAGAATACACAACCTCAATCATTTACATCATTTGATAACTATTGGGGAGGAATGCCATGTCCAAGTCCCAACATCTCCATTGGTCTAGAACACCATGCCTACCACCCAGATTCTCAATCATTTACATCATTGGATAACTATTGGGGAGGAATGCCATGTCCAAGTCCCAACTTCCCCATTTTTCTAGAACTTCATGTCTATCACCCACATTCTCAATAATTAATTTATTCATAAATTAATTAATCCAATAACAACAATTAATTCCTCAAGAATTATCCACATTCATTCCCTTACTAATTCAATGACAAGTAAAATAAATCTAAAACCATTAATTAACCCCATAATTAATTAATTCCACAAATCAATTAATTAATTCATCAATTAATTAATCTATTAACACAAATATCATCCCATAATTAATTATCCACAATTAATCATCCAATCCAAAACTCAACTCGTCATAATTAATCTCATAATTAGTCATATTGATCAAACCTCAAGGTATATAATTAATTCACCGTTAATTATCTCAATATATCAAATTTCACGTCTCATTATTAATCCCCCAATTAATTATATATATTATAACCTCAAGCACATAATCAATTCACAATTAATTATCCCATTCTAAATATCATCTTTATATAATTAATTTCCTCAATTAGTTATCCAAATATTTACTACAAAAGCACAATATTAATTCTCAATTAATTATCAAAGCTTATCCCGCCCAATACTCATAATTACCAATTAACCTAAGTCCATCAACATATAAAGGGAATAAATAGAAAATCACATAATAGTAAGCTAAATAAACATATTCATCTAAACATTATGTTTTTAGTTTGAAGGAAGTGCACCTCTATTGGAGGGGATTTATTACAAAAATGTGATTTTGCAATCTAAAAAATCATTTTTATACTAACAAATTATTATTTCAGAAGTTGAGGTCAAACTTATCAACAATGGTAATTAAACAAATGAATTTCTTTATTAATTGAGAAATTTTGAGGACCCTACCTCAAGAAATTGGTTGAGTCAATGTTTTATAACTTAAACCATCGTATTATCATGTACAGGCACCTCAACAACAGCATGTACGCACTTAGAATTTATTGGCACACCTTAAAAATAACAAATGGAACCCAAAATTAGTGTGGTAAGGACCAACATCCCTATAATTAATTCACCACAACAAAAATACACCATAAGAATATAATTTAAAGGGTTAGAAACCAATTATAGGGTTTATAGCCTTACCTGAAAATGATGGAGGTGGACTGAATCAAGCCGAACCACCACACCTTCAGTGAGAGTTGTCGAAATATGAACCAACGGATCCTGAGACATCTTCTGCACGACCTATTATTAGAAGAAACAAGAAAATCAGCTTAATCCAGAACCTGGGGTTTCATCCCAACGGAACCAAGTAAAATGAGAGCCGAAACATCCATTGTGAAGAATGAAACATGTGAATAAGGACCTACCATGATGAGACAAATAATTTCTGTGAAGGAACCACTACAATCTGGTGCATGGATAAGAGCTGAGAAGAGGGGGTGGTGTGCCTCCACCATGGGAGAGGAGGGGGTCGCGCTTCACATAGGAGGAGGATATGGGGAGCACCTCCCTCTTATTTTATCCCTCAAAATAAATTAAAATCCTAATTTTAAATATAAGAATTAATTTAATATTAATAATAATAACCATTATATTATTATTATTACCCATTAATATTATACATCTTTGATAAACCCTATAACTCCCCCATTATACATCATTTAATTAAATTCTCCTCTAATGAATATAATTAAATAAATTCTCCAACTCGTCATTATTTAATTAAATTATCTCAACACAATTTAATTAAATAAAACCCCCATTTTTAGTAAAATAAATAACTTCATCCTAACCTTGAATTTAATTAGATAAAACCCCAACTCCACATTTATTCCTCATTTAATTAAATTCCATTCACATGGATTTAATTAAATAAAAACTCCAACTCATTATCATTTAATTAAATTATCTCAACATTAATTTAATTAAATGAAACCTCGTTTCACATAAATTAATTAAATTCCTCTTAATCATGAATTGAATTATAAATAAACCCATATATCATGGTATTTAATTAAATCCCTCTCAACTAGGAATTTAATTAAATAATTTTTTATGTGAAACCCAAAACTCAGTAAGATGCACGGTTTGGCTCACAAGGTCTGGTAAACTGTGCACCAACTATGTGGAACCTTCTTTATAAGGAACCCACCTCACATGGTCTATCCCATACGGTTTTCCTAATCGTGCGCAGATTGTGCGAGCATCCCTATTTAAGATACTCACCTCACATGTTTTATCCCGCACAGTTGTCCTAACCGTGTGAAGATCATGCGAGCACCTTTATCACCCAGAATTAAGTTACATGGTTTCCTATAGTAGTTTGCACGATTTAACAGGTCATTCACAAATTGTGTGCTCTCTATATTTTCTTAAAAGCCTGAATTTTCTCGGTCTGATGCTCTTGAATTCCAATCAGCCATCTAGGAAACTCTTCAAGCCTCTACCCAAGTCCGATATAAACACATTTAAATGATCCCCACTCACAAAACTTCGCCCCAAATCTTGGTTTTAAGACCAACCCATTCAAAAAATGAAAAAGTTAAAAAACTTTCATATTTTAACCCGGTTCAAAAACACGGGACTTTACAATTTACCCACCTTAAAAACCTCTCATCCTCAAGAATCCATCGGGAACAACTACAACATAAAATAACCCACCAAGCTCATAAAGTCTTGTTTGAACAATACCATTGCGTTTCTAAACACCAAATGTACCTTTAACCAAAACACAATCTTAACAGCTTCACCTTTAAAAACATGAGCCATCGCTCAGAATCCAACCTAAAACATTGAAACAGCACATAACCAAACCCACGCAACTAAAGACATGATCTTTCATCAACTTCTCAACCACCCGCTCATTGGTGATTTCCACCAATGGTCTTAGCATATAGCAGTCAACTTCCAAACCAAAGCTCTTTCCTCGAAAGACATCACCAACCCTTAAAACCCACATTCAACCTTGAACTAGCGACATACCTTTAAAATGATTCCATCACCAACCACATGTATGCCAAAGTCCTCACCCGACTTCCGATGACCTCTCTAAGTCAAGAAATATCAAGAATACTTTAAAATTGTTGTTTCCTAACATGAATAAAATTGTAACCCAAAGTACCATTCATCTCGCATACAACCCAGATAATAACCACTTATCAAGACCAAAGACTTTTAAAACTTTAGCACGGTGTATGACCAACACTATCTCAGTGCCTCTAAGACAATTTCAAGATAGGGGACATGCTCGTCTCATTTATAAGAGAGCACTAAGAATAAACCCAGGTCACCGAAATATTTGTCGAACTATCAGTGGTCAAATATTTAAAAAATGACTCAGATTCTCCTGTTGACATGTCATAAAACAAACCTCGATGCCTATATCACCCAAGACATCCTTGTTTTCTTCAAATTTTTCCACTGAAACTCTTCTAAACACCTACTTCTGTGACACTGCCCACCTTAGAAGTGTCCATGTTATTGAATAAAAGATCAGTTTCTATCCAGCACACTTATTCATAAACACCTTAAATGTACATGTGATGTTCCATGAACCACAATCACAACATCAATATCTCACATAAAAGATGAAATTAAACCAATCGACATGTAAAAACACTTGAGTCCCAAAAATTCCTCTCAATAAATGGGATAAACTTACCTTAATTCCCTAAACACTCTACTCTAGAGTTAACACAAGGACATATTTAACAACTGACCATGTCGAGGGCATGTCTAACCTACTAAACCAATCATTCCCCAAATTATTATTCCCATATCAATAGTAAAGATACAACGAACATCCCTCAAAATATGAGTTCTGTTCTTTAAAACCCGAAAGTGCTACTAGGAACAATGACACTTAAATGGTACAAACATCAAAAATTTCATAGATGAAACAAAGCATCTCAATCTATAAGGATGCAACCTACCATAGACAAGTCACTTACAAAGCATACACGTCGACCCTACCTCTTGGACAAGAATAATATAAATCTTTAGGCTAAAAAGCCTCTTTTTCATTTTTTATCCATTTTATTAATTCATTTCAACCTCTAAACATTTGAAATAATTTTAACAAACCCACAAGTACTATTCCACAACAAGGTTCTTGGTTTTCAAACAATGCCCCATGGGAAACATAGGAAAGCTATAAAACCCTTCCTGTTTAACATTTAACATTCAGCGTCATTTCATTTTGAATATACAATTTAGCATGTAAATTACTTTTAATCAGAAGGCATCCTCTGAGGGTTCCATTTATTAAAAAATACAGGTTCTTCAAAAAGTAACCCTATAACAGTTCATTTTACAAAACTCAATAGTTGTTCATTTATAACCATTTTCAAACACACTATAGTTGTACTAAGCTCATTCACAGGGGTGGCCACCCACCAATCGATAAGGCTCCCATACACCTTACCACTGGAATTTGGAATCCATTTATCAAATACAATTTCCCTTTAACATTTTTCAACTTTGACATCCCTTTTAAAATTATTTGAATACACGAGTTACCCTTTTCCCAGTTATAAGGCACACATACACCTTACAACTGAAATTGGATCTCGTTGTAAATTCAATCAATCAATTCTCAATCAAGAAGAAATTTACATATCAAAACATCACTAGTATGTTATCATAAGCAGTAACACAACAACATGTTATAACATAGAAGCATGGAACAACAACACAACATGCTAATAATAGAGTGGGCATGACATATAATCATAGAAACATGTTATTCAAGTAGGAAGTCTATGGCGGATCAAAACATAGTATTGCACCCAAGGTACACAATCAAAATTAGCAAGAATCCTACTAATGCAACTACATGGCATGTTATATGAATAAAAAGTGAATATTAAGTTCCTAAGATGATGCATTTAATGCAATTTTCTTTCCATATCCATCCAAACAAAATTTTCATAATTCTCAGAATCAATAAAAAGCGGAATATACACCAGTCAACCAAGGTGAAATCATATCAACTACAACCTCAAATAGCATAAACATCAATTCCAATCCTTGGAAACTTGGTCATTTCTAGTACATAGGGTGATCAGTCCCAAGCACGACTATTAACTAAGCACCGACACTTTCCAAGTATCCTATCTACCAACCCAAAACTGAAAGACAAAGTAAAAAAAGAAAGAAACCCCAAACCTCTCATACCACTTTTTAATGTCTTAGCCAGCTAACCATCGAACCGGTAGCTGGACCAGTCACCACATGACCTCAAGCGCGTCTCCCCATACACTAGAGGATTCCGACTAGCATCAAGGGTCTATAGATAGTTATTGGGAATATTATACCCTCATATTTAGACTACACATCATAAATAGATAATAAAATCATACAACAGCGGAATTAGATATAAAAAATAATCAACTAAATAATGAAAATGGTCAATTCTAGTTTATACAAAGCATTCATGTCATGGTGATACATATTAGAAAGAAATAAACAAAATATAATGCTTTACATTCCCATACAAAAATAAAGAAAAGACTCAAATCCCCAAGGGCGATCTCTACGAGCATCTCGATCTCCTGCTCATTCCTTTTCACTTTACTCCCAAGTACAAGTAACATCCATAAAAAAATGGTCCACAGTCTAGAAAACAATAAAGTATACTTGGTTACCCTAGATTAATATAGAAAATTAAATTTCATTGAACAGTGTGAAGATATATCAAAGCGATAACAAAACTGAATAAACAACCAACAACCCATCCATGTTCTAAAAGGACACCTGACAGCAATACTTGCTTCGGACCGTAGCTAGAATAAGATTCTGCACAAGAACCATACAAGAATATTTATCAAGAATAAATATTTGTTAAGACTTTATCAATTATCCCCTACTTAATCATTTATTATCTATAAGGTTCACATGGTTACCCGTACCTCAATACTAAATTTAGCTCCTGCTGGAGCCCAAAATGTTCCCTAGGTAATACCATAACCTAGTACCTTCTTCTACTCATGTCAGAAAACTAACCATTATCAACCTTTATTTAATAACATTTAACTTAGGCTTAACTCATATTATCATTCAAATCACAATTCATTCATATCATATATTATTAGTGTATAATTCCATGTCTAGCACCTAATCTCTCATTCATATATTTATACAATTGTTGTAGAACGCCATGTGTACACCTAATCTCAACTAGTGTAGATTACCATGTCTACCACTGCACATCACATCTGGTGTAGATAATCGTGTCTAACACCTTACATCTAAGTGCTTAGATAACTATAGGGAAGGAACACCATGTGCAAGTCCAAACTTCTCCATTCGTCTAGAACAGCATGTCTAGCACTCCATCCCCAATAATTTAAGTCATTTGATAACTATTGGGGAGGAATTCCATGTCCAGTTCCCAACTTCTCCATTGGTTTAGAACACCATGTATTTCTCCCACATTGTCAATATTTTTAAACATTTGATAACTATTGGGGAGGAACTTCATGTCCAAGTCTTAACTTCTCCATTATTCTAGAACGTCATGTCTAGCACCCACATTTTCAATCATTAATTAATTCATAAATTATTTAATCCAAGCCCAATAATTAATTCCTCAAGAATTATCCACATTAATTCCCTTACTAATCCAACAATTAGTGAAATACATCTAAAACCATTAGTTAACCCCACAATTAACTAAGTCCATAAATCCATTAATTAATTCATCTATTAATTAATCTATTAACATAAATATCATTCTATAATTAATTATCCACAAGTAATCATCTAATAATAAATTCAAATCTTCATAATTAATCTCACAATTAATCATCTTGAACAAACCTCAAGTTACATAATTAATCCACCATTAATTATCTCAACATAGCCAATTTCACATCTCATAATTAATCCCCTGATTAATTATCTATATTACAACCTCAATCAAATAATTAATTCATAATTAATTATCCCATTCTAAATATCATTTTCCATAATTAATTTCTAAAATTAATTATCCAAATCTTTTTTAAAAAATCACAATATTAATTCTCAATTAATTATCACAACTTATCCCATCGAATACTCATAATTACCACTTAACCCAAGTGCGTCCACATATAAAGGGAAGAAATAAAAAATCACATAACAGCAAGATAAATGAACATATTAGTCTAAACATTATGTTTTTAGCTTGAAGTAAACACACCTCCATTTGAGGGGTTTTATTACAAAAACATGATTTTGTAATCTAAAAAATATTTTTTATACCAATAAACCATTCATTGTATATTTGCAGTCAAACTTATCAACAACAGTAATTAAAAAAATGTTGTTTTTTATTAATTAAGAAAATGTGAGGACCTTACCTCAAAGAATCATCCAAGCCAATTCTTTTTAACTTAAACTATAATTTTCTCACACAAAGGAACCTTGAAGTTCCCAGTCAGGATCCAAGTATCATAGAGAAGGGGAGGGGTGAATCAGTGATATCCTGTTTCTTTTAATGTTTCCTTCTTTTTGAAACAACCTTCGCCTCCTATTAAATATTTTCTTCCCTGCTGAACACACACAACCATAGGAAAACAAGATTTATAAGGTTAGTTACTCAACAAGAGTAACTACATCCTTGGTAAAGTACAAAAACATTCTAGTACCACACAATACACTAGAAAACAATCCTTTTATGTGAAATACAAAGAGTAGGATATTTCCTTACACTCGTGTAGCACTTTGAAAATAATACAATAGTGTGTGTGCTCCCTCTTAGCACAAATAGGGTAATGTAATGTTTTTTTGATTCTTAATGAACTTTCAAAAATCAAATCTTTCAAAACAATTCCTCACTTTCCTACCCAGAAGCTGGTAAAAACCTCCTGGTGCAGACAGCTTGCGCGCCACTCCCTACTTGCATGCCTCCCTACTTTTATGCCACTCTGCTTGTGTGCCTCCCTAATTTCACATCTCACTACTTGTGTGTATTGCTGCTTGTGCAATGCCCTTCTTGCACACCTTCCTACTTGCGCGCCAAAAACTACTTGCATGCCAATATTATGCACAACTCACAATATGTTCACCACTTTAGGCATATACACAAAAAAAATCTTACACACAACTCCCTTCTTGCGCACAACTTATAACTTGTGCGCCACTTCTAATTGCGTGCTACTTTTGTGCATAACACACAACTTGTGAGACACTTCAACTTGCACACCACTTTTTACCACTTGCGTGATTAGAGCTCAAATTGTCTCTTAAGTGTTGAGAATGAAAAAATTCAGAGGCTATCTAGCTATTTATAGGAATTTTGGTGACTTTCATGCCATATACACTTGTGCGTCATTCCATCACTTGATTTCCACTTTCTTTCCTTTGTCATATTTTGATGTGATAATTTTGAAATATGACTTGTGCACAACATACACTTGTGCACTGCTTATACTTGCATGCCCCTTCCTACTTGTGTGCCACTCTTGAACTTGTGTGCCACTTTCGTTCCTGTGTCATATTTTGATTTGAAGATCTTGAATTATGACTTGCACACAACTTTTGAATTTTTCTCCACTTTTGACTTGCGCATCACTTTATTTCCTTTTTCAAAAACACTTCTTTACTCCCCCTATCCTTCATAAGGCTTGCATCACAAGTTCTAAAAACTTATTATATTTTTGAAATACAAATCTGAAAATCATTGTCATAGTTAACCAAGTATTTTACAAAGTGAATTGATTTATACTTTTTTACAACAAAATACAACACTCTGCAAAAGAAAACTCTTCAAACTTTCTTCTCCAACCAAATTGGTCCCAAAAATATCCCCCTTTATATTTTTTTGTTGACCAAGACTCATAAATCACTTAATTTTGTAATCTCAATAAATGGATTACTTATCAAGATTTCTAAGCCTACATGATTTAACTCATTGTAGGAAACAAGAATTATTGACAGCTAAAACCATGTTGTCCAAAATAAGTGACTATGAAATTTAATGATCATATCTCCTAATCCTTCTTCAGAACATCTTCCAAGATTCTACCTCCGCATTATTCACTTCTTAAACTTTTTTGGAATACGAATACATTATTTCCTACAACCAATCCAACAAATAGTTAGAATAGTTCATAGACATACATATTGAATTCACAGCTTACCCACAAATCCCCCTTTATACATGTTTTCATAAGGATAGATTTATGAAACAATAATCCAAATTGACAACACAATCCAAAGGTAATATGGGAGTGGGGACAAACATGCGTACCTCATACTTGATGATAATGAGGTTGGACACTCATGTTCAACCTCAATTTAGAAAATGGTTCCTTCAGTAAAGGTTTTGTGAATATGTCAGCAACTTGTTCCATTGTAGGAATGTACTCTAGCTTTAATTCATTCTTCTCCACCTACTCTTTGATGAAGTGGTACTTTATGACAATGTGTTTTGAATTATAATGTTGTACTAGATTCCTTGTAAGATTAATTGCACTCTGATTATCACATCCCAAGAGTAAGGGTATCTTTACATCAACAAGTAGATCTTCCAACTGAGTCTTCATCCACATAAGTTGGGTAGGATCTTGAGTGGCAGCAATATACTCAGCTTTAGTCGTGCTAAGAGTTACTGAATTCTATTTCTTTGTATTCCAACTAAAAAAACCTTTCCCCATAAATAAAACTACACCATATTTGGATCTTATATCATCAACATTTTCTACCCAATCAGCATCTAAATACCTAAACAAATCGATATTTTTTGTTCCATCATACCTGATTCCAAAAAAAAAAAATTTCCTTTTATATATCTGAGAATCCTCTTTCCAGTAATTTAATGTGATTCTTTAGGAGTAATCTTAAACATTGAGAATAAGGTAACAACATAGACAATGTTGGGTCTTGAGGAAGTCAAATATAATAAACTTCCAATCATATTTCTAAACTCTTTTTGATCAACTTATTGGAATTTTCCATCATTAAACAACTTGGTTCCCACTGAAATTGGTGTGTAAATTGGTTTCAAATTTTTCATGCCAATCTTCTTTAGAAGTTCCATAGCATACTTCTCTTGAGAAAGAAAAATGTGGTTCTTTTTTTGTAAGATTTATAACCCAAGAAAGTATTCCATTTCTCCCAACATGGACATCTCAAACAATTTCTTCATCTCTTTAGAAAATCTTTCAAAAGATCTTTCATCATTTCCAGCAAAGATAATGTCATCAACATAAAAAATTAAAATGAGAGAAGACACCTGACATTCCTTGATATACAGATTTTTTTCAACTCTTCCTTTCTTGAAACTCATCTTCCTTAATTAATTATCCAGTTTGGAATACCACACCCTTAGATCTTGTTTTATCCCATACAAATATTTCTTCAGCTTATACACATAACTTTCATCTTTCCTAACAACAAAGCCACATGGTTGTTCAATATAAAATTCTTCATCAATATTTCCATTAAGAAATACAGACTTCACATCCATTTGAAAAAAATTGTAACCTCATTGTGCAGCAATATAAAGAAATATTCTGATTGTTTCCAATCTATCCACTAGAGAAAAAGTCACATTAAAATCAACACCATCAATTTGTGAGTAACCTTTTCACACTAATCTTTCCTTATTCTTTATAACTTTTCCTTCTTCATTAAACTTGTTACAGAAAATCCATTTCGTACCAATAACATTTTTTTCATTCGAATTGGGTACGAGTTCTCAAGAATCATTCTTTTCTATCTGATCAATATTTTCATTAATATCCTGAATCCATTCTAGATGCTCAAAATCTTCATTCACATCATTTGTCTCCACTATTGAATACAAATAAGTGTGTGTAACATCATATTTTGTTCTTCTTATTTGAACCCTCTGATATTGATAACCAATAATGTTCTAATCCTACACTTGCTTCCTCATCCTTGGATTAGCTGTTCAAATTTCATATTCATCCCCTGAAATTGTTGGGTCTAATTCTTCTTCTTGAGTAGGATTACCACTATTAGTAGAATTATCAGAATCATTAACAAGACTTTCCTTATCCTCCTCAACTTCTATATCGGCAAAAGTGTACTTTTCTTTCTCAACATTTTCAACAACTTTCACATCAACATAATCGACAATTCTTCCTGTTTATTTGTTGAAACATCAGTATCCTCTTCCTTATGGATCATATACAAGAAAAATTCCATCATATCCTCTTTGTTCAAACTTTCCAAGGTTTACACCCATCTTATTTTTAATTCATAGATCCCAAAAACTCTTAAGTGTTTCAAACTTGGAGTTTTTTTCATAAAACATTTCATATGGAGTCATATCTGAATGTGGCATGTAGAAACATTAGTTATGAATATACATTGTAGTACTCATGGCTTGCCTCCAATAATAATGAGAGAGACTATGTTCAAGTATCATAGTTTTCTCCATTTCAACCATACTTCTATTCTTCCTTTCAGAAACCCCATTTTGTTAAGGTGTGTATGGTGAACTGAACTCACGCGGCATTCCATGTTTCCCCAGGTAACTTTCAAACTCTTAATTCTTATACTCTACACCATTATTAGTTCTCAACTTCTTCACTGAATACTCACATTCCTTCTCTACTTTCATCCTGAAACTCTTAAACAATTTTAGAGCATCTGACTTATGTCTCGTGTACATAACACAAGTAATGCAGGTAAAGTCATCAACGAAAGTAATGAAGTAATTATCTCCATTTATTTATTTCTTTCTCATTGGTCCACATAAACTAGAATGTATAAGTTCCAAGGGCCGTTTTGAATGAATGTCAACTCTCTTATGCATAGAGTTTTTAATCTTCCCTTTCTCACAAATAGTGCAACACTAATCTCTTATTCTTGATAAATCAGGCATATCTCAGACACTATCTCACATTGATAACTTGCACATATTTTTCTGATGCATATGTCCCATCCATTTATGCCATAACTTATTTTCATCCACTATACCCATGTAACAAGAGTTCTATACTTTAGTAACTTGGAACAAGTTCCCTTTTGTATGTTGGCCTCTTCTAACTACCTTTACATCATTTTCATTTTCCACAACATACCCATATTTCCTAAAGATAACTTTGTTTCCATCATCAAAGAGTTGTCAAACACTGAACAGATTGTGTTTCAACCCATCAACATATAATAATTTCCTGGATTCCATTTTTTATTTCTCAGTGATGGCTGATCCAACACCTTTGATCCTCATAGATTCATCATTTCCAAATTTAACTCTTTATTCTTTGAATTATTTCACATTTTTTACAACTTTAAGTATCATGACATATGAGAAGAAAACCCACTATCAAGAATCCATGGAAATTCTCATTTTTTAGCTTTCAAGGAGGTTTCAACAACAAGAGATTTCTATTCTTCTTTTTCATTCTTCACCTCCAGATTCTGAGATTTTTTAAGAACCTTTTCTTGTGATGAAAACAAAACAATACATCCCTTATAAATATTTCCAAGATGTTCATATCTTTCTAAAGTAGTTTCCAATGGTTGGAACCTATTTTCAACTTCTACACTAGCCTTCTCAAATTTATTCTAAACTTCCTTCTCATACTTCCATTTTTTAGAGGATTGACTCTCCCTCAAACCTTGTCTTCCATAACTTGTGGAATAGTAGTAATGTTTTTGATTGAACCAACACATGTTTGTAGTATGTATGAATCCATTATAATACCAGAAATAACCATAGAATGAATATTTCACTCTGAAACTTCTATACTGACTAGAGTTGTGAAAATTCTTCTCAAAAACCTTCTTAATAGAACTCTGCTGACCATCAACCTTATTGTTTTCAATCATAACTTTCTTATTCAGCTCAGATTTCTATTCAGACTTATTAGTAAAAAAATTAGTAGAAATCTTTCTAGACTCAGGATTTTTATGTACTTTTTATTTTTTGGAATTTCGGAATTTGGCCACATACATAGTATTCCCAGCTTTGTTATTATCAGAACCAGTTTTGTCTTTCCTCTCAACCTTTGAAGGTAACTTTTGTGGATCCTTCTTTGGTTTATTTTTAATATAACTTTCAATAACTTCTGAGATACATTTTTTGAAATTGAGATTCATTTCTTTAGATTTATAAATTTTCTATTGGAAAAGTTCCAACTCTTCTTCTTTTTTTCCTTCAGATTTACTTCAAGATGATCATTACGATTCTTTTCATTCTCAAGAGAATTCTTCATATCAACAATCACTTTTTCCATATTTATTTTATTATTAGGAAAACCTTCTTGATTTTTTAATGTGGAATTTTCATTTATAAACTTCTTATTTTCCTTCTCAATCTTCTGATCTTCCTCAAATATTTTTTCAACTTTTCTTTTAGATGATATTCAATTTTAGTTTCTTATTATTCAGAATTTTTGCTCCCATAATCTTCATTATTCACTGCTGTAATAAATGTATTCACTCTAGATTTCTCAGCAAATGATTTCTCAGATTTAGATTCATTATCTTCTTCTTCATCATCTTTAGATAAAAAGCTTCTTCTTATTGATTTGAAGAACTTTTTATCCTTCCCCTTTGAAAAATATTTATCCTTGTTCAGATTGTTTCTTCCACAACCTTCTTGGCCTTCTATCATCTTCATAATTGTCTTATTATTTATTCTTTTTAGGAAAGTTAGCTGCAAAGTGACCAATGGCTCCATACTCAAAAACTTTCAAGGGAAGTTTCCCCTTTATTTCCCTATACCTCTTTTTACATTCTTAAAAAACAAGGATAAAATTTCATCAAAAATTTTACATACCTCATCTTCAGAATCGGATTCACCATCATTGTCTTCAATAAGAGTCTTCTTTGAATTATCTCTCTTTGCAACCTTGAATGAAATTTCTCTATCATATTTTGTTTTGATCTTCATAATCTTCTCCCTTATTATTTCATAAGTAATGAGAGTGCTCTGCAAATCATATAGAGATAAGGTTTCAGGGTCACTATCTTCTAATGAAGACACTTTATCATCAAACTTGTCGGGAATAATTCTAAAGATCTTTTCAACAACTATAGAATCATCCAACTTTTCACCAAGACATCTGATTGTACTGAAAATTTCATTTAACCTGGTAAATGATTCCCCAATAGATTAAGATTCTCTTATTTTCAAGTCTTCATACTTCAACCTCCATATTTTTAATTTTTCCTTCTCCACTTTTGTATTTCCTTCATAGATGTTCTTCATCTTATCCCATATTCCTTTATCTCTAGTGACACCTTTCTCTCTTAAAAACTCACACCCAGAAAGAGATGAGAGTAATGAATTTTTAGCTCTTCTATCATTCTCAATATTCTTCTTATCAATAGGTGTAATAGGAACCTCGTCATCAATAGAAGGAAATTCATTAGTTGTAGTTTCAAGAACTTCATACCCAAGTGAAAAAAATAAGGCATCATTTTATCTTTCTAGATATGATAATTCTTTCCATGAAATATTAAAATCTCTTTACTGTTCACGCAATTCAGATTTTCCATCAGAACGTTTCTTCAAAAACTTCAGCAAAGACCAAACAAAGTCAACCTACCTCTGAAACCAATTGAGGTTCCCAGTCAGGATCCAAGTATCAATTATAGGGGGAAGGGGTGAATGAGTGATATCTTATTTCTTTTTATGTTTCCTTATTTTTGAAACAACCTTTGCCTCTTGTTTAATATTTTCTTCCCTGTTGAACACATACAACCATAGGAGCACATGATTTATAGGGTTCACTACTCAACAAGAGTAGATACGTCCTTGGTATGGTACGAAAACAATCTAGTACCACACAATCCACTAGAATCCAATCCTTTTATATGGAATACAACGAGTAGGATATTCCCTTACACTCATATGGAACTTTGAAAATAATCCAATAGTGTGTGTGCTCCCTCTTAACACAAATAGGGTAATATAATGTTTTTGTGCTTCTTAATAAACTTTCACAAATCAAATAGTTCAAAACAACTCTTCACTTTCTTACCCAGAAGCTTGTAAGAACCTCCTGGTTCAAATGTCTTGTGTGCCACTCCCTACTTGCATGCCTCCCTTCTTGTGCGCCACTCTGCTTACACGCCTCCCTGCTTACACACCTCACTACTTACACTCCTCACTGCGTGCAAGACGCCCTGATTGCATGCCTTGCTACTTGCGTTCTAAAAACTACTTGCATGCCACTATTGTTCACAACTCAAAATTTGTGCACCACTTCGGTCTTATACACAAAACACTTCTTGCACACAACTCCCTGCTTGCGTGAAACTTATAACTAGCATTACACTTTTACTTCCACGCCACTTTTGTGCATAACACACAACTTGAGTGACACTTCAACTTCCACGCCACAATCTACGATTTGTGAGATCAGAGCTCAAATTTTATCCTAAGTGTTGATAATCCCAAAATGAGGAGGATAACTGTCTATTTATAGGCATTTTTGTGACTTGCATGACACATACACTTGCACTCCATTCCTACTTGTGCATCTCTCCATAACTTGCACACCGCTCCATCACTTGTGCATCGCTCCATCACTTGCATGCCACTTTCTTTACTTTGTCATATTTTGATGTAATGATGTTGAAATATAACTTTCTCACAACATACACTTGTGCATCGCTTATACTTGTGTGCCCCTTCCTACTTGTGATCCACTCTTGAACTTTCATGTCACTTTATTTCCTTTATCATATTTTGATGTGATGATCTTGAAATATGACTTGCACGTAAAGTTTTACTTGCATGCCAATTTTGACTTGCAAGACACTTTCTTTCCTTTTCCAAAAACACTTCTTTACTCCTAATTTCCTTCATAAGGATTTCATCACAAGTTCTCCAAAGTTATGATATTTGTGAAATTCAAATCACCAAAGCATCGTCATAGTTAACCATGGATTTTACAAAGTGAATTGATTTATCCTATTTGACAACAAAAGACAGCACTCAGAAAAAGAAAACTCTTCAAACTTCTTTATTCATTTAACTTGGTCACAAAAAACCTCAACAACATCATGTGCACACTGGTAATTTATCTCCACACCTTAAGAACAACAACTGGCACCCATAATTAGTGCGGGGAGGACTAACACACCTCCAATTAATTCACCGAAACTCAAATATACCACAAGAATATAATTAAAAGGTGAGAAACCAATTATCAGGTTTACATCTTTACCCAAGAATGATGGTGTTGGACCTAATCAAGGCATACCGCCATGCCTTTAGTGACAGTTGTCGAAATATGGACCAACAGGTCCCATGACATCTTCTGCATGACCTAGGATTAGAAGAAACAAGAAATCTAGGTTAATCCCAAACCTAGGGTTTCATCCCAACAAAACTTGGGTGAAGAAGAGCCGAGATAGCCAATGCGAAGAAAAAAACCTGCGTAGAAGGCCCTACCTCAATGAGATGGACAACTTTTGTAAAGGAACCACCTTTATCCAGTGCACAGAGAGGAGTTGGAAAGAGGGGGTGGTGCGCCTCCACCATGGGAGAGGAGGGTGAGAGGACCAGTTTGCGATATACCTAACATATAGAGGGGTTGAATTGGTGTTGGGGACTTTTTAAACCAATTCCAACTTTTTATCCTTGTACCTCCTGACCTGTTAGGATCTTGATTTTATTATTCTCGTTTCCCAGTCGCATGAAATAATAGAAAGTAGTAAAAACATGCACATGATATTTCTACAAGGTTCACTACTCAATGTGAGTAGCTAGTCCTTGCCATGTATGGTGATGACAAGTACATGGATTATACACTATAAAGTGATATGCTTTTATATTGGTTGACTAGGAAAACAATCTTCCAGTTAGGGTGGCTCCCTATACTTGGAGGAGGGAAGGAGATAATCTCTTACCAGTGTGAATTCCTACACTCAGAGGGGGGAGGGAAATAACCCTCTTCCAACTTTCAAAAAGTAGGATATTCCCTTAATCTAATTCTTTATTTATACTGCCATCTAGGATAGTCTTCTTCCTTCTTCAAAAGGTAAGTTCTACTCTAATATTTTCAGTCCACTTCTTGGTTACTTACAAATAAATAGGCAAGAAACTATCTTCTTCTCTTTCTTCTTCTCTAGTGAAAAACCAACTGCACTAGTTCTTCTTATTCTTTCTTCTTCTTTAGTGAAACGACTGAATCCACTAAAAACTCCTTCCTTATTGGATAAAATCACAAACTTCTATGTGATTGTTAAAGCATTAAGGATCATCTCACTGGGCATCATCATAATTAATTATTCTATCCCTTCTTCATGAATGCATGTGATCATGCATATGGAATTTGGGTTGAACCTTTCTTCTACACTTCTTCTTCTTTACACACATTCACACACTTATTTTGATTATTTTATTTAATTGGATTCACATATGCATGTGCATGCATGTATGCATGAACTTACCTCTTCTTCTCTCTTCTGTGAAAATCCTAATGGGTATAGTTCTTCAAGCACACACACTCCCTCTTTCCTTCTCTTTCTATTATTTGCATAAACCACACCCGAATGGGTGATATCCCTTGGACAAGTTCTTCACATGTTTGAAAACACCAGATTATTCATTCCTTTTCATGTATGGGTGCATGTGAACATGCACTGCCCCTTACCTTCGGGGGTCTCCTTCTTCACAAAGCCAAGGGCTTTCTTAAAACAATGCACATGTGTGCATTCAAGTGCTCTAGTCCCTTCTCTTTCAATCTCCTTATTCTTAAAAAATGAACCCCTGCAAAATAGAATATATGTATTGTGAAAATAGTGGGGGGTTCACCTTTTCATTGTGAAACCGAGGAGCTCATAAGACTCTTCCTTATGCAAGATATGCATGACTCTTCCCCGCATAAAGGACATGTGGTTCTTCTTCACAGAACCAGAGAGGTCAGTGGATCAGTCTGCGCAAATCATAACAAGGGTGACATGCACTGATTACTTGCCTATGGGATTAACTCTATGAGACACAATGAGGGTTTTGATAAATCAAATTACATGCTCGGGGTAACTTCTTCACATAGGGGGTGTAGTTATCCTTCTTCGCGAGATCCTTTAAGAGTGTATTGCACTTATTTAAGGATTGTGGGGCTCATCTTTCTCCTTCGTGTAGAACTTAGAACCAGGGAGTGCTCTGTTTTTGCAAAGGAAGCACTCAGGTATATGGAAGGTAGAATGTTCTTCTTGTACTAGTAATCTCTTTTTATAGGCGATATCCAATCCTCTTATATGTTAAAAATCCATGTGGAATTCCATGGAGATCACGGTTTTAATGCTCGAGATTTCTGGTGCATTAAAAATCATAAAACTCGTAGGTGAAGATATACAGAGATCCTTGGTATATTTCCATTTCGTACACAGGCTCCTTTCTTTGTGAATCGAGTCAAGATCCTGTGCATGAATCTCATTTTAAAACAAGAATGGATCTACATGGTCGTGGAAACTTTATTTTCCTCAGCCGAACCTTCTCTTTGAGATATTCTCATGCATGCACAACACTAGTTTCATGCATGGTCTTAGTGCACACCTACAATCTTCACGATGTTGAGATGATCATCCATGGGGATCAGATCATGGTTCTTCTACTTCTCCAATGAGTGGTAGCGGCGCTAGCGAGGGCTGGAGGAGGAAGACGACGATGTTGGGGGTTCAGAAACCATAGGGAAATCGTACAGCCCTCATTTGAACATGCGAGGTGCGAATGTGGTAGACGGTAGCGATTAGATCATAGGACGCAGGATAAACCATGTGTCCAAGATATTGCATGGGATTTTATGGATGGTTGAGATCATTTCTCTCATTAAAAATGTCACCCCGCGTCGAAATGGAAACACGTGTAAGTCATAGTTTATTAATAAATGTACCCCTCCATTTTCCCAGATTACTTCCTCTCCATCCACGGTACCACCCCATACTATGTTCTCCATGGGAACACTCTGCACCCAACCTATTATCTCTTTGGGCACACTCTACACCCATTCTATGATCTATACAGTCTTAATTTTCATCCACTACTACTCTCGGGCCTAGCATTAGCTTGGCTTCCCCATTTTCATGGTTGACCCCAATGGTCCCACACATGCCTTGGGTTGAATGTTTCCTATATAGCTCATGTCTTGGACATATTTTTTTAAGTAAGACAAAAAATATTCTTCTAAGTGTAAATGCATGGCCACCATGAAACATATGCATGGCCACCTCAATGTCCAAACCCCTTCTTCAACATTTTTCGTACTCCTTTTCTTTTTTGATTATCAACTCCAAATCACATCAATCATTCTTAAAGGATGCTACTTTAATGTTGTAAAAAATGTATTGCTCTTTGATACAAGTTCTTTGAACTTTATGATTAGTGAAAAAATAATCTAAATTAAACAACATGGATAATTGCTCAAGCATGGCATCCAATGCTATGAATCCATAACCATTATCCAGGAATCTTCACTTCAACCAATATCCAATCACTTTGGAGTTCCTTCTTCATTTTGACCATTATTGACAATTTTTTACAACAAATACAACTTATACACAAAGTGGTCCCAACAATCTCCACCTTTTTATTTTGTTTTCAATACCGTAAAAATTCTCTTGAAATGAATGTGTCAATGTCAAAATGAGAATATTATCTCCCTCCTTACTTATTTCTCTCCCCTAGACTTTCATTTCACTTATCTCCCCCTTATTGACAAGAAATACAAAGTTCATGGTATAGAGGGTATCATTCCATACATAATAAATGTACCATAAATAATTTCACTATAATTCTACTTGAGAAATGATCGGTGTAGAAAACAAGAGGATTTGATTTAGATAAAAGAGTTGTCCATTATCTACTTAATCACGATACCACATGAGATAAGAAATCATACACTTGTCTTAAAGGTATTTCCCCTTTCATTCTAGGCTTTGGATAATAAATGTGATTTTAAATAACCAACCTGAAACTCTTTCACTCACTTAAACAAAAAGATCAAAAAAATTCAAGTGCAATTGGCAGGATAAGTGGCCTTGGGGAATTTTTACTCTTCATATGTAACTGGTTGACTTAGTTACTCCCCATTTGTAAAATAAATTTTATTTTTAGTAACAAAGGATGAAAGATTGAGAGATTACATACCTTTTACAATGACATGATCCTCAGATAGTCTTCAGAGTAATTGATTTTAATACCAACTAAAGTTTTCACTAATTGAGATGCTAACTTTGGAAGCTTCTTCATGTTTCTCCCCCTTAAGGGAACACTTATCAAAAATTGATTCTCAGGTTCTCCCCTTGAGAGATTGATTCACCTTCAATTCCTTGTATTATAAGAACAAATACAATATAAAAAGATTTAAGGGAATAAGGTGGATCCTTTTTACTCCATAAATTTGAAAAATAAGGTTGAGATGATTTTCTCAACCCAGATGATCCATTCTTCACACTTTCAAAACTGATCTTCAATATTGATTATGATTGTGTAGACCTCAATATTTCTTCTATATCTTTGTGTGTGAATCTTCTTTATTCAATATATTTTAAAGAACTATAATCTCCTGGTGTATCTTTTATCTTCTTAAGGAACTCTTTTTGGGCTGGAATAAATTCAAAAAAATTTCTAATAGTGTAACCAATCTTATTGTACCTCACACACAGAACTTATTTGTCTTTATGTAGAATATTATTTTTGTTTTTTTCACTAGACTTAGCCTGTGAATGTTCCTTTTTCTTAATTATTTGAAAACATTCTGGCCAGATAACTAATACACCATTAAGAACTAAGGCATAGAGATTGGATCTTCTACATGGCTTCTTATGACTGACATCCTTCTTGGGTATTCTTTTGGATGCACCCCCCTTCACCTTCTTGGATTTAGAATCCAAGGACTTCACAATTTTCCTTCTTGGAATATTATTGGGAGCATTTTCTTTTGCAACATTATTTTGAGTAATTCCCAAGGTAGCTTCTTCATTCTTATCCAGTCCATGTGATCTTATTTTATTATTATCTTTGCGTATCAATTGAGATGAACATGCACTATTCATGTGACCATTCTTATAGCATACATCACAGATGTTATATAACATTTCAAATATGTTTGCAGTGTATATATGTTTCTGAATCTATGGATATTTCTTCTTCTTTTTTGGCTTTCTCACCCTTGATATGGTCTTTTTCTATGCTTTTACATTTAAGGGATTGTACCAACAATCTAGCGCGCAATGCCAAAATATGCTATAGCACCAGCATTGACCAGCGAACCTTGACTTCTTGATATCTTCTTTATAAGGTTTATGAACCCTCTTCTTGATATGTTGTGCTCTCTATGGGTATATATCTTTGACACTCTTTACCCTATCCACCCTAGCCATGGTGGTAGGTCTCTCCTCACTTTTCTTCATCCATACTTGTTTAGAATTTTTCTTCCAACCTGTACTTTTTTGTAGAAAACGTTTTAGAAACATTAGTACAAGTTGGTATGGATGGTACCTTTACTTTATTAGATTCTTGTGATAAATCAATGAGTGAATCCATGATTTTATTATCACATTTTCGAGGTATTTTGATAGTATAATCATCCAGTTAGCATTGAGTACCTGTAGCAAATGTTTTCCTCTTTTGTGAAGTCTCAATATCTGTCTTCTCAAGATTGGTCAACTGAGCTTCCAATTCAATACATTTCATATTGAGGATGAATTTATTATATTTAATCATAGTAATATTATCTTCATAGGACTTATTTAATATTTCAACTTCCTCTTCATGGAACTTCACTTTGTTTTGTAACAAAGAGTCACGTTCTTTGATCTTCTTGGAGTTTTCTTCCAAATATAAATCCTTGACTTCATTGTTCTTTTTCAGCTCATCTTCAAGTGCATGGATCTTCACTACTAGAGTCTTGTTGACTCCCTCATTTTCTTTAACATATTTGGTCCACTTTTAATAACTTAATTCAAATCCCATCTTTTTTGTGTCAAAGGCTCCAACCTGTCTGGAGATCTTTAAAAATTCAATAGTTTTTGCTTGTAAGCCTTTCTCCAAAATATCAGTTTCTTCTTCCAGATGGGTGATATCTTCTTATATGAATTGAAATACTCCACAAACAAGGGAGGCATTTTCTTCAGAAATAATATTCATAATCATTCTTAATCTATCAATAGATAATTCTTGAGAGGTTGTAGATTGATCATCACCACTTGTTCTGGTATTTTCATCATGAGTATAATTACTAAATGTACTAACACATGCCTCTTGATCACCTGAGGTAGGAAGGTTATCCATCTTATTGGTGGGAACTTTAGCCAACTACTCATTACCTTCCAAGACTGATATGTTTTCATTTTTGTCAAGGTATGGAGAACTAGATACATCCACTTCTTTAGATAATAGGGACTTCTTCTTCAACATTCTCTTCTCCTTCTTTTTTCTGTTCATCATGGTCTTGGTAGATATGATCTTTTTCTTATAGATAGCTGAATCTTCACTAAAACTGCACTTCATTGATAACCCATGAAAGAAATTCAAGTCTTCAAAAGAGAATAAATTAAATGTAGAGAATCCAACAGAGGTAAACCTTTCCCTCTGATACCAATTGAGAGAGCCATTTTGGGATATACCTAACACTAAGAGGGGGGATTAGTGTTAAGGAATTTTTAAACTACTTCCAAATTTTTATCCCAATAAATCTTGACCTGTTAGTATCTAGATTCTCTTAATCTATTTTCCTTATCTCATGAAATAATAGAAACCAGTAAAAATATACACACAGTATTTTTACAAGGTTCACTTCTCAATATTAGTAGCTAGTACTTGCCATGTGTGGTGATGACCAGTACATGGATTCTCCACTATAAAGTGATATTATTTTATAGTGTTTGACTAGGAAAAAAATCTTCCAGTTATTATGGCTCCCTACAATTAGAGAAGGTAAGGAGATAATATCTTCCTAGTGTGAGTTAGTACACTCGGAGAGGGAAGGGAAATAATGCTCTTCCAACTTGAAATAAGTAGGATATTCTCTTACACTTGCTAGTTATTTATACTACCATCCAGGACAGTCTTCCTCCTTCTTCAAAAGGTATGTTTTGATCTAATATTTTCAGTCCACTTCTTGGTTACTTGCAAAGCAATAGGCAAGCAACTCTCTTCTTCTCATTCTTTTTCTCTAGTTCAAACCCAATTGCACTAGTTCTTCTTATTATTTATTCTTATTTAGTGAAATGACTTAATGCACTAAAAACTCCTTCCTTATTGGATAGAATCACAAAATACTATGTCACTGTTAAATCATTAAGGATCATATCATTGGGCATCATCAGAATTAATTTTTCTCTCCCTTGTTCATGAATGCATGTGACCATGCATATGGAATTTGGGTTGAACCTTTCTTCTCCACTTCTTCTTCTTTACACATGTGGAAACACTTATTTTGATTATTTTATTTAATAGGATTTATATATGCATGTATGCTTGTACTTACCTCTCCTTATCTCTTGTGTGAAAACAATAATGAGTATAGTTATTTAAGCACACACACTGCCTCTTTCCTTGTCTTTCTCTTTTTGCATAAACCACACCTGAATGGTTGATATCCCTTGGAAAGGTTATTCACATGTGCGCACAGAAAAATTTATTCATTTCTTTTCATGTATGAGTGTATGTGAACATTCACTTTCCCTTACCATCTTGGGTCCCCTTCTTCACAGAGCCACATGATTTCTTCAAAAAATGCACATGTTTTCATGAAAGTTCTCTTATACCTTCTCTTTCAATCTCATTCTTCTTTAAAAATTAACCCCTAAAAAATAGAATATGTCTATTTTGAAAATGGTGGGGGGTTCACCTTTTCTTTGTGAAATGATGGATCTCACTGGACTCTTCATTATGCAAGGGATGCACGGATCTTCCTTGCACAAAGGATGTTTGGTTCTTCTTCAAAGAACCATAGAGGTTTGTGGATTAGTCTAAACAAATAATAATAAGGGTGACATGCACTGATTGATTTCTAGCGGGATTAACTCTATGAGACACAGTGAGGGTTTTTAGAAAACTTTTTGTGTGCTCAGGGTTACTTCTTCACAAAGGTGGTGTGATTTTACTTCTTCGTGATACCCTTCAAGAGTGCATTACACTTATTGAAGGACTATGGGGCTCAGCCTTCTCCTTCGCATAGAATGTAAAACCAGGGAGTACTCTATTTTCAAAGAGGAAGAATTTGTGTATACGGAAGGTAGCACATTCTTCTTGGCTCAGTTCTCTCCTTTTATATGTGAGAGTCACTTCTCTTCCACGTTAAAAATCCATGTGGAATTCCATAGAGATCGCGGTTTGAATTATCGGGATTTCCAGCTCTTTGAAAATCTTCAAACCCATGGGCGAAGATATGTCGACATCCTTGGTATATTTACTTTTCGATTGTTGGCTCCTTTCTTCATGCACGGAGTCAAGATCATGTGAAGGAGTCTCGTTTTAAAATGAGAATGGATCCATGTGGTCGCAGAAACTTTTTTTCCTCGACCGAACCTTCTCTTTGAGATATTTGCATGCATGAACAATGAAAGTTGCATGAATGGTCTCAGTGCACTCCTATGATCTTCACAATGTCAAGATTCTCATCCATGGAGATTGGATCATGGTTCTTCTTCTTCTTCAATGAGTGGCAGCGGCACTGGTGAGGGATAGAGGAGGAAGACAATGGAGCTGGGGGTTCAGAAACCATAGGGCAATCGGAAGGACCTCGTTTGAACATGCGAGGCATGGATGTGGGGGAAGGTAATGATTAGATCATGGGACGCAGGATGAGGCGTTTAGCTAAGATCTTGTGTGGGATTGGATGGATGACTGAGATCATTTAGTTCATTAAAAATGTTGTCCCACATCGAAACAGAGATGCATGGAAGTCATGGTTTATCAATCAATGCACCCTACCATTCACTCATATTACTCCCTCTCCCTCCATGGTACTGCCCCATATCGTGTTCTATGCAGGCATTCTCTGCACCCAACCTCTACTCCTTGCGGGTGCACTCTGCACCCATGTTATGCTCCATGTGGGAGTGCTCTTCATCCACTACCACTCTCAGGCCTAGCCTTGGCATGGATTATCCATGAGTGTGGTTGACCCTAGTTGTCCTGCACATGCATTATGTTGAATGCTGTATGGCTAAATCAGTGGCTGGCCATGTTTTTTTTAATAAGACAAAAAATATTCTTCTTAGTGTAAATGCATGGCCAACATGAAACATATGTATGCTCACCTCAAAGTTCAATCCCCTTCTTCAACATTCTTCATACTCCTTTTCTTTTTGTATTCTCAACTCCCAAGCACTTGAATCATCCTTATAGTATGCTACTTTAATGTTTTAAATAATGTATCACTCTTTGATACAAGTTATTTGAACTTTAAGATCAGTTCAATAATCATCTAATTTGAACAACATGTAGAATTTCCCAAGCATGTCATCCAATTCTATGAATCCCTAACCATTCTCTAGGCATCTTTACTTCAACCAATCTCTAATCATTTTGGAGTTCCTTATTCATTTTGACCATTATTGACAACTATTGACAACAAATAAAACTTATACACAAAGTGGTCCTAATAGAGGGGGTCACGCTTCATGTAGGAGGAGGAGATGGGGTGCACCTCCCTCTTATTTTATCCCTAAAAATAAATTAAAATACAAATTTAAAATATAAAAATTATTATTATAATAATAATAATAACCATTATATTATTATTACCCATTAATATTATAAATCTTTGATAAACCCCATAACTCCCCCATTACACATCATTTAAATAAATTCTCCTCCAATGAATTTAATTAAATAAATTCTTCAACTCATCATTGTTTAATTAAATTCTCTCAACAAAATATAATTAAATAAAACCCTCATTTTTCATCAAATAAATAAATTCATCATAACCTTGAATTTAATTAGATAAAACCCCAACTCCACATTTATTCCTCATTTAATTAAATTCCATTCACTTGGATTTAATTAAATAAAAACTCCAACTCATTATCATTTAATTAAATTCTCTCAATATTAATTTAATTAAATGAAATCCCATTGCACATCAATTAATTAAATTCTTCTTAATCAGGAATTTAATTAAATATAAACCCACATATCATGACCTTTAATTAAATCCCTCTCAACCCAGAATTTAATTAAATAATTTTTAACCTGAAACCCAATACTGGGTAAGTCACATAGTTTGGCTCACACGGTCTGGAAAACCATGTGACAACCATGCGGAACCTTCTGTCTAAGGAACCCACCTCACACGGTCTACCCCACATGGTTTTTGTAACCATGTGTAGACCATGCGAGCGTATATGTTTAAGAATCTCACCTTGCATGGTTTATCTAACATATTTTACCTAATTGTGCACAAACCATGAGAGTGCCTCTATCTCTTAGAATTAAGCTACACGGTTTCTAATGGTAGGATTAATGGTTGAACAGGTTGTGTGCCAATTGTGTGCTCTCTGTAGTTCCTTAAAAACTTGAATTTTCCCAGTATGATGCTCTAGAATTCGAATCATCTATCTAGGAAAATCCTCGAGCCTCTACCCAAGCCTGATATAAACACTTTTAAACAATCCCAACTTGCAAAACTTCATCCCAAGGCATGGTTTTAAGACTGACCCATCCAACAAACAAAAAAGTTCAAAAACTTTCGTATTTTAACCTGAGTCAAAAACACCAAACTTTACACTTATCCCACTTTTAAAATTATTTATTTATAAATAGGGTAGGTGACATTTTTAGAGAAAAACAATGAGAACGGTCTTCTAAAAATAAGGGGAAACACTCTTGAAAAATGTATGTTTATTGCATTTATAAATGGTAGAGGGAGAAGTACTAGAATATACCAGTGAATTATTCTAGTTTTCATGACTGAAAATGAGTGGAAAAAATGGGTGATCTTTCTCAATAGAAGACAATTTAAGTTGATGAGTTTTTAACTCTCGTGATATAAAGAAGAAGAGGAAGTGGAAGGTGATCCTGGAGACATCACACTAGAAGGTTTCTATGAATTTTTTCAAGAAAAATAAATTATAGCATATTACTACACCATCATTGGTGTATTTTTAATCTATTTTTCATGGAATGAGATGAAAATTATAGGTGGAGTATTGCACTCTATTTTATAAGGAGAGTAGTGATATTTCCATTGTCTATGGTTACAAACTAGAAGGGTTATTCTGGCTACTCTGAAACCTATAACTGAAAAAAAAGTGAATACAATATAAATAAATCATTATTTTTTTATGTTAGTGGTTTCGAATTGTATAAAAACTTAATACAACATAAATTTCATTCATTAGGAATGGGTGTATAAATGTCATTTAGTCATAGAATCATGACCGGTATGGAGAGTGAATTAAATGACTTTGATTTTGATGTTTAGACCCTTTGGGTATTTCTATATATATAAATAGAGTTTTCTTTTGAAGTTGGTTCATTGTTACATATGTCGTAGAATATTGGAATTGATATATAAAATATATTAAATATATTAAACATCTTGCAAGTTCCTTTTTGGAAAAATTGGTTTTTACTTTGATCAGTGGCTACGATGAGAAATATAAGACGATGGTTTGATCCAAAACATGGGTTTTACCCTTGGCCCAATATAAATTTTATATGCATCAGGTTTCAAGTCAATGCACAATCACTAGTAAATGCATTAATTAAATTAAATAATAAATTTATTTAATATTTTTAATGTGTAACCTATGAAGAGCATCTATTTAAACCTCATTTTATCCAATATTTAGGGTTATTTACATAACCTTGGGAGATTTTGATCTATAAGAGACGTCACCGCAGGGGGCCTTCAATATTTGAACAAATTAAGATCAAAGATTGATGGTTGGATTTCTATGGTATTTTTAATTGATAATAGAGTTCTCATATCTCTCTAATAATGGTGACACAAAATAGTTCTTCATTAGTGATTAATTCAATCACTAGGTAGGACATTATTATTTATAGATTTTTCACCCTATCATTCTTTATTTTTCTAGCATGGATTAATTTATCCTCTATTAATTCTGATTTTCCCGCATATTTACATAACCAAATCAATTTAAAAAATTTATTTTTATTATCAATGATGATTTCTTCCTCTTTCTTTGGTTACCACTATGATGATAGTTATTCAAATTTATATTATCCAATAATAATATTCATTTGGATGTTTCTTTAGTTTTTTTTTTCACTGTTCTCCACATTCTTCATCGTCAACCTCATTCCAGGTGGCAGTTTGACTATTTTTATTTTAGTTTGAATCAATGTCAGACCCATAGATTCATATTGATGTATGTGTGAAAAAACTTGATAATATTAGTGCCTATAAATTCAATAAATTTTAGAGGAAACAAGATCTATGGATGGATATGGTTTAGTTTTTCTGAGATTTGGTGAATAATAATGATGTTATTAAACAATGATTTCTATTTTATTGATGTGAAGGCCATGTATAAACTTATGGTGGTGGAAGATCAGTGATTGATGCATAAATAGGTATCTTAGGTGTGATTTTCAGTGAGATAGATTATGGAGGTGTGTTTCTTGTGAAAGAGATGAATTTGACCCCAAAAGAATGACTACGCATCATGTATCCTCTTTGATTGTTTCTACTAGGGATTTTGAATAAATTAAATATCACACAGTCATGTGGTTTTCCCACACATCAGTGGCTCTACTCATGTAACCGAGTGGATTTCATGAATAACACACCTAGGACCCTGGGTGGTCTCACACATCATGTAGCTCTGAGGACATAATGTGTACTTGGGTTTTTATATTCCTTATAGGGTAGTAGGACACGACTATACAGATACTTGGGATTGCACCATGTGTGCACCAAGAGTTACACATTGTATACTTTTCCCATGATTTTTTACCTTCTTTATCTACTTCTTCAATACTCATATTTGGGTCTTCCAGTTGTCTATTCTGAGGAGAATTTCACATAAGATGTGATTTTGGCCTTTTTGGACATCTGAGATATGATGTGGGTGATTTGAGTGGGATGCTTCTTCTAGCAATTTTTTCCCAACTATAGGGCTTGGGCATGATCATTAGAGTGATTTTGGGATCGTTACTCCACTAACAGTTGGGTTTTCTAGGGTGTGGGTAACCTATATAGAATATACTAGTAGAGTTCCTACTCCACCCACATTAAAGAGGTGTGGGTCCTCTATCAGTGGATTTTGCAATCCCCTATCATTAAGCTCCAACATGTATTAGAATAACCACTATAATTGGTACTCCCTTGGTTTTTCTACCCATCAGTAAGGTGTGGGTCCTCCATTATGATTATCATGAGGTTTCATGTGGTGCTTAGTCTTAGAGATAGGATCTATGGAGCTGTGTTAAGACTATTTATTCTTATTTAGACTATAAAGATCAATAATCCTCTCTCTTAGATTGGGTTTTTTATGATCATATCTATTTTTTTGTTTCATTTACTATTCTTCTCTCATGGGTTGAGTTTATTATTTTATTCTATTATTTCCCCTTTGGTTTTGGGGTATCCTTCTAGGTGTGTATATACTCACCCCTATGTGAGATTTTCCCACATGTTTTGTGTATTATGTGGATTAAATTTAGTTAAATGGGAACTTTGGAGGTCCTGGAGTAGTTTAATCTTAGTATTACTCAGTGATAGTGGTCGCAGATTGGTGGTTAGTATTGGAGTTCATGAGCAGGACATCCCCCCTCATCAGTTTTTAGGTTAAGACTCCTTTACTTTTGGTTGAAGGTGTATTTTTTCCCTTTCTATAATTTTAATATATTTATATTACTACAATTTAGATTTTTTACAGGTTATTACATGCATTTTTTCCCCTTGGGTTAGTAAAATCTTTGATCATTTTTGTGTGTGTGTAAAGGTTCACTATGTTAAGGCCTTCCATTTATGAGATATTCTTAATCTACACTATTCATCAAAATATGGATTATTGGAGGTGGGATTAGGGTGTCGTACTCGGCTAACATCTGGTCTAGTTAGGGCCCCAGTGGGTCAGGGCTTTATAAAGTGGTATCAAAGGAGGTTATATCCTATGAATGGTGTTTGGGTATATATGTATAGTGAGGATTGGTTTGGGATCTTAGTTTAATGGTGTTAATGTATTTTGAGTTTGGATCTTGGGATAGGGGACCTAGTGATGATGAGGTAGTTGATGTATCCATGCACTAGGATAATGATAACCTATTTTTCGACACAGGATACTGATTCACAAGCTGTATGGAATCCAATGGTAGATGAATCATATATGAATGGGTCTTTGACTTCCATTTCCTCCTTCTCATATAAATGTTCAATGTATGAAATGTTTAAGTCATTATATTTGGTATCAGAGTAACTGGCCTATTAAAAATTGAGCAAACACATTCAGTTGTTTTGATACGTTAGGGAGATGATCCATAAGTCATTTGAAATGTGTAGGAATCAACCCCACCTCAATATGACACACGATGTGACCTGTATGACTCAAAGTGTCTCTTTTTATTTAAAATTGACATTATTTTCAGTAAAAAGAACAAGTGACATACAGAAAACTGAGCAAATGCATTCTGATTTTTTTGATACTTTAGGGAAACAATCCATAAGTCATTTGTGACCTATATGAATTTAACACACTTCAATTAAATGCACAATACAAATGGTATTCCTCAAAGTGTCTCTTTTTATTTAAAATTTACATTAATTTTAGAAAAAAACACAAGTAACGTACTATTGGTCAACGCCATCACCTAACTGCATAGTCTATGGGGGCCTCCACCCCCAACGAGTGGTCAACACCACCTCGACTAAGTCCTATCTATGTGAACACGAATCCAATAGCGCATCGAACAAAAAGTGATGAGAATAAATCACCAAAAAAACCTAATCCACGTCATCCAACATCCCGTTCCCCTATGGCCATGTCTCTAAAATCATGATGGTCCACACCATCTCAAGTCTCGAGATCCATGACCTTGTCCCAATGACTTCATCACATAAAATCTCAATGACTAAGTCACCTCAACCTGGCGATCATCATCACTCGAAGTATATGAGCCAAGCCCCACCTTACGAACAACATCGTCTCAATCTAGACAATCAGCACCCACCTCGATCCTAAGGCCAAGCCCATTACATTCCTATGGAATCAAGTAACCAATATAACAATTCTATTTAATTCAAATTTACACTCGACCTAAACTTTCTATGTTATTCCAAACCTCTTACCTGACTTAACCAATCTTAGTGGAGTAATATCATATCCATAGGCATCTCATATAATCATTAAAACAATTTAATAAGCATGTATTTAATTAATTAAGTTCTCTCTCGAACAACCCACACAGTGTATTTGAACACACCCCCAAAACACTCAAAAAATCAAGGAGAAAGATAGGAAACACCTATGTTGTACTATTATGCGCTCACTCATTTGATATCATCCTCAAAATCGATCTAAATCAGAAGAAAATAGAGTTTAAGATGAATTCCCTAAAAATAGGAAAAAGGGATCGCATGGATTTACCGTTCCATATGAAGATATAAATCGAAAAGAGAAGCTAGAAAATTGAAGGTATTATTATAATGAATTTGTATCCACTAACGGATCAAAGATCAAAGTTTGGATGATGGAGTTACCTAAAAGCCTAGGGAGAAAGAAGATGGAGGATCTCTCCCTGTTGTGCATTTTAAATGGGAGGAAAGTTAGGAGAAAGAAGGAAATAGTGAATAAGGGAAAAAATTAATTTCCCACTTTTTAATGGGCCACATGGTTTGGCTACACAATTTGGATAACTGTGTTCCAACTATATGGTTCCCACTATCTAAGCACCACACTATGCATAGTTAGGCGCACTATTTTCCAAACTATGATAAAACTATGTGAATCACCTCTATTAAAAACTAAAGAGGTTTCACATGGCTGTTCACCCCCCACCTACATAGTTTTTCAATACCTCCACATATAGCTAAATACCAACTACACACTTCTGGTACTACTCTCAGTTCGACCACAGATCTCTAAGTCTACCCTCTTCCCTTGATCCTATTTTTCTGATAAGGATTCCTACATAACCTCTCCAAACGGTTCATATGGTCGCATGGATGGCACTAATTCACAACCTTATCACATTGGGTCTAAACATTCCCTGGATTCCTACACTAAAAGAACAGTACTGTAAACCCACTCCTCGGAAGTCTATCTACCCTCGGTATCTCTGGACAAAGTACTCAAAGAATATGGCCTCAAAATCCTTCTAAGACAGTCCCTTGTTTCTGTCTTCCAATACCTATACATCCCACAAGTGTTATGTCTTTCCTCTGAGCATGTATGTCACCAGCCTCACCCTCCGACCTGGGGTTTCTCGTGCTAGTCAAAGATAGTTTGTACCAACCCTATCAAGTTCTCTATTGTTTTTGGTCCACCTTCACTCTGAAATAGTGATGGGTGCTAGGACTATAACTCTCACATCAAGTACGCCAAAGATTTCTCATCTCCCTGGGATTTGCTATCGATGCCCTATTTGAAACAAACTAGGCTCACCCTGAGCTGGTCATCAATACATGGCCCAAAATTTTTCAAATGTAGCTTTCTTGCCTATACTAAATCTTGTACCTGGAGATCATGATCATCCTGACACTTCGGGGCCACATCCCAACTCTCAGGGTCCTCGTCCCATGAACACTTAAGCAGTACCGTATTTCCACCCTACTAACACTCCACTGAATCCCATATAGGAGGAATCTCACTGAATACCTATCAGGACGGTCAAACAACCATATCATTGTATATATACAAATATTGCTAATAGAAAAGGTTGTAACAAGTAACACATATCACTACCCTTACACTCCCTTACCACACCGTGCCACACAACATTTGGTATCAAGTCTGCTTACCTACCCACATCAAGGTTAGGTATCAAGTATCATCTAGTCTTATGGCCCCCTACCTACCCACATTAGAGTCAGGAATCACATATAATATGGACTCAGGGACCCTTGCCTGCCCATGATAAGTCCAGACATCAAATCTCATGTATCAATTTGGGTTAGCTGAGTATAATTCCACTGAAGAGGATATACAGAAAAAACACTATTTAGTTTCTCTGTTGACACTTTAAACAACTCTCCCCTAATCATCATCTATGTCTACCCTTATCAGGGTCAGGACCATATATCAGATGCATATAAAGTCACATACAGATCTCATTGGAACCACATGTTTTGGTTGGCTGAGTATAATTTCACCAAAAGAGGCTAAGTAAGAAAACACTATTTAGCTTCTTTACTGAGACTTTAAATAGTCCAACCACACATAGATTAATCCAGGTTCCTAATGAAAATCATAAGAAAGTATACATCATATGAGCCAAAGTTTCTATCATGATCCGTAATCAAACCTCCCTTACCATACTCAGCTAATAGTAAAAATCTACATAATAGCTAAATATCACACCCAAGTGTGCCACCTGAGGTGGAAATCAAATAAACTATAAAAGAGAAAAGTAAAAAATCAATTTACTACTGTTGGAAACTTAGAATGTCCCCTGTGCATGGGGATGAAAGCACCCAAACATAAGATCTGTATCCAGTCCTGACATACTAAAAAGAACAAGCGACATACTCAAAACCGAGAAAATTCATTCGTATTGTTTTAATATTTTAAAACAACGATCTATGACTCATTTGTGACATGTATGAATCAACCCCACCTCAATACGATTCATGTTATGACCGGTATAACTACAAATGTGTCTTTTTATTAAGAATTGGCATTTTATTAATGTATTCTTTCATACTAATGTTTAATTCATTTCATTATTATATTACTAACATAATATTTGTTTTGTTATATAGGTGGAATTTTTTTCTTGAGTTTGGATTCTTTGTTTGGAAACTAATACCATAGATGAAAATTTTTGAGAGGGGATCACGGATGCAAAAAGGAAGAAACATTAATATGTTTAACTGTGTGTTAGATAATTGTAATTGTAACCATATAAAACATTGTTTGAAATGTATATAGAAGTGTGTTTTTTTATTCATGATGTTAAGTAAATTTATATAGAATTGTTTGTGAAAATATTGTGTGCGTTGTTTCATTCTTATATGATTTGTTTGTGTGAAGGTGCTATTTTGTGCAACTATTTTGTGTAGCTGTTTTGTGTGTAGGTGTTGTTTTTTGCTGTTTTGTGTAGGTGATATTTTTGTGCAAGTGTTGTTTGCATATAGGTGTGTAGGTGCAAGTGTTGGGTGTTCTATTAAATAAATAACACATCACAAGAAAGTCAGCCTTTATCAGCGCTATTTTGAGTGCTGATAAAGACCCATTTTATCAGTGCTAATTAAGAACTAATATATTGGGCATTTATCAATGCTCAAAATAGTGCTTATAAATATGGTCCTTTATTAGTTATTTTTTAGCATGGATAAAGGTCCCCCTTTATCAGCACTTTTTTAGTATGGATAAAGGGACCCCTTTATCAGTGCTTTTTTAGCACTGTTAAAGGGGACCCCTTATCTTCACCACAATTAACAGTGCTTTTCTAGCACTGTTAAAAGTGGTTTATAGCGCTGATAAAAGCCTTATTTGTAGTAGTGAAAGGTCCTTGGTTTTTTAAGTAATAAAATATTTCCTTTTGATGTTGTAAGCTTGGACGGCTAAAATTGGGTCACATTTATTGGTATCAAATCAAAAAATGTAAAGATTATGGTTTTAGCACCAAATACATAAGTGTGGGTTTGGGGATGTTCTAGTTAGCATCATATGAGGTTGTAGATACTGTTGGAGATTAGGATGTTTTCATTTGATGCTAACTTCAGAGTTATGTATACCATTATGGGTTCATAATTTTAAGTTTGATCATATGTTCAACAGCATAGACACCCTTTTATGTTTTAAGTGATGGAATCCTAAGATGATTAAGAGTATTTTGGGAAAAAATTATGTTAATATAACAATTAGGTTTTGTATGGGTTTTAGTGAAAAATATATTTGATAAAAAAACTATTTTTATTTTGTTGAAATAAGTTTAAATTTATTGATAGCATTTAGGGTTTATATGATCTTTTATGTTGAGATAATTATGGGTTATTACAATTTGGGAACATATGATATAACTAACCATGGGATTGAAAAGTGATTTAGTGACTATGTGACGAATGTTAATTTTGAAAAAATTAATTATTTTGTGTAATATTATATTATTGAAGGTTTAATTATATTTTGAATGAATATATGATTTTAATATGGATTTATGGTGTTTTTAGTTATTTATAGAAATTATTATCATTTCTTGGATATTATATTAGTATATAATATACATTTTGGTATGAAATTTAAGAGTGTTTTATTTTATTTGGAGATAAATGTTAAATGTTTCATGGATGAATTTATGATAAACATTTTGGGATTAAATCATAGTCAAGAATATTTTTAAGAATTTTAAGGTCGATAATTTATCAAGTGATCTAAGTTGATCTTTGAGTGTTTTTATTGATTTATTGGAGAATAATGTTATATTTCATCGTATGAAGGTTTATTAACTTTAGAGAATTACTTACCTTACGCTAACCATTTTTTTAATGTCTAAAGATATAAAGAATATATTATTATCAAATTTTTTATTATGTGATCCATTAAAAGTTGATTTTAGTGCTTCAAGAATGAAAACCCCATCTTGAATACTCATCATTTGGAGAAAAAGATGATATTGTGATATAAATTGATTAAATGATGAAATTATAACTCTCAAGTAAGTATATTTTATTTTATTTTATTGTTAGTCTATAAGGTTAAGGAATTCCTCACCTCTAGGAACAATATCTTAAAACAAAAAATTTATCATGTTACCTTCATTTCTGATAAATCAATGGTATTTTTCACACCTCATTGATTTACAGAAATTAACTTTCTCTTGATCACCCACTTTATTATGATCAATGATCTCTATAAATCACCATCATTATTTGTACATTGATTTTCTCCTATATATTCATATTTTCAATTCCCACTAATGATTTTATATTTAGAAACATAATTATCAATTATTCTAGATGACCTTCATATTTCATTTTCCCTCTTTTCAAAAGAAATTTTTGTTAACATGTTTTACAATATGGGATTTGAACAAGGGTATTTTCATATGTCAAACCCTTGATTACCAAGATCAAGTTCAAATTGTGAGGGCATAATTCATTAAATGTGGGAGAATGTAACACTTCAAAATTATAAAAAATAAAACTACGTTCTATAGCATATATGGCATGCAACATCGATCCAAAAACACCATGAAATATTATTATTTAAGTTTGACTATTATAACCTAGTCATCAAATTGGAAGATATGAATAGGATTAAATAATTTATGAAATATATATAAAGGTAAAACTCAATATAAATTTATTGATAAATTCTTAGTCAATAATCACTCACTTTTTAGTAAAATTATTTTATTCTTCAAAAATGTGTTTTCTTCAAAAATGGGTTTTATCGATTTTTGTAAGAAAATATTATAAATAATTTCTATAACTTTTAGAAATTTTATTTGATAAAAAATTAACATCTTTTAAATTAGAGTATAAATATTATCTTACAGTCAAATTTTAGATTTTTCTAAAAAAATTATTTTTCAATAAATAGTGAAAATACTAATTTTTATTGAAAACTGAATTTTATTTTAATTTATTTTAAAATTAAAATTATATTTTGGATTAGATTTAAAGTTTAAGTATTTTCTTTTGATTAAACATAATCCAATTATATTATTTGGAAAGAATTTTATAATTGAATTTGGTATAAAAACATTTTTATACTTAAAAGGTATTTTTCCGAAAAATTGTTTTTCATTATGTTTTGTGTTTTAATATTAAATTATTTTTTACCACTTTTAAAAATTGAATCCTAAAAAATAGAATCCATATTTGGAATCAGGAGGTCCAAATTTGGTAAAGATTTCCCTTTTATGTTTTTCATTATGAATAGTAATAATAATAATTATCATAAGCGTTATGTTAAATCATGTGATTAGGGTTATAAAAATATTTTAATGACTAAAAAATAACCATAACACTTTAATTTATCCTATTAGATGATTTAATTTAAATAATTTCCATACAGGTGAAAATATGGAAACATGGTGCCATATTTCTTTGATTTTAACCTTTATATTATATTATGTATAGAAAATTAAAAAATGTCATTCTTTTTGTTTTATTATCTCAAAATTTTTGATATAGGGATAAGAATAGAATATATTTGGTTATAAAAGTGTTATTTGAAATATAAATTATTATTTTTTATCATGGTAATTTATTTTTAATTTTTAATGATGAAATAATTACCTTAAATTTTTACACAATGCCAATACAGTATTTATTCAATTTATAGAAAAAAAATAAATGATTTTAAAAATGTTAAAAGAAATATAATTTGAATGAACTATTTTCTATTGAATTTTTTTTTAGAAAAATAACATATTGTAGATGTTTTAATGGATTATATTCTAATTCAATTATTTTCATGTTGCTTTCGAAGTAAAATTAAATGAATAGTTCCAAAAATGAAATTAATATTATTTTATAATAAATAATATTTTATTAAATGAATTAAAAATCTTAAAAATATTATAATCAGTCAAGTGATTGGTATATGTTTAATAATTACAACTATATTCCATTTATAGACCAATTTTCCTTTAATAGTAACTATATTGACCCCTAAAGCCTAAAACAAATGTTAACATAATAATTATCATGAAGGGTTAATGTGGGTTAAAATAAATACATAAGGGTAAAAATATAATATAAAATTGTCTGAATTTTATTTTATAATATCAATTTGCCTCATAATCATACCATATTCTAATTATAATAGTTTTTCCCTTTTTCCATGAAAAATAGTTTATATTAATTTAATATTTTAAGTAATTATCATTATGTCCCTCCCCTCTCTTATAAAAGGGTATTTCTTATCCTCTTTACTTAACACTTAAAAATCCTTTTGGTTTGGTTAATACATATAAAAATCACTTAATAAAATTTATCCCTACATTCTAGAGCTCTTATTTTGGGATAAAATTCAATCTTAGATGGCTTAAGGTGTCAAGCAAAGGATGTTGTCTGAAGAAGTGGTGTAGCTTTTTAACGACTATTTTAGTATTATTTATTCTTATTACTCCTTTAAATCTTCTTCAAAAATTATTAAATAATAAAAACAATATCTTAAATATAATAGATTTTATTAAGCTAATGTTATTACCTATCTATCTCCTCTTCCATCAAATGGGAAACAAATTCATCGTTCATGTGTATGTCATATTATCGCCTCGCAAACCGATGTAATTAATTTTCTATCGCCACCTCTCACAGGTGGTTATAATGATGGATTTAAGGTATATATATGATATTAATGACATAATTACCATTATTTAATGATAATATATTATCTATTTTCTTACCTTTCCACCCATTGAAAAATGATATTTTCATTCATACGTATGTGTGGATTACCACCTCCATGAAGTGATGTGATTCATTTTTCATAACCACATCACATGGTTGCTATATATAAGTGAATTAAAAGAAATAATACTATATTTATGATATAATCATCATTTTTTAAATATAAAATAACACTTACCTTCTTTCTATCATGATCTCTAAAAAATGGAATTGTTACTCATGTGTACGTATGGCCTACCATCTCCATGATTGTAACGTAGTTCATTTTTTCATAACCATCATTCATTGTTGGTTTAAAAATTATAATCGATGTATAAAAATGATTATTATTTATTGATTATTATTTTTTATATGATATAATAATTACCTCTTCAACCATAGTCAATCTACTGAAGCCATTGTGGACATACAATCCAAATATCATCAACATATCCTATGATAACTTAATTGATCAAGAAATTATGTATAGCAAGGTAAAAAATAAAATAAAAGGAATAATAAACTTGAAAAGGTTTAATATCATAACCTTTTCTGGATATGTCTCAATATCTTTTAAAGTTATTCTTTTTCCTAATTTTAAGTATATATTTTTTTGGATTTTACCTTGGGTGCATTTGGGTGAAAATTTGAGGAAAATGGAAGGAAGAAGAATAGTGCACAGTTGGAACACAGTTTTCCCAAACCATGCTCCTTGGCCTAGAAAATCATGAAAACCATAATAGAGAGGTATTTTATGTCTGAAACATAGTTTTTCAAACTATTTTCCCTCTTAGTAGAAACTATGTACCCCCTTAAAATAGGTTCACTATTAAGGTTCAGGGTTTGGAAAATCATGTGCCCCTACCCAGGAAACCATGTGTGGGTTTTTTATTAACCAGCAAATTAGATTTAAAATTACCAACCCCCCCCCCCCAATATTATCCATAAATTAACCCTATATTGTACATAAATTATTTAACTTGTTTTCTTAGGCTCCCTAACGAATTTATAGGGATTTTGACTTCCACGCTTTGTGATTTGAAGCTTGGATTGAAGATATGAAACTCTCTCGGTAAGTAAATCTCATCCTGACTGGTTTCCCATCTTCTTTACATTATTCTACCATTATTTTAAGGGATTTTTTTCCCCTATTTGGATTATATCTAGATCTAGGTTTCATGGATCTTGTTTCATTTGATATTTCATCTAGGAATTAGATAAAAAAATCAGTCTTCATCATGATTAGGGTTATTCCGCTTAAATTGGTGATTTCCTTTGGCAAGCATTC
Source organism: Viscum album (assembly GCA_963277665.1). Taxonomy (NCBI): domain Eukaryota; kingdom Viridiplantae; phylum Streptophyta; class Magnoliopsida; order Santalales; family Viscaceae; genus Viscum; species Viscum album. The sequence goes on from OY728130.1 coordinate 180,416,687, forward strand.
ATCACTGATTTTGAGGTGGGTGGTAAATTATTCAAATTAAAAAGTATTTATTTCAATTACATGTATATAATTGTATAAGTTTTATTGGATCACTAGAAATTGAGTTTCTTAAATTGAATTAATTAATTTGGTAAATTAATTAATTAAGAGATTTTAAATTTGAGGATATTAGATTGATTGAATTGAAATAATTAATTGTTGAATTAATTATGGGGATATGAGGATTGTGAATCAGATTAATTAATTTTTTAATTAATTAATTTATAATTTTTTGATTATTTAATTGAACAAATTGTATTAATTAATAGGGATTTTTTTGATTATGTAATTTTTTGGATTGGATTAATTAATTGTTTAATTAATTAATAAAGGTTGTTGTGACTATACAATTATTGATGTGATTAATTAATTTTTGGATTAATTAATGGAATTGATGTGATTAATTAATTGTTGGATTAATTAATGGAATGATATGCATATGAAATTATTGAGTTCGATTAATTAATTGAAAAACTAGTTAATTGTGATATTGTGATACATGTGATATGGTGATACATGTGATATATGTGATTGATTGATATACATGCGTGGGACACTGAATAATTCTCCAAATATTCATAGAGTTCTAATTTAATGTATATAAATATTATATTATGATATAGGGACTATTACTCTAAATACCCATGGTGTGTGAGACAGAGACCGATGCTCCAAATACCCATGGGGTGCTAGACATGATGTTATACACCCATGAGATTGTCATTGTACTATGGTTCCAATTAGTCATGATAATGAATCTAAATGACATGGATAATAAATTCCCATATTTTATAATAAAATGTGAGTTGAATATGTGATATGGTTCATACTCTGGCATGGGTTGAAGCAGGTATCGAGAATTTGGTGTCCTTAAGAACCCAGGGGTATATACTGTTAATAAAGGATAATTGAATAAATGTAAATTTTTTACTTTATTACTTGTAATTATTTTTTTATACAACTACATACACTATTATTTAATGGACATTATTTTAGATGTTGGTGGTGGTGGCCTACTAATTTGTACTCACACCCTAATTGGAATACTTGATCGGTACCAAAATAGATTTCATGGTTCGAGGATAGGTTAAGGGTAAGGTCCCTATATTAGATGGCTAATATGGGTTGGAGCATGGATGAGGGAACCAGCCAAGGATTCAGGACCCACTTGGGAGTTTTCTGTGTCTTTTTTAATTTTTGGGTTTTTCATATTGGCACTTGATATGTACTTCGCATTCCATATCTACTACTTTAGTTTTGGTATTGTATTTCCCACTTTGGTTGTCGTGTGATATCAGTATCATTATGGTTATGGTTATATTATTTGGTTATTTTTTATTTATTCTAGATATGGTATTACTCTGATAAAGAGGGTATAGTATCCTCATGATCGATATTATACCTTCGCTACTAGTCGGCAACCTCTGGCTTATGGGGAGTCATGCTTGAGGTCATGTGATGGACTGGCTTGGGACACAGGTTTATGGAACCTGGTTCTGGATGTCACAAATTGGTATCAGAGATCTATTTTCTTTTATTTTATTTTATCATATTGTTTGGTGAAAGGTAGAAATGATACTAGGAAGATTTGGGCCTTGGTTATGAGCTCATGCATGGTAGAAGTTGTCCCAAGTAGTGGGGAAACCCAGGTACCCCGGGTGGTATTGCAGTTATTGGTGTTTGTTGTTACAATTGGATGTTATTTCACCTTAGGTGAAGCACTTCTGGTGAAATTTGATTATTGTGTTTGATATTTTATGAGATTTGAATTGTGACCCAGAATATTAAGAAAGTTGACTATTCATGCATCATTATAGGAAATTAGGATTATTTTTTGATAGGCATCATTTTAGGAACGCATAGGAAAATGGTTTTTGGGTAAGTTGTTGAAATTAAAATGTTTCTCCTTTCTTGTGAAATAAAATAAAAATTTGAACAATATGAATTCAAAAATGGTAAAATGATTCAATATGTGAATAAATGAGTGTATGAAGAAACTTGAATAATGGGAATTAGTTTTCCCTTTGATAACCATGGCCAAGATTAAGGATGGTTATGGGTGGTGATAGTTCCTTGGTTTTGACCATGTGGTGGGGTTTGGGGAAAATACTTGTTATGTCTTATTGTGATTTCCCCTTATGTAAACAAAATAAAGTAGTTTTATGTGTCCTAAGACATGTTTTTGGCATTATAGGGATATGCCTCCATGATGATACTTGTTGAGAGGTTGATAGAAGGACATGGATAGGGATGATCCTCCTATGGTGAAACCTGAGGCACCGATAGTGTTGGGTGAGGAAGTAGGGGAGAAAATAAAAAGAGAACTTTTCTTGGTTCATATAGTTTGTGGAAACAGACCCAGGGTGGGATGAGAAGAGTATGTCTGGTCTATCATGGGAGTTTCAGTTTCATCACCCTCTAACGTTTACCAGAGAGGGTGGACCTGAGGAAGTTGAGTTTTGGATTGAGTCTATCCATACTATACTTGAAAACTTAGAGACTCTTACCGATAAGAGAGTCAAATTAGATGCTTACATGTTACAAGTTCAAGAAAAGTGTTGGTGCGACATCCAGACTCAAGATGGATAGCTAGAGAATATGGAGCAGAATGAATTTCGGGAGAAGTTCTTAGAGAAATTTTACCCAAAGACTCTCAGGCAATATAGATAAGTTGTGTTCATGAGATTAAATCAGGGGATTATGTCCATGATGGACTATTCTAGACATTTTAATGATTTGAAGTGTTTCTTTCTAGCATTAGTATGATATGAGGATACTATGAAAAATTTGTTTTAGGATGGGATTAAATGTGAAATTAAATACTAGGTGAATATCTTTAGGTTGAAGAAGTTTTCAGAATTGGTGAATTAGGATCTCATATCAAAGGGTAACCTGAAGGAATTATCTAGTGGAGGATAGGTGGTTTCTATTGGATGGCCTAGAGGTACAAATTTTGGGATAATGAAGCATCTTTATGATAATGTTATCTAGATAAGTGGGAAGCAGAGTAGCTAGATAGATGGATCTGTGACACAAGATCTTACCTGAGTTCTTTTTTACCAGTGCGGTATGCCATACCACTTTCATAAACATTATCCCCAACCACCGAAATATTTCCAAGACTACGGAAGGATGGGTCATCTTCAGATGTTTTGCAGGAACTTGCAACATATGGGGAATGATGAATCATTTTGGAAAAACTATAGTACGGGAAGGGGAGATTCTATGCCATATCAGTCTGGTTGTTATAGTTCTACTGGCCATGGAGGTCGAGGAAGTGGATGAGGAGATTCTGGGAAAGAGTTCTCATATTATCATAGTGGTGCAGATCGAGGGGATTCAAACTACATCATAGGGAAGAGGGTTAGGATATTTGACTATAGTTTATCCTACACTTGTGGATAGATAAGTTGGGTATTCAATAGTTAGAGGTACTATTCTCACAGATTCTATGTTTATTAGTGCCTTACTTGATATTTATGCCTCTAATTCTTTTATATCAACACACTTTGTGAGTGGTTTGATCCTGGAAGTGGAATTCATAAGCGGGATTATAAAGATAGATACATCGTTGGTAGTATAGTCTAGATACATCTGCTTATGCAAGGGGTGTTCTCTCGAGGTTGGGGAGTATCTCTTTTTGTGGGATCTTTACATCCTTGAAATTTTAGGATTTTACATAATTTTGGGTATGTGCTGGTTAGTAACATAAAAATTCCATATATATTTTTACCATAGGAGAGTGACATTTATGTCTCCTAAGGGTGAAAATTATGTTCACCATGGAGAGTGGGATATCCAGGAAGGTCGTTCATGGCCAATTCAATAGTAACTGGAGGAGCTCACCACCCAGGTTGCTAGTCTTTTGTTGGATGATAGAGGTGTTCGGTAGGATTTCTTTCAACCTGTAGTGGAATGACTGTAGGAAGTATTTCTTCAAGACTTATTAGGGTCACCACTTAAGAGGTATGTGGAATTTACCATTGATATTAAATTTAGGGATGATCCAATTTCTATTCCTCCATACAGAATGACACCAATAAAGCTTCAAGAGCTGAATAATTAGCTATAGGAGTTAGAGGATAAGAGATTTATCCTTCCAAGTACATCTCCTTACGGTTCTCTAGTCTTGTTTCAAAGAAGGGTGGTGGGACTCGGCACTTTTATGTTGATTACTGGAAGTTGAAATAGATGATGGTGAAGAAGTGGTATTATTTTTAGCGTATCGAAGATCTTTTTGACCAATTTAGGGGATCTTGCATATTCTCAAAGTATAACTTGAGATCAAGGTATCATCAGTTGAGGATTCAACATTATGATATTCTGAGGGCTACTTTTATAAGAAGTTATGGACTATATGAGTTTGTCGTGATGTTGTTCGGGCTAATTAATTCACTAGAAGTGTTTATGTAGTTGATGAAAAGAATTTTCCATTCGTACCTAGATCAGTTTTTGATTGTGTTTCTGAATGAAATCTTGGTGTACTCTAAGACCCATGAAGATCATGCCCAACATCTTAGCATCATCCTGAGTACACTAGGAGAGAATTATCTATACGTCAAGATATCTAAGTGTTAGTTTTGGATTGATCAGGTATACGTATTGGGTTACATCATCTTGGAGGAAGGTGTGTCAGTAGAACCAGATAAGGTTAAGGAATTTCTATCTTGGGAGAATCCTAATAAATTTTTTGATATCCTTAGATTTATGGGGTTATCAGGATATTATCGAAGGTTAATCCGAGACTTTTACCATTTGGAAACACAACTCTCAGGCTTGAACAATAAGGTAATAAATTTTAAATGGTAGAAAGCATTCGAGAATTCCTTCCAGAAGTTGAATAAGTTCTTAACATCGTCACTGATCTTAATACTACCCAATCCAAGTGAGGAGTATAAGGGGTATTATGATGCTTCTAGGATTGTTCTTGGAGTAGTGTTAATGCAGGGAGATCGAGTTTTATTGTTTGGTTCTCAAAATTTGAGGCCACATGAACAAAATTATCCTATGTATGACCTTGAGTTGGCAGTAGTTGTTTTTGCTTTGAAGTTTTGGCAACATTATCTATTGGGTGAGAATTTTAGTGTGTATACAGATAACAATATCTTATGTTATATATTTTCAAAGTGATAATTGAATATTTGGTAGTGGATATGGCTTGATTATATGAAATCACTTAATTTTGATCTAAAATATATGCCCAGGAAGGGAAACAATGTTGTTGATTTTCTAAGCAGGAAAACTCAGACACAGGTGGTTTAGGTGTCTAGTGCTGAGTGAAAGATGATGACTTTATTGGCTGATATGAATGTGGTGGTTAAGGAGGGTCAGGAGTAGATGAATCTCATATCAGTTTCAGTGGAGTCTAAAATTTTTAGATTAATTGGTGATAAGCAGTATAAGGATCCGGAATGTTTGTCCATGAGGGAAAGGCTTGAAGGTTAGGAGACACCTTCAAAATAGACCATAGATGAGAATGAGACCATCTATGTTAGTAATTGGATGGTTTTTCCTATGAGAATGTGGGAGGATATGATACGGTAATTTCATGCCTCAAGGTCGGTAGTGAATCAAGGTGTGACAAAAAATGTACCATGAACTATGATGACATTTTTGGTGGTTGGGCATGAAAAATGAGATAGTAGGGTTTATGAAATGATGTTACACCAGTCAACAGGTGAAGGCTGGGCATCAATAACCTAGTGGTTTACTCCATCTATTTCCCATTCAGTAATGGAAATGGTACAATGTTACCATGTATTTTTATTGGGTCTCCTGATGATGCCTCGGAAGAATGACATTATTTGGGTGATTTTAGATTATTGGACAAAGGCAGTGCATTTCTTATTGGTACAGGATTCTTTTTTAGTGGATTAGTTGGAAGACTTGTACATTGAGATATAGTTCATCTTCTCATAGGTTTCATGAACTATATTTCAAATTGTGACTCACATTTTACTTCGTGATTCTCAATGGTATTGTAGAAGGTGCTTTTTACACAAGTTTTACTAAGTACGGATTTCCACCCATAGATAGAAGGATAGTTGGAATATACTATAAGGGTGCTTAAGGATATGATTCGGGCGTGTGTCCTAAACTTTGGTGGGTCTTGGGAGAAGAACCTATATTTGGTGTATTTCATCAATAACAATATTTATTAGGAAAATATTCAAATGGAAACATACAAGGCTCTTTATGGTAGTTCATACAGATAACCTCTATGCTAGTTGGAGTCAGGTGAGTCTGAACTGTTGGGACTGATTCTCATATAGGAGACATCGGAGTAGGTTCAGTTAAATCAGAAGTGTATGGATATAGTTCAGAGTATAAAAAATCATATGAAGATAGACATCGATGACCCCTAGAGTTTGCATATGTTGATTGTGTATTTCTATGGGTGTAGCCTAGATTGGGTCACTACAGGATATGAAGGTGGGGAAAGTTGGTGCCCAGGTTTGCTGGACTATTTGTGGTTTTGGAGAAAATAAAGTTACTTTCATACTAATTGGATCTTCCATAGAGATATAGTTCTATGTATGATGTTTTTCATGTGTCACAACTTCAAAAGTATTACCTAAACCCTTATCATGTGATTAATGTAGAAGATGTTGATCTGGAGACTGATACATCCTATGAGGAGCATCTGATACATGTGTTGGATCACAGTGAGAAAGTGTTGCGGAGAAAGACTATGCTAATATTTTTTGTATTGTGGAAACATGGATGTGTATAAGAGTAATCTTTTGAAAGATAAGCAGATATGTAGGCTCATTGGCCTGATCTTTTTACCTTGGAATTTTAGAGGTGCTTTGGATTACAGCTCGAGGATGAGCTGTTATAAGTTGGGAGATTATAAGATCATGAACATTACTGGAAATGTATGACAATCAGTTATAGGTATTTTTTGCCTCATTTTGAGAATATTTTGTTTGATTTTTACCTTGGGTGCATTTGGGTGAACATTTTAGAAAAATGTAAGGAATACGGGCAGTGTATGGTTGGCACACTATTTTCCCAAACTGTGTGCATGAGCCTAGAAAACTATAAAACCCCTCCTAAAGAGGGATTGAACAATTGGTGCATGGTTTGTACAATTTTTCTCTCTCTTAGGATAATCCATGCACCCCCCCCCCCCCCCAAAGAGGTGCACATTTAAGGTGCACGGTTTGGAAAATTGTGCGCCCCTACCCAGGAAACCGTGTGTGGGTTTCTAATTAACCCTAAAATTAGATTTAAAATTCCCTAAAACCCATATTAGCCTAAAATTGACCATATATTAGATATAATTTATTTCTATTATTTTTTAGGCTCCCATATTAATTCTTAGGGATTTTGACCTCCTTTCTTCATGATTCAATGCCCAGATTGAAGATATGCACCTCTACCGATAAGTGAATCTCATCCCTATTGGTTTACCATCTTATTTTTTTATTCTCCCATTATATGAAGGGATTTTTTCCATTGTTGGTATTATATCTGTATCTAGTTTTGATGGATCTTTTTTTCTTTGAACTTGGATATAGGATTTTAATCAAGATCTCATTCTACGTCGAGATTAGGGTTATTCCGCTTAAATTGGGGATTTCCATTGGCGAGCATTTGTCACTGATTTTGAGGTAGGTGGTATATTATTCAAATATCACAGTATTTATTTCAATTACTTATATGTAATTTTGTAATTTATATTGGATGATTAACAATTTAGTTACTCAAATTGAATTAATTAATTTGGTAAATTAATTAATTAAGGGATTGGGAATTTGAGGATATTGGATTGATTGAATTGTAATAATTAATTGTTGAATTAATTATGAGGATATTGGGATTTTGAATTAGATTAATTAATTATTGAATTAATTAATGGATAATTTTTTAATTATTTAATTGAAAAAATTGGATTAATTAATTGTTGGATTAATTAATAGAGATTTTTTTATTTTGTAATTATTTGAATTGGATTAATTAATTGTTTAATTAATTAATTAAGGTTGATGTGATTATAAAATTCCTGATGTGACTAATTAATTATTGGATTAATTAATGCAATTGATGAGATTAATTAATCTTTGGATTAATTAATGGAATTGATGTGATTAATTAATTGTTGTATTAATTAATGGAATTGATGTGATTAATTAGTTGCTGAATTAATTAATGGAATGATATGAATTTGAAATTGTTGAGTTATATTAATTAATTGGTTACTTAATTAATTGTGATATTGTGATACATGTGATATTTTGATACATGTGATATATGTGATGAATTGATATAAAAGTGTGAGACATAGACTAATTCTCCAAATACCTATAGAGTGCTAAGTGCATGTATGAAAATATTTTTGTATGGGATATGGATTAAAGCTCCTAATACCCATGGGGTGTGGGATTGGGACTAATTCTCTAAATACCCATGGGGTTCTGAACATGACGTTTTATTCCCATGAGATTGGCATTGGATTATGGTTCCAATTGGTCATGATAATGAATTGAAATGACATGGATAATGAAATGTCATGTGTTATAATGAAATGTGAGTTGAATATGTGATATAGTTCAGACTCTCGCACAAGATGAAGTAGGTGTCAAGATTTTGGGTTTCCATAAGAACCCAGGGGTTTATGTGGTTAGTAAAGGATAATTGAATAAATTTAATTTGTTTATTTTATTACTTGTATTTATTTATTTATACAACTACATACAATGTTATTGGATGGATATTGTTTTAGACATTATTGCGAGTGGACTAATGAATTGTAATCACACCCTACTTGGGATACCTGGTCAGTACCTGAATAGATTTCATGGTTGCAGGAAAGATTAAGGGAAAGGGACCTATGTTGGATGGATGATATGGTATGGAGCATGGATGAGGGAATCAGACTTAGATTTAAGACCCTCTGGGGAGTTTTCAGTTTCTTTTTTTATTTTTGGGTTTTTCATATTGACATTTTACACATACTTGTAATTACAAATCTATTGATTTAGTTTTGGAATTATATTTCCTGATTTGGTCATCATGTGATATTGGTATCATTATAGTTATGGTTATATTATTTGGTTGTTGTTTATTTATTTCCATAATGTTATTACTCTGATAAAGAGGGTATAGCCTCCCCATGATTGATATTAGACACTCAGTCCTAGTTTAAAGCCTTTGGAATACGGGGAGGTGTGCTTGAGGTCATGTGACGGACTGGCTTGGGGCACCGGTGTGTGTCACCTAGGATGGGATGTCACAAAGTGATATCAGGGCCCGATTTTCTTTTCTTTTCTTTTCTTTTTTATTATTGTTTGGGAAAGGTAGACAGGAGACTAGGGAGATTCGGGCCTTGGTTATGAAATCATGCATGGGAGTAGCAAACCCCTGTATGGGGGAAAACCCAAGTACCCAAGGTGGGATTGTTGTTATTGGTATTTTATGTTATTGTTGGATGTTATTTCACCTTGCTGTTATTGATGTACTTATTGTGTGATGTGATTATTACAGTTAATATTTTATAATATTTGACTCATGACCCGAAATGGTATAAGAGTTGAATATTCATACATCATTTTAGGCACTTGGTATTATTTTGTTACATGCCTCATTTTAGTCATGCATGGGAAAATGGGTTTTGGGTAAGTTTTTTAACTTAAAATGTCTTTCCTTGATTGTGAATTCAAATGAAAATGTTCCCAATGTGAATTCAAAAATAGTTTTTTTAAAGGTTGGGGTTGAGGCCTCGTTTATTATTAAAGAAAAGCAAAGACCTCTTTAACTGGGTGGAAGGAGACCCATTACATATCCCGAAGGCCTCGTGGGAATTTATCCTATTACATGGCCCGTAGGCCCATTTTTTGGCCCAAGGCCCATTCTATGAATATTACTACTACAGTACATGTGCTGCTATAGTCCTGCACAGTACCTGCCGCTGCTACAGTACCCTGCTGCCACTACAGTGACATGGCGCTGCTACAGTGGCCGTCGGTGCTAAATTACCGCTGCTGCTTCTGTATAACTATAGTACCTACTCCCAATGGGTTTTGAACCCCCATTGATACTTGAATAATGTGAATGAGTTTTCCCTTTGATAACTAAGACTTAGATATATTATGGTTAAGGTTAGTGTTAGTTCCTCAGTTTTGACCATGTGGTGGGGTTTGAGGAAAATACTTGTTGTGCCTTATTTTGATTTCCTATTATGTAAACATGATATAGTGGTGTTATGTGTCCTGAGATGTGTGTTTGTAATTGTATAAATATTCCTCCACAATGATGCTTGTTGAGAGGATAACAGGGGGACAAGGCTAGGGATGATCCTCCAGTGGTAGAACCTGAGGCACCAGTAGTGTTGTGTGAGGAAGTAGGGGAGTAGTTACAAGATAAATTTTATAGGTTCATGAACTTTATGGAAAGATACCTAGGGAAGGTTGAAAATAATATATCTAATCTAACATGTTAGTTTCGGTTACATTACCCTCCAATGTTTACCGGAGAGGGTAGAACTGAGGTAGTTGATTTCTAAATTGAGTCTATCCAGACTATACTTGACCACTTAGAAACTAATACTAAGAAGAGAGTCACATTGGTTTCTTATATGTTATATGGTCAATAAAAGTGTTGGTGGGACATCCAAACTTTGGATGGACAACTGGAGAATATGGAGTGGAATGAATTTTAGGAGAAGATGTTTACCGAAGAGGGTGGACCTAAGGTAGATGGGTTCTGGATTGAGTCTATCCATAATATACTTGAACACTTATAGAATCCTACTAATAAGAGAGTCAAATTGGCTACTTACATGTTATGTGGTCAAGAAAAGAATTGGTGGGATATCCATACTTGGGATGGACATCTAGAGAATATAGAGTGGAAGGACTTTAAAGGGATGTTCTTGGACCACTTTTACCCAAAGACTCTCAAGCAGGAGAGAGAAGGTGATTTCGTGAGACTCACTCAGGGGATAATGTCCATGATGGACAATGCCATAAATTTTATAGATTTTCAAAACTTTTTTTCATCGTTGGTAGGAGATTAGGCTACTACGGAAAAGCAGTTTTTGGATGGCATTAAATGTGAAATTAATTCCTATGTGAATATCTTCAGGCTGAATAAGTTTTAAAAAGTAGTGAATTAGGATCTCATATCATAGGGGAACCTAAAGGAATAATCCATTGGAGGATATGTGGTTTATGTTGGATTATCTAAAGGTATGAATTCTGATAGTAGGAAGCATCATTTCGAGAATGTTAGCCAGGGCAATGGGAATTAGAGTATACATATGGAAGGATGAGTTACATTGGATCTTACTTGAGTACTTTGCTACCAGTGCAGTAGGACAAGAAACTTTTGTAAACATTTTCCCCAATCATAGGTAGAGTTCCGATCATGGTTTAGGATGGGTCATTTATAGAGGTTCTATAGGAACTCGCGATAGATGGGAAATGATGGAGCAGCTATGTGGAACCAGACTAAGGGAAGGGGATATTATGAACCATATCACTCTAGAAGTTATAGTTCTATTGGACAATGAGGTAGAGGTAGTGGGAAAGGAGATTCTAGGAAAGAGATCCCATATCATCATAGTGGTGCATCTCAAGGGGTTCAGACTACATAAAATGGGAGAGGGGTAGGACAGTTGCATGTAGTTCAACCTACTTTTGTGGATATCAAGGTTAGGACATTGATTGTTAGAGGTACTATTCTCATAGGTTATACACTTTATAGTGCCTTATTTGATACTGGTGACTCTCATTATTTTATATATTCACATTTTTTGAATGGTTTAAGCTTGGCAGTGGAATTAATAAGCAGAGTTATAATGATAGATACACCAATAGGAGTACAGTCTAGAGACATCTACTTGTTCAAGGGGTGTTCTCTCAAGGTTGGGGTGTATCACTTTCTGTGTGATCTTTACATCCTTGACATGTCAGGCTTTGAACTAATTTTGGGTAAGGATCACTTAGTATCATACCGAACACACATAGAATGTTACCTCAAGAGATTTATGTTTATATCTATTAAGGGTGACAATTATATTCATCATGGAGAGTGGGATATCTAGGTAGGTCATGTAGGTCCAATTCATCAGCAATTGGGGGAGATCGCTACCCTTGTTTCTAGTCTATTTCATGATGAAAAAGGTGTTGAGAAAATGTTGTTCCACCTGTAGTGGACTGATTTTAGGATGTATTTCCTGAATACTTCTTTAGGATACCACCATAGAGAGATGTGTAATTTACCATTGAGATCATGTCGGGGGTTGAGCCAATTTTTATTCCACCGTATGGAATGCCACCAATAGAGATTTAAGATCTCAAGACTCTACTAGAGGAGTTGGAGGATAATTTATTTATCTTACCAAGTATGTCACCTTAGGGTTCTCTAGTCTTGTTTGAAAATTAGGATGACATGACTCAGTGATTGTGTGTTGATTACTGAAATTTGGACAGGATGATAGTGAAGAATCAATATCCTCTTCCATGTATCAATGTTCTTTTTGATCAGTTGAGGGGAGCTTGTGTCTTCTCAGAGATTGACTTGATATTAGGATATCATTAGTTGAGGGTTTGACCATCTGATATATTGAGGAATTCTTTCATAAGAAGGTATGGACTATATGAGTTCTTCATGATGTTTTTTTGGGCTAACGAACACACTATTAGTGTTTATGGCCTTAATAAATAGAATTATCCATCTGTATCTGGATCATTATATGGTTGTGGTTGTGTATAACATCTTGGTGTACTCTAAGACTCATGTCAATTATGACCAAAATCTTGACATCACCATGAGTATACTAATAGAGCATCAGTTATACACCAAGATATCTAAGTGTTAGTTCTGGATTGATCAGGTACAATTATTTGGTCACATAATCTCATAGGAAGGTGTGTTAGTGGACCTAGAGAAGGGTCAGGCAGCTATATCTTAGGAGCAGCCCAAGAACGTTTTCGATATTCGTAGCTTTCTAGGGTTAATAGGATATTATCGGAGGTTCATCTAGGAATTTTCCCATTTGGAAGCCCCACTCTCAAGCTTGAACAAGAAGGTAATAAAGTTTGAATGATTGAAAGTATGCAATAATTCCTTCTAGGAGTTGAATAAGCACTTGAAATCAGCATTGATCTTAATCCTACCTAAACCACGTGTGGAGTATATGGTGTATTGTGATTCTTATGGGATAGGTCTTGGAGAATTGTTAATGTAGGGAGATAAATTTGTGGCATATGGGTCTCGGTGGTTGAGGCCACATGAATGAAATTACCCTATGCACGACCTCAAGTCGGCAGTAGTGGTGTATGATTTTAAGTTTTGGTAAAATTATATGTTGAGAAAAAAGTTTACTATGTATACAGATCAAAAGAGCTTAAGGTATATCTTTTTGAAATGATATTTGAATCTCTAATAGTAGGAAGGGGTTGATTATATGAAATCATTTGATTTTTATCAATAATATATGCATGGGAATGGAAACAGTGTTGTTGATGCTCTAAGTAGGAAAACTCAGACACAGGTAGTTCAAGAGTCTAGTGTTGAGTGGAAGATGCTGAATTTACTGGCTGAGATGCATGTCGTGGTTTAGGATGGTTAGGAGAATATTAATCAAGTATGAGTTTCAGTATATTATAAACTTTTGAGAAAGATCATTGATAGGTAGTATAAGGATCTTGAATGTTTGGCCTTGAGGAAAAGCATTGAAGGTAGGGATACACCTTTATAATGTACCATAGATGAGGATTAGATCATTTATGTAAGTAATTGAGTGGTTGTTCCTACGATCATGTGGGAAGAGGTGATGCAAAAATTTCATGCCTCAAGGTGGGAGGTGCATCCAGGTGTGACCCAAATGTACCATGAACAATGATGATAATTTTGGTGGCTAGGAATGAAAAAGGAGATAGCAGGGTTCATGACATGATGTTACACCTATCAGTAGGTGAAGTCTAAGCATCAATGACCTGGCGGTCTACTCCAACCATTTTATATTATATAATGGAAGTGGGATGATGTTACCATGGATTTTTTGGTGGGTATCCCAAGGACTCCTTGGAATAATGATGTTATTTAAGTGATTTTTGACCATTTGAAAAAGGCGGCACATTTCTTACCAATACAGGAGACTTTTTTTAGTTGATTGGTTGGGAGAATTGTTTGTTCGAGAGATATCCCATCTACATGGAGTGTCAGTGAATATATTTTTAGACCTTGAATCACGTTTTACTTTCCACTTCTAGAAGGGCTTGTAGAAGGTTCTTGGTACAAAGTTTTTATAGAGTACGGATTTCCACCCTTAGACAGATGGATAGTCAGAATGTACTATATAGGTGCTTCAGGATATGCTTCAGGCATGTGTCCTAGACATTTTTGGGTTTTCATTAGAATCATATAGATTTGGTGGAGTTCATATATAAAAATAGTTACCAAAAAACTATTCATATGTAACCATATGAGGATCTTTATGGTGGGTCATTTAGATCACCTCTATGTTGAATAGAGGTGGGTGAGTCAGAATTGTTGGGACCGCGTCCTGTATAGGAGATTTTGGAGCAGGCTCTATTAATTCAGATGTGTATGGCTATATCTCATAGTAGAAAAAAACTCATATAAAAATATACATTAAAAACCACAAGATTTTATAGAGTGTGATTGTGTATTCTTATATGTGTCTCCTAGATTGGGTCATTGTGGGATATGGAGGAAGGGTAAGTTAGTGCCCAGGTTTGATTGAACGTTTGAATTTATGGGGTGAATCAGGATGGTGGACTACCGATTGCATATTCCACAAAGATATAGTGCTATGAATTACATTTTTCATGTGTCACAACTTTTTTAGTATCACTTTGACCCTTCTCATGTGATCAATGTGGATGATGTTGAACTGGAGACTGATGCGTCCTTTTAGGATCATTTCATACGTGTGTTGGATCGTAGTGATAAAATTTTGTGGGGAAATACCATGCATATAGTTCACATATTTTGGAAACATGTATGTGTGTAGGAGGAAACCTGGGAAAGAGAATATGATATATGGGCTTAGTGGCCCAATATTTTTACCTTGGAATTTTAGAGATGCTTGGGAGTACAGATCGTGAATAAGTTGTTATAAGGTAGGGAGATTGTAAGATCCCAACCTTTTCTAGATATGTCTCCATATCATTTATTGGTTTTATTTTCCCTAGTTTTTAGTATATTTTGTTTGGGTTTTATATTGGGTGTGCTTGGGTGAAAATTTGAGAAAAATATAAGGAAGAAGGGAAGTTCATAGTTGGTGCACGGTTTTCCCAAACCATGTGCCCTGGTCCTACAAACCGTGAAACCCCTCATAGAGAGGGATTGAATGTATGTCACATGGTTTTTAAAACTTTTCACCCTCTTAATAGAAACCATTCACCCCCCCCCCCATAAGAGGCACACGATTAAGAAACGCAGTTTGGAAAAGCACGTGCCCCAACCTAGAAAATCAGGCATGAGATTTTAATATACCAAAAAATTAGATTTAAAATTTAAAAACCTCCCATATTAGACCTAAATATACCCTATCATATAAATAAATGATTTCTATAATTTTTTTAGGCTCTTAGATGAATTCCTGGGACTTCTGACCTCCTTTCTTCGCAATTCAAATCCCGTATTGAAGATATACACCTCTCTCGATAAGTAAATCTCATCTTGATTGGTTTCCTATCTTATTTCCATTATTTTCCCATTATTTGATGGGATTTTTCACCTATTAGTATTATATCTAGATCTAGTTTTTATGGATATTGTTTCATTTGTTCTTGGATCTAGGATTTGAATCAAGATCTCATTCTTCGTCGTGGTTAGGGTTATTCCACTTAAATTGGGGATTTCCATTAGCGAGCATTTGTCACTGATTTCAACGTAGGTGGTATATTATTCAAATACCAATTTATTAATTTCAATTGCATGTATTTAATTTTAGAATTTCTATTTGATGATTAGCAATTTAGTTTCCTAAATTTAATTAATTAATTTGGTGAATTAATTAAATAAGGGATTGTGAATTTGGGGATGTTTTATTGATTGAATTGGACTAATTAATTATTTAATTAGATTAATTAATTTTATAATTAATTAATGAATAATTTTGTTATTATATAATTGAACAAATTGGATTGATTAATCTTTGGATTAATTAATAGGGATTTTTTTAATATGTAGTTATTTGAATTGGATTAATTAATTGTTGAATTAATTAATTAGGGTTGTTGTGATTATAAAATTATTTATTTGATTAATTAAATTTTGTATTAATTAATTTAATTGATGTGATTAATTAATTTTTAGATTAATTAATGGAATTGATGTGATTAATTATTTGTTGGATTAATTAATGGAATTCATGTGATTAATTAATTATTGAATTAATGAATGGAATGATATGAATATGAAATTTTTGATTTGGATTAATTAATTTCTGAATTAATTAATTTTGATATTATGATACATGTGATATTTTAATACATGTGATATATGTGATTGATTGATATATGAGTGTGGGACACGGAATGATGCTCCAAATACCTATAGAGTACTAACTGCATCCATGAAAATATTATTGTATGAGATAGGGACTGATAATCCAAATAACCATGGGGTGTGGGATAGAGAATGATGATCCAAATACCCATGGGGTTCTAGACACAACATTATATTTCCATGAGAGTGGTATTGGAATATGGTTCTAATTAATTGTGATAATGAATTTAAATGACCTGGATAATGAAATCTCATGTTTTATAATAAAATGTGAATTGAATATATGAAAAGGTTCAAACTCTGGAATGGGCCTAAGCAGGTATTGACAGTTCAGGTGTCCTCGGAAACCTAGGGGTTTATACAGTTAATAAAGGATTATTGAATAAATTTAAACTATTTACTTTATTACTTTTATTAATTTCTCTATACAACTTCATACATTGTTATTTACTAGATACTATTTTAGACATCATTGTTTGTGGCATACTAAGTTGTAGTCACACCCTACTCAGTCTGTCTGATCAGTACCCAAGTAGATTTCATGGTTGCAGGACAGGTTAAGGGCAAGGTCCCTATGTTAGATGGTTTATATGGGATGAAGGATAGATGAGGGAACCGGACTTTTATTCAAGAACCACTTGGGATTTTTCAGTGTATTTGTTTATTTTTGGGTTTTTCATATTGACACTTGACATGAACTTGGCATGACATATCTATTGCTTTAGTTTTTTGTATTATATTTCGTGCTTTGGTCATTATGTGATATTGGTATCACTGTAGTTATGATTATATTATTTGGTTTTTGTTTATTTATTTCTGCTATGGTATTACTCTAATAAATAGTGTATAGTCTCCCCTTGATCGATATTAGACCCTCGCTACTAGTCAGTGGTGTCTGGCGTATGGAGAGGCATGTTTGAGGTCATGTGACAAACCAGCTCGGTGCACCAGTGTGTGGCACCTGGGTTGGGATGTAAAAAAAATCGTAGTAAATAATTAAACTAAGTTTATTATTCAAAAATATAAATAATGTATGTGAAGATCTCGACTTGAGGTAAGGGACACTTTACTTTAAAAACTTTATTTTAAATTTTTTAATGATTTATTTTCTAAATATTTATATTCTATGTCCATATTCTTAAAATTACTATATTGATGTATTTATATTGACATAAGTTAATTATAAAGTACATTTTAGGTCTCTTTTTTGTTTCTTTTTAATGTTTTCAAATGGAATATTTTTATGTGTTTTAAATGGAACATTTTTAATTTCTTTACAAAAAAAATAAAAGTTCTATTTTAATGTATATGACATAATCAGTTTTTACCGCTATTGTAATTTTTATTTTATTTTTGGATTACTTTATAATATTCCATGTTTTCTAAAATAAAAAACCCTATTTATCTTTATAATAATTATTTAAAAAAGGTTTTTAAATGGAATGGGTATTTTTTATATCTAGAAATGTTTTTCTTATTGGTGTAATGGATCTCTCTAAACAACCTTTTTTCTTCATCTTATGAACAATATCTCTCTAACTCACTTTATATCTCTCTTTAATGTTATATAATTATTATAAATTATGTATATATGTCTCCCACATATATACCTAGATTATTTTACCTTCATTTTATGGGGTAATACAAGCCTTATGTTTATTTTTCAAATTCCTTCTTTAGGAAAGCTCTTTGATTATGATATAAGGAAATATTATAAAACTCGTTTATTTCTATGGGTAATTCTTATATTTATTCCTTATGATTGATTTCCTTTTATATAATTAATAATCATGAACATGTTATGATGGGTGTGCTAAGATATCTCTCCAATGCATTAGGTGATTTTTTTTGTCTCATGACATATTATTTATGGGATTATGGAGTAAACCAAATTCACAATGGGACACTATCCACAATGTGATTTTGTCTTGAATGTTATCCTTGACTTTTACTTATTTCATGTTTTCTTTTTAAACCACATTTCATATGTTTTCATTATATTATGATACCATGTTCTTTATATTATGCTCTCATGTGATTACTCATGAGTTTATATCTAAATGAAAGTATATGATACTTCATATATGTGAAATGTATAATTTTTTTGAATTTTTTTTATAATTTTTTCATGATTTCAAAGGATTCTTTATGAATTTTATTTTAACATTAATATTTATTTTGAAATATTTTATGAAAATATTTGGTTATAAAAGTTGATTTCTTGAGTAATGTAATTTTTATTTTGGGCCCAAGGTTTAATTTTGAAAATGAAAAATCTTGTATAAGTATTAATGAACTAACATGTTTATATATTTTTATATGCCCCTTTATGAGATTTTTATTCTCATTTCACATTTTTAAATGTTTTTCACAAGGTTTAATAATGAATAGAAAATTTAATTAAGTCATAGTTTTGGATATGGAGGTTACCTTGAGAAAAGAATTCATGTATTTATAAAGAACTTATTTTTTGGGGGAAATTGATACTATATAGAAATGTTCAATTTGAAATAATTTTTCCTAATTCTCTAAAAATCTAAACCTAAAAATTTCCTTGGGTACGTAAGTGATCCAATATTTCCTTTTAATGTTGTAAGTTTTGATGGATAACATCATGTCACATTTATTGGTATCAAAACCATAAATGTAAAGATTATTCTTTTTAGAATCAGATCTAGATGTGTGGGTTTGGGGATGTTATATAGTGCATGGTGTTCTACAATGCCTCTAGAGGTGGGCTCTGGTGTATGTTGATGCAGAGGCAAGTGGTGGTAGCTTATGGTTTTAGGCAGTTGCGGCCTATTGAGAAGAACTATGTGACCCACTACTTAGATCTTAAAGTAATGTTCTTCACCCTGAATAGGTGGAGTCATTATCTTTTGGGTAAGTGGTTTTGGTCTACTCAAACCACCAGTCTCATGTACATGTTTTCCTAAATAAACCTTAATCTGAGACAGAAAGATCACCTGGATTTACTATGGGACTATGAATTTGAAATAGTTTATACTTCATGAAATGGAAACTTGGTTCAAATACCCTTATCATGAAATCACAACCTCACTTGGTGGTGGTGGTATCAGAGTAGTTGGCCTATTTTCAGTTGACCTTGGTAGAGGAAAGAGGGATAGGTTATCTCCAGTCAATGATAGTGACACTACTGCTTCTCTAGAATGTAAGAGAGGCTTAGTTATGTGACATTAATTTTGATGTTCCACATGACCAAATATCATTAGGATATGCGGTGTATGTATTTTATGAATGTGGGGATCATGCCATCCTTTTTTATGGATAGAAATTGGTTTTGATATCATTTTGTGAGGAGGTGTTGAGGGAGTTTCATACCTCCCCCTTGGTGGTATATCCTAGGGTGATGAAGATGTATCATGAACTTTTATGGAAGTTTTGGTAGGAAGGTATGAGGAAAAATGTTACAAATTTTTATTATTGATTCCAAACATGTCAGTGGATGAAGGTGGGATATTTGTTTCCAATAGGTTTGACTCAACCAATTGAGATTACCTAATGGAAGTGGGATGACATAAAAATGGATTTTTTGATGGGGATTCTGCATACTTCTAAATGCCATGACACTTTATGAGTGATTATTACCAAGTCATCTCACTTTCTTTCCATATTAAAGTAGAGTTTGATGGATATTTTGGGGTACTTGTACATATGGGATATTATTTTACTTCATGGGGTTCCCTCAATGATTGTTTGTAACTATGATTATCATTTCATGTTGTGATTTTGGATAGGTTTTGCATGAGGCTTTCAGGACCCAGTTATTGATGAGCGTTCATTCCACCCCCGAATAAATGGATAAACATAACGAATCATCTAGGTTTGGAGGATATATTGATAGCCTACATGTTGAACTTTGTTCTAAGTTAGGAGGTTCAATTTCCATTATAATGTTACATTTATAATAAAAATTATCACTATTATATTTCCATGTAACCATTAAAATCTCTATATAGGAGACCATATAGGTCACCCTTGTACTTGATAGAGATATGGGAGTCATCTCTTATATAACTAAATCCAGTGTAGGAAATGATAAAGAAATTTCAAGTGATCGACGAGTGAATGAGGATTGATCAAAGATAGAAAAAATATTATACATGCCTATTTCATAGCCCTTAGAGTTTGAGCAGGGAGACCATGTGTTCTAGATGATATCTTCATGATAAGGTTTGTGGAGGTTTGTTTAGGGTAACAAATTATCTCTAAGGTTTATCGGGTCATTACAAGTCTTACATAAAGTTTCATATGTTTATTATTGCCTAGTATTACCACCGAAGTTGGATTGGGTGAATGTTTTCTTGTATATATCGTAGTTAAGGTGATACGTGCATGGCCCATGAGACATATTTAACTAGAGAAATCTAGAAATTGAAAAAGGATCCACCTTTTTAGAGTGTTTGGTGTCCATTGAGGATCAATAAGAGAGAATACTTTGTGGGTGAGCTATCTTGTTTGTGTTGGTGGCATGGGAACCTCCAGGATATCTCATGGGAGCATGAGAGCTAGATGTAGCCTCAGTACCCTCAGCTTTTCAAGTAGTTTTTTGTCTTTCAGGGAGAAAAGCCTTGAATTTGGGAAGAATGTAACAACTCTAGTTTTTTTGTTTAGACCCTTTGGATATTTTTATATATATAGCTAGGTTTTACTCTAGAGTTGGTGTGGTCTAAAGGGTATCTTAGGACCAAAAAATCAATATATATAAAATATTAAATATATTAAACCCCAAACATGTACCTTTTTGGAAATAATGGTCTTTCCATTTATCAAAGGCTTTGATGGCAAATCAAATTTTATGGTAAGATCTGGAACACGGGGTTTGCCATAGGTTTTATACAAAACAGATTTTAATTCGATGTGTATTCCTAGGAAAATGCATTAATTAAATTAAATAATAAATAAATATAATTTATTTAATGTTTACCATAGTTCAAGCATCCATTTAAACCATGTTATGGCCAACCTCTAGGGTTAACTACATAACACTATGAAATTGATATTTTTCATAGATTTCACCATGGGGACCTTTGGCGACTGAACTAATGGGGATCGAAGATAGACGGTATTATTTTTGTGAGATTATCATCAACAATAGGGTTATTAGATCTCACAAATGAAAATGACATGGAATTATTCTTCATCAGCGATTGATCCAATCATCAGGTAGGATTTTTTTAGGGATTTTTTCACCTTACCATTCTATATTTTTGCAACATGAATTAGTTTATCTCCTTTGGATCTGAATTTTCTCTCATATTTTCATAACCTAGTCAATTTAAAATTGATATTTTTATTATTTATGATGATTTATTCTACATTATTTGGTTCCCACTATGAAAATCATTGGTCATATTTGTATCAACCAACAGTGATATTCACTTTGATGTTTCTTTGGTTTTCTCCCACCATTCTTCACATCCTTCACCATCGGCCCTATTCTAGGTGGTAGTTCAACTATTTTCTATCCATTTTTAATCATTATTGAACCCCCATATTCATATTAATGTATGTAAAAATGAATTTGATGATCATGGTGCCTGGAGATTCAAGAAACGTGGGAGGAAATGAGATCTACGGATGGATCAGTTTCTATTTCCTTGAGTTTGGTTGTATGGGAATTATGGTCTTCAGTGATGATTTCTAATTTAGATATATAAAGGTGGAAAATAGACTTATAGTGGTGACATATATGTGATCAATTCATGTAGATGTATCTTGGGTGTGAGTTTGGGTGAGATCGGCGGCGGCGATGTGTTCCCTGTGAAGGAGATGAATTTGGCCCAAAGAACATGACTACATATTTCATATTTTGAGGAATACACATAATATATCCTTTTTATTTATAGCAGATAGGTTTTTTGACCATGTTAAATATAGCACGGTCATGTGGTGAGACCATAAGTTGTGTGACTCAACAAGGTTAGTTGATCCATGTTCAAGGAGAGATGGTATCTTTTTTGACATCTAAGATACAATGTGTGGTGATGTGATTAGAAGGATTCTTCCAGCAACTATTGGACAATGAAAAGACTGAGTCATGATCATCATAGTAATGTTGGGTTTGGTACACCCCTAATGATTGGATTTTATAGGGTGTTATTCCCCCATATCATATATACTAGTTCTGTTAGTACTCCCCCACATTACAAGTAATGGGTCTTTAATTAGCAGATTTTTTTCACCCCCGCCATCGAGCTCCAGTGGGGATAGGGTCCTCCACTTGGGTTGGTACTCCATCAACTATAGTACCCATTGGCAAGATATATGTTCTCCATTATGATTCTCATGATGTTTTATATGGTTCTTTATTTTAGATATGGTATCTATGGAGCTATAGGAAGACTCATCATTCTTATCTAGGCTATGAAGATTGAGATTCCTCTATCTCTCTTCGATTAGGGTTTCTTTATATGCATATATGTTTTTGGGTTTATTTTCCTCTACTTATATATTGATTCAAGATGGCTATTTTATTTTATTTATTCCCCTTTAGTTTTTGGGGAGTCCTATAGAGTATGTATATAATCAACCATGCATGGTATTTTCTCAAATGTGTCATGTCTTATGTAGATGATAGATGGTTAGATGGGGACTTTGGCAGGCCTAGTTTAGCTAGATCTTTGTAGTCCATGATGAAGATGGTCATAGTTTGGTGGTTGGTATTGTAGATTCTGATAAAGACATTACCCCTCATCAATTGTTAGGTTGATAAACCCTTTATTTTAGGTTCATTGTGTATTTTTTCCCTTACCATACTTTGGATGTATTTATATTTCTACACTCGGTATATTTTTTAGGTTATTACAAGAATTTGTTTCTTATTATTTTAGTAAATTATTTTACCATATAGGGTTGTGATATATTAGAGGTGTTCATGCATACAGGTTCATTAGGATAAGGCCTCTCATTTTTGAGATATTCATACTTGGTTTCATTCACCAGCCTCTGACCAATTGGAAGCAGGATTGGGGTGTCAAACTTGGTTTACTTTTAGTCCAGGAAGGGCCCTGGTGGATTGGGTCATGATAGAATTTCTATCTAAAATAGATCATAATATTTTTATGTATAATACAAGGTAATCAATACATTAGTGGGAGATTTTACTAGCCCTATCTACACAAATGTTATATCATGAAAAACCTTTCATTCTATGTGGTAGAACCTCCTCAATACTTATAAAGGTGATTCAAAATTCTAAGAAGTAAAGATATGGTTATTATGAAATAAATATGAATATATAAGTATGATCTCGGATGAATCGATTGATGAATTTTTTAGTCATTTTAACATTCATGTATAAGATATTCATGAACTTAAATAGATCTTAAAGATGTAAAATTTTTAAGATAATTCTTAGAATATTTCCTCCTCAATTCAATGAAAAAGTTTTAGTTCTTGAAGATAAATATACAAATGAGGTGATGCTGGAAAACCTCCACAAAAATAGTATGAGATATGAAATATTGAACAATGATAATGATTTTTTTCCAAAAGAAAACTCTTAGGGGATAATATTCAAGGATATAAATAAAATTTCATTGAGAGATGATCATGTGAATGAGGAAGTTGATGAGATGATGTCCTTTATTTCCCCTAATATTAAAAATGGAAAAAATAAATTTAATGGGAAACTTCCAATTGCTTATTTCAAATATGGGAAAGTGGGGCATTTTCTTATTAGTTGTACTGGTAAATTTTAAGATAATGATCAGGAAAAATAACTAGTGAAGAAAACATTCAAAGTAATGAATTTCAAAAGGAAAATATAATAAAAACTATTCAAGAAGAATAAACTTTTATCTAGAGAAGAATAAAAATTGGATGAAACATAAGTGGAGGAGGTTGAGGACTATAAATACCACAAATAATAAGTCATGGTGGTTATTATAGACAAGACACAAGTTTAAGATAATGATGATGATGATGCAATAATTGAAGGAAGAGTTAGTCTTAAAGCTGAACTTGAGTAATCTATTAAATAAATTGACATTTGGAGGCTTAAAAAATAAATATAATATATTTTTTTATAAAACAAACTCTATATCCAACAAAAATAATAGGAATATTCAAGACTAAAAGTGGATATTGAAAAAATAAAATTTTTAAATTTTGTAAATTCTAAGAAATTGGTTGAGTTGAGGCTCAAAGTTGAAGAACATGTATAGGTTATTGATGGTGTGACTGGATCTATAAAATATAGAGTTAAAATAATAAAATATGTTTAATGATAAGTCATGATATGGTTATAGAAGTATGATGATCGGGAATAATTACTTACTCCTGGTCTATCATCAAGAATTTCGAGTGTAATAGACACTAAGGAATCTTGCGGGGTGTCCACTAAAAATTTTATTATACTAGGTGTATATATTTTTAAATACAAAGTTAAATTAGTGATAGAGATTGACTAAAAGTAAATAGAGGTATTGATTGAAGAAAAACCTCAAGAACTCACTCCCTAGAAGAAGGTCGTTTTGAGCAACACAAAATTGACAAAAAAAACCAACATATAGAGGAATTAATACCCAAAAAACACACCAAATGTTAAATGTTATTATTTTGGAAAGATAAGAAACTCGCAATATATGTGTTCCATAGAAAATATGCACTTTAAGTATCATTATTAACAAAAAAATATGAGAACAATATCCTTTTCATCGTATGTTTTTAATGGTTATTTCTTTTATTGTAAAGGTTATGTCCACAAAACTATGTATTGATCATCAAGATAATAAAGGGATATACCCAAAGAAACCCAAATGGGAAAATCACAATAGTTGGAAGATTCATTGAGTAGGATAAAAATAGAAAATTGATATGCCGCTTTGTAAGATGAGGAGGAATTTATATAACTAGAGGTGGATCAAACTAATTTACAACCAAAGGAATAAAATCACAAAACATAGATCAAAAAGGAAATATATGAGAAAGATAATGTTTAGAAATTTATTTGAGAGCGACTGATAGAGTCTGAGCATGGATTTTAGGTAATGGATACACTTCCCACATGATGAGAAATAAATACCTGGTAATGGGGATGAAATTTTACAAGGATGGGGTTGTGAGATTCAACGATGATGAGGGGCTAAAAATTATTACTTCTCAGAAGGCCAAAGTTGGTCGAAATATTTTATGTGGATATATATTCTCTTGGTTGAAGGTCTCATACATAATTTATTTAGTGTAAGTTGACTATAAAACTCAGGACATACTGTGGAGTTAAAAAATAATTCATGAACTATCAAAGGAATATATGAATCTATTATTTGACAATGTAAGAGAACCAAAGGAAACCTTTATCTAATCAGTGGAGAATAGGATACATGGTTGTTTTCCAAGGAGAAAGAAAATAGATTTTGGCACGAGAGTCTTTTTAATTTTATCCAAAGATACTTGGAATACTTGGTTAAAATTGAAGGATATTGAGACCTCCATATACTTTCATCTTATCAAACTCACATGTGTGACACTTATTAAAAAGGTTAGATTGTTCAGAAATATTACAAGTCAAAAGGGAAAAATTCAACAAGACTTCTTGAGCTTATGTATATGGATATGTGTGGTCCAATGAAATTGAAATACATATATGGGAAAATTTATTTTATCTTATTCATTTATGATCACAATTGGATGGAATTTCTTATGGTCATTTCTCACAAATCTGATGTGTTCCAGTGTATTACTCATTATCTAAGAATCATAGAGAAAATTATTCTTCTAAAGATTCAAAATTTATGGTCCAATAATGGTAATAATTTTACTAACAATCAAGTCAAATAGTTTCTTAAAAATCATGGAATAAGACATTGAGTGTCAGTATTAAGGACTCCTCAAAAAAATAGAGTCATTGAGAAGATAAACTAAATCATCCATAATATGTCTTAGACAATGCTCATTGAAAATAAACTAACATATAACTATTTGAATAAGGTTGATATTATGTCAATATAAATCTCCAGAATATATTTATTATGTTATAATAAAGATAATACTCTGTGTGATATGTGGTATGGGAAGAATTCAACATTTTAGTACTTTCAAGTTTCTAGAAGTAAATGTTTTATCATAAACAAATAGAATCATAGGAAGTTCATAGATCATGGGGATAAAGTTACTTTCCTCAGATACTTATCCAAAAGTAAGAGATATAAGTTATATAATAAAAGGATTGAAAAAATTATGGAAATATAAGATGTAATGGTTGTTAAGAATGAGAAAAATTCTTTACATGGTGAGAAAATTTTATAACAATATAATAAAGAAATTGAGGAAGAAAGTGATTTTAAAGTGAGTATATTAGGGGGAGCTCATGAGGTTATATAAGATTTATAATAAGATTCTAAAAATGATGAAAACATAATAGTGATAATTGTTATAAACTAGAAATCTACCATGGTGGAAATCAATAATAACAATATTATTGGAGATCGGATAGCCCAAGTTCAAACTTGAATAATGAAACTCAATTGAAATACTTCTATTTATCTTAAGTAGAACCTAAAACCTTTGAAGAGGTTATTAATGGGGGAAATTGGCTTAATTTTATGAATAAAGATCTTGACTAAATTATAAATAATGAGACTTTGGAAGCTAATCTAAGTCCAAAGAATTTTTTTTATCAAAACCAAGTGAGTTTTATGAAATGAACTTAATGAATATGTAAATGTAACAAGGAACAAGTCACATATTGTCTTCAAGGGATATTCCCAAATTTATGGCATTTATGTAGGCAATTCATTTTCTCCTATATCTAGACTTTAAATAATAAGATTGTTTCTCTCTATTGTTGTAAAAAGAGGATTTAAAGACTATCAAATGGATGTAGAATTGATATTTTTTAATATAGTTATTTAATAGGAGGTTAAAATAGAGAAACCATGTGGTTTTCTAGTGGATGAAGATGAAAACAAGGTGTATTTGTTAAGTAAGGTTGTGTATGGCCTAAAATAAGCACCAAGGGCCTGGTACTCATGTTTGGATCAGTACTCGAAGAGGATTGGTTTTTAAATACAAGGGGTTAATTAAATTTTTATATCAAGAAGAAAAAGAGTAGTGGATTGTGGTGCTTATTTATACGGATGACATCATTTTTAGAGCCTTAGATGTTTCAAAATGTAAGAAATTTTCAGAATTCATGAGGGGTGAATTCAAAATGTCTTTGATTTGAGAGTTATCATTTTTACTTGTCTTATAGGTGATACAAAGAAAGTATATAACATTTATTTCTCAAAAAATAATATTTCAATGAGGTGTTTAAAAGGTTTAAAATGGATTATTTATGGCTAATGAAAAATATATTATTGATCGAGATGAAATTTTCAAAGGATGAGGAAGGAAAGGAGGTTGATATTACACTTTATAGGTAGTTCATTAGAAGTTTACTTTACCTAACATCCACATGACCAAACATAATTTTTTCCACATGTCAAGCAGATTTCTATAAAATTTGTTCCAAATAAATTCATATATAAATTGTGAGATGAATACTTTGTTACATCAATAAAACAATGGATTTTGGATTGTTTTATTAAAGCACTTTGCATCTAAAACTCTTGGGATCTATGAAAGTATATTGGGTAGGTTTGGTGGGTGAACAAAATTAAACTTATGGAGGTGTATTCTATATTGATAGTTCTTGTGTCTCTTGGATAAGGAAGAAGAAATATCACATCTCTTTAAGCATGATGGAGGCTGAATATGTCACAATTAGTCAATATTGTACCCAATTGATATTGATGAGACAATAGTTTGAAGACATTGGGTAGGAATTGTTATCTCCATTATCAAGTGTCATAACATTAGTTTTTAAAATCTTATAAAAAATCAAATTCATTATTTTAGGACCAAGAACATTTAAATTGAATCTCATTTAATAAAGGGGAAGGTAGAGTAAAAAATTGTGACATTTGACTATGTGTCTACTCAAAATAAATTGGTTGATAGTATGACCATGGAACTTCCCAAGTAAGATTTTGAAATGAATTTATTGGATCTCTAAGTCCAAATAAATCACTCCAATTAGATGATCTATAGAAGGGACCCCCACTCTTCCATGGTAATTTCAAATTATAGAAAGGTATGATCACTTTCTTATTTTAAATGTTTGTCCTTCTAACTATTGGTTGTGAAATTTTAGAGAGGTTATCTTTGTATCCATTGATAATGGGGGTTTTATGAGTAAGGGGCGCAACACTATTTTTGAAAATAGGAGAGTGATTAAAATATTAGTCGAGGGTATAGAAGCTTCGAAGGAAAATCAATCATGAGTATGAAAGTTTAATGAGGCATTTTCATAAGGATATTTTCATTTAATTAGTGTTCATAACACCTATATTGTCTCAATTGATATTATAGTTTATTTTCATTGTATCATTTCAATTATCCTTGAAGTAAATAGGCTCAATATGCATTTGTGATCAGATCTAGTTGGTTTTGACACTTCTTATATGTTAAATTGAAAAAATCTAGTTTGATGTTTTCAAAACAATGAAGGGGATATTGTTAAAAAATATCCTTGGAGTATTTTTTGAGTTGTTTTTTTTTTTGAAAATTAAGTGGAATTAATCTTCAATAAATTTTACTTCACTGATTAAAATTCACATTTTTTATTTCAAAGGAGGTTTAAAGGAGTTCTGGATCATTTTGTTGTATTTGAAATTTTGCTAAGTCATGTTCTATATAGGATTCATCCAGTTGTACATTTGAGTTATTCATAAAAAATGTACAAGTTATTCTATATATAATATTGAAATTTATCAAAATTAAATATCTATGTATGGGTTATTTTCATTTATGTATGAGTCAGTTAAATTCATGTATGGGTCATTATTACTTTATAAGAATATTTTAGAGGAGTATATGAGTCATTAATTCAGTGAATAAGAGTGATTAACACCTACATATAAGTTAACATCTCTATTTATGAGTGATTATTTACTAAATGTGACCTACTAAAGGTTGTGTATGAGTCATATGGAACTTGGAGTTTTTTTCTAGAGTGGTTTAGCTAATATTTGAATGTTGGAATTTATTTTGTTAATTATAAGATATGGTTGATAAAATAAGTATGGAAGAAATCAATCCATGTTTAAAGGGGGATTCAAGCCATGATTTTTTGATAATCTTAAGAAGGTTTGAGTCAAATTTTTTGGAATTGAAAGTGTCCACATTGCTCATCATGGAAAGGGGAGGGGTGACGTTGAGAGTATTATAAAAACATGTTGTGTGAATTTTTAAATGTATGATTTGGAAAGAGATTATTATTTTTATTTTAAATGATTATATTTTTTTGATTTGGAATTATATTTTTTACATCATGGAAAGTATTTCATTGACATTTCCTTCTTTTAAAATTATTTATAATTCAATAGGTCAAGTGATATTTTTTAGAAACATCCAGAGAAAATACTTCTAAAAATAAGTTGAAAATCTCTTGAGAAAAGTGTGTAGATTGAATTAAAAAGTTAGGAGGGATAAGTAATGGAATATGGCATTGAATAATTCTAGTTTTCATGATCTAAACAAAAGAAGAAAACATGGGTTGGATTTTCTTGATAAAATAGAACTTAAGTATATGAGTTTGTAAACCTCATGCTAAAAACAGAAATAGAAAGAAGAGGGTGATCCATGAGATTTATCATAGGAAGGTTTATATAAAGTTTTTCAATAAAAATAAAGTGAAACGTATTTTTCTGCTATCATTGGTGTATTTTTCATCTACTTTTCATGGAAGGATAAGACAATTACAGTAAGAGTGGAGTGTTTAATTCTATAAAGAGAGCGATGAGATTTCTATTATTCATGGTTGTAAACCAAGGGGGTCTATGTAGCTTCTCTAAAACTTATAACAAAAAAAATATTGGGTTTAATACCCTAATTTTATAGTCACATTTCCATTCATGCTTTTCGGATTAGCCCATTTATGTGAAGAAAGTAAAATATCTCACATCTCTCTATTAATGTTTTCATTATTTTATACTGATCATGAAGAAGATATAGGTGTTCCAAATAACTATGGAACAACATCATTTATGGGGAGATTAAAATTTTATATACCCTGATCCATCCCCCCTCTCTTTATATAAGCCTTATTTGGGGAAAACATGAGTATTTTCATTTCATTGAAAGCATTAAAACATTAAAAAATAACTTCTATATTATTTTTTAAAACCAATTTATATAAAATAAAAAAAGAAATTATTAAAAAAAGAAATATAAATGTTTTTTAAAATACAAAGTTTGATGGAAATTATTATTTCATCATTAAGGTAAGTAGTGGACCAATTTTGATCTCTCACTTTAATCATGAAATGTAAAATTTTCTATTTTCATATAAATAAAATAGTATCTTTATAAAACCTGAGTGTGAAAATTTGGGTTTTTATGACAACCAAAATAAAATAAATAACCATATGATTTTTTTACCTATCATTTTAATAAAAAAATTCAATAATTTTTTTTATTTTTTTTATTTTTTTTATCAATTTTGTATAACCATTCCATTTTTTATTTTAGTTTTCAGTTAACTGTTATGTAAAATAGAATTTTTTTCCTTAACTACATTATACAAAAACTATAAATCATAAGTAAATCCATAAATATTATAAAAAAAATTATTCTAAAATAAACATAAATTTATAGAAAAAATATTTTACTTTTTATAACTATAATCAACCTCATAGGTAGCGGTGGATAATTTTCAATTTAGGATACAACCAAATCAAAAATAAATAACCATGTTATTTTTTATTATCATTTTAATAACCAAATCTGATAACCATTTTTATTATTTTTTCAATTTAATTTATTATTTTTTCCTAACTATACAACTATTTTTATTTTAGTTTTGAAAAAAAACATTCAGTAATCCATTATGTTAAAAAAACTCTCACCCTGACCACATTGGAAAAAAAACACAAGATCATAAAAAAATCCAAAAAAATTATAAAAAAATTATTTTAAAACGAATTTATTAACAAATATTTTATGAAATATTAATGTGAGGATTTTATAATGATAATAATGATGATGAATCCTCATTTCCCAACAAAACTCTTCATATTCCCAAACCTTTGGTTTATCTAACCTTTAGAACTCCAACTGTTAGATTAGATATTATAAGGATTAATCTTAACTATTGGATCATATCATATGTACTCTATATATATGGCTATGTGTTAATGAAATGGGTGAAATTTTTGGGATCTATATTGTGTTCCCTATGATTCTTGTTTTTATCTTATATTTTTATTTCCATTTGTTATCATTATCCTCATACAAAAAATTTTGTGCATTTCATCAATGATACGTGTCACCTATGATCAATAATTTGTTCCCAGTTTCAAAATTCATCATGGTTTCAATCAATGTTCGATCAATTTCACAACACATTATCAGCATTATCATCTTCTTTTTGTTGTTAATCATGATGAAACTATCATGAGGGTAAGATAATTCTTACATGAAAAAGTTATGTTACATGTTTCTCCAAACATTCATCTTTTTTCATACTCTTTCCTGTGTGCATCGGATCCACTCATTATAATAGCTACACAAAATGGTGATTCATGTTTTCTATTCAAGATATTTTAAAATTTAATTTTCCCCTCTTGATAAATTTCAAGATAATATATGATTTTCTTAATATTTTTATGTGGAAAAAATAATTATCTTCTAAAGAGTAGTAATGACTCACAAATGCTAAAATTCTAGTTCATTCCTTGAAGTAAATGTGATTAGTTAATAACTCATATAGTCGATGTTGAGAAAAAAAACATCCATCAAATAAAATAATGAAACAGTGTCACCTAAAGTGTATAAATGATAAACATCACATAATTAACATACATCTATGTTTTGAAGTAAATTTTCTAATCATGTCTGAAAAATGAACTGACATAATATAATTTAATATATCTTATCTCTTTGTAGACCCAAAAGGTGTAAAACTTTATTATGTTTAAATAATCATGAAGAAGATGATATTTATTTTATTAACATGTATCCCCTGAAGTAGATGAAAATGTTGAATTGAATTTTCTTGTTATTGTATTAAAGATGCTATAAAACCCAAACAAATAATTTTATTCTATTCTTTTAATTAAATAAGAACATTTATTTTAAAGGTTTTATTTTATTCCTCAGATTGAATATAAATATATATTATTTTATTTTAAATCAAGATTTTGGTGAATATGATGTTTTTTGAATAATCATTGTGTTTTATTTGTTT
Source organism: Viscum album (assembly GCA_963277665.1). Taxonomy (NCBI): domain Eukaryota; kingdom Viridiplantae; phylum Streptophyta; class Magnoliopsida; order Santalales; family Viscaceae; genus Viscum; species Viscum album. The sequence continues at coordinate 180,449,469 of OY728130.1, forward strand.
ATAACAAATAATAATAATAATATAACCATAGAAGTGGTTTGATAAAAATAAACATTTAAATAGAACAATTAATATTAATAATGAATATAAAATAATGCATCCCTATAGGATAATATGAAAATAGTGTCATTTGGCATTATATTAAAAGTTATCTTTGTTTATCAATTATTTCTCTTATTTTAGTAATATCGAATAAATACATTATCATTTATCACAAGTTCATGGATTATTAATATCATCTTATGTAATTTATTCGATATTATACCATGAAGTGGATATTATTCCTATTATAGTTTATAGATTATATAACATAATTACATAACCATTATAATCCAATATATTTTTTGAAAATTATTTTACCACCTGAAGTGGTTAAATAATGATTATCATAATAAATAAAATTAGTATTTTATGAAAGATGGTAATTATTGATAAATAATTAATTATAATTCATGAATAATGAAATTAAATGAATAAATTAATTCAGTAAAGTGAATGTAATTACATTATATCATTCCTTAAATAGAATGAAATTATTTATGAAAAATTTCATATGATTTTTTCTACCTAAACTTACAATTTTATCATGAATATTTGAGAGTTGATAAGGTTTTATTAAATGATTACTATATAATTTGGTAAAGTGAATGTTTTTATTCTATGAATTATAATTTATTATGATGATGAGGTGTGTGTTGTGAATCCATAAAATTCTTTAACATTGGTTCTATCTACCACATTCACCTGCTTCAAAAATATGTGGGGCTCCGCTCCCAAGTAGATGTATTGTAAAATAATATTCCAAAATATATCTTAATTTTCTTGGTTGTGGCCCTAACCCATTATGATTGAATTATGAATTCATCAACCCCCAAAAGTAGAAATTATAATAACAAAAATGATCATAAACAATGGAAGATCCTGAAAGTCTTATGTATATATCATGAAGAAAAATATTTATAAATATTATTTTGATTAAATTATTTAAAAGAACTCATATATGAGTTATTATATGCACAGTTAAGTAAATTTAATAATAGATAAAATTAATTAATTTCTCTAAACGAGATAATATATTCCTATATGGTGATAAAAAAATTAATGTTTTTTTATATCTGAAGTATCGATGAGATATATCAATGTTATTCTTGAAAATGAATATCATATGAAGACATTGGATAAAATAGGTACCTTGACATGCAACAATAATTCATAAAAATTGATTATAAATAATTTCTTATATAAAATCGAATCAATAATGGTAAACCATAAGTTTACTAATCCTAAAAATTTAAATATATGACATAATGGTTTAGTTTTCACATGATCAATTATAATGAAAGATATTAATTCAAGTATACATGAACATCAATTTATTGATAAAATAGTAGAAATTCATCAAGGGGAGAATGACAAATTTATTTAATGTATGTGTATCTACTAAATTATTAAAAAATCCATTCTCATTATATTTTTATGAATTCACCCTATATAATAATTTCCTATGAGTTATTGATTATTAAGGTACCTATTATTGAGGTAAATTATTTATATCATTAACAACTATTTTTGAAATGATTTTTCCATATATTTATGAATAAACAATTATGAAGTATATATGGGTGTTCCCACCTACCATGTGATCTATTTAAATACTATATAAAATATAAATATACTAAATGGTCACATGTGTTATTATTTGTTGGAAAGTATACATTTCATGTTATACATTTTGATTAAAATAAATATTGAGAATCACATAGTATATACAAAGTGGTCTTGTAAGACAATTGAAAACATCATATCTTTCTAGATTTTGTCCCTAAAGTGACACTAATACCAGAAAAATTATGACATCTCATTCAATGTGGTTGATAATATATTTTAATTTTTAAATGCATTCAAAACTCACTGATTGTAATAGATTTTCATAGATGTCAAAATCACAATAGTTTTCCACAAGTATTAAAGGAACTTAGGATATGTTCAACATATAAAGTTTCAAATTGATTATCCAAACTATAAATACTATTGAATACTAATGATCTCATTGTAAGAAATATTATTCCTTATAAATTTGAATATTTGGATTATATAAAACTAAGGTTGTCATTATTTATCTATATGATAACTATAAATCCATGAATGCTTCATAATTACTAAATCATATTTCATGTATCCATCTTAAAATGTATCCACATATAGAAGAATGTATAATTGATCCTATAATCACATGATTTAATCTATATGTTTTGGATAACATGAAAACTCATAAAGAGTTTAAAAAATCATTAGCAATTTTGATGATATAATTGCAAAGAATAGCCATGTATTTTGAAGTAATCATCCTGAAGATGAACCATAAATTTTTGGATTATTTTACATATTCATGAAAATCACCTTAACAATTAAATATCTTTTAAGAGTGATATATTTCATACATAAGGGGTTTATTAAGAACTTATTTATCCTATAAGTATTAAATATAAATGCACATTTTATTTATCCTTAAAGGATATACATTAACATGTTCATATGTACCTTGTAAATAATAATAAATCATATAATGATGCAAGGTAATGTTCATCTCTATTCATTTAAATATAAAGGGTATAAATTATTATTATTCCAAAATTCAAAACCAAATGTTTTGGTTATGAATTGGTCATGGAAATTATATGATTAAAATGATATAGTGATGACCATTATGAGTGGGAGATGTAATTGTTGTACTATTTTTTTCCTTATTCAAGTTTTTCTCATTGGGTTTTCTTGTTAAGGATTTTAATGAGGCAATATTATGGTGACTTGATGTTATTATACTCTTTTTCCCTAATTGAGGGTTTTTACCCTAAAGGTTTTTTTCTTGATGAGGTTTTAATGATTCAATCATGCATCATAATGGATATCCAATAGAGTTATAAATTATTATGAATATCTATAACTAATGGAAACTTTTCTCCTTCCCCATGAGTCATAATTTTTAGTGATACCATTCATTGTTACCTATAGTATTCCTCTCATGTATCGAAGGTATAATTAAATAATAATATTAATTAAATTATTGAAGACATGATTAAATGATATAATCAGGGGGAGTTGGAAATGTTTCACTCTTTTTTTATAGAAATATTCCCTAAAGCATTATATAAATATATATGATATATATAAGAAATATTGTATTTCATGAAAATTATGATTTTCATGCCCATTCAATTTATTATTGTTTAAATATGATTAATATTTACCATTTATTGATTCTCATACAAAGGCTATCATTAAGGTATTATTACATAAGATATAATATAATAGATTAAATGCATATGATGAATAAACTGGCCATGTAATTTATACATGTGATTTAAAATATGAATAAATGAGACATAAATTAAGGAGAATCTTTAATTTCCTATTTAAACTACCATCATGAGGTGGAAGTGAGTGTTTGAATTCCTTATGCTTGGTCAAAACTCGCAAATACCCAAAGTTTTATTCTTCTTCCCCCTTTTCACTATAAGATGCTAGCACATAATGGCTATAGGTGGATCCCACTCAAATGTCGAGTGATTCAGGCATATCCCATGGATATACCACGAAGGTGGGATTATTTTTCCACTTAGTGATCTTTATTAAACTATATTATTTTGATTATGATGAAGTAGTATTTTCTCTTCAGTGTAAGGTACATTCTTTTTACAATATGCTATTCATTTCAGTTTTATTCAAGTTTCATATTATATTGCATGGAGATCCTTGTCAAATGGGTTTTAATTACTTCCATTACTTGTAATAATATTTATTAGACTCTAAAAAACCTTTAGTGGTATCATAGAAAAGGTTAAAGAGTTATATAATTCCTGGAAACTCTCATGCATTAGTGGTGGAAAAGTGTGGCTCTTTACCTAGGAGGTATGTTGTGATGCAAATATTTTCATGCCTAAATAGTTGGTGAAATTATTCCTTTGATAAGTTCATATGTATTTCATTTTATACTTGTTCATATGATTTATAGAGATTATTTCACCTTTAATGGTATCATATGGATTTATATTTAGTTTTATAAAATCATGCATATAAATGAATAAGAAATTGAAAAAACGGAGCAGAATTTATGTATTCTGAAAACTTGTTTTTAAAAATGGATTACCCTTACATAGAAGGTTTGTGTAAAGGAAATCAAGGTATTAACTTTATGTAGATGGGTTGTGTAAAGGTAACTATATTATTACCTTTATGTGTATTAATTGGGGTGGTCAGGGTGTTTCTTATATGTGAGTGGTCATGTAAAGGAAACCTGTGACATACCTTTATGTGAGGGGGTTCACATAAGGGTAAAAAAGGTGTTCTTAGTAGTGTGTAAAGGTAGTATGTAAACTACCCTTACATGAAGGATTTCACATATTCATAATATCAGTTGTACCACTACACAACATGTGCTATATAAAGGTTATATGTATCTACCTTTATATAGATAGTTTATTCAAGGGTAGAAGAAGGTTGCATTTATGTAGAATAGAGATTATGCATGAGGGTATTCATAATTGTTTTAAAATTGTTAAAAAAAATAACATTTAAAATGATTTAATGACTTATAAAATGATTATAAATCATTATAAAAGGTATTTTGGGAATATTTAATCTATAAAGGGTTTATAGAATAATTAATTTATTATAAATGGTTTATAATTGATTAATCAATAGATAGGCGCGACGTAGGGATGGTCTGGGTTCTCCAATGGCAATGCCAATTAGGGTTATACCTCAACAAGAATAGTTCTACATTATCTTGGTCATTCGTTGGTGTCACATAGGCAGGATGGAACTCGATCGATGTCACACTTGTCAGTTCCTTCAGATTCGATGGCCAGGTCGATGGTCTCTTCATTAGATATGTCTGAGCTTTAGTGAACAGGGGTGGATTTTCTAGGATCTGGCGTAAGGGTAGTTGAGGAGGCTGTAGCGAGACACATTGTAAAGGTTATTGATGGTCGACCTACCCAAGAGACTGTATCTCAAATAGATATAGGGTTAGGGAGCAAGGTGGGAGGGCACCAGGATCTTGCTTTACTGGACATCTAGGCGCATCATGGTGTTCTGGAGATCCTGGTAGATTCTGCAAGTTGTTCATTTACTTTCCTTAAAGGTGCGATTGATTCCCTAATCCGAAGAAAAGGGAACGTAGTGCATATAAGGGATAACCCCGATACTATTTCAATGTGGCTAAAAATGGGTAAATTCTCAATTATTGATCGTTTATTTCTTTATAAAGGCTCCAAGACTCTGAAAATTGATAAAATTAAGGAGTGGATATCGTCGATCTGGGGTTTTTCATCCTGGATATGTGTCTCGCTTGGATGGGGATACTTCCATATGCTCTTTCCCACGGAGTAATTGATGGTTTGGTCTTGGGGATTTGGCTCCATAGTGCTCAAACCTGGGATCGCTCACCTTTGTGAATGGGATAAAAATTCAACCCATTTGAGGTTGGTAATACCACTACTCAAATTTGGGTAAGGGTCTATGGATTAAATTGGATACTCTAAAATGCTAAAATTTTGTATGATATTGCGATGTTGATTGGTATACCAATTAAAATTGATAAGGAAATGAAAGTAGCCTACTTTGGTCACTTTTCCAGGTTCTTGGTAGAGGTTAAACAGGGTTCGACACCAGTTGATAAGGTTATGCTTGCAAATAATGATGATATGATTAAGTTGAATATTTTTTATGAAAATTTTCCAAAATTATACAAAGATTGAAATGCTATTGGTTATGAGTCATATACCTAGAGATGCTCCACAATATGAAACTTCTTCTCTTTACGAGGGCATGATGTGAGCAATTGTCTCAAGACGAATAAAAATACATCTGCTCTGAAGCCTGATTTGTAGCAGCTTGAGGATAATCAGTGCAAGAGCCATGATAGAACTGACATTTCTCCTAATAATATTGAACAAATGAAAGAAGAACATAATTTTTTTCCCAAGGATGCAATCAATAAAAGCATTAATGAGAAAAATGGAAGGGTTTATGCCTCTACTTTAGAGAATAAGACAAAGTATTGGGCCACCATCTTCTCCAAAGAGACGAATTTTCAGCTTCATCCATGCTAGGAAGCATTGATGACATGATGGGTGAAAAACTGATTGAAGATGAGATACTAAAAGAATTTGATCTCCAACTCTCACATGAAAAGTTGGATGCCTCAGGTAGCATGGGAATGAAAAATTTAAAACTTGACACTCTGGTTAGTTCCAAAAACTTGTAATGTTTCTTCCAAATCTGTTGTGGATAATGAGGACTTTCAGATCATTTCTTATAATAATTTGAAGTTTTCGGTGATGTTTCAAGCGGTGGTTGAGCAACCATTTGTAGGTAATCCTGTCCCTATAGATGGTACTATTAAGATGCAGGAGGAAAATGTGAGATCACCTTTGTAAATGCATCAAGAGATCGCTTTGACTAATAGAATGGAGGCTAAATGGATGTTGACTCTAGTGATAAGAGACACTTTCCTAAAAAATAGCAGCAAGAGGATAGCTCTGATTCTAACAGTACTAATGTTGAGACACTTATCAAAAGACTTCAATCACTTACTCCAAGTAGAGGGAGAGAGAGAGGCCAGGGGTGTAGTCATGGAAGGGTTATATGGCATGTAATGTAAGAAGGAGAAAGAATGCTCACTGAACGGCTGAAGAAAAATATATCTAGCAATCTTTTCTTTGGGATTTTTCTTTGTTTTCTTACACGCTCTTCGGTTCCTATCTTTTGTTCGCTTTTAACAAAAGAGGCATAGCCTCCATATTTCTCAAAAATAATTAATTATTCATGGAATTTTTATTTTTCCAAAATATTTAATGATAATATTTGAAATACCAATTGACAAATTATATGTCATGTCTTATAATAAATAAATAAAAGTGTTTATTTAGAAATCATAAGTGATAATTTATAATGGGTTATAAATTATGAAATAAGGCCATAATATAAAATGTTTATATTTAAATTGTAAATTTTTCATAATTAATTTTTAAGAATTGTTCAAAATAAAAAGTGGTACTTATTTTGATATTATTTAATCCACATAAATTTTTTTTTGATGGTTGATATGATCAAAGTTTAAATAATTATTAAGTATATGATATTTAGATTATATAAAATGTTTACATAATAAAAATTGGATTATATATTCTTTATAATTCATATAATATAATATATTTAAAATAGAAATGCTATATAATTTTTAATATAAAATACTTCATATTTGAATTAATATAAAATGTTTATATTCAATATTATCAAATGATCATAATGTTAAGGCTAAAATCATAAAAGGGTTTATAATTAGATTTTATTTATGAATTGTTCATGAGTAACTATCTCATGTTTAAATATTTGAATTGTTCTTTTATTTACAATATTTTTCCCTTTTATATTAATTTTTATTAAATTATTTAATAAATTTTAATATTGTGTATGCTTTAGTTTAATTGTTAAACTACTTCTACATAGATCCTTGCATTACATGCTAGGAATGTCTCTATAATGAATTTATTTTTTCATCTACCATGACCTTGGTTTATAACTAAAGTTATGAGCATGAATTTAGTTATTGAATGTATTTTTTTCATATTAGGTTTTAGGGTTATAAGTAATTTTATTCTCACTTGAGTAAAGTATCCCCAGGTAGTGAGACTTGGGGTCGGACTACCTACCTTCCTACTAGAGGCTTATGCCTTGTCTCGGCTGGTGAATGGGGTTGGATATCTATCACTCTAGGATAGATAATTTGTATAACTCTATACCTTTACATGAATTTCTTATATAACTAATGAATATGTTGCATCTTGATATTTATGAATATGTTTGACTTCTATTTTTTGGTAAGTAACACAAACTTGTGGGTTTTGTAAATAGTTACACATTAATATGGTTTGAACATAGTTGTTTGGTGGAGGGAATAAGATTAAAAATTAAATTAAAATAATCATGCATACATAAATTGAATAACATGAGATAAGACGGTGAGATAAAATCTCATTCAAATACTAAGTGTAAGATTCCTTCTAAAGAATCACTTTTCAAGACCTCGACCATTCAACCGAGTAGGTTCTTCCATATCAGGGTGTCCTTGGATTATCTTGTGTAAGGAAAGCAAGTAATGAGTGGCACTGGATCATAATTTGGTAGGTTCTACCATATAAGAGTTCCCCTAGGTTGTCTTTTGTAAATTTTTATTTGATTTTTTATTTGGGTTACACTTGGCTAAGAAACCTTTAGGAAGGATATTGGAGGAATGAAGTTGAGTTTATTCATATGATGGATTAGAAAAAGGTTTATTTATTCAATTATCCAAGAATCATATATGATATGATTGGGATGATTCTCTACCTAAATAATTAAGGGATTATATGAATACCCTATAATACTCATTTCTTAGTAAAATATAGATCTTAGATCACTGATGGATATGGTGAATTTTTAAAGGGTTCATCATTTTAGTGGGAGCCTATTTAATAAAATTCCTTATTAAATGGTTTATAAAACATGATACTCACTTTATAAAATATTCTGTTATAGATAATATCATCATCATCATCAAGATAAACTTTCCTTAAAAGGATAATCTTAATGTAAGCTAGTCCTAATACTGGTAAGTTAAGAAAATTTCTTAAATTAGATTGGTGGTTTATGAAAATTTATTAATGAAAATTATGTGTTAGAATAATTACTTTCTTAATAACCCAGTGTTGAAATAGTTCAACAGGTGAATGTAGATTCTTATAGAAGTATAAAGTTATTAATTTAATATTTCATGGGAATTATATGTAAAATGACTAAATAAATCTTAATATCCACTCATGTACTCAATATTACTGGATAAATCAACGATTTTAGTCTCATATACTCAATATGATTGGGTATATCAAAAGATATTCAATATGATTGAATATACCAAATGACTTAATGAGACTAAAGGATACCTTAAAATGTTAACAGTTATATAAATCAATTCTATTATTCTGATAGATATATGATCTAGAATTTAAGATTTGAAGGTTTCATGCATAGCGGAATCACCTAGGTGGGTAAAAAACCATGAAGATTTTTTCAATTAGGTGGATCATTCATAAATTTTTTGAAGATGTAAAAGTCATGACCAATGTAATTTTTCCACCAAATATGAACATAAGAGAACCCGAAACTTTGAGAGAATATTTACGTGTAAAATTTATCATTAATTTATATTATATCTGAAGAAAGGTTACCTCATCTCAATAAATTTATCTAATGTAGATATTGATCATCCCAAAAACCCTATTCAGATTACCTTCATTTCACTTATAAGATCAAAGTATAGAATCCATCTAGTGGTGATCCACACATACTCCTTTGATCTTAAAACAACACTGATTTATTTTTAGGTGCTATTAAGGAAAATCAATCCTCTTATGACATTAATCTTGATTATTATAATATCCTTTAGGCTTGAAATAATACTTCTCATTCTTGAGAGGAGGATAAAAGGAGTAGCTTGGGAGAGAAGTCGATTGTGCGTAATTATTCTCAAATATTTAATTTTCAGTTAACCCTACATAATAGACACTGAAATCTATTTATAGAGATATATTTTAGGTTAAAATATTATTCAATTGCATATTGGACCTTAAATAATATAATAATACTTAAAAAACCCATTCCATATAATAATATTATTATTATTATTATTTTATGGTTACACTATCTCGCATAATAATAAATATTATTTTACTAGATTTCAAATTAATACCCATCACTGGGCATGATCTTGGTTTTCTCCAACTCCTCAGGATTTATTGAATCCGTGAATAAATATTTTATTCATAAATAAATATTTTATCCATAAACCAGAGAATAAATATTTATTAAAAATTCAATAAATATTTGTGATCAATAAAATATGAATAAAATTATTCCTCAGTCTTTAGAATAATATTTATTCCATTAATTAAATTAAAATATAATTTAATCAAGATCAATAGAAACACTTAATGTGTAACACACTGGGATTCTTTATCATTAGCATTATGCAGGTTTTCCTAAATTCTAAGAAAACTATCTAGAAATGAGTCATGTCATCCAAGGGAAAGAACTTAATATCATAATGTTGATGAGAACATAGGAATGTTTTCTATGTAATATAATCCATTCATCTCAATATCTCATCAAGAAGGTTTCACATTTGTGTCATCAACCTATATGCTTGAGATTTCTTTCTTTGAATATCTAAAATGAACACGATGTTACACCATGTATAAGGAATTTAAAGAGATGGTTCCATTGTAATAAAAGGTTTGAGATGTCAATTTCAATAAATAAAGAAGGTAAAAATCCTTCCTCAATTAATCCATTAATAATATGTCTTTTTTGATGCACCCAATGCACCCTACTTCCCATAAACATTTGGTATCATAGTTTTGTTTAATAAATATAAGTACCTGAGTCGTGACATTCATTAATGATAATATTAAAGTCTAAGGAATATCACACACACTCATAGATAGAAATATATAATGACACCAAAACATGTTGAATTCCTACTGGAAGGTATATCCTTGTAACCTTATGTCATAGATATTACCAAGTGCAAATTTCAGGAGAAGAAGTCTCATCTTCTTACAATTACTCACACCTGAAAGTATACATACTATTTTCCTCATCATAGTATGTTATCTGACTGTAGAACTATATTTAAGAATATCATCTTGGTACTTCAATGTTTTCATCATATTGGGGAATTGTTATGACCTTAACAATGTAATAAATACCCTAGTAAATTATTACATCAAAGTCATGCAGAATAACAAATGATATGTAATTAGATATTTTTATTAAAATTAAAATATTATAATATATATGTAAACTAAAGTTCAATCATTTGGTTCTATAACACCAACTCCAACAAACTCTCACTTAGATTAGATCCAACTACCTGTGACTTTTAGTCCTCTAGACCTAACATAATGATCATGTTTCTGCTATGTCAAGGCTCTATACAAGGGATCCCCCATGTTGTTCTCTGTGGATATTATGCTCCTTATAAATTCACCTATCTATGAAAAATACATCAATATATGATACTTTCTCATTATATACATCATACATTGATGTGACCTTGGCTCCTTTACGACAGTCACAGCTATAATAGTATCACAATAGAGTATGATGGGATCTTTAATGATAGGAATCACATCATGCTCTTAGATGAAGTTTCATATCCAAACTACTTATTTAGCTACCTCATAAACCATAATATAATCAGAATCTGCTGTAAAGTCTATGAACATATCTTTCTTTGAGCTCTTCTAGCTCATAGAACCTCCATTTAGAGTAAAGATGTATCTCATTTTGTGATTTTAGATTGTCATGATCTATTTGAAAACTAGCATATACATATCCTATGATGAATAGTTCCTCAACTCCTCTATAAACCAATAACATGTCCTTGGTACCCCTTAGATACTTAAGGATATTCTTGACTTCCATCCAGTGGCGGTCATCTGGGTCAGCTTAATATCTTCCCACCATACTTAAAGCATAGGCAACATCTATCCTAGTACATATCAAAGTATACATGACTACCCCAATCACAAATGCGTATGGGATCCTTGGAATTATTTGTCTTTCCTCATGATTTTAGGACACATTTTTATGAAAATATTAATATCATGTGGCATTGGAATCAAACCCCTCTTGGATTGTTCCATAAAAAATCTATTTAGTATCTTATCAATATGTGTGCCTTGACTTAGGCCAAGAAGTCTGATGGATCTATCATGATGGATCATGATCCTAAGAATATATTTCACTTCACCTAAGTCCTACATGGAAAATTATTTATCCATCTAGGATTTAATATACTGTAAGACTTGTATTTTGTTTCCAAAAGTAATATTTCATCAATATATACTATTAAGAAAACAACTATAATCCTGTAAAACTGATTGTAGACGCAAGTATCACATTCATTATTTATGAAACCAAATTTCATTATGGCTTCATCAAACCAAATGTTGCATGACCTAGATACTTGATTTAATCCATAAATGGATCTTTTTAATTTGCATACATTTTTGGTAGCCTTTGGTATTATAAACGCTTAAGGTTGGGTCATATAGACATATTCCTGAAGGTTCTTATTAAGGATTTCTATTTTGACATCCATTTGTCAAATCTCATAATCATGGAAGGCCATAATGGAAAGTAGAATTCTGATGGATTTTAGCATATCAATTAGTGAAAAGGTTTCATTTTAGTCAATGTATTGATGCTATTTAAACCCTTTTACAACAATTCAATCCTTATAAGTACTGACTTGTCTATCCATGTCCAGTTTCTTCGTGAATACCCATTTACAACCAATATTATTTACATCTACTAGAGGATCTACCAAAATCCATACTTGGTTTTGGTATATGGAATTCATTTCATAATTCATTGCTTCTTGGCACTTGGAAACATCTATGACACTTACTACTTACTTATAGGTTAGAGGATTATTATTATCAACTAATAATAATTCACCATCATCTCTGACTATAAAACCATATTGTTATGATTCTCTAACCTCTCTTATACACCTACATAGTACTTGTGTTTCTGGAATAACTTTTTCCAAAGGGCTTTGTGGAATCTATTTCTGTGCCAAATCTTATATACCTTGATCATGGACTTCATTGAAGACTATCTCTCTCCCACTATCTCTTTTAGAGATGTGATCCCTCTAAAGGAATATGGAATTTATTTCCACTACTACCTTTCTGTCTGAGAGGTCGTATAGGTAATATCTCCTTACTTTGTTGGGGTAATCTATAAAGGTTCACTTTGTGACTCAAGGTGAAAGTTTGTTTCCTGGAGTGTCTTTAAAAAATGTTTCCCAACCCCACAAATGTAAGTACAACAACACATATTTCTTTCCATTCCATAATTGATATGGGATATTGTCTTCTACTATAGTTGGAAATTGGTTAAGTATTTGTGTTACTATTAATAATTTATATCCCCAAAAGAATAATACAAGAATCACATGACTCATCATTAATATCACCATTTATAACAAGGTGTGGTTCCTCTTTCTCTTACACAATTCCACTTAGGTGTATAATGAGGAGTGAGTTGGGATAGGATCCTAAACTCCCATAAATAATCAATGAATACTTGATTAATATATTCTCCACCACGTTCTGAGTGGAGTTTCTTGATCTTCTTATCAAGCTAGTTCTAAACTTCATTATTTTATTACTTAAATATCTTGAAGTAATTAAAACATATAACTCATTAATATAAATATCCATATTTACTAAAATAATTAGTAAAATTTATGAAATATGAGTACTCACCCCTTACTTCAACTGGAAATAGTCCACACACATCGGTATGAACAAATTCAAGAATCTCTTTGGCCTTTCCACCTTTTCTACTAAATGGGGCTTTAGTTATTTTTCATTGTAAACAAGTGTGACATACACCAAGTGGTTTTAGTTTAAAATAATCTAAATATACATCTTGGTATAATTTAGTCAAACACTTTTTTTTCACATAACCTAGAAGGTGATTCCAAAGTGGAGTGTGGTGTGAGTCATTTGAACTTGTTTTGTTATCGATTTCCATTACTTGGTTCATGTAATCCAACACAAAAAGACATTTATTTAAACATTCCCAACCATAAAAAAATTTATCTTTATAAAATACGAAACATTTATTACCAAATTTGAAAATAAATCTATTTTTATCAAGTCAATATATAGAAATAATGTTATTGGTAACAGATGGTGAAAAATAAAAATCCGTTAAAACCAAAATCATTCCAATTGGAAAACTGAGGTTGTAGTCCCTAATAGCCATAATGGCTAGTTTGGCTCTATTGGTTTCTCATAGATATACCTACCCTTGGTACATATTTCTAAATCTACTTAGTTCCTATATTTAAATACATATGTGAGCACTACAATCTATATATAATACCCAATTTATAAAAATAGATAAATCACACTCAATAACAAACGCACCTAAAGATTCCCCATGCTTCTTTCCCTTTCTTACCTCTTGATCATTCTCTTCTTGGAAGTGAATTGTAAAGAATATTTGGCTTTAGAGATCTTTGCTTGGTCGTTCAATTTATTCACCATAAGGTTAAAATAATGTTTTCACTTTGTCTCCTTATCAACATGGTAAATAAGAGTGAGTAGATATAGGAGAGGATTCTCAATATTTTTCATATTAAAATTTAAAAGAAACCACAAAATATCTAAGGGAGTGATGCAAGTATGATATTGATTCACAGTTTATCAGGTAGTTTAAACCCTAAAACCTCTAGTAGATCAATATAGCTAATGAATTTGACTATGTGAGGCACATATAGAGATCCCTCTATAAGATTACTCTAAAATATCATCTTGGATATCTCAAATTTTTCTTGTATTTTTATCTCCTAGTAAAGACCATAGTGATTCTTTATCATGCTATAAGAATCCATTTTTTCATGAGACTTCATGCATTAACTAGACATAGATGAAAGCATTAAACATTGAACATCAAATATGTTTTTCAAGTTTTATATAGTGAAGTATTCGTCTCTCTTATACTTCATAGGTAGATTAGGTAGTGAGAATTCTAACATGTAATATTTCCATTCATGGAGAAACAAAACCTGAAGGCATCTAAATAATTTCTAGAAGTTACTACCAATAAAGATGTGGTATTTCTCTAATATTAATTGTAGGGATAATGTGGATGAAAAACTAGACATTAATATACAATTATAAAAGAGAAAATTATTAGTACTTCACTTGATTACAATTTATGTGAGACATAGTGAATTTACTTTTATTAAGTATCTCACTATTTAATCAAGTCTCAACAACCCCCACCATTAGACTCAGAATGTCTAGTTTCTAGGAAATTCTTATGGAAAGGATACATATACCCCTTTACATAACCCCAATGAGGGTTGTTTAATCCACTTTAAGGTAATTAGGTAGGAAATTCATTACGAACTATAAGATTTTAGCTCCTTGATCCATTTACTAGACTCCCCAATCTAGAAATCCTAACTTGTATTTCCTCAACACATGCTTCAAATTTAATTTAAGTCTAACAAGAGTTACTTATCTTGATGTAAGATGCTTAATTCAACTCAAAACCTTTATAATAAATCCATGATAAAAGTAAGTTTCCCAAAAAGGGTTGTTAAAACACTTATTTATATGGATTCCATCCCTAATAAACTAATATAATGATAAATCTAATTTAATATATTTTTCTATGGATTTTATTTATTATCCATAAAATTGTCTTGTTTAATCTTTCACATGTCTTGTTAATGTTAATTGGATTTTACTTAAGTCATTAACCATGTTTTGAAAAAACATTTTACACATAATCCATTTATTTATATTCTATATTTTCACATTTTTTCATTTATTTATGTGATCTCATTATTTCATTCATAAAATAAATAATGCATAAGACGTGAATAAGTAAATAAATAAATGATTTGATCATGATCTCATCTAACATTTAATTTATTGAGCAGAAAACAAAATAACCTATGGGCTAGGGGGAACTCCTTATTTTGGTCTTAGAATGAGTTATATAATTCCAATGTCCACCTATGTATCACTTCGGTTGGTATCATCTTAGTTCCATCTTGAAACACCTCTACACACCTTAGGATTCTCCATTTAATACATGTATTTATAACTCATGTGTAGGTGAGGGGAACTAAAGGATTGGTTAATGGGAATTAGATAAATCACCTTCGACATGCAAGTGCTACATAATAAAGGTGTGAGGTATGACTCCCACACCATCATTTTAATTTAATTATTAATAATTTCAAAATTATGAAATAAATTAAATTAAATAAAACCAATGCATACACAGGTCTTAGTCAAGTTCATGAATGGTCATACACATGCAATGGTTATGCAAAAGTACACTAGATGACATTAATTTATATTTTCTATTTATTATTAATATGAACATGTTTTCATTAATTAATTAATTAATTCACCTTTATCTTAATGACCATCTGAATTCTCTTAGTGATACACATCATAAAATCATTCAAGGAAAATAAATGAAAATAATATAGATAATTACAATAAATAAATTGAGCATTTTTAATTCTTTAAAAACTTTATTAAATTTTCAAACACATCAGGTTTCAAACAATATAACTAGTTTTTAATGTTGTAATTAATTATTTAATTTAATTTAATTCTTTCTTTTATTGGGAGACTGCACGGTGTGTATTTATGAGATACACATTGTGTATATCAATTTTCATGTACTCGGGATAAACGTTTGGGGCTTTGGTGTGTACCTTGACTGGACTACACAACATGTACTACCTAGCTACGTGTTTTTTATTGTGATTGTTTTATATTCACGTAACCCACTGAAGGATTCAGTGTTTTATTTGAATGTGGGACCACACGATGTGTACTTCAGCTAGAAGCCATGTGTTCCACTAGTTGTATGTCTGTGTAACCTACTGAATGACTTGTCATGCATTTTGTACATGATAAATAATGAACTATATGTTGTTTATGTTAGCTACATATTATGTATTTCATTAATTTTTATGTCTATCAGTCTCACGTAGGGTCTAACCCAGTATTTCACCACACCTTTTCATGAATTTGACCGCTAAACCTTGTAGACTACACAACATGTATGCCAGCTACATGTCATGTAATCTAACAAGATATGTCATTAATTATCCTGGTATACACATGGTGTGTAATAAATTCATCACATGTAGTTACTATTTTTAATTTCATGTATCCCATATCACATCCCAGTATAGTTCATTTGGGTACACGATGTGTACTCCAACTACACATCGTGTAACCAAATCTCATAGGCTAGAGTCATTATCACTTCCTCAAGGAATCTCTATTCATTATTCGCCAATTAATAGTTCATTAAGAAAATAAAATCCTAAATTATGATAATTAAAATATCGAAATCATGTTAATTAAAAATTGGATTATAGAATGAATATTCATGAAATGAAATTTATAACCTCTATTCTTCATAATAGATCAAGAATCAAATGAATAATTAAAATTTTTAAATATGACCACTCAGATATCAATTGAAGGTTTGGGGAGAAGAAGGAGTGCCTTCATGGGAAAAAAACCATGAAGGTTTTGTATATTCATTGGATCACTCGTAATTTTGTAGAAGACATAAATATCATGACCATCAAAATTTTTCCATCGAAAATTGATATAAGAGAACCTAAAACCTATAGAGGATCATTGAACATTAAATTTATAATTAATTTATATTATGTCTAAAAAAGGTAACCCCATCTTAGGACTTTATCTGATGTAGATATTGATCATCTTGAAATCCCTATTCAGATTACCTTTGTTGTGCTTGTAGGATCTATGTGTTGAATCCCACTAATGATGATCCACACATACTCCTTTGATCTCCAAATGATACCAATTGATTTTTAGGTGATATCATGGAGGATCAATCATCTTGAGTCATTCGATTTGATCACTATAAGATCCTTCAATCGTGAATGAATGCATCTTGTTCTTGAGAGGAGGATAAAAGGAGCAACTAAAGTAAGAATTTTTTTATGCACGAAGATTGTTAAATATCAAATTTTCAATTAACCTTACATAATAGATAGAGTATTCTATTTATAGAGTTATATTTTAGGTTAAAATATTATTTAATTTCATTGTGACACTTATATAATATAATAATCCTTAACAAACCCCATGCCATATAATAATATTATTATTATTATATGGTTTCTTTTAACTTGTGTAATGATAAATATTATTTTACTGGATTACAAATTAATATTCATCATTGGATTTGATCTTGGTCTACTCCAAATCCTCGGTATTTATTGAATCCCTGAATAAATATTTTATTCATAAATAAATATTTTATCCACAAACTAGTGAATAATTATTTATTAAATATTCAATAAATATTTTTGATTGATAAAACATTGATAAACTTATTCCTCGGTCTTGAGAATAATATTTTTTCCACATATTAAATTCAAATTAAATTTAATCGAGATCAATGAAAACACTTAATGTGTGACCCTCTAGGATTCTTTCTCATTGGAATTAGGCTAGTGTGCCTAAAGTCTAAGATTACTATCTAGAAATGGGTTAAGTCACCCAATAGAAAGAAATTAGTGTCGTAAAATTGATAACCACATACAAACACTCGTTGTGTAATATAATCCCCTTGTCTCAATATCTCATCAAGCAGGTTACACATCTGTGTCATCAACCTATATGCTTGATACATATTTCTTTGACTATCTGAAATAAACTTTCCATTTCACCATGTCCATGTAATTAAAGGTGATGGTTCCATTCCAATAAAAAGGTTTAGATATCAACTTTCATAAAGATAGAAGGGATAAATCCATCCTAAACTTATCCATTAATAATAGTTAATTCATGACACACCCAACATACCCTACTTCCTAGGAACATATCGCATCATGGTTTTGTTTAGTAAATATATGTGTGTAAGTAATTACATGCATTAATGATAATATTAAAGTCTAAGGACTATTATACATTCTCACATATAGGAACATCGGATGACACCAAAACATATGGAATTATTTCTGGTGGGTCTATTCTCATAATCTCTAATCTTGGATATTACCAAGTGAGAACTTCATGAGAATAATTCTCATCTGCATATGATTACTCACACCTGACAATATATATACTATATTCCCCATAATAGAATGTTATCCAATGATAGAAATATATTTCAGAATATCATTTTGGAACTTCAAGGTTCTCATCATAACGGAGAACTCTTATGACCTTATCAATACGATAGATACCGTAGTACATTATTACATCAAAGTCTTGTAGAACAATTAATGATATGCAATAAAATGTTTTTATTAATATTTAAATCTGAAAATATATATGTAATCCAAATTAAAATCATTTGGATCTATAATATTAAATCCAAAATGATTTACAAGTGTTATAAAAATATAGAAGTTCATAAGGATAAAAGAATTAAATTTTAAAACTTTAAGGTTATTTTCAAGAAATGGATCAAAGGAATTGTTGCATTGATAAGGTGGATGTTTCAAGCTTGGATGAACTTGTCATAAATGTGTATTATCTCATTTTCTCTTTGTATGAACAAAAAAACAATTGTTTTTTAAAAAAAATGATATCATGTGTTTTTAATACACATGGTTTATGATTTTTTAAATCCTATAACATGATTTAAGGGGAGTCTGAAAATAGTTTATTATGGCTAGGGAATTTATCCTATTATTATCTATGGAAATTTTCTAAAAATATAATTGAATTCAAAGAGAATTTTCCTGATATTCTAAAAGTGTTTGGAATATATATGAACACGACAAATGATTTCTAGGTTCTAAAGTATTATATAGATAGTAAAGGTAGGTAAAAGATCAAAACAATAGAAGAAAAGATGATTGAAAATTTCAACAATGCTTCTTTAAGAATCCAATTAGGGTCATTGAAACCTAGAGCTCTCAAGAAGGGTAATATTTCAATATTATTGGATTAACCAAGATATACCTGAAAGAGTTTGTTAAACACTATAGAATGTCTATGTTAAGTATTAATGTTATAGAAATTAATTTTGAAAGGTATGTGATACTGAATGTATATTTTAATAAAGTATTATTTTCAAATAAAAAATTTAAAAAAAC
Organism: Viscum album; assembly: GCA_963277665.1. Lineage (NCBI taxonomy): Eukaryota > Viridiplantae > Streptophyta > Magnoliopsida > Santalales > Viscaceae > Viscum > Viscum album. The sequence continues at coordinate 180,469,219 of OY728130.1, forward strand.
ATAGAATACCATATATGATATGGAAATAATATTTTATTTGTTAAATATTCTTACTAAAAGGAAATAAATGTCATTTCCTAACACAAAAGGGTTTTTTATCTTATCAAGATATTCTAAAAAATAATATAGTGTTTGATAGGCTAATAGGGGTATGTTTGAACTTAGAGAAGTTTAAAATTAACAGATAAAGGATAACACCATTTTTAAGTTTATGTTTTTTCCACTTAATATCCTAAAATATTTAGGATATGTTATGGTAAATAAAAATGAAAAGTATTGCATTTAGTTACCATTTAGAAAGTGGATATCATTATTATACCAGTTTAGGATAAAGTTCTTTTTGATCAATTTCCTGAAATAGTTTAAGACATGTGATGATAAAGAAAAAAATTTAAATTGTTAAATTTATTTATCATGAAAATTGAAAGACACTATTTTTTCAAGGACTATACCAGTCATATTTACAAAGTAGATTACACTTTACATCCTAAAATATTGTTAGGATATGATGGTAAAATAGAAATTTAAATAGTTATATTAATTATCATAACAAAGTGTTATTGCTTTATCTTAAAAGAGATTGTAGTGTGTATATAAATATAAATGTGAGAATTACATTTAGTTACCATATTAAAGTGATTTTCACTTTATCTTTAAAATTTTAGGAGGACTGGTAAATAATAATAGTTACATTATTTTAAGGAAAATTTTGATGGAATGGAGTTCCAAGGATGATGATGATGAACTAAGAAAGAGTTCTAAGTAAAAAATAGGATTCAATGTCATAAAATTTTATGTTGTGAAGTTAATATGTAATATCCTAATATTTTAGAATAAATACTATGTTTGATAATGTAAATGATATGAAACACTGAGCTTAAACAAACCATGAAATATTATTATTTAAATATGATTATTATAACCTAGCTGTTGAATTGGAGGGTATGAATAGGATTAACCAAATTATGAAATATATATAAAAGTCTTAATAAATAAAAATTTATTGATTAATTCTTATGAAAAAAACACTCAATTTTTAGTAAATTCATTTTATTCATCAAAAATACGTTTTCTTCAAAAATGGTTTTATTTTTTTTCATGAGCGAATATTATAATTAATTTATGGAAATAATAGGATTTTTATTTGATAAAATAAATATCATTTTCTTAATAATAATTTTAAAATTATCTTAGAGTGAATTTTTGGAATATTTCTGAAAAGATTGATTTTCCAATGAATAGTGAAAATACTAATATTTATTGAAAATATATTTTTATTTCAAACATTTAAAAAGTTCCATTTTGTTTTAAAATAAATTAAAAGTAAAATTAGTTCTATTATACTATTAATAGTCCAATTATATTTGTTTCAATAAATATTATGGTTTAATTTGGTATAAACACATTTTTATACTTAAAATAGCATTTTCCTGAAAAACAATTTTTTGTTGTGTTTTTCATTTTAATCTTAAATTAATTTCTTCCACTTATAGAAATTAAATATTGGAAAATTGATTCCATATTTGGAACTAGGAGTTCTAAATTTGGTAAATATAACCTTTTTACTTTTTTCATTTTTGAATAATAACCCTAGTAAATAATTGTCACCATGGTAAGGGTAAATCAAGTAATTAAGGTTAAAAATAATATGATAAGGACTCAAAATGACCCTAAAAATTCCATTAATATATTTTATGAGATAAATTCATAAATTTATATCCAATTTTCTAAAATATGTAAACTTAGTTTCATATTTCTTTGATTTTGACATTTATAATATTTAAGTTAATAACAAAGTAAAAAAATGTCACTTTATTGATTTAAATATATATTATATTTTGGGACAAGGATAAAAACAATTTTTTTCATTTATAAAAGTTTATTTTAAATATAAATAATTCTTTTTATCATGGTTATTTATTTATAATTTTTAATGATAAAATATTTACCTTAAATTCTTATGCAATGTCGACACGTTGTTTGTTCAATTAATAGAAAAATAAAATAAATGATTCTAAAAATATTAAAAGTAGTATAATTTTTATTAATTATTGTGTTACACAAATTTTATATATAAATATATCATTTTATGGATGTTGAAAATGATTATATTTAAATTCCTTGACTATCATTTTGTTTTCAAAGTCAAATTGAATGAATAGTGTCAAAAATGACATTAATGATATTTTTTGTTAAATAATATTTTATTAAATTATTTAAAATTCATAAAAATATTTAAAAGGGACAATGATGTTTATAAATAGACTTAAATTTTATCTTTTATCAATTTATGATCCAATTTTCACCCCATATATAAAATTATAACCCTTTAATATTGAAAAAGTTATTACAGTAGTTAAGGCTAAAATTGGTTAGCCAAGGGGTTAATCCAAAAGATAAGGTTTAAAATGTTATAAATACCTATAAAAATTTGATTTCATGGTTATAATAATACTTATTATTCTTTATCTTTTAATCCATATCATTTTGGAACAATTTTACATGATTCAGACACATATTATATTATTATATTTCATATATTTCCAAGAATTACATAAATGATATTTTAAAATAAAAAATATTTTATTAAATGATTTAAAATTCATAAAATTTATATATTTATAAAATTTATTTTTATATGATTTAAAATATCAACCATGGTCTATTTATGAGAAAATTTTCCCTTTATAGTAACTATCTTGACCCCAAAAGAGTAAAAAACATTATTATCACAGTAATCATCGAAAGGGTTAACAAGAGGTTAAAACAAAAAGATAGGGGTTAAAACATCACCTAAACTTATAAAATTTATATTTTATGAGAATTTTTGGGCTCTTAATCATGTTATATTTTAATTATATCAATTTGGATTCATTTGAACATGAAAATTAATTTATATTAATTTAATACTTTAAGAAATTCTAAGAATTCCCCTCCCATCATTATAAAAGGAAACCCCCTATTATCTTATATATACACTTAAAGATCCATTTGGTCTATAAAATACCTTATTAACATCCCTCCCCACATCCTATAGTTCTTGGTTTTTTTATGAAGCCATCCTAGGAAGGCTTTAGGTATAAATCTAAAGAGTTTGTCTAAATAAAAAGTGTGGTTTTTAACCAAGCACTTTTATTTTATTTTTTATGCCTACATCAGATCTTCTCCAACCATTATAAGATAATAAAATCATTAAATTATATATTTTATAATTTTATTATATTAATTTCATAAATTATATCCATTTTCTCTTCCATTAAATTGGAAATGAAACCATCATTCTTGTGTACAGCCAACTGCCACCTCACGAATCGATGTAATTAATTTTCCATCACTGCCTCTTGTAGCTGGTTATAGTGATGGATTTAATATATATATATATATATATATATATATATTAATGATATAATTTTAATTTTTTAAAATTAATCTATCATCTATTTCTTACCATTTCATTCATTGAAGAGTGATAACGTCATTCGTGTGTACGTGTGGACTGCCACCTCCAAAAAGAGATGTGATTCATTTTTCATCACTAAATCACATAGATAATATATATAAGTATATTTAAATAAATAATACATCATTTATGATATAATTATATTTTTAAAAATATTAAATAATACTTATATTCTTTTCATAATAATCTCTAAAAATGGAATGTTACTCATGTGTACGTACAACCCACCGACTCCATGATTGTAACGTAGTTTTTTTTCATAACCATATTTCATTGTTAGTTTTAAAACTGTAATTGATGTATTAAAATTATAATTATGTCATGATTATTATTCTATATATGATTTAATAATTTCCACTTTGATCATAGTCATTCTACCAAAGTCATTTTGGATATATGAGTTGAATATCATCAAAACATCCTATGAGAATTTAATTGATAAATTAATTGAATATAACATGGTAATAAATAAAATAAAATGAATAATAAAATTAAAAATGGTTTTTAATAAATTAAATAATTAACATAATTATATTATTTAGGAAGATAAAGAACATATGTGATGATTCATACTCAAGGTAAGGGAAACTTTACTTTAAAAACATCATTTAAAATTTTTTAAAGATATGTTTTATAAATATTTTTATTCCATGTATATATTCTTAATGATCCTTTTTATATTTATTTTTATTTAAATTAATTAATTTTTATATTTATTTCTTTTAATGGTTTTCAAAAGGAATATTTTTATACAATTTTTTGACTTTCTTTACAAAATAAAAAATGAATATTCAATTTTAATGTATACATCACCAATGGATTTTTCCACCATCATAACCAATAATTTATTTTTTTGGATTACTTTGTAATATTCCATGTTTTATTAAATGAAAAAACTCTACTTCCCTTTGTTTTGATAATTTTAGTTTCTTGAATTGGGTTTTAAAGGAAAGGTATATATCAATATCTGAAAATGTTTTACTTATGGGTTTAAATTTTTATTTTTACGAGTTTGATAATGAAAATGAAAGATTATATGTGTTTAATACATGTTATGGTCCTTGTATATTTTTTATTATCATGTGATCCTATCATAGATCCCCAATAAATTGGGTAATGATTATGTTCTTAGGATAATTATATAGGAAGCTGATCGTATAGTTATTCCAATTATAAGGGTTATTATAAGGGTTCTATGAAGATGATGTCCCAAGTCACCTAAATGAATTTTTTATGCTTGATAATGAGTTTTCATGGAAATAATTCGATTTAAAAAAAGATAATGACCTTTTAAAAGGAAGTATTATGTCTTTTAGGGTTTAAAAAGTACGTTTTTAAGAAAAAAAAATTCATGGGTTCTGATATTTTCTAAGAAACTCTCATGATTATGATTTTTCCTTTATATTTTATTATAAATTGATTTATGAAAAGCTTTGGGTAGTAAAAGTTTATTTCATTTGAAATTAAATGATTATTTAAGCTTGAAGTTTATTATGTTAAAGGAAAAATCTTGTTATGATCTCATGGATTTAAAATGGGATAACAATATTCTTTCTTTATTTTATGTCCCTTACTGAGATTTTTTTCCCACACAAAATTTTTAAATTTTTTCATAGGTTTTAAGGATGAGTGAGAAAAAAGAAGAAGTTATGTTGAAATTTATAATGATTTGTTATAAAAATAAAACATGTTTCTTTTTAAAAGTTTTTTGTTGTGGGAAAATGGATGATTAGAGGAAGTTTCCAACATGTATTTTTTGGGTTTGTTATGTAATATTTATGACGTAATTATCTAAAACTATAAACCTAAAAAAGATCCTCTAAATGGAAGAAAATCAATTCTTTGATAAAGATTCAATTATGGATTGGTTAAGGTCGGGTCCTTACAGTTGGTATCTGAGGAAAGGTTTAGATAACTTTAGAGATTATGATGTTTTAAGAGTTATGGATACCATCATGGGTTTTTAAGTTTAATTTTTACTATAAGTTAAAAGTCATAGACATCCCCTTCACTAAAAAACAATAATTTAGCGACATTTCCTCAAATTCGTTGCTAGATTAGCCACATTTTCTAGGAAATGTTACTAATTTTATATATATTTATATACCCATTTCTTCACATCGATATAAATATATATATAGCGAACATTACAATATTGAAATTGTTTAGTGTGAATTTGTGGGATCAAGAGGATTTTTGGCCTCTAAGCGGCATGGGTCTTTGAGCATCTAGCTTCTAAGGTTTCTTTGCGACGGCCTCTCCTCCCCCCTCCTCCGATGTTCCTCGACGGCGCAACATCACTTCCTGGATCCCGCTTCGGAGGCGGTGTGGCTCGGGTCCCTGCATGCCTCAAAGGTGGTTTCGGGGTGGCTCAGCGGTGTTGTCGGCTTCGGCGTAGATCGTGGATCTCGGTTTTCCGGTGCAGCTCGAGTTGGCTCTGGAGTGTCTTAACGGAGTGGACCCGGTTTGGCTTAGTGTCTTCAGTGCGATTCGACGGTCTCGATGTGCTTCCGGTGAGGATCGGGTGGGGTGATAGCTCGAATCAATGTATGCTCTGTTGTGGTCTTCTGAGGTGGCATGCCACCAGCTTCCGAGTGCTTCGGAGGGTGGGATTTATTTTCCTCTGGTTTCTACGCATCTATGGAAGGTTTTCTGGTTGTTTTTTGAATTGGTGATGAATCGGGTGGTTTTTTGGATGTGTTTTGCGGCTTCACTTGCTGGTATCGCTCCCTATTGGCCGAACGGGGTAGATCTTGGTGGTATCTCCGGTGGAGATGCATATTCGTGAAGGTTTCAAGGTTGATTTTAAGTTTGATGCTTTATGGTGATGAATTTCTATATTTTTGAAATGGTTTTTCTGTGGTGTTTTTTCTGGTCCTACGGTTCGTGGTTTAAGGCCTTTGCAATCTGTTCATCTACTTGTTACTGCTTTAGATGAGGTTCAAAGCGGGAGTTTCATCAGGTCATTGCTATATGGATTTGGATGTTTGATAGGGTATGGCTCTGTCATCGGTACTGGGCTCATGCATTTTTTGCACGGGACAGCTAGTCGTGCAGTGATGGGTTGGTGGAACTATTCTTCATGTTTCTAATGCTGGGTAGGGGCTTTTCTCTGTAGTCTTGAATGTTTTGTTTGGATATGAATTTTGTATGTGGAGACATGATTGTTATTATTGTCTTTGATTTCATTTTGGGTTCCCTCTTACCCCTTAAAAGGGGATTATGATAATAAAAAAAAGTAATTTTTCGTCAGTCATATAAATATATATATATATATATATATTAATATATATAAACACAGACACATATAGATAAACATATATATATATATATACATATATATATATATAAACACACACATATACGTATATATAAATATATATATATATACATATATTTATATATAAAAACACATATATAGTTTAAATTTAGTCATTTTTTTAAGAAAATGTGGCCATTTTAGTGAAATTTTCACCATTGTTTTAAAATGTGATTAATTATATTTATTTATTTATTTATTTATTTCTTTATTTATTTATTTCTTTATTTATTTATTTATTTATTTATTTATTTATTTATTTATTTATTTATTTATTTATTTATTTATTTATAATTATATATATATACGTACACATATATATTTACACACACGCACACACACACACATATATAAACAGATATATATAAACATATATATATGTAATATAAACATATATATAAGCATAAAACCTAAAAATTTATATATATAATATACATAAACATAAAATATAAACATACATATATAAAATATAAAATATAAACATATAAATATATAAATATATATAATATAAACATATATATGTATATTAATATATAAACATATATATCTATATTAATATATAATATATTAAATTTTTAGATACTAGAATATATTTATATATATATAAATATAAAATAAAAGTACAAAATTATCAGAACTTTCTTAGGTGAGTTGGTATAGGATGTATGTGCAAGGCAAGAGAGGTTTTGTGTTTGATTCCTGGTGGAAGTAGGTGTTCGTGGTGTCTCTAGGGAATGCGGGCCATGCATGGTCGTTGCATCTCTAGGGCATGGGTGGAGAGAGCACAATTGGGAGGGTGGGATACTGGGTGTGAAGGTGCGGGTGGTGGACCGCAGATGTAGGGTGGGGGTGCGGGCTTGCAGTGTTCAAAAATAAATAAATAAGCAAATATTTTTTATTGTAAAAAAACATGTGTATAAGGAAAACTCATGGGCTTTGACAACCCATTTCATCTGGTAAGGTCATGGGGATTAAATAGATGACTAAGTGAAACACCTACCACTGGCATATATAATGCCCTATTTTGTATGAAATTGTTTTTTTTTACTTTAATTATTTGGAAGATAGCGATTAATTTGATTTTGATAACATATGTTTTATCATATAGATAACCATGAGATTGAAAACTGATTTGGTTACTAAGTGATTAATGTTATTTTGGAAGAAGTCCGCTATTTTTGGAATCTTATATGATTAAAGTAAACATAATATTATGATAATGTTTTAATTATATTTTGGTATTATATATGATTTTAATTTAGATTTATGGTGGTTCAGGTTATTTATGGAAATGATTAACATATTTTTTAGATTATATAATTAGGGAATATATATTTTTTGGTATATGAGTTTATGAGAAACTAATGTTTATTGGAGGTAAATATTAAATTAATCTCGAAAGAATATGCGATCAAACCCTTTTGATTTTTGGATTTAAAACTTTTTTGAGAATATTTTGAATAATTTTATGGTTAGTTATTTATTAAATGATTTTTGTTAAACATTGGATATTATTTTCAAGTCTTTCAATATTTTTTTGGTATTTCATCATATGAAGGTCTATTAATTTTGGAAATTATCTTAAATTATGCTAAACATTTTGGTTTTGGTTAATGTATAATGATATAATTAATAGATTTTTATTCTTTTGTGGAATTCTGTGATCCAATAGAATTTGATTTTAGTGCTTCGAGTATAAAAAATCTATCATGAATACTCATCATTTAGAGAAAAATATGATATTATGGTGAAAATTGATTAAAGGATAAAATTATACTTATCAGGTAAGCATATTTTTTTTATTTTATTAGTTTAGATGATAAATAAATTCCTCAAATCTAGAAAAAAGGACCTTTAAACAAAAAAATTATCATATTACCTTTATTTCTGATGAATCAATGGAATTTTTCACACATCTTTGTTTTATAGTTTTGTGGTTGTTGACTTTCTCATGATCATTCACTTTCTTGTAATCAAAGTTGTATATCACTATCCATCATTATTTTGACATTAATTTTTTCTCCATGTCCATATTTTCACTTCCCACTACTATTCTTCTATTTGTAAAGCTAGTATGTGTTATGTTATAGACCTTCTTACTTCCCTTTCCCACTTTTTAAGAGGGAGTTTTGTTAACCCTTTGTACGATGTGGATTGTAACAAAAGTATTTTCAAATGTCAAACCTTTTATTACTTAGATAAAGTTAAAACTGGGAGGACACAATTTATTAATGGGGGTATAATTTAATATCCATATATTTTAAAAGAAAAACTTTTTCTATAGCTTACAAGTTACACAATATCGAGCTTAAATGAACCTCGAAATATTTTTATTTAAATATGATCATTATAACCTAATCATTGAATTGGTGGTTATGAATAATATTAACAAAATTATGAAATATATAAAAAGTACCTAATAAATAAAAATTTATTGATTAATTCTTATGAAATAACCACTCAAATTTTAATAAAGTCATTTTATTCTGCAAAAATATGTTTTCTTCAAAAATGGTTTTAATTTATTTTTGTGAGTTAATATTATAATTAATTTCTTCAAATTTTAGAAATTTTATTTTATAAAAAGGATATAATTTTTTAAATTATAATTTCAAAATTATCTTAGAGTTAATTTTTTGGATTTTAATGGAATGATTGATTTTCCAGTGAATAGTAAAAAATATTGATTTTTATTGAAAACTGTATTTTTATTTCAAGAATATAAAAATTGAAATTATGTTTTAAAATTATTTAAAAGTAATATTAGTTATCATATACTATTAATAATTCAAATATGTTTGTTGGAATTAATTTTATAGTTAAATTTGGTATAAAAACGTTTTTATACTTAAAAATGCATTTTTCTGAAAAACTATTTTTCATTGCATTTTTTATTTTAATATTAAATTAATCTCTACCACTTATAGAAATTCAATCTTGAAAAAATGTATTATATATTTGGAATCAGGATTTCTAAATTTTATAAATATTCCCCTTTTATTTTTTATCATTATAAATAGTAAACCTTGAAAATAATTATTACTATGGTAAGGGTAAATTGAGCAATTAAGGCTAAAAATAATATTAAGAGGATGAAAAAATGAACCTAACACTTTCCTTTATCCTATTAAATATATTTGATTTAAATATTTACATCCATGTTTCAAAAATAAGGCCACTTGATTCCATATTTATTTGATTCTGACCTTTATAATATTTAAGTAAAAGATAAAGTAAAAATGTCACTTTCTTGATTTTAATATATATATATATATAATATTTTGGGATAAGTATAAAAAAATTATGTTAAATTTTAAAAATTTATTTTAAATATAAATAATTTTTTTATCATGATAATTTATTTATAATTTTTAGTGATGAAATATTTACCTTAAATGCTTACGCAACGCCAACACGGTATTTATTCAATTAATAGAAAAACAAAATAAATGATTCTAAAAATATTAAAAGTAATATAATTTGAATTAATTATTATTTTCCATGAATTTTTTATATAAATATAACATTTTATAAATATTTTAAAGGGTTATATTCATATTACTTTTATGTTATGTTTTTTTCAAATTCAAATTAAACGAATAGTGTAAAAAATTAACATTAATGATATTTTATGTTAAATAATACTTCATTAAATTATTTAAAAGTCATAAAAATATTTAAAAAAGAAAATTCAGATTATAAATGGCCTAAAATTTTATCATTTGTCCATTTAGGAGACAACTTTTACCTTATAACTAAAATTATAACCCTTTAATATTGAGAAAGTTGTTACTGTAGTAAAGGTTAAAATTGGTTAACCAATGGTTTAATCCCAAAGATAAGGTTTTAAATGATATTAAAACCTGTAAAAATTTGATTTTATGATTATATTAATACCAGATATTCCTTATATAGGAATAAAACTCATTCTGGATCCATTTTACATGATTTGGGAGCATATTATATTATAATATTTCATGTATTTCCAAAAATGACATAAGTGATATTTAAGAATAAAAAATATTTTATTAAAGGTTTTAAAATTCCTAAAATCCAATATTTAGAAACTTTATTGGTATATGTTTTAAAATATCCAACATGGTCCATTTATGATCCAATTTTTTCTTTATAGTAACTATCATAACCCCTAAAGAGTAAAAAACTATGTTATCGTTGGAACCATCAAAAAGGTTAATAAAGGGTTTAAACAAAAAAGATAAAATGAAAGCATAATATAAACATGTAAAATTTTTATTTTATGAGATTATTTAGACCCATAATTATATTTTATTTTAATTATATCAATTTGGTTACATTTAAACATGAAAATTAATTTATATTAATTTGATACTTAAAGAAATTTCAAGACTTCTCATCCCGTCATTATAAAAGGGAACCCCCTATACTCTTCTCTATATACTTCAAGAGACATTTATTTTAGAAAATACCTACCCAAATTAATTCCTAACATCCCTACCCACATTCTATAGGCCTTTTTAATCATAAATCCAACCTAGGAAGGCTTTTGGTATAAACCTAAAGAGGTTGTCTAAAGAAGAGGTTTGGTTTTTAACCATGCATTTTCATTTTATTTCTTCTACCTTATTTAGATATTCTCCAACCATGATGGAAAAAATAACATCATTATATTCTATATATTTTTATGTTATTATGTTAATGTCATAACTTATATATATATATATATATCCTCTTCAATCAAATGGAAAATGAAACCATCGTTCGTGAGTATGACAGATTACCACCTCACGAACTGATGAAATTTTTTTTTCCATAATTGTCTCTCATGAATGGTTATAATTATGGATTTAATGTATATATATTATATTCTTGATATAATTATAATTCTGTAAAATCAATTTATCATCTATTAATTACCATTCTATTCATTGAAAAATGATAGCGTCATTCGTGCCTATGTTTGGACTATCACCTCCTCGAAGCGATGTGATTCATTTTTCATCACCACATCGAATATATGATATATATAAGTATATTTAAATAAATAATGTGGTATTTATTATATAATTATAATTATTTAAAGACAAAATAATACTTATGTTCTTTCTATTATAATCATTGAAAAATGGAAACGTTACTCATGTGTACGTACGGCCCACCGTCTCCATGATTCTAACATAGTTCATTTTTCATAACCATATTTCATGGTTAGTTTTAAAATTATAATTGATATATTAAAATGATAATTATTTCATTATTATTATTTTTGATATTATTTAATAATGGTATCTTTTACCATATCAAACCTAATGAATTCATTTTGGATATATGAGCTGAATATTGTCAAAACGTCCGATGAGAACTAAATTTGTTAAGTAATTGACTATATAATAGTAATAAGTAAAATAAAAGGAATGATATATTTGAAAAAGGGTTTTAATTAACTAAATAATTACCATAATTTTATTATTTAGGAATATAAATGACATATGTGATGAGTAGGACTCGAGGTAAGGAACATTTTACTTTAAAAACCTCATTTTAATTATTTTAAATATTTATTTCCTAAATATTTTTATTCCATGTGAATATTATTATTAATTCTTTTTATATGAATTTATAAGTATATAAATGAATTTTTAAGTCTCTTTCATCCAAATTTTTTCAAAAGGAATCTTTTTATGTAATGATTTGACTTTATTTACAGAAGGAAAAAAAGAATGTTCTCTTTTAATGTATACGGTGTCAATAGATTTTCCCACTAAAATAAAAATTATTTTATGGTTAAACTTGATTCATAATATTAGATGTTTTCTTAAAATAAAAACACTATTTCCCTTTGTTCTGGGAATTTTAGTTCTAAAATTTAGGTTTTAAAGGGAAGGGGAATATCAATATCTGAAAATGTTTTACTTATGAGTTTAAAAAGATATTTTTTCATGTTTGATGATGGAAATGAATTATTCTATGTGTTTTATAAATTTTATAGTCCTTGTAAATTATTTACAACTATGTGACCCCAATATATCTCACCAATACATTGGGTATTTATTATGTTCTTCAGAGGATTATATTGGAAGTTGATTGTATGGTTATTCTAATTATAAGGGTTCTTATAACGGTTCTATGAAGATAATATCCAAAATAACCTCCATGAAATTTATATTATTTATACTTAGTTTTCATGGAAATTTTTTTATTTAAAATGGTAATTTAATGATATTTTTTAAGGAAGGATTAATCCCTTTTCTGTTAAAAAAGTTATGTTTTTAAGAAAATGTATTCCATGGGTTATAATATTTTCTATGAAACCCACATGATTGTGATTTTTCCTTTATGATTTATAATAAACTATTTTATGAAAAAAATTGGGCAATAAAACTTGACTTCATGTAAATCTAAATGATTATTTCAGCTCAAATTTTATTATGTTAAAAGAAACCTCTTTTTATGATCTCATGGTTTTAAAATGGACTAACAGGTTTCTTTCTTTATTTGATGTCTCTTACTATGATTTTTTTTATCATACCATATTTTTAAATGTTTCTCATAGGTTTTAAGGATGATTATGAACAAAGAAGAAGTTATGTTGAAATTCTTAAATATTTTTCATGAAAATAAAACACATTTCTTTTTAAATAATATATCGTGGGAAAAATGTATACTAAGAGAAAGTGTACCACATGTATTGTATAGGTTTTTTATATAAGATTTGTGACCTAATTCTATAAAACTATAAACCTGAAAAGATCCTTGAAATGAAATAAAATGAATTATTTTCTAAAGATTAAATTTGCAGATTGATTAAGTTTGGGTCTTTACAGTTGGTATCTGAGAAAATATTTTGATAACACTGAATATTTGGATATTTAAATAGTTATAGCTACCATTATGGGTTTTTAAGTTTAAGGTCGATCATAATTTCAAATACATATACACCCCCTTATATGGTTTTAAGTGATGGTATTTTAAAGTGATTAATGATATTTTAGGAGATGTTTTATTGGGATGAGGTATATGTGACCCTTAGGTTTAATGTGAAGGATTATTTTTTAAGTATGTTGTTACATTTTTAGGGATGTAAGGTGAAAGGTATCAGATGACCATTGAGGTCAAAAAAAATTAATGTTAAAGTTATTAAGGTTGTTTTTTATGAATTTTATCATATTTTTTAAAATGTTATAGTAATTATATTAATATAGTTTTAGTAAAATGGAAAACTATAGGTCGGTCGACAACTCGTCACATCTGTCAAGGTTTTGAGGCTTGAACCCATAACAGAAGGCTGATAAGGGTGCAGCGCCTACTACTGACCTGTTGGAGTTTCTGTCTTGGGACCAACTGACTATACTTTGATTACTTTTATATTCTATTAATTAAATATTAATAAAACAACTTATTGCATATTTTTCATTATAATGTATGAATTTAATGTAATAATTTCTTGGGGTATCTATCACATTGATATGGTCATAGAAGTTACCCACTATGATGAGAACCTTGAAGTACTATGATGATATTTTTAAATATAGTTCGATAGTTGAATAACGTAGTATGATAGGACACATAGTATATATATTGTTTCACGACCCATCCCCTAGGGCTCGTTCTGTGACTACCCCAAGCCCGCCTTCCATAGGTCAGGGGCTGGAGACTAGCACCAAAAAGGCGTATCCCTATAACGGGAAGGAATTGCCTTTAAACCTATATAAACACACAAATCTAGAACACAAAAAGAAGCAACTGTAAAGTAAACTATTATAGTAAAAACTATACTGAAAGTAATGGGGTAAGAATACAAGCCCAACTGAAAAGTACAAGTATAACTAAAAAGATAAAAACAGCTCCTGGATTGTCCACTGAGGATCCTACCTAAAGGGTAGGTACAGCTCACGATCAGTAGTCACTACAGCATGTCACGTCAAAGGTCTATCTCTGAGAACCATCTGGTCCCGACTCCCTCGGCCTCGATCAATGTTGTTTGTCTTCTGCATAAGACACAACAATGTGTGGGAGTAACCCGTGTAGGGGTGAGTATAACGATACTCAGTAGGGACCCTGACACCCCCGAAGGTCTCCTAGAGTTCCACAAAGGAAAAACCACAAAGCATGGAGTAGTCAACAAATCTACTTAGGTATATTTCCATACATATACCTAAGTTATCAAGATATACTCATCTCATACATGAGGGATTATTACCACAAAGGTAACACCACGAAGGTAAAAGTACCACAAAGGTAACACCACAAAGGTAACACCACGAAGGTAAAAGTACCACACATGTAACACCACGAAGGTAAAAGTATCACACAGGTAACACCATGAAGATAACACCACGAAGGTAAAAGACTTAGCTCACACCAGAAGTATAAGTAAGGCACAGAAGTACAGATTATTAGTCAAGAATCTAGATCATCTTATTCTGTCGAGAGGCACCACTACTGATTATACAGAGTCTGTCCCACACAGGATCGATAGGTACTAACCCCCGCTAACCCACACAGGATTTGACCCACATAGGATCGGTATATGATGACCCACACAGGATCATTTAGCACTGACTCACACAAGATCTGAACCACACAGGATCATTATGCGCTGACCCACACAGGATCGCTGAGCGCTGACCCACACAGGATCGGTGCTGACCCACATAGAATCGCTCGGTACAAACCTCCGTATGATATGTCGCCAACCACCGCTTCACTTCCATCCACTAGATTCACACTCATAGAACATTTTATAGAACCTCTTCTCACGCCTTCGGTTGTGCCTCAACTAAAAAGAATCTCTATGAAGAAGTATCCCAAAGGACCGCCATGTTGTAAGGGTTCCAACGTGACAGACGACATGTCAATCGGACGCTCGATTTGTGACTAATAATCATTTTAGTTCTGAGGGCCCAGTTGGATTCAGATTCGATCTAACCTAGACACACTCAAACTTTCTCCAAAACTCCAGTTGAGTATACCAAAAGGACCACCTCATCTTAAAGGTTCTGGGGCCGCAGATAGTTTGTCAAATGGACGCTCGTTCTGTTAGTTACACCCCATTCTGTTAAACGGGGGTGATCACACCTTGGTCTGGCCTGGCTCAGTCGGGTCCCTTGGAATATAACTAAGGGACCGCTTCCCAAAAGGGATCCAAACTCCACTGACGGCATGTTGAACGGACACACGATTCGTCAGTTACGAGCGTTTCTCTATTCGAGGAATGGTTGGGTCTTGGCCTGGTCTGACTCGGTCAGGCCGTCCTGACACAATGGTTCATAGGGTCTAACTGACCCCACTCGGGTCTGGCCCGCTAAGGGTCGGCCTGGTTTACTGGATTCAGCCTGTCGGGGTTGGCCCGGTTCGATTCGCGGGCTCGGTTCGTAGTTGTCTTGGCCCTTTGGGTGGGACTCGGCCCACCTACGTTGGCCCATTGGGCCATGGGTTTGGCCCGGACCACTTCGGATCTGACCCAACCCATTATGCAGGTTCGGTATACTGTGCGGGTCCGGTCCGCTCGGTCGGCCCGCGTCTGGATCAGTCCGGCAGAAGGCGGACTGGTCTTCCCAGTTGGCCCCGTGGGTGTGGGGCCATTTCGGCCAGCTGGTGGGGCGTTTCCCCACCGCGTAACAATCGGCCATTTTGGACGATCGGGGGTCTGCTAAGTTAGTATAGCATGGGGCAACTCCACTCTCCACCTTCCATGGCCCGCTAGTCATGGATGTAGCCACCAGCGGTGCCTACATGTGTCGCCCCTTGTCCCGGGCATCCGGCTCAGCCGACCTCCTTCGGCCTCCGCGGCGCGCCATCGCGCACCACCCTCCACCACCCACAGCTACTAGTTGTGGGTCTCCTCCTGTCACAGTCGTCCGCCACTGACTTGGTGCACCGGCGGTTTGACGGTTTCTTTCACGCTGCCGCCATCTTCTTGATGTCATCACCCTGAGGAAAATATCCCAAAAAAACGCAACTTGAACGAAGCAGCGGGGGGTCCGGACCTTTTTTGTTTGGCTCGCACCCTCCGCTTTAATATCATAATGAAATTAAGCAAGGAAAAGATCAATGATTAACTTTAAACAAACCCCCTACCACAAGATTGTTGGAGAAATCTCGCGATTGATGAAGAGACATTGTTCGTCGTCCCCACAACAAGCCGCCAACGTTGCTGCTTAAACATTGTCCTTTGGTTCATGATTCGGTGTCGCTTGTCACCACCCACTAGAACCGGCTCCATCCTCCAAGTGATTGGCATCGTGGAACTTTATTAGCACTTTGTCTCTTAGTGAAGTTGTGCCAATAACTCTCCCCAATCTCCATATAAATAGGATAGGGGGAGGGTGAGTAACGCCCGTGGAATTAATGGGGGTTCATTTAATAGGAACCTTCCTAATTCCAATGGCACTATTACAAAGGATTTGAGGAGTCAAGCCATTTAATGGATTGACATGTCATTGGTCCTGCCACTGCCGCTTGTCTGTTGGAGGAAAATAAATAAATAAATAAAATAACAAAGTTATTTTATTATACTTTTAAAAAGTACCAAAATCTATCTTTTTCTCCCGACCTACTATGGTCGAAGTGAATCCTCCCTTAAGTGAATCCTAGTGTTGCGGATTCAATGGTGCCCTCGTATTTTTAATCTGAGCACTGGTTTAAAAGATAGAAAATTTTTCCCTAACGTTTACTGAACTTACCTTAAAAAAAGTTCAGAAATTCACTCCGGGCACACCGGGCCTCAGAATCATGCATCGTCAATTTTTGAAAACTCGTAATAATTCCATATAATTAAAAAATTACATGGAAAATCTAGGTCATTACATTATTCCCACCTTAGGGCATTTTGTCCCTAAAATCCACAACATAGACTAAGAAAACAAATGGGGGTACTCAGCACAACTCTGAGTCTCCCACTCCCATGTGCTCTCATGGAGGTTCACATGCTATCAGTGAACGTGCACCAGAGTTATCGATCATCCATGAAGGACCCACTCCTTTCGATCCTCAATCTCCACTGGAACCTCTATAAACATATCCCCATCATCAATGTCTAGCTCTCCATGTTCAATGGCGTGGGATGTGTCATGCACGTATCTCCTCAGCTGGGATACGTGGAAGACAGCGTCTACCCTCTCTAACTGCAGTGGCAGTACCAAGTGGTATGCCACCTCGCCAGTCCTCCTAAGTATCAAAAAAGATCTAATAAACCTCTTTGATAGTTTGTCACCTTTTCCAAATATCTACAAACCTCATCAAGGTGAGACCTATAAGAATACATGGTCTCCCTCCTCAAACTCCAAGGGCCTTCATCTCCAATCAACATAAGACTTATGTCTACTCTGTGCAGTCTTCATCTGCTCTTGGATGATCTGCACCTTCTCAGTGGTAGCACGTCCCAACTCTAGACCCATAAGTGCTGACTCCCCTAGATCTATCCAGCATAGGGGTGATCTACAAGGTCGAGCGTATAAGGCCTTGAATGGTACTATACTGATGGTGGGGTGATAGTTGTTGTTTTATGCAAACTCCACCAAGGGAAATTGATCATCCCAACTGTGTCCAAAATCTAGGATGCAAGCACATAAAATGTCCTCCAGTGTCTGAATGGTCCACTCCGTGTGACCATCCATCTATGGATGAAAGGCGGTGCTCAAATGTAACTAAGTCCCGAACGCCTATTGTAATCCCTTCCATAATCAGGGTGTAAAATTGGTGTCATGGTCAGAGACGATATTCAATGTCACCACATGAATTCGTACAATATCATGTACGTATAGTCCTCCCAAACCCTCTACTGATCCCTACTCTCGGATGGGTAGGAAGTGGGTCGACTTGGTGAGTCGTTCAACGATCACCCAGATGGAATCACGTCCCCTAGACATACATGGAAGCCCTATCACAAAGTCCATGGAGATACCTTCCCACTTCCACTCTTCCACCTCTAGTGGCTGCACTAAGCCTACTGGAACCTGATGATCGACCTTCACTTGCTGACAAGTGAGGCATTAAGAAACAAACTATGCAACTTTCTTCTTTATCCTTGGCCACCAGTGCTGACGTTGGATGTCCTGGTACATCTTCTCCACACCAATATATAGCGCCAAAGGGGTCGTATGGAGCTCCCTCAACACCTCCTCCCGTAGAGCCACTGGTACCATGGTGCATCCTCTAAAGAGGATGACATGCTCCCCACCTTCAGAAAATCCATCTGGTGCATGTCCTGTGGATATCTGAGCATGTCGTGCCTCGTAGTCAAAGTCCCCAAGTTGTGCCTCCCAAACTCGTTGAAGAAGTGAGGGAGTGACAGTAATAGGATAGAGGTAGGCTTCTCTATCTCTATCCAAAAAGGATATCTACAATGCAGCTAGCTGCTCTATCACCTCACTCATCAACTATAGACTAGACCTCTTGTTGAGTACGTCTTCCACTACATTCCCCTTCCCAGGAGTATAGACTATCTCAAAGTCATAGTCCTGGAGGAACTCTATCCATCGTCTTTGTCTCAAGTTCAGGTTCTTCTATGAGAAGATATACTTGAGACTCTTATGATCATAGTAGACTGTAAAAAGTTCTCTCATTAAGTAATGTCGCCAAATATTCAAGGTGAAGACCACTGCTACTAACTCCAGGTCATGGGTGGAGTAGTTCTACTCATGTTGTCTCAGTTTTTGGGAACCATATGTGATCACTTCTCACTCTTGCATCAGGACACATCCATGTTTGGTCCCTGATGCATCACAGTAGACTACATACCCAACACCCTCTTCTGGTAGCCTCAAGATGGGGGCACTCGTCAGTCTTTTCCTCTGCTCCTAAAACAATGCTAGCATCTCTCTATCAACACGAAGGGTTGTCCCTTATTTTTCAACACTGACAAGGGTACTGAAACTCTGGAAAAGTTGGGTACGAATCTCTGGTAGTACCCATCCAACCCTAAGAAACTCTGCAACTCAATCACATTCTTGGGTTCCTCCCAAGCTAGCATAGCCTCTATATTTTCTAGATCCACTACAACTCCAGCCTCCATGATAGTGTGTCCTAGAAAGTGGACCTCTTATATCCAGAACTGGAACTTTGAGAGATTACCATAAATCTGGTGCTCTCGGAGTGTATCTAGAACTATCCGTAGATGATAGGCATTCTCCTCCTCTGTCGTTGAGTACACCAAGATTCCATCAATGAAGACCACCAAAAAGTGATCACGGTATGGCTGGAAGATCCTGTTCATGAGTCCCATGAACATTGTAGGGGTGTTGGTCATGGCGAAAGGCACAATCAAGAACTCATAGTGGCCATACCGACATCTAAAGGTCATCTTCTTCACATCCTCTTCTCGTACCCTAAGATGATGATAGCCTAATATGAGGTCTATCTTCAAAAATCATTGATCTCCCTTTAACTGATCAAAGAGATCATCAATCCTCGGGAGTAGATACTTTTTCTTCACGGTCATCTGGTTCAAGCGCCAATAATATACACAGAGTCTCAAACTCCCATCTGCCTTCTTGGTGAACAAAATCAAGGTTTCCCATGGAGAAACACTAGGCCTTATGAACCCCTTCCACTGCAAGTCTTCCAACTATACCCGTAACTCACAAAGCTCCATGGAATCCATTCGATATGCTGGTGTAGATATAGGTTCCATCCTGGGGTACAGTTCGAGGTAAAATTTTACCTCTATGGATGGAGGTAGTCCTGAAACATCATCAGGAAAGACATCAGCGCACTGGTCCACCACTATAGGACAGCTCGGACTCTCAACATCAACTGCTATGAGGGTAAGGCTAGCCAACTGATGTGTGATCGGCTACACCCTCCTCCAGGTAATTCTATCCTATTATTTAAAGGTTCCCTTCTCACTGGTGAAGGAAAACTTGGTTTCATCCTTGCGGACACACCGCACTTTGCTCCTAATACAGACAATTTGATCATGGACTGTTGATAACCAATCCATACCCAAGATGATATGGTAAGGACTTGATTCCACTATTAGAAGATCTCATCCAAATCTCTCACCTCCTAGAGTAAGCTCACACTACTATCACCAGTGTTTAATCGTCAAATTTTCTCTTGTAGGAGTCTCTAGCCGTAAGGATCGGGCCAACGGCTCTGTCAGAATCTCCGAGCTCCAAACGAGGGTTGTAGCAATAAAAGAGTGACTAGAACCTGTTTCTATAAGTACTTAATCTAGGGTGGAATAGACACAGATCATACCTCTAATCATCTCCAGAGCGTCGTGGTCGTAGGCCTCAGCTGCATAGAGTTGAGCTCGTTCCTACCCTCATGCTCCCTATAGTTAGGGTGGACCACCTAGAGATGGTCACAGTAGAAACTTGAATTGTCGCCTGCTTCACGGCTAGCTCCTCTGTCATGTCCACCTCCCTACAGACCTCCTCACTCAAACCTCTACCTCTACCTCGGCGGTCCCTCAACTGTCATCTGGTTGTCCGTACGGAGGGTCAGGCAGTCACGATCCATGTGACCCTGCCCGCCGCATGAGTAGCACTGCCTGATCCTTAATTGTCCTTCTCTATCCCGTGAACCCCTTGCCACTGACCATGTATCCTAAGATCATCCACCAGAAGGTATGGCCTTCTTGGGCCCCCACTTCATCCGTCTACTGCCTGTTGTGGATGACTCTGCTACCTGACATCTGGGTGTGGCTCTCGCTGTCAGTGCCTGCTCAGCTAGGAATCTCTCCACCAAAAGCACTCGCTCTAGCACTCCAGCCTACGTCGGAATGCTGAGCGATATCATTAATTCTCTGATCTCCCATCAAAGACCCTACTCAAAGGTTCGATCCTTGAAGAAAGGGTCTCGTACCATGTCGGTGGAGTAGTGGCAGAGATCAGTGAACCTCGTCGAGTACTGGGCCACAGTCATGTTGCCCTGTTGTAAGTGTAGTAGCTCCTATATACGCACTGAGCGTAGAGTCGTTAGGACGAACTCTACCCTAAAAAGGCCCTATAATTCCTCCTAGGTTAGGATCACCTCATCATGTAACTAGAGTGTCAAACTCTACCATATCCCAGCTGCTCCTTGGAAGATACTGGAATCTAGGATCACCATCAGATTAACTGGTGTCCAAAGTAAGCGAAAAACTCTAGACACATCCTCCAACCGGTCCTCAGCCACCTACGGATCTATCTCGCCTCGGAACTTTAGAAATATCTGCCGCTGAAACTCATGCAGTTTTCTTAGTTGGAGTGCACCCTCTGCTGGTGGGGCTGGTGGAATCTGCTTCCCAATGGGTGGTGGTGCTACTGGTGCACCACCCGATGGTACTATCACCATAAGAGGGACATGCATCAAATCCTCATCACTTGGTGGGTCATCATCATGTACTCTCTTGGGAATCCATGATGGATATCTAAGTAGTGGCATCTTGAAGGGAAATAGGTGCTATATGGTCAATAAGTTACACCTGGAGAGCTGACTCAAAGAAAACACAAGAAAACTTTTCAAAACACATGTAATCAGTGTTTTCATGCACTGAGATGGAAATCAGAATTCAGAGTCTTGTTGTATGGATATATCGTTCACCACACCAACATTGGATTCCCCAAACTAAAAGATACACTCATAACACTTAAAACTATCACCACATTGAAAATATCAGAGTCCTAGTTCTTTGATAGAACTGACTCCTCTGATACCACTTTGTCACAATCCATCCCCCGGGGCTCGTGCCATGACTACCTGAAGCCCGCCTTCCATAGGCCAGGGGTTGGTGACTAGAGCCAAAAAGGAGTATCCCTATAACGGGAAGGAATTTCCTTTAAACCTATATAAACACACAAACCAAGAACTCAATAATAAGTAACCGCAAAGTAAACTATTGTAGTAAAAATGTACTAAAAGTAAAGGGGTTGGAAGACAATCCCAACTGAAAAGTACAAGTAAAACTTAAAAAAGAAAAACAACTCTGGGATCATCCACCAAGAATCCTACCTGAAGGGTAGGTACATCTCATTGTCATTAGTCACTACAGAACATCACGTAAAAGGTCACCTCCGAGCACTGTCTAGTCCTAGATCCCTTAGCCTCGATCAACACTATCTGTTTTCTACAAAAGACACAACAAGGTTTGGGCATAGCCTGTGCAGGGGTGAGTATAACGATAATCCTAAGGGACCCTGAGACCCCCTAAGGTCTCCCAGAGTTTCACAAAGGAAAACCCACAAAGCAAGACCTCAACCACAAAGCACGGAGTATTCAACAACTCTACTTAGTTATATGCCCATACATATAACTAAGTTATCAAGATATACTTGTCTCATACATGATGGAAGATTACCACAATGGTAACACCACGAAGGTAAAAGTACCACAAAGGTAACACCATGAAGGTAACACCACGAAGGTAAAATTACCACACAAATAACACCATAAAGGTAACACCACAAAGGTAAAATTACCACATAGGTAACACCATGAAGGTAAAAGATTCAACTCAGACTAGGAATATAAGTAAGGAATAGAAGTATAGATGATTAGTTGAGAAGATAGATCATCTTACCCCATCGAGAGTCACTGCTACTAATTATATGGAGTCTAAACCACAAAGGATCGATAGGTACTAACCTCTGCTAAACCACACTGGATCTGACCCACACAAGATTAATATGAACTGACCCATACAGGATCACTGAGCGTTGACCCACACAGGATCGGAACCACATAGGATCGGTATGCATTTACCCACACAGGATCATTGAGCGCTGACCCACACAAGATCTGACCTGCATAGGATCAGTGCTAACCCACACAAGATCGCTCGGTACTAACCTCGGTATGATCTGTCTCCAACCTCTGCCTCACTTCAAGCCACTAGATTTCCGCTCATAGGTTGTTGGGAGAACCGATCCTCAATCCATCATTCGTACCTCAATAACCAAGAAGCTCTAAAAAGAAGTATCCCAAAGGACATCCATTTCGTAAGGGTTTCAATGTGATAAAAGACACGTCAATTGGGTGCCCGGTCTGTGACTTATAAGCATTTTAGTTCGAGGGACCAGTTGGATTCAGGTTCAATCCAACCCAGCTGCACTCCAAATTTATCCAAAACTCAACTAAAGTATACCAAAAGGACTACCTTGTCCTAAGGGTTCTAGTTCCACAGACAGTTCGTCAAACAGACGCCCGGTCTTTTAGTTACACCTCTTTCCGTGAAACGGGGGTGATCGCACTTTGGTCTGACCCGGCTCGGTCAGGCCTGTCGGAATATGCCAAATGGACAGCTTCCTAAAAGGGATCCCAACTCCACTGATGGCGTGTCGAATGGACACTCAATTCGTTATTTGTGGGGGTTTCTCTATTCGGGGACCTGTTGGTTCTGGACCCAATCCAACTCGGTCAGGTCGACCCGATGCAACGAGTCCCGGGGTCTACCTAACCCCACTCGGGTTCGGCCCACTAAGGGTCGACCCAGTTTACTAGGGTCGGACTAGTTCACTTCGCGGGCCTATGCCACAGTTGGCCCATCCCATCAGGTGGGGCTTGGCCCACCCGTGTTGGCCCACTGGGCCGCGGGTTCGGCCCTGCCCGCTGGCAGGTCTGGCCTTCTCGGCCAGCCCGCGTCCGGTCTGGTCAACTAGAAGGCAGACTGGTCTTCCTAGTTGGCCCCATGGGTGTGGAGCTGTTTCATCCAACCAGTGGGGCGCTGCCTCACCGCGTAACGGTTGGCTGTTTTGGCCGACCGGGGGTCATCTAACCCAGCGTGACGTGGGGCAGCACCTCTCTCCACCTACCACCGTTGTAGCCATCGGCGATGCCTGCGGGGGACGCCCCTTATCCCATGCGGCCGACTCGGCCGACCTCAGTGGCACCCTATCACGCACCGCCCTCCACCACCTACGGCCGGTTTCCATGGGTCTCCTCCGGCCACCATCGTTCGTCGCCGACTTGGTGCGCCAGTGGTTTGGTGGTTTCTTATGCATTGCCGCTATCTTCTTGCTATCATCACCCTGAGGAAAATGTCTCCAAAGAACACAACTTAAACGGAGTGGCGGGGGTTTCGGACCTTGTTCATTTGTCCTGCACCCTCTGCGTTAATATCATAATGAATGGAAGTAATTAAAATATCAAAGATGAACTTTAAACAAACCCCCTACCTCAAGATTGTTGGAGAACATCAATGATTGAGGAAGATTCAGTGTTCGTCATCCCCATAACAAGACAACAACATTGCCACTCAAAAGTCATCCTTCGGTTTTTGATTCAGTGTCACTCGTCACCACCCAGTGGAATCAGCTCCATCCTCCAAGTGATTGGCGTCGCAGAACTTTATCAAAACTTCGTCATTTGGTGAAGTCATGCCAATACCTCTTCCCAAGCTCTATATAAATAGGAGATGGATAGGGTGAGTAATGCATGTAGAATTAATGGGTCTTCATTTAATAGGAAACTTCCTAATTCCAACGGTGCTGTTGTAAAGGATTTGAGGAGTCAATCCATTTAAAGGCTTGACACGTCATTGGTCTCGCCACTGCCACTTGTCCGTTGGAGGAAAAGAAAGAAATAAATAAAATAACAAATTTAATTTATTATTCTTTTAAAATGTCCCAAAATATATATTTTTCTCCCGACCTACTCCATCTGAAGTGAAGCCTCCCTTAAGTGAATCACAGCGCTGCGAATTCAACAGTGCCCTCAGATTTCTAATCCAAGCACTGGTTCAAAAGATAGAAAATTTCGCCCATGCATTTACTAAAAATACCTTAAAAAAGTTAAGAAATTCACTTTGGGCACACCAGGCCTCATAATCATGCGCCATAAATTTTCACAGACTCATAATACTTCAATATAATTAAAAAAAATTACATAGAAAATCTGGGTCTTTACAGACTGTCAAGTACGATTACTCGTAAGAATATGAGGTTTTTTCTCATGAAGTTCAAACTTGGTAATATCTAAGATGGGAAATTATGTGAACAAATCCGCCAGTAGAAATTATTCATTTTTTGGTTTCATCTGTTATTCCTATATGTGAGCATTTGTAATAGTATTTAGACTTTAAGATTATTATAGATGCATGTCATGACTCACGCGCTTTGATTTAATAACCCAAACTATCACACCATATGTTGATGGGAAGTATGGTATGTTGGGTGCATCACAAATGACATGTTATTAATGGATTAGTCAAGGAAGGATTTGTCCCTTCCATCTTTATAAAATATTATATCTCAGCCCTTTTATTGGAATATAACCATCGCATTAAATTCCATGTCCATGATATAACGATATGTTTATTTTATATAGTGAAATAAATGAGTCTCGAACATATAGTTTGATGTCATGGATGTGCAACCTACTTGTGACATATTAAGAAAAAAGGATTATATAGCACAATGAGCATTCGTATGTGGTTGTCAACATTGTGAAATTAAGTTATTTCTCTTGGGTTCCTTTAATTATTGCTAGACTGTAATCTTGTACACTAGGAAAGCTTACCTAATTCCAATGAGAAATAATACTAGAGGGTCACACACTAAGTATTTCTATTGATCTTGATTAAATTCTATTTGAATTTAATTATTGGAATAAATATTATTCTCAAGATCAAGAAATAATTTTTTCAAGTTTATCGATCACAAAAATTTATTGATGAATGAAATATTTAATTAAACATTTATTTGGTTATTCAATAAATGTCAAGTAGTTCAAATGGACCAAGATCACATCTGGTGATAAATATTAATTTACAAGATGGTAAAAAAAATTGTTATTTTTCAAGTAAGAGAGATTCCCATAAAATAATATTATTATTATTGTGTTACATGGGTTTTAATAAAGATTTTAATATTATTTTAGTGTTGTTCCACCATTAAATAATATTTTAACTTAAACCCTAGATCTATAAATAGATGGTTATGTCTATTGTGTAAGGTTAATCAAAAATTTAGAATACAGTCATTCTACACAATAGAATTCTCACTCGCTCTCAATTTCTTTCTCTATTCTTGTTGAGAATGAGAAGAACTCGTTCAATATTGAAGGATCTTATAACAATCAAGATGAACAATGCTAGATAATTGATTCACCATGCTGGCACCCAAAAATAAATTGGCATTTCTCAGATATCAAATGAGCACATGTGGATCATTACTAGAGGGATTATACACTTGAATCATTACAATGTAATGAAGGTAATTAGAAAGGGTTTTTGGAAGATCAACAACATCAACGAAGAAAATGTCCTAATATTTGGTGATCATTCCTTCAGATATAAATAAATTAATTATAAATTTAATGTGCAAGATCCTTTATTGGGGTATTGGGAAACTCTATATTAAAATAAATTTTAATATATCACCTACTAAGTGCACTTATGTGGTTCCCAGAACCTTCAAGTGGTATCAAAGCTGTAACATTTTAAATTTATAATTTTTTATTTTATTTTTGATCTATATTCATAATAGTTGTTAGATTTTAATTTCAATAATTATTCATTCTTTATTCTGATTTTTTAAGTTAACTTGCCTTAGAAATTTTAATTCCTTCATTCAAGATTCATAATTTATTAAGTCCAAGAATAGATGAAGAATGAATATAGATTTCATCAAGAATTGTCAAGGAATCTAGATGGATAGCAAGGGATTACATGACATGTAGCTGGAGTACACACTGTGTACCCAAATACACTGCACCTACCCGTGTCGCGAGATATATGATGTATTGTGCAGTAATTACATGTGGTCTATTTATTTCACACTACATGTAGACCATAAGAACTTATTACATGTAATTAAAATCACATGGAATATATCCATCATACACAATGTGTAGTCTACATGGTTTAGTGGAGAAATTTGCACAAACTATGTGGTCAAATACAAGGTCAAAACCACATGAGACTAATAGTCTGGAGCATTAAAGAAGTACACGACATGTATCTATAATACATGACATGAAATTCATTAATTCCAGAATCTAAAATAAATGTCGAGATCCTTAGTGAGTTATGAATACACATGGTATGCAAATACATGGTGTATATATGGATTTTGCATATCGTGTAGTCATGTGTCCAATGAACACCCTGAGTTTCTCAGTGAGTTGTGAGGACACATGAAAAGTAGAACACACATCATGAGGCTTGTTAGTACACATTGTGTAGTTCAACTAAGGAAGATGTTGAAGCCCCGGGGCATGTTCCATGGATACATGGTAACCGAGGTAAACACCATGTAGCTAGACAATATACATCATACAGTATCCCAATAAAGGACATAATTAAAATTACATTAAACTTATAATTGTAGCATTAAAACCTTATTATATTGATCGGCGCTTATTATGTTTGAAAATTTAATAATGGTTTTAAATAATTTTAAATTCTCAATTAATTTATTATAATAATATGTAATTATTGGTTATGTCATTTATTTTCCTTGAATTAATTTAATTTGGGTATCTCCAATAGAATTTTAATGGTCATTAAAATGAAAGGGAATTGATTAATTAATTAATACAAGCATTTTTATCTTAATAATAAATAATGAATAAGAAATGATTGTTAAATGGTTTTACTTTTATGTATTTTTTACATGTAGGATCGTTCATGAGATTAATCAAGACCTATATATGTGTTGGTTTTTTAGTTTATTGTATGGGTTTGCAATTATTTTATATTAAATTAAATTTTATGGCCTACTAGTTGTCCCTCCCTCAATTATTATGTAGGAAATATATGTCCAAGGTTATTTATATAATTCCCCTTAATCAATAATTTGGTTTCCCTCACCTACATGTGAGTTATAAATACATGTAATTAAAGGATTGTCCCAATGTGCATAGAGGTGGTTCAAGATGAAACCATAATGATGTCAAAACAGGTGATACATAGGTGGACAGGTGGAATACTGCAACTCATTCCAAGACTAGCACAAGGAGTTATTCCCCAAGGTTATAGGTTGATTTATTATACAATCAATAAATCAACCATTCGATAAGATCATGATCAGTTCATTTTTTTATTTTTTTTATTTTTTTATTTATGTCTATGCATTATTTAATCTATAGATGCAAGACTGTGATCTCATAAATAAATGAATAATATGAAAAGATATAATTTGAATAAATTTTTTATGTGTAAATTTTTTATCCAACATGGTTGATTAATTAAGTAAAATCCACTAAATATTAAAAATTTATGCAAAGGATAAAACAAGATAAATTTTATTCATAATAAATTAAAAATCCCTCAGTTAAATATTAAGTCATGCTTGGTCTTCCATTACTTTATTAGGAATCAAACACTTAGAACTAAGTGTTTGAACAACCCTCATTGGGACACTTACATTTAACATTGAGTTCTTATAAAGGTTTTGGGTTAACTTAACCATTTTACGTTAAGATAAGTATTCCTTTCTAAACTTTTTGTAACTTGGAGGAACGTTTTAAGGAAACACAAGTTAGGATTTCAGGATTGGGGATTCTACTCAACGGATCAAGGAGCTGAAAGCCCATAGTTAGTAAAGATCTGCCTACCTAAATACCTTCAAGTAGTTTGACCAACCCTAATTGGGTTTATGTGAAAAGGAATATGTATCCTTTCCACTAGAATTTACTTGCAACTAGACATTCCAAGTTAAATGGTGAGGGCTATTGAGACTTATTAAAATAGATGGTGACTTAACAAACTTAATTTTATTATTTCTCACATAATTTTTTATCAAGAAAAGTAATAATAAGAAGATATTTTATAATTATAGAAAATGTAAAGTTCACCATCCACACATTACCTATGATCTATATTAGAGAAAGACCATATCCTCACTAGAAATAACTTCCAAGAGTGGTTCAAATTCCTTCAGGTTGTGTTTCACCATGAATGTAAATCTTACATGCTAAAATCCTTAATGCCTGATCATTCTAATAAATATGTGAGTGATAAATAGTTCCTTGTCTATAAGAAACATATGAACAACAAGGTCGAAATTCAATTTTTGATGTTATCATTTATGTCTATTAAACTTATAAAGTCTCAAGAAAACATGGATGTTTATATAATGCATGAGCATCTCCATGGTTTATACCTGGAGGGAGATAGACAAGAATGGTTTGAGATCTCCATGGATATTTTACAAAGAAATATTGGAGAGGGTGCACATGTTGAGCCTCACGTATTCAAGCTCATTGGCTACATTGAGAACCTTTAGGTTCTAGGGTTTAAACTCCCCAAATAACTACAAACTGATGTCATTATTACATCACTCCCTCAGATATTCTCCATCTTTCTTGTTAATTTTATTATGAATTACATTAATAATTCCCTCCCATATCTTCTTACTCTTCTTCACCAAGTAGACAAGGAAATGAAGTGTGAAAATCCTTCTATTCTTATGGTGAATAAATGGAAAGTGAAATTGAATATCTCTAATCCCAAAGCTTATTCACACCATTCCAAGAAGGGAAATTTTACTGATGATTTTAGTAGATATGTATATGTCTAATTGATGAGGTATAAGTTGGATTACTTTGATATATTCAATAAATATAATAATGAAGTTGAGAACTAGCTTACAAATAAGATTAAGAAACTCTGATTAGATCGTGGTGAAGAATATTTTAATCAAGAATTCATTGATTATTTATGGTAGTTTTGGATCCTATTCCAACTCACTCCTCCTTATCACCTTAGTGGAATAGTGTAAGAAAAAGGAGTAACTACACCTTGTTGGATATATTGAGATCAATGATGATTTATTTGAGTCTTCTATTATAATTTTGTTGATATGCGCTACAAACAGTAGCACAAATACTAAGCCAAGTTCCAAATAAATTGGAAGATGGTACACATACCAATTGTGGAATATAATGGAACTTTTGTTTTCATACTAACATGTGTGGGGTTGCGAAGTATTTTTTAAGGCCTCTTTAGGTAACAAACTTACACCCCAAGGTACAAAGTTTACCTATATAGGTTACCCCAAAGAAACAAGGGGATATTACTTATATGACCACTAATAAAAAAATTTAATAGTGGTAAGACATGTTATATTCCTTGAGATGGAACACATCACTAAAAGTTATCGTGGGTAGGAGATAGACTTTGATGAATTATAGGCTCAAGGTATACAAGATTTGGCATGGGCAAAAATTATAAAAATCCCCATGAAAGAAGAATAAGTTCCAGAGACACAAGTATTACATAAGAGTACAAGAGAAGTTAGAGAGGCAGAATTATATGTTTTTCTAGTCACCAAGGATAGTGACTCATTATTAATTGATGATAATTATCTTAAAACCTATAAGTAATTAGTATGAGGCACATATGATTCCAAGTGGAAAGAATCCATGAATTTTGAATGGATTACATGTACCAAAATTAATTTTGGTTTTTTCTAAATCCAATAGTGGATGTAAATCCCATTGGTTTTAATTAGGTATTCAAGAAGAAATTTTACATGGATAGAAAATTTATTAGCTATAAGGTGAAACTGGTTTCAAAAGCTTTTAAATGGAATCAAGGAATATACTATGAAGAAACATTTTCACCAATTGTAATGTTGAAATACTTCAAATTATAATTTACATTGCATCCTTCTTTGACTATGAGATTTGGAAAATAGATTTAAAAATATTCTTCTTTAATGTGAACCTTCAAGAATATGTCTATATGGCACAACCTAAAGGTTTTGTGACTCCAAAGAATGCTAACAAGATATGAAAATTAAAAAAAAACACATTTATGGATTAAAGAAAGCATCTAGGTCATGGAACATTTGACTTAATGAAGATATAACAATATTTGGTTTCATAAAGAATGAATGTGAGAATTGTTTCTACAAATTGTTTTTTGGGAGTGAAATCATTTTCATGATATTATATGTTGATGAAATATTACATATTAGAAATGAAATACCAGTCTTATCATCTTTTAAATCCAAGTTGAGTAAATATTTCTCCATGAAGTACTTAGGTGAGTCGGCATACATTCTTGGGATCAAAATATATCATGATAGATCTAATTGATGGTGCATCTTAAGTCAAGGTATATATACTAAAAAGATACTAAAGAGGTTTAGTATAGAACAATCCAAACGGGGATTGTTTCCAATGTGACATAACATTTATCTTTCTAGGAAAATATGTCATTAGATATATAAGGAAATATAAATAATGGAAAGGATTCCATATGAGATGGAAATTTAGTAATTCTTGTATGTTATGATATGTACTAAGCTAAATGTCCCCTATGCATTAAGTGCAGTAAGAAGATATCAAGATAACACATGTCACCGCCATTGGATGGGAATCAAGACTATCCTTAAGTTTATGAGGTATATTAAGGATATCTTTTTGGTCTATATAGGATAATAAGAATTAGTCACCGAAGGATAAGAAAATTCTAGTTTTTAAATAGATTAAGGTGATAAGAAATTGCAAACGAGATATATCTTCACATTAAATAAAGGTATTGTAAGCTAGAATAGGTCAAAGATAGATATGGTCATAGATTCTAAAAATGAGTCTAAGTATATCTAGTATTATGAGGTAACTAAAGAAGTAGTTTGGATATGAAACTTAATCCATGATCTTGATGTTGTACCTATCAATAAAGTTCTTATCATACTCTATTGTTATAATATCGCAGTGGTAGCCCTTTCCAAGGAGCCAAGGTTACATCAGTGTGGAATACCCCTTTAATAAATCCTTAACTCAGTAGAAACGTGATTATCATGTGAGGTCTAGCGACCTGAAATTTGAAGGTAGTTGGCTCTAGTCTAGATGAGATTTTGTAAGATTTGGTGTCCTATTACTTTGATTATATGTATATTTTATTAATTTAATATTAATAAAACATATTATTACATATTGTTCATTTTTCATCATTAATTTAATGTAATAATCTCCTAGGGTATCTGTCACAATGATAAGGTCATAGAAGTTCTCTTCCCTGATCAGAACCTTGAAGTTCTATGAGGATATTATTAAATATAGTTTTACGGATAGATATCATTCTATATAAGAAACATGGTATTCAAAATATCAGGTGAAAGTCCTCATAAGCAGATGAGGCTTCTTCTCATGAATTTTACACATGGTAATCTCCAAGATAGGAGATTATGAGAATAGACCCTCCAGTAGGAATACTGTATGTTTTAGTGTCATCATATATTCCTATCTTTGAGCATGTGTAATGGTCATTAGACTTTAATATTATCATTGATGCATGTTATGACTTGCACACTTAGATTTACCGAGCAAAATTTTCATGCCATAATGTTGGTGGGAAGTATTGTATGTTGGGTGTGTCACAAATGACAAGTTATTACTGAATAATTTGAGGAAATATTTGTCCCTTCCATATTTATGGAAGCTTATATCCTGACCCTTTGATTATAATAGAACTATCACATTGAATTTCATGGTCATGGTTTAATAACATGTTTATTTAAGATAGTCAAAGAAAGACGTATCGAGCATATATTTTGATGACATGAATGTGCAACCTTCTTGATTAGATATTTAGACAAAGGGGTTATATTACACAGTGATAATTCTTAAGTGGATGTCAACATTGTGACATTAATTTATTTATCTTGGGTGCCTTGACCCATTACTAGATAGTAATATTAGACTTTAGGCAAGTCTAACTAATTCCAATGAGAAAGAATATGAGAGGGTCACACAGTAAGTGTTTTTGTTGATCTCGATTAAAAATTATTTTAATTTAACTACTAGAATAAATATTATTCTCAATATTGAGGAATAATTTTATTGAAGTTTTATCGATCACATATATTTATTGATGAATGAAATGTTTAATTAAATATTTATTTAGGTATTCAATAAATTTCAAGGAGTTCAAATGAACCAAGACCATGTTCAGTGATAAATATTAATTTAAAAACTAATAAAATAATATCTCTTATTGTGAAAGATAGCATGGTTGCCATAAAATATTATTATTACTACTACTATTATTATTATTATTATTATTATGTGTAATGGGATTAAATAAAGATTATAATATTACTAAATGGATGGTGAGAAATTAAATAATATTTTAACCTAAACTCTGACTCTATAAATATATGGATATGTCTATTGTGTAGGGTTAATCAGAAATTGAGAATATAGAATCATTGCACACAATATACTACTATATATATATATATATATATATCTTGATTTCCCCTACTATTCCTCTCAAAAATGATAAGAACTCCTTCAATCTTGAAGGACCTTGGAGCGATCAAGACAAACAATGCAAGACAATTGATTCACCATGCTAGAACTTAGAAATCAACTGGTGTTGCTCGGAGATCAAAAGATCATGTATTGATCACCGCTAGAGGGATTATATAATTGAATCCTTACAACACAACAAAGGTAATCCAAAAAGGTCTTTCTAAGATCAACAAAATCGTCAAAGAAAGGATAATTAGGTGAGGTAATCATTTATTTAGATCTAAATACATTAACTATAAATTTAACATGAAAGATCCTCTATTGGGGTTTTAGGAAACCCTAAATTAAAATAAATTTTAATTTAACTCCCATCAAATGAACTTCCACTGCACCTAGAACCTATATGTCCTACATTATGTACTAGTTAAAAGGATTTTTTTACTTAAACGATTTAACAGAAACCAAATATTTGATTTTGGGAACATATGTTTTATCATATAGATAAGAATTGGATTGAAAAGTGATTTGGTTATTAAGTTATTAATCTAATTTAGGAAGAAAATCACTATTTTGGGAATCTTATATGATTATGGTAAACAAATTATAATAATAAAGTTTGAATTATGTTTTGGTAGAATATATTATTTTAATGTAGATTCATGATGATTTGGGTTATTTATCGAAATGATTGACACATTTTTTATATTATATAATAGTGCATATACATTTTTTGGTATATGAATTTATGAGTAACTAATTTTGATTAGAGATTAATTTTAAATTAATCTTAGAAGAATATGTGATTAAATCCTTATAATTTTTGGGTTTCAAACTTGGTCAGGAATATTTTGAATAATTTTAAGGTTAGTTATTTATCAAATGATCTAAGTTGAACTTTGGGTGTTATTGTTGGGGATTTTGAGATTGAAGTTTTATTACATCATATGAAGGTTTATTCATTTTAGAAATTATCTTACCTTATCCTAACCAATTTGGTTTTTGTTAATGTCTAAATATAGGAGGAAAATCTTTTTATTATTTTTTGTATTTATTTGATCTGTTAGAATTTTATTTTAGTTCTTCAATTGTAAAAAAATCATCTTGAATACTTATCATTTGGATAAAAAGATGAGATTATGGTGAAAATTGATTAAAGGATTAAATTATAATTATCAAGTAAGCATATTTTCCTTATATTCTCAGTCTAGATGATAAATAAATCCCTCAAATCTAAAAAAAGGGATCTGTACAAAAATTATTATATTTCCTTTATTCATAATGAATCAATATATTTTTTTCACATATCTTTAGTTTATGGTTTTTTGGTCGTTGACTTTCTCTTGATTATTCACTTTCTTATGATCAATGTTCTTAATCACTATCCATAATTATTTAGACATTATTTTTTCCTCCATGTCCATATTTTAACTTCCCAAAAAAGTTATCCTATTTGGAAACCTAGTATGTGTTATTCCAAATGACCTTATTACTTCTCTTTCCCTCTTTTCAATAGGAAGTTCTATCAACCCTTTATATGATGTGGTTTAAGACAAAGAAATTTTCAAATGTCAAGAAATTGATTACTGAGATCAAGTTAAAATTGTGAGGACATAATTTATTAAAGGGGGGATAATTTAATATCATGATATATTAAAATAAAAACTTGGTTTGATGGTGTATAATATATGCAACACCAATCTTAAATAAACCACAAAATATTATTATTTAAATATGATCATTATAACCTAGCTATTTAATTTGTGGGTATTAATAGAATTAATTGCATTATAAAATATAAATAAAGGTATTAATAAATAAAAATTTAATTATTAATGTTTAGAAAAAAATCACTCAAATTTTAGTAAAGTCATTTTATTCTTCAAAAATATGTTTTCTTCAAAAATGGTTTTAATTTTTTTTTTGGAGTGAATATTATAATTAATTTCTTAAACATTCAGAAATATTATTTGATAAAAATTATGTAATTTTTGAAATAATATTTCAAAAATTATCTTTGATTGATTATTTTTGTATTTTTCTGAAAAGATTGATTTTCTGGTGAATAGTAAAAAATACTGATTTTTATTGAAAACTGTATTTTTATTTCAAGAATTTAAAATTTTAGATTTTGTTTTAAAATGGTTTAAAAGTAATATTAGTTCTAATATATTTTTAATAATCAAATTTTGTTCAATGGAATCAATTTTAAGCTTGAATTTGTTATAAAAACATTTTTATACTTAAAAAATCATTTTTCTAAAAAAAAAATTCATTGCGTTTTGTGTTTTAATATTAAATTAATTTGTGCCAATTCTAGAAATTGAATATTGAAAAATGTATTCTATGTTTAGAATTAGGAGGTCCAAATTTGATAAAAAAATTCCCTTTTATTTTTTTCATTATGAATAGTAACCCTAATAAATAATTATCACCATAGTAAGGATAAATCGGGTAATTAAGGTTAAAAATAATAAGAAAAGGACTAAAAAATGGCCATAAAAATTTCCTTTATCCTATTGGATAAGTGTACTTCATCCATTTCCATCAAATTTTCAAAATTATGGCCACTTTGTTCCATATTTATTTGATTTTGACCTTTATAACATTTAAGTGAAAGCTAAAGTCAAAAATGTTACTTTCTTGATTTTAATATATATAATATTTTGTGATAAGGATAAAAAACAAATTATGTTTAGTTATAAATTTTTATTTTAAATATAAATAAATTTTTTATCATTTTAATTTATTAATAATTTTTATTGATGGAATATTTACCTTAAATGCTTATGCAACACTGACACGATATTTATTTAATTAATAGAAAAATAAAATAAATCTTTCTAAAAAATTTAAAAATAATATAATTTGAATTAATTATTATGTTCCATGAATTTTTTATATAATTATTACATGTTGTGGATGTTTTAAAGGATTATATTCAAATTCCTTTGCTATCATGTTGTTTTCAAAGTCAAATTAATTGAATAGTGTCAAAAATAACATTAATGATATTTTATATTAAATGATATTTTATTAAATTTTTTAAAAGTCATGAAAATATTTAAAAGGACAATTAGGATTATAAATGGTCTAAAATTTCATCCATTTTACATTTATGAGACAATTTTAACCTTATAAGTAAAATTATAACCCTTTAATATTGAAAAGGTATTTACCACGGTTAAGGTTAAAATTGGTTAACCAAGGGGTTAATCCAAAATATAAGGTTTTAAATGATATAAAAACCTCTAAAAATTTTATTTTATGATTATATTAATACCTAATATTATTTATATTATAATAAAAGTCATTTTGGATCCATTTTACATGATTTCAATACATATTATATTATAATATTTCATGTATTTCAAAAATGACATAAATGAAATTTTATAATAAAAAATATTTTATTAAATGGTTTAAAATTCATAAAATACAATATTTGGAAACTTTATGGGGATATGTTGGAAAATATCAACCATGGTCCATTTATGGGCCAATTTTCCCGTTATGGTAACTATCTTGACACCTAAATAGTGAACAACTTTGTTATCGTGGTAATCATCAAAAGGGTAGGGTTTAAACAAAAATATAAGGATGAAAATAACACATAAACTTGTCAAATTTTTATTTTATTTGGTTATATAGACTCATATTCATCTTATATTTTAATTATATCAATTTTTATTCATTTAAACATGAAAATTAATTTATATTAATTTGATACTTTAAGAAATTGCAAGACTTACTCTCCCCTCATTATAAAAGGGAACCCCCTATACTCTTCTATACACAATTAAATAGATATTTATTTTGTAAAATACCTTACCAAATTAATTCCTAACATCACTTACCATATCCTAGAGTCATTGTTCGATCATAAATCCAACCTAAGAAGGCTTTTGGTATAAACCTAAAGAAATTTTCATACCTCCTTCATATATTTTCCAAACTTTATAAGATGATAACATCAATGTATTATATATATTTTTATTTCATTATGTTAATTTCATAACCTATATCTATATCCTCATTAATCAAATGGAAAATGAAACCATCATTCGTGTGTATGACAGATTACCGTCTCGCGAACCAATGTAATTTGTTTTACATAACCACCATTCATGGAAGTATATAATTATGGATTTAATGTATATATATTATATTCATTAAATAATTATAATTTTGGAAACATAATATATCATACATTTTCTTACCATTTTAAACATTAAAAAATGATAATGTCATTCGTGCCTATGCGTGGACTACCACCTTCATGAAGTGATGTGATTGGATATTCATAACCACATCCCATGGATGATATATATAAATATATTTAAATAAATAATATTTTATTTATGATATGATGATAATTATTTAAATATAAAATTATACTTATCTTCTTTCCATTATAATCATTTAAAAATGGAAGTGTTACTCATACGTACGTACGACCCACCGTCTCTTTGATTCTAACGTAGTTCATTTTTCATAACCATATTTCATGTTTTGTTTTAAAAGTATAATTGATGTATGAAAATGATAATTATTTCATGATAATTATCCTTTATATTATGGAATAATTACATATTTTACTATAGTAAACCTACCGAATTCATTTTGGACATATGAGCCGAATATTGTTAAAACGTTTGATGAGAACTTAATTGATTAAGAAATTGAATATAACATGGTAATAAATAAAATAAAATGAATAATAAGATTGAAAATAGTTATTAAGTAATTAAATAATTAACATAAGTTTATTATTCGGGAAGATAAAGAACTAATGTGGTGAGTCGGACTTGAGGTAAGGGATACTTTAATTTAAAAACCTCATTTCAAATATTTTAAAGATTTATTTTCTAAATATTTTTATTCCATGTTCATAATCTTATTAATACCTTTTATATGTGTTTATATGGAAATAATTGAATTTTAATGTCACTTTATTTCAAATATTTTCAAATGGTATTTTTTACATGATGTTTTGACTTTCTTTACAAAAGAAAAAAAAGAAATGTTATGTTTTAATGTATACAGCATCAAAAGATTTTCCCACCACTATAACCATTCTTTTATTATTTATATTCCTTTATAATATTACATGTTTTATTCAAATAAAACCCATACTTCCATTTTTTCTATAGATTTTATTTTTGAAAACCATGTTTTAAATGAAATGGATATATCAATATCTGAAATTGTTTTAATTATGGGTTTAAAAGGATATTTTTGTGCCTTTGACGATGTAAATGCATGATTATATGTGTTTTATGAATGTCATGGAATTTAGAAATTATTTATGATTATATGAGCTCGGTATATCTCTCCAATGCATTGGTTAATTAGTATGTTCTTCATAGAATTATATTGGAAGTCGGTCGTATGGTTATTCCAATTGTAAGGGTTCTTATAAGGGTTCTATAAAGATGATATCCCAAGGAACCTACATGGTTTTTGTATGATTTATAATGAGTTTTAATAGAAATTTTTTTATTTCAAAATGTAATCAAATGATATTTTTATAGTAATTATTTTTCCCTTTAGTGTTAAAAAAGGTATATTTTTAAGAAAATTTTTTTCATGGATTCTAATGTTTTATAAGAAACCCACATGGTTATGATTTTTCCTTCATTATTTCTTATAAATTGTTTTATGAAAAAAAAATGGAGCTAAAATATGATTTAATTTAAAATTATATGATTATTTAATATCAAAGTTTATTATGTTAAAAGAAAAATATTTTTATGATCTCATGATTTTAAAATGGATTAACAGGTTTCTTTTATTATTTTATGTCCCTTACTAAAATTTATATATTAGTCATATGTTTTTAAATGTTTTTAATAGTTTTTAAGGATGATTATAAACAAAGAATAAGTCAAGTTGAAATTCATAAAGATTTTACATGAAAAGAAAACACATTTAATTTTAAAAGTTTTTTATTTTTTGAAAAATTGATACTAAGAGGAAGTATCCAACATGTATTATATGTATTTTTTATTTAAGAGTTATGACTTATTTCTCTAAAAATATAAACCTAAAAAGATCCTTGCAATGAAAGAAAATGAATTATTTTCTAAAGATTCAATTTAAAGATTAATTAAGTTTGGGTCTTTACAATTGGTATCTAATGAAATATTTAAATAACTTTATAGATTATAATTTTTAAAGAGTTGTGGATATTATCATGGATTTTTAAGTTTAAGCTTGATCATGAGTTAAAAGGAATAGATACCCCATTTTGAGGTTTTAAGTGATGGTATTTTAAGGTGATTAATGATATAGTTGGAGAAATTTTATTGGGATGAGTTATATGTGACCCTTAGGTTTAACATGAAGGATTTTTTTTAAGAATGTTGTTATATTTTTAGGGATATAAACTTAAAGGTATAAGATAACCTTTAAGGTTAAAACATTTTTTAATTTTGAAGTTATTAAGGTTATTTTTGATAAATTTCATCATATTTTTTGGAACATTATAGGAATTATATTAATATAGTTTTAGTAAAAGGAAAACCCATAGGTTAGTCGACAATATGTTTTATCTGGAAAGGTCATGGGGATTGAACCCATAATTTAAGGGTGATTAGGGTGCAACGCCTACCACTGGCCTGTTGGAGTTGGTTTCCTAAGACCAACTGACTGTACTTTGATTACATGTATATTAGATTAATTAAATATTAATAAAACATATGATTATATATTGTTCATTGTTCTGCTTGACTTTAATGTAATAATTTCTTAGGGTATCTATTGTATTGATAAGGTCATAGCAGTTCCACACTATGATGAGAACCTTGAAATTTTATAATAATATTATTAAATATAGTTCTAAATTTGGATAAAATAATATGTAGATACATAGTATGTATACTATTATGTGCAATTAATCTTAATAGGATAAGGATTCTTCTCATTAAGTTCTCACTTGGTAATCTCTATGATAGGAAATTATGATAATGGAACCACCAGTAATAATTCCACATGTTTTGGTGTCATTAGATATTATTATCTATGGGCATGTGTAATGTTCCTTATACTTTAAAATTGTCATTGATGTGTGTAATGAATTGGGACCTAGATTTACTAACCAAAACCATCACGTCGTATGTTGGTGGGAAGTATGGTATGTTGGGTGCATCATGAATACCATATTATTAAGGGATAAGTCAAGAAATGATTTATCTCTTCCATATTTATGGAAGCTTATATCTTGTAATTTTGATTGGAATAGTACTATTACATTAAATTCTATGTCCATGGTATAACAACATGTATATTTCAGATAGTCAAAGATAGGTGTATCAAGCATATAGTTTGATGACACAAATGTAAAACCTAATTGATAAGATATTGAGAAAAAGGGATTATATAGCACAGAGAGCATTCATGTGTGGTTTTCTATGTTCTGACATTAAGTTTTTTCTATTAGGTGTATTGACCCCTATCTAGATGGAAATCTTGGACTTTAGGAAAGCCCACATAATGACAACAATAAAGGATCCTAGATAGTCACAAACTAAGTGTTTTAGTTGCTCTCAATTAAATTCTATTCAAATTTAATAATTATAATAAATACTATTCTCAAGATAGAGGAATAGTTTTATTCAAGTTTTATCAATCAAAAATATTTATTGATGAATGATATATTTAATTAAATATTTATTTGGTTACTTAATAAAATGTTGAGGAGTTTGAATGGACTAAGGCCACATCTGGTGATAAATATTAATTTACAAGCTGATAAAATAATTTTTGTTATTTAGTAATTTAGAGTGATTTATAAAAAATATTATTATTATTATTATATGAAATGGGATTTAATAAATATTGTAATATTATTTAAGGGCCATTATACAATTAAATAATATTTTAACCTAAAATCTATATCTATAAATAGATATTTATATCTATTGTGTAGGGTTAATCAAAAATTGAGAATAAAGAATCGTTGTACACAATAGACTTCTCACTCTCTCTCAATTTCCTCCTCTCTTCCTATCAAGAATGATAATAAATACTTCAAGCCTAAAGGATCTTAGAGTGATCAAGACAAACAATGCAAGAAAATTGATTCACCATGCAAGAACCTGAAAATCAATTAGTATTGCTCAAAGATCAAAGGATCGCATGTGAATCACTACTAGAGGGATTGTACACTTGAATAATTATAGTGAAATAAAGGTAATTTGAAAGGGTTTTTAGAAGATCAAAAATGATATTGAAGAAATGATCATTGTAATGGATCGAACCCTCCTGGTCCATTACTTTTCCAAAACACGGCTCCACTGAAACGGTGGCACCTGTCACAGGGGAACCGGTCATGGTGGCACTGTGATGGTGGAACCGGTCACAGTGGAACCATGAGGGTGGCACCGTGATGGTGGCACCGTGACGGTGGCACCGTCAGGGTGGCAATGTGACGGTGGCACAGTGTCCTCACCGAGCGGTTTTCATCCCTTTTTTCAGTTTCCGACTTTTTCCGCTCCCGCAACATATCTTTTAATGTAAATATGATTTAATTCCCCCTTTTAAATCCATTTAAAGCCCATAAATAATATCTAAAATCCCCCAAGAGTAGAGAAACCATTAACTTACCAAAACGTGTGGTTTTTCCTTGGTGTCATGCCCTTCCCTATACCTTCCAGTTCTGCCCCTGTTATGTGTTTCCTTATAGTCAAAGAAAACTGTTTAATGCATAGCCGTTATGACCACCCCTCTGAGGAGAAATTTTTAATTACAATTAATTACATCGTGAATAACTACCCAACCACGTGGGGAACCACGATCCGACTTTAAAGATGTTCAAATTTCCATAACCCGTAACAACGGGATCTCATCATTATATCACCCTAGAAGTTCTTTCTTCTTCCTATTGGCAAGTATCCTTTTCTTCCTTGTGTGTTTTGAGTTCCCCTTCCCGAGGCAATTGGTGTGCCTATGACAGAGCCTTTCTACTCACCCATGGAGTCCTCGACGTTCCTCCCCTGCAACTCACGCATCCCCATTTCTTGGCGCGTGGATAAGAACTTCAATCCTTGATCAACTAGGTAGGTATTTTCCTTCGTCTCTCCTTACTGTGTATCATGCGGGGTAGGTATGCTACTGTTTCTATGGGAATGGATGAAACCAAACCTTTACAAAGATAATAAACAGACTGCTAAAGAATTATGGGGTGCGTTTTACAATTCTGTTGTACTCTTTTATAATTGCTATATGTTGTGAACTGTATGGGCTTATGCTCCCTGAAAATCATGGTCGTTGGTGGTATTTCCTTGCGCACTAATGAACCCTTATCTTTTATGATGATTAAATTACTGTAACATGGAAATTGGTTAATCACCTAAACTCGGTTGGTTAAATGGATTCCCAGTAAACATAAATCCTTGTGTGGTCACCCTATTTAACCAATAGAAAGAAGAACCTAATGAATGATGTGCTTGAACCTGGAAGATTCCCTACCCTATTTTGATAGTAGGTGTGTTGTTTTGTTTGATGCTTATGGGGTGAAGTGGATGGAGATGGGATCCTCTGTTGTGGAACGGTTTTTGGTTGTGAATCTGAAGCTGTGTGGGGCTGTATCTCGAGGCTTAGTTTGGTTCCAGTACTTTGAGGGATCTCACTGATCCCTTTGTTGTCGTGACTTCACAAGAGAACTGGGTGTGAATTCTTAAATTGTTGTTTGGTTGTTTATCTTTCTCTGACTTGTAGGTATGTCGGTTAGTTGCCCAGTATTTCATATTTCACTTAAATGGGATCACTTGAACATGAAAACAATAATGGGTTAAACGGGCAATTGGTTTTGGGAATGAGTTGTGACTTGGTTGTGAGTGATGTGCCTTTATTTTATGAATGAATAGTAACGAGGGTGTTTGTGCTTAGGTTGGCCTTGGAAAACCTATGTTTGGATGAGTGCTTGTTACCTATACATATAATTGTAGTTCTTATGTTTCTTATTCACGCCCCACCCAAGTTGAGCACTTAGTGCCGAACACCCCCATTTCATGGGGGAGGGTGTTTTTCTCAACACTCCTATGAGTGGATGGTTATTAGCTCCTTTTTTGCTCCCTTTCCCAAATATCCCAAGACTCTTCGGGCAAGTTGTGATGGCCTGAGGTCCATTATAGCCCAAGATTCTTCAGGTAGGGTAGTTGTGGTGGTTGGCCCAGGTGTGTGTGGGAAGGTTGTTTCCCAAGAGTCTTCGAGATGATGCCCAGATGTCTTCAGGCGTGGCAGTAGTTGTTCTGGCCCATGTGTTTGCAGACGTGGTTACGTATGGTGGTTGTGGCCCAGGTGTCTACGGGAGGGGTGTGGTAGTGGGACTATGATGAGAATGGCGGGAGAGGTTTGATGCGTAGGACATCTTTAATAACCAGTGGGAAAGTGGCGCGGGGTACCCAAATGTCGATGTGATATTACTATACATTACTTGACTTGTGTTATTTGGGGAGTATTCTTTGGTGAGGCTTGGGTGGATAGTTTTCCTTGCTAGGTGATTTGGTTGTCTCTTTTCTCACAGGGAATTAGAATGCCTCCCCACTTGTGCATGAGAGTATTTGATTTTCCTTACTAAGTATACTTGTATGCTCACCCTACGTATATAAAAC
Organism: Viscum album; assembly: GCA_963277665.1. Classification (NCBI taxonomy): domain Eukaryota; kingdom Viridiplantae; phylum Streptophyta; class Magnoliopsida; order Santalales; family Viscaceae; genus Viscum; species Viscum album. The sequence goes on from OY728130.1 coordinate 180,513,722, forward strand.
TGCTTTCAAGTTTCCAGGAGGACTTCAGGGACCATGCAGGGCCGTACTAGCTTGGACGTTGGGACAGTTGCAGTTGTTGTTTTTCTTTCTTTGGTACTTTAACTTTGTAGTCTCCTTGTACCTTGTGGATTTTACTTTTGTAACATGCATATGGGAATGGTTTTATTTGGATTTACTTTTACCCCCAGTTTTGGTGTTGTTGGGTTTTACTATCTTATCTCCCGATCCTATTAAAGAAAAAGGGTAATGCCTTTAATCTTTTGTGTGATTCTATACCCTTGGTGCTAGTTTCCACTCCGAGACCTATTGAAGGTGGGTCTTGGGGGTCATTATCTCTCCTTCAACTTGAAGAAGGAAGGGTCTGGCAATCTGATGTCCCTTCTCTCATCTTGGCGAAGGCAGGTCATGACAATCCTAATATGACATAATCGTTTCTTCATAACTAAATAAATTAATTATGAATTTAACATGAAATATCCTCTCTTGAGGTTTCATACAACTCTATATTAAAATAAATTTTAATATATCACCCACAAAAGAAGATTCCATTACGCCATAAACCTTCAAGTGGTATCAAAGAGGTAACATTTTAAATTTATAATTATTTATTTGATTATTGATCTATATGAACTATAGTGGTAATATTTTAATTACAATAATTATTTGTTCTTTAATCTAATTGTTTAAATTAACATTCCATTGACATTTTAATTTATTTGTTAAAGATTCAAAATTTCTCAAGTCCAAGAACAGATAAAAAATGACAAGATATTTCATCAATAAGTGTCTAGGAATCTAGACGAATAGCATGGGATTACATGGCGTGTAGTAGTAGTATACATTATGTACCCAAGTGCACTACACTTGGCCGTGTCATGGGATACACGATGCACCAAATAGTAATTACATGTGGTGCATTTATTACACACTGCATGTAGACCGGCTGAACCTGGAACATGGCGTGTCAGATTAATGGTGTGTATTTTTCATACACACGATGTAGTCTACACAGTTTAACAGTGAAATTTTTATAAATTTTTTGGTCAAATAAACGATCAAAACCACATGAGACTGACATTCTAAAGCATTAATGAAATAAACAAAATGTATCTGGAATACATGACATGAAGTTCATTAATTCCCACATCCAAAATACATGCTTAGTTCCTTATAGAGTTATACGTACACACGACATGTGAGATGCATGGTGTATATCTAGATTCTACACATCGTGTATTCTTGCGTTTGATGAACATGCCGAGTTTTTTGACGGGTTTTATAGACACATGGAAAGTAGAACATGTGGTGTGTTGTTAGTTAGTACGCACTATGTAGTCTAGCCAAGGAACACACAGTAATCCTAGGTGTGTATGTTGGATACATGGTAACCAAGTTACATGATGTCTGGATAGACAGTATACATCGTTTAGTCTCCCAATAAAGTACAGAATTAAAATTAATTTAAATTTATAATTGTAGCATTAAAACCTTATTATATTGATTGGAACTTATTATGTTTTACAATTTCAAAATGGTTTTAAAGAATTTTAATTTCTCAATTAATTTATTATAATAATATGTAATTAGTGGTTTTTCCATTTATTTTATATGAATTAATTTATGATGGGTATCTCTAATAGAATTTGGATGGTCATTAAGATAAAATGGAATTAATTAATTAATTAATACAAGCATGTTTATCTTAATAATAAATGATTAATAAGAAATTAATGTTAACCAGTTTTACTTTTACACATTCATTGTATGTATGATTGTTCATGATCTTAATAAAGACCTATGTATGTGTAGGTTGTTTAGTTTATTACATTGGTTTGAAATTATTTAATATTAAATTAAATTTTATGGCCTTCAAGTTATCCATCCCTCCATTATTATGTAGGACATGTGTGTCCATGGTTATTTATGTAATTCCCCTTAACCAGTCCTTTGGTTCCCCTCACCTGCGTGTGAATTATAAATACATGCAATTAATGGAGTATCCCAAGTTGCATAGAGGTAGTTCAAGATGAAACCATAATGATGTCAACCTAGGTGATATATAGGTGAATATGAGGAATTCTTTAACTCATACCAAGACTAGCATAAGGAGTTATTTATCTAGGCTATAGGTTGATTTATTACCTAATCAATAAATCAAAAATTAGATAAGATCATGACCGGGTCATTTACTTATTTATTTATTTATTTATTTATATATGTACATTATTTAATTTATGGATGCAAGACCGTGATCTCATAAATAAATGAATTAATGTGAAAAGATGGAATTTGAATAAATGGATTATGTGTAAATGTTTTATCCAAAATAGTTAATTAATTAAGTAAAATTCACTAAATATTAAAAATTCATGTAAAGGATAAAACAAGATAAAATTTATGCATAATAAATTAAAAATCTCACAACTAAATATAAAGTTAGAGTTGGTCCTCCATTACTTTATTGGGAATGAAATCCTTAGAACTAAGTGTTTGAACAACCCTCGTTGGGATGCTTACTTTTAATATGGAGTTCTTATGAAGGTTATGGGTTGAATTAACCATGTTACATCAAGAGAAGTATCCATTTCTTGACTTTAAGTAACATGGAGGTAAGTGTTGAGGAAATACAAGTTAGGATTTTAGGATTGGGGAGTCCACTCATTGGATCAAGGAGCTGCAAGCCCGTAGTTGGAAAAGACACACCTACCTAAATACCTTCAAGTAGCTTGACCAACCCTCATTGGGGTTATGCGAAGGGGAATATATATCCTTTACACTATAATTTTCTAGAAACTAGACTTTCTGAGTTCAATGGTTAGGGATATTAGGAATTGATAAAATACTGGGAGACTTAATAAACTTTATTTTATTATTTCTCACATAATTTTTAATCAAGAAAAGTATTAATAATCTAATATTTTATAATTATAGCAAATGGAAAAAAATTCATCCACATTATCCCTACAATATATATTATAGAAATACTATCTAATCACTGGAAGTAACTTCTAGCAGTGGTTCATAAACCTTCTGATTATGTTGCACCGTGAATAGAAATCTTACGTGTTAAAATCCTCAATGTTTGATATGTTAACTAAAGAGGTGAGTGATGAAGAGTTCACTCTCTATGAAAAACATATGAACATCACATTTAATGTTCAATTTTTGATGTTATCATTTATGTCTAGTGAAATTATGTTTTCTCATGAAAACATGGATACTTATACCATGCTTGAGCATATTCATGGTTTATACTATGAGAGAGAGATATAGGAATGGTTTGAGATATCCATAGATCTTTTTTAAATAAATATGGTAAGGGTTTACCAGCTAATACTCACATATTCAAGATCATTGACTACATTGATAACCTATAGTTTCTATGTTTTAAACTCCTTGAAGAAATTCACACCATTATTATTCTTACATCACTCCCTTATAGCTTCTCTAGATTTGTTGTTAATTTTATTATGAACAAAATTGAGAAGTCTCTCTCGTATATTCATACTCTTCATCACCAAGTAGATAAGTAAATTAATTGTGAAAATCCTTTCATCCTTATGTTGAAAAAATTTAAAGGGAAATAAAATATCTCTAATACCAAATCTTCTTTACTCACTTATAAGAAGAGAATGATCAAGGGAAAATACAAGGAACATGATGGTATCTATTTTGTATGTGAAAAGAAGGGACACTAGAAGAAAAATTCACCAAACCTAAGAAGCAAGGGGAAGCTTCTGGTTTATTTGTTATCAAGTTCAATTTATCTATTTCTAAAATTTTTTATTAGATATAGCTTGTGGTGCTCGCATATGTATTCAAATATAGGAACCAAGTAGATTTGGTAAGATTGATCAGGGGGAGATATATCTAAAATCCTCCAATGGAGCGAGACTAACTATTGTGGATATCAGGGACTACCACCTCAAGTTTCCAATAGGAAGGATCTTGGTTTTTAAGGATTGTTATTTTTTTTCATCTGTTACCAAAAACATTATTTCTATATCTTGACTTGATATAGATGGATTTATTTTCATGTTTGGGAATAAATATTTCTTCTTTTATGAAGATATATTTTTTTATAGTAAGGATTGTTTAAATAATGATCTCTATGTGTTGGACTATATAAACCAAGTAATAGAAATCTAAAAGGAAACTTCTTCACATGACTCATACTACACCCAACTTTTTCATCATTTCTTAGGTCAATTAAATGAATTTTTTTTTACTAAATTACACAAATATGTATATTTATATTCTTTTTAACTAAAATAACTTAGTGTGAGACATTCATGTTTACAAGGAAAAATGACAAAATCCTCATTTAGTAGAAAATTTGAAAGGGTCAAATAGATTCTTGAATTAGTTTATAACAATGTGTGTGTACCATTTCATGTTGAATCAAGGGTTGGGTACTCATAATTTATAAATTTTACTAATAATTTTAGTAGATATGAATATGTCGACTTGATGAGGTATAAGTAGGATTCCTTTGATATATTCTAGGAATACAAGAATGAAGTTGATAACAAACTTGGTAAGAAAATTAAAAAAATATGATCAGATCATGGTAAATAATATCTTAATCAAGACTATATTGATTATTTATGGGAGTTTTGGATCCCATCCTAACTCACTCCTACTAATACACCTCATTGGAATGGTGTAAGAAAAAGGAGGAACCTCGCCTTTTTGGACATAGTGAGATCAATGATGAGTCATTTGAGTCTTCTATTGTCCTTTTGGGGATACATGTTACAAACAATAGCACAAATACAAAACCAAGAACCAATTAAAGCAGTAGATGGTATCTATAACAATTGTGGAATGGAAAGAAACTTGTGTCGTCATACTAATGTGTGGGGTTGTGAAACATTTGTTAAGACCTCTTTAGGTAACAAACATACACCCCAAGGAAAAAAAATTACCTTTATAGGTTACCACAAGGAAAAAAGGGATATTACTTATATGACCCCTTAGACAAAAATGTAATAGTTAAAAGATTCCTTGAGAGGGGGAACATTTATAAAAGAGACAGTGGGATCAGGATAGACTTATATGAAGTACAGTATCAAGGTACAGAAGAGTTAGAAAAGGAATAGATTCCACAAATCCACATAAAATAAGAAGAAATTCCAGAGACACAAGTACGATGTATGGGTACAAAAGAGGTTAGATAACTAGAACAACATGGTTTTCTAGCCACCAAGAATTTATAATAATAATCCTATAACCTACAAGGAATTAGTAAGAGGTGCAGATGTTTCCAAGTGGCAAGAATCCATGAATTCTACAATGGACTCCATGTACCAAAACTAAGTCCTGATTTTGGTAGATCCTCCAGTGGATTTGAATCTCATTGGTTGTAAATGGGTATTCAAGAACAAATTTTACATTTATAGAAAAGTTAGTGCCTATAATTCATGACTGGTTACAAAAGGTTTTAAACAGTTTCAAGTCATATACTACGACGATATCTTTTCACTAGTTAAAATACTAAAATCCATCAGAATTCTACTTTCCATTGCATCCTTCCATGATAATGAGATTTTTAAAATAGATGTAAAAATAGACCTCTTTAATAGGAACCTTCAAGAAGATTTATATATGGAACAACTAAAAGGGTTTTTGACTCCAAATGATTCTAATAAGATATAAAATTGAAAATAATAATTTATGAATTAAAGTAAGCATCTAGGTCCTGGAATATTTGATTTGATGAGCCTATAATGAAATTTAGTTTCATAAAGAATAAATGTGATCCTTTTGTGTATAAATAGTTTATTTGGAGTACAGTCTCTTTCATAATAGTATATGTCAATGACATATTACTTATTGGAAATGAAATTATTGTCTTACAGTTTGTTAAAGCCTGGTTAAATAAATTCTTCTCCATGTAGAACTTAGGTGTGATAGTATACATTATTGGGATCAATATACATCATGATAAATCCAAGAGATAGCTCATCTTAATTCAATACATTTATATTGACAATATATTGAATAGGTTTGTTATAGAACAATCCAAGAGGGTATTATTTCCAATGTGACATGGCATTCATCTTTCCTATAAAATATATCCTTAGACACATGAGGAAAGATAAATAATGGAAAGTATTCCATATGAGTTGGCGATTGGGTAAGTAATGTATATTTTGCTATGTTTTATGCTAGATGTCACCTATGCATTAAGTGTAGTAGGAAGATATCAAGTAGACCCAAGTGACCGCTCTTAGATGGAATTCAAGATTTTCCTTAATTATCTAAGGCATACTAAGGATATGCTTGTGGTATATAGAGAGTATAAGGAACTATTCATCAAAGGATATGAAAATTATAATTTCCAAATAGATAAAGAGTATAAGGAACTATTCATCAAATAGCTACATATTCTACAGCAGAGTCTGAGTATATCTCATCTTCTGAGGTAGCTAAAGAAGTAGCTTGGTTACTCAACTTTTTCCAAGAACTTTATGTTGTACCTAGAAGTAAATATCATATCATACTCTATTGTGATAATACTACAACAGTGTCCCTTGCTAAGGATCCAAGGTCATATCAGTGGATGAAGCATATACTTTGGAAGAATCATATCTTGAAGTATTTTTCTCAGATAGGTGGTGAGAATTATTTCAACAGAATACAATGTGACATGCCCCTTGACTAAAGCCTTGAATTTAAAAAAACATGATTATCAAGCAATGTTTAGCAGACTAAAATTCATAAGTAGTTGGCTCCAGTACAAGTGGGAGTTTGTTAGAGTTGGTGTCCTATGAAAAATTTATTGTACTTTGATTACATGTATATTATATGAATTAAATATTAATAAAAATTCTTATAATATATTGTTCATTGTTCTTTATGAATTTAATGTAATGATATCCTAGGGTATCTATTGCATTAATAAGGTCATAGTAGTTCTCTGTTATGATGAGAACCTTGAAGTGCTATGATGATATTCTTAAATATAGTTCTATATTTGAATAAAGTACTATGATATGACACATAGTATGTCGACTGTTATGTGATAGTACTTGTAAACGGATGAGGCTTATTCTCATGAAGTTTGCACTTGGTAATCTATATGATGGGAGATTATGAGAACAGACCCTCCAATAGGAATTCTACATGTTTTCATGTCATCATATATTTCTATCTGTGAGAATGTGTAATGGTATTTGGACTTTAATATTATCATTGATGCATTTCATCACTCACATGCTTAGATTTACTAACCAAAACTGTCATTTCATTTGTTGGTGAGGAGTAGGGTGTGTTGGGTGCATCATGAATGACATGTTATTAATGGATAAGTCAATGAAGGTTTTGTATCTTCCATAATTATGTAAGCTTATATATTGTCCCTTTTATTAGAATAACTGTCACATTAAATTACATGGTTATAGTGTAACTAAGTGTTTATTTTAGATAGTCAAAGAAAGATGTATTGAGAATGTAGGTTGATGACATAGATTTACACCTACTTGATGAGATATTTAGATAAAGGGATTATATTACACAATGAGCATTCATATTTGGTTTTCGATGTTATGGAATTAAGTTCTTTTACTATGGGAAATGGACTAATTGTGATGGGGTATTTGTGACGGTTTGAATACCCATCACAAATAGTCCCATAATTGTGGGTATTTTTGATATAATAGAATATCATGCCTTATTATTCATGTTTAAGTTGTTTACACATTTCCCATGTTGTATTTGTGATTATCATGTTATATCATGCCTTATTATTCATGTTTATGATTCTCACTCCTTTTATTCTCTTTTGATATTCCTATTGTCTAACATGTATTCTCTTATGTCATGTTTATTCCCTTACTAAGATTTATAGCTCACACATTTCATATGTATGTCCCTAATTTATCCCATATAGTTTTAAAATCCACAGAATTTTTAGAAGCATCTTAAGGAAGTTTTCAATAATGTTGTTGTTTCTCATGTTCAAGATGTTATGCTATGTACCAAATTCCCAAAGACACTAGACTTATCGATCTTCTTAGTTGTATTATATGTACTTTTATGTAATAAATCATGAATAAATATATAATAAATAGTAAGGTTATTATAGCTACTGACTCATCTATTAAGGAGTTTGAAGTTTATAAGAAGATTTATATTAATCCCCATACAGGAGAAGTTGTAGGCAACCGATGACTCCATATTTTGGTAATAAGATTATTTAAAATTATCAAAATTGTTAATTTTATTGTTATTCTAATTTTTAATTATATTTTAAGCAAATGTATGAGGTTTTGACTTCTCATTCACAGGAGAGTCAATTTTAGATTGAACAAGATGCCACTAGTGATTTGGGTTTTGATGAGAGGGGTGGGACACATGTGACTTTTCATAGTGTCGAGAAAGTTATTGTGATTGGTATTGGTTCCCGACTGACACCTATGAGTTATTATGGTATTTTTCTAGGTCATCATTGAGTTTGAAGGTAGATCGTGGAGAGCCATCGTTGATGTCCTCATCCGTTGCACAATATGAGGAGAGGTTGAGCGCTCACGATGAGATGATACAGTGGATGCAAAAAGAGAGTGAGCAGGATCATGAGCAGCAATGTCGAAAAGATAAGCAGATGTTGGAGTATATGCGATGGCTTGTACGTGGAATTGGCATAAAATTTCATCCCCCTGATCCTTTGAGTGATCCTCCACCACCTAACGTTAATTAATGATTTGTGAAGTTTTATGGAGGTTTTGTAATTTGGGATAAAAACATATTATGTTTGAAATGATTCATTACTTTTATGTTTGTATTAATTGTTTTAATTATTTTTAATTATTTTTAGTTTTTTAATTATTTTTAAAAAAATTAATTATTTTTAATTTGTTAGCATTTTTAATTATTTTTTATTTTATTAATTTTTTTATTTTTTAAAAATATTTTTAATTATATTAAATTTTTTCGAATGATAATTAATTTTTTTAATTATATTAAATTATTTTTAATTATTTTAATTTTATGTATTTTATTTTCTTTAAATAGTAGTATTTGTAACAGATTAATGGTCCTTCGCAAGTATTAGTAATTTCAATAGTCTGTCGCAATATCCTTTTTTAAAACATAGATGAATACTATTTGCAATGGGCACATAACTCATCTTAATTAATTTTAATTTGTGACAGACCACTGTAAATACCTTCATTTGTGACGTTTTTAATTACAACGGTGCATTAGCAATGGAATCCCATCACAAATGACCATTTTCAATGAAAGTTCATTGCTAATGCACCATCACAAATACCAAAATATCTAGTAGTGTTTCTCTTAAGTGTCTTAACTAATTAATAGACAGTAATCCTTGACTTTAGGTTAACCCACCAAATGCCAACGAGAAAGAATCCTAGAGGGTTACACACTAAGTGTTTTTGTTGATCTCGATTAAATTCTATTTGAATTTAATTATTAGAATAAATATTATTCCCAAGAATATGGAATAATTTTATTCAAGTTTTATCGATCGCAAATATTCATTTATGAATGAAATATTTAATCAAATATTTATTAAAGTGTTCAATAAATGTCTAAGAGTTCGAACAAACCATGACCACATTTTGTGATAAATATTAATTTACAAGCTGATAAATAATATCTCTTATTGCAAAAGTTATCACTCTTTCTATAAAATAATAATGATGTTATTATTATTATTATTATTATGTGTTATGGGCTTTAATAAAGATTATAATATTATTTAAGGGCCGGTAAACAATTGAATAATATTTTAACCTAAAATTTGGATCTATAAATACATGGTTGTGTATATTGTGTAGGTTTAATTGAAAATTAAGAATATAGAATCATTTTACACAATAGACTACTCTCTCTCTCTCGATTTTCTCCTCTCTTCCTCTTAAGAATGATAAGAAATCCACCAATACTGAAGGATCTTAGAGTGATCAATACGAACAACACAAGACAATTGATTCACCATGTTAGAACCTGGAAACTAGTTGGTGTTTCTCATGAATCAAAGGATCACGTGTAGATCACCACTAGAGGGATTCTAAACTCGAATCCTTACAGCACAACAAAGGTAATTTGAATGGATCTTCGGAATATCTACAGTGTCATCAAAGAAATGATCATTAGGTGATGTAATCATTTATTCATATATAAATAAATTAATTATAAAATTAACATGAAAAATACACTATTGGGATTTTAGGCAACTCTAATTAAAATAAATTTTAATTTAACGCCCATCAAATACGCTTCCACTGCACCTAAAACCTATATGTCCTACATAATGCCCTAGTTAATATGACATTATTTTTTTACTTAAATGATTTTTCAAATAATGATTAATTTGATTTTGGGAACATATGTTTTATCTTATAGATGAACATGGGATTGAAAAGTGATTTTGTGATTAAGTGATTAATGTTATTTCAGAAGAAGTTCACTGTTTTGGAAACCTTATACAATTAAGGTAAAAATGATATTATGATAAAGGTTGAAACATAATTTTTGTATAACATATGATTTTAATGTGGATTTATGGTGATTTGGTTTATTTATCAATATGATTAACATATTTTTGAGATTATCTAATTAGGGAATATAAGTTTTTAGGTTTATGACTTTATGGGTAACTAATGTTGATTATAGGTAAGTGTTAAATTAATCTTCAAAGAATATGTGATCAAATCCTTCTTATTTTTGGGTTTCAAATTTGGTCAGGAATATTTTGAATAATTTTAAGGTTATTTATTTATCAAATGATCTAAGTTGAAATTTGGGTGTTATTTTTGATACTTTGGAGATTAACATTGTATTTCATTCTATAAAGGTTTATTCATTTTAGAAATTATCTAACATTCTGATAATAATTTTTGGTTTTGGTTAATGTATAAATATATGAATAAAAACGAGTTATTCTTTTGTGGAAATATATGATTCATTAGAAGTTTATTTTAGTACTTCAGGTGTAAAACAATTCATTTTTAATACTCATCATTTGGAGAAAAAAATGATATTAAAGCAGAAATTGATTAAAGGTAAGCATATTTTTCATCTATTCTCATTTTTTATAATGAAGAAATTCCTCCACTATAGAAAAAGTATTTGTTAACAAAAAAAATTATCATATTACCTTCATTTATGATGAATCAATAGTTTTTTCACACCACTTTGGTTTATGGTTTTTTGGTTTTTGACTTTCTCATGAAAATCATTTTCATGCGATCAATTTTCTCTATCACTCTCCATCATTATTTAGAAATTAATTTTTACTCCATGTCCATATTTTCACTTCCCACTAATTGTCTTCTATTTTTAAACCTATTATGTTTTGTTCCAAATGACCTTCTTATTTCTCATTCCCTCTATTCAAGAGGAAGTTTTATTAACCCTTTTTACAGTGTGGGATTTCAAAAAAGTATTTTAAAATATCAAACTTTTGATTACTGAGATCAAGTTCAAATTTAGAGGATGTAATTTATTAAAGGGTGGAATTTAATATCCTGATATTTTAAAATAAATATTACGTTTGATAGTGTACAAGATACGAAACACCGAGCTCTAACAAACCATGAAATGTTATTTTTTATAATATGACTGTTATAACCTAGCCATTGAATTCAAGGGTATTAATATTATTAATTTCATTCTGAAATATATATATATATATATATTCTAATTCATACAAATTTTTTTATTAATTCTTAGGAATAAAGAACTCATTTTCAAGTACAACCATTTTATTATTCAAAAATGGTTTTTATTTCTTAATATGATCAAATATTATAATTGATTTATAGATCTTTTAGAAAATTTATTTGATAAAAATTATATCATTCTTGAAATAATCATTTCAAAATTATCTTAGATAGTAATTTTAGTATTTTTCTAAAAAATTGATTTTCTCATGAATAGTAAAAAATACTGATTTTACTAAAAATTGTACTCTTATTTCAAGAATTTAAAAATTTCCATTTTTTTATAAATGGTTTAAAAGTAAAATTAGTTTTATTATATTATTAATAATCTAATAATTTTTATTGAAATCTATTTTATGGTTGAACTTGGTATATAAACATTTTTAAACTTAAAAATTGATTTTCTGAAAAACCATTTTTCATTAGGTTTTGAATTTTAATATTAAATTAATTTCAACATATTATTAAAATTGAATGATGAATAATTGATTCCATATTTTGAATCAAGAGTTACAAATTTGGTAAATAGGCCCCTTTTAGTTTTTTTCATTATGAGTAGTAACCAATGTGAATAATTCTCATCACAGTAAGGGTAAATCAGGTAATTAAGGTTAAAAATAATATTAAATGACTAAAACATGAACCTAAAACTTGAATTTATTCAATTGGATGAGTTTAATTCATACTTTTCCATAAAATTTTTTAAAATATGGCAACTTTGTTCCATATTTATTTGATTTCACCTTAATAATATTTAAGTAAAAGATCATAAAATTGTCACTTTCTTGTTTTCATTATCTATAATATTTTGGGGAGAGGATAAAACCAAATTATTTTTAGTTATAAATGGTTATTTAAAATATAAATAATTTATTTTTATCATGTTAATTTATTTTGGTTTTTTTTATGAAATATTTACCCTAAATGCTTGTGCAACGCCGACACTATATTTATTCAATTAATAGAAAAATAAAATTAATGATACTAAAAATATTAAAAGTAATATAATTTTAATTAATTATTATGCTCCATGAATTTTTTAGAAAAATATAACATTTTAGGTATATTTTAAATGATTTTAATTGAATTATTTTTCTATAATGTTGTTTTCAATGTCAAATTAAATGAATAGCATCAAAATGACATTAATGATATTTTATATTAAATAATATTTTATTAAATTATTTAAAAGTCATAAAAATATGGGAAAAGTAAAATTATGAAGATAAATAGTCTGAAATGTCATCCCTTGGACATTTATGATCCAATTTTCTCCTTATAAGTAAAATTATAACCTGTTAATATTGAAAGTCATTACTATAGTTAAGGTTTAAATTGGTTAATCAAGGGGTTAATCCAAAATATAAGGTTTAAAATTTTATAAAAACCTTTAAAAATTTATTTTATGATTATATTAATACTAAATATTCATTATATTTTAATAAATGTCATTTTGGAACCATTTTACATGAGTTAGATACATATTTTAAAATATTTCATATATTTCCAAAAATGACATAAATGATATTTTATTAATTGGTTTGAAATTCATAAAAATCATATCTTCATAAAATGGATTTTATTTGGTTTAAAATATCAACCATGTTCCATTTTTGGGTCAATTCTCCCTTCATGGTAACTATCTTGACCCATAAATAGTAAAAAACACTTTTATCACGGTAATCATCAAAAGGGTTAACTGAGGGTTAAACAAAATCATCAGGGATAAAACATCACCTAAACTTATATAATTTATATTTTTTGAGAGTATTTAGACTAATAATATTCTTATATTCTAAATATATCCTTTTTTATCCATTTTAACATGAAAATTAATTTATATTAATTTAATACTTTAAAAAAATCCAAGAATGTCCCTCCCCTCATTGTAAAAGGTCACCCCTCTCCTCTTCTCAACACACTTAAAGATCCATTTGGTTCAGTAAATCCCTAATACAATCCATTTATAACATCTCTCCTAAATTCCTATAGGACTTTTTTTCATCATAAATCCAACCTAGGAAGTATTTAGTTATAAATATAAAGATGTATCTAAATAAAAGGTATGGTTTTTAACCAAACATTTTCCTTTTAATTATTATACCTTATTAAGATCATATACAACCATTCTTAGATAAGAAAATAATTATATTCCATATATTGGTATTTTATTATATTAATTTTACAACTTATATCTATATCCTCTTCCATCAAATGGGAAACAAAATCATCATTCATGTGTACGATAAACTACCGCCTCGAGAACCAATGTAATTACTTTTCAACCAACGCCTCTCACATATGGTTATAATTATGGATTTCATTTATATTATAACATTAATGACATAATGATAATTCATTAAAATTAATATATCATATATTGTTTTACCATTCCATTCATTGAAAAATGATGACGTTGTTTTTGTGTACATGTGGACTACCACCTTCACTAAGCGATGTGATTCTTTTTTCATCACCACATCACATTGATGATATATATAAGTATATTTAAATAAATAAAATATTATTTAGAATATAATTATCATTTTATAAATATAAAATAATACATATCTTAATTCCATCATAATCATTAAAAAATGGAAACGTTACTCATGCGTACATACGGTCTACCATCCCCATGATTATAACATAGTTCATTTTTCATAACCATATTTCATGGTTAGTTTTGAAAGTATAATTTATTTATAAAAATTAAAAATATTCTATTTTTTATTGTTCTTTATATGATGGAATAATGACTACTTTTATCATATTCAACCTACGAAATTCATTTTTGATATATGATCTGAATATATTCAAAACTTATGATGAGAACTTAATTAATTAAGAAATTGAATATAACATGGTAATAAATAAAATAAAAGGAATAATAAATATAAAAAAGGTTATTAATAAAGTAAATAATTAACATAAATTTACTATTCGGGGATATAAAGAACATATGTGATGGTTCATACTCGATGTAAGGAATAATTTACCTTAAAACCCCATTTTAAATATTTTAAATATTTATTTTCTAAATATTTTTCTTCCATGTGAATATTTTTAAAATATATATATATATTTATATGGATATAAATGAATTTTTATATCTCTTTCTTTTAAAGATTTTAAAAAAGAATTTTTTTATGGAACATTTTTACTTTTTGTACAAATGGAAAAATTAATGCTCTATTTTAACATATACACCCTCAAAGGCTTTTCCTACCATCATAACTGTTATTTTATGTTTTGGAATAATTTATAAGATTTCATGTTTTCTTTAATGAAAAACCTTCCTTCCCTTTATTCTAATAATTTTATTTTTGAAAACTGGTTTTTAAAGGAAATAGATATATTAATATCTGAAAATTTTTTACTTCTGAGTATAAATAGATATTTTTATGAGTTTTATGTTGTTAATGAAATATTCTATGTTTTTTATACATGTTATAGTCCTTGAACATTATTTATAATTATTTTATCCCATTATATCTCTTTAATGCATTGGGTGTTGATTATGTTCTTCATAGAATTATATTATAAGTCAATGGTGTGTGTAACACCCCGAAATTTTATGAAAAATATTCTTTAATGTCTTGTGTTGTACGCTACACCAAAAGAAGCTTTCACAACACGCATCCTTGACTTGCCTTCCATTACACGCAATCGCGACCTTCCTCGATAGCGTGTGTAGTACGCAATAACGAGTTTCACTAAACAACAATATGCTATTAAAATATTATTAAAACTAGCCGTTATGAATAGTAATAACCACTTTTTGAAATTTTGTAAATTTTATTTTTCAAAATGGACTTTATTTTTGGATTCGTAATATCGAAATTAGCTTAGGGTGAAATTTTGGTAATTTTCGGATAACTTTCATATTTTGAGGAATCGTGAAAATTACTAAATTTTAGTTAAAAACAACTTTTTCAATCGAAATAATTAATAGTGATAAATTATTAATTTTAGTGGTTTTAAAGTATATTTAGAATATATTTTTACAATTTAATACAATTTTGGTCATTGGATGTAATTTCACATTTAAACCAGACATAAACAAGTGTCAATCTTTTGATAGATATTGTTTCTTAAAAACACGCTATTTGTTTTAACAACGGGATTTAATTATAAAATTAATTAATGAAACTTCTATGTTATGAATTTGGTAAAATAGACTTAATTTTTGAATTCGTAATATAAAATATAGCTTAGGATGAAATTTTGGCATTGTTCTGAAAAACATCAATTTTTGATGAATAGTGAAACTACTAAGTGGTAGTTAAAAAAACTGAATTTTTCATAAAACTTAATTTTACCGCTTCTGTGAATGGAATTTCAAAAATCCGAGAGACACGGTTGATGTCAGTAAGTAAAATGTCGTTCAATGAGATGAAAATAATTTTTGGTGAATAGTAACTTTTTACTTTTATTTACCACGGTTAAAAGTAAATAGGGTAATTAAGGGTAAAAATGATATTAATATTACCCTAACACATGTCCTAATCCTATTGGACAAGTGTATCTCGACAAAAAACAACCTTTAGTGTAAAATATTATCATTTAGGCCCACTTGGATTAGATTAGGACATTTAGTATTAATTTATTTAAAGAAGGGTTAAAATAGTTAAAATCAAAGTTTAATAAGTAAAACATTTTTAATATGGGGTCATACATAACATAAATTCGACTATAAATATTCATTAGAAATCTAAAAGGATTTCCTACATAATGGTATTTTATTTGTAATTTTTAGACTTTAAATAATTCAATTTATTTATGACACAATGATGATGCAGTAATTACCATAATAGTGAAAAATTAGAATAATTGATATTATAAATGCATAAATAAGTATAGGTTGAGACTCTTTATGAATTCCACTAATTTACTAGGTTAATATGACATGTTATTATTGATTTAAGTAACTTGGTTTGAACTTATAATTCTGTTAGAAATTTCATAAAAATCATGTAACAAATAGTGTCAAAATTGACATAAATTGGTTTTTAAACAAAATATTATATTATTAATTATTATTTAATTACTAAAAATTTAAGGTTCAGCAAAATGACTTAGATAAGGATAGATATATTAATAATAAACAACTTGGGGTTCTCTTGGCTTCATATAGTAAGTTTACTAACCATATAGTGTAAGAAAACAAGAAGACACGGTAAAAGTTAAATTATTTAACTTATAGTTAAATCTAATTGATAAGGTTAAAATAATAACCTAAACTTGTCTAAATCCTATTGGATGAGAGGATTTAGACCCATCCCCACTTTATCTTCTAAATAAGACCATTTTGAACCATTATAAACAGAATTTGACCTTAATATAAAATAATATTTTGAGATTTTCCTAAGATGCCCCTCTCCTCCCTTATAAAAGGGCACCTCCTCCCTTTCCTCCTCACACCAATTTGAGCATTCAAGCTCGGCCAAACCCTGCCAAAATCTCTTCTCCACTTTCCTAGTATCATCCTAGAGGTCCTGGTCTTCTTAAAAGACCATCCTTAGTTCTTTAAGTGGAGGTTAAGTGAAGGCGCGTCAAAAAGAGGTAATATCCATTACCGATCTTTTTCAATTTCTTTCTTCTTCAAATTATTCTTCTTTAGTTGTTTCATGATAAAGTAATAACATAAATATTTCTTATATACTGATATGTTATTATAAATATGAAACAACTCTAATTAACCTTCTATCCATCCTACGGAAAAAGGAAATCACCGCGCGTGCGTACGTACGGAATACCATCTCCACGTCGTGGTGTAATCTGTTTTTCCACCAACACCTTACATGGATGGGTATTATGGTGTAAATAATAACTATAAATAGTTATTATAACATCATAATGATTCTGATATATTGTATCATCCACTCCAATTCAATTCAATAATTATGGAAATGATATCATCGCTCGTGCGTACGTACGGACTACCGTCTCCACGACGCGATGAGATTCATTCTCCATGTTAACCATTTAAGAATGATTATAAAGTATATATAAGCAATAATAATGAAATATATGACATTATAAAGCTACTGGATTTATGTGTATATATATGTATGTCATCTACTTAATTCCACTCAATTCAATAAGGAAACGAAAACAGCGTTCATGCGTACGTACGGCCTACCGTCTCCATGAACGGTGTATTTCTTTCCATTTACTAATTTATTATATATATGTATATTCTGAATATATATTATATATAAATCATGTTTTATATTCTGTAATTAAGTAATTATGATCTAAGAAATCTTATGAATAATTACAAGTCAAAACACGGACGACAAATGAAACAATTTTACCCAAAATGCTCTTTAACATAGAATTTACAAAAGAAAGGGTAATATAAAGTCATAAGTGAACCATATATGATATCATAACAATGATTATGATTCTGGAATAAGTCAATGACATTATTTAAATCATTATACAGGAGGTTCGGATACCTACGAAGAAAATCAGACCTAATGTAAGGGAAAATATCGCAATCTCATTTTTATCCGAGATTGTTTTTACTTTGGAATTTACTGGGGGTGTATTTTATCATCCACATCCATGTTCTCTAAATATGTAATATTGTTTTCATCCACTTACAATAGTTTAAATCCAATTTTACCCTTCGTTGAGTTTTTAGTAATGAATATGAAAGGAATATTTTGTCGTTTTTCGTACGAGGTACTTTTTGACTTTTCCAACAAAAGTACGAGAAGAATGTTATTTTTTTAACTTATACGGAATGAATGGATTTTTAAAAACGTTATTTCCAAGAAGCTTCCTTTACAAGTTTTCAAGTTTATTTTTAATCAAATTCTTTTAGTTTAAAGTTGTATGACATGTTAAGAAAGGAAAAATGTTTTTGAAGAAGAAAGGATATTTTCCTCAAGAATGGAGTTCAAGTGTTTTATCAAAATTATTTTCCATATAAGATAATAAAGGGTTCTGTTTTTATCCCTATTATTACATGGATTTGATTATGTTGTGATGGAAATATTTTTATGAATTCCTTTATCTTATATGAATTTTTTTATGATGTCATGTTGTTTAAGAATCCCATTTTTATTACATGGGTTATGCTATGATGTATGGTTTATGATTTTGTGGCACACATAAGAATGGTATCATTAATAGATGGGTGGGACCTATATCTCCCTCCAATTCATTGGGTAAATATTTTATATCTCATGAGATAGACATGGATGGAATGGTAGGTTATACCGGTTCAGTGAAACAGGACTGAAACGAGGGTGACTCGGTTCAGAAAGGGACTTTGTCCACTAAGATAGTCTTGGCAATGAGTCTTGACTAACAAGAAATTATTATCTATGATTATGTGTGTATGCCACAAAGTTTCATGTTTTAAGTTATGATTATTGGGATTACATTTCACTTCTATGATTTATCCCATGTTATGATATTATGAGCTCTTTTGCAGGTTAAGATTTCCAAAAGCTATGTTCTTATGTATATGATGTGATTGATATTTCTTTTGTTTACCCTTACTGAGCATTTGAGCTCACCCTTTTATGTTTTCTTTTCCCCAGGATATAAAGAAAGGTTTTAGGTAAAAAAAAAGGGGAAGATCTTTATGGGAGATATTGAAGATCTTTCACCACGATTAGAAGATTGCGTTCCGAGTTTCCAAAGACACTAAACTATTACGGTCCTTGTGTGTGTGTTTTGTTATGTACTAAGTATTCCGCAAATGTAATGTAATGTCCATGTACGTCAGGCTTCGGGTCTCTACAGTTGGTATCAGAGGAAAGGTTTAGTCAACCTTTGGAAACTAGGATGTGAAAACGTTAGTGAGATCCCTAGAGATATTTCTAAGGTATGTCTAGGGATGTCCCTAAGGATAAGTATACGCATAGGATATAGTTCTAAAACTATGGTAACGATATTAGATTAAACCAAAGATGTTAGATATTGAAGTTACTCCCCATTTATTATGATTTATTCCTCTCACACTATTCTTTTTGGGTTTTAGAAAATGGCTGGAAACAAGATGATTCACGATAATGGAGGATATGATGGACAATGGAATGATATTCTTAATGAGCAACCAAATTAAATGGGATTTGTAAGTCCAACCATCATTATTATTCCGAATCAGCAATCTCATAATATGATCAATAAACTCAAATTTGGTAAGTTTCCTGACTCGGCTAATAAGAGAAAGATGGAGTTTGATGATGATCATAGAGGAAAGAAAGTTCAATTTCCCCTATGTAAATCATGTGGGAAGAGGCATCAAGGAGAATGTTTCAAGGGAATTGGAAGATGCTTTGGGTGTGGAAAAGAAGGATAAAAAGAAAGTAAGTGCAAAGGAAAAGGTTCAGTTAACACCATGGATGAGGATAATGGTATTTCTACGACATCAAAAATGGTTAAGTGTTTTAAATGTGGAATGTATGGGCATTATACAAACCAATGCCCTAAGGGAAAGACTCATGAAGAGAATCAGTATGGTCTTATGGGTAGTATTTATGTGGATGATGATGAATAGACTACAAATGATATGTGAGATGAAAGAATTGTTGAATCTCAGTTAATGGTTTAAGAATATAGTGGAATGATTAGATGTTTATCATGTGTAATGTTGTATAAGTAATCTCATGGTACTATGGAATAAAGAGACATCTAAGGATTGTTACACTATTGTCTTTCCTTGAGTTTTGAAAGTGTATGATTAATGTTACCAGTATCCATGAAAGGTTATTCAGATATTTTTGGAATGTAGATGATATGCGCATAATGAAGGGATAAGGAGAAAATTAAATGTTTGATAGTATTCATGAGCTCATGACTGATATAAGGAGAAGGTTATATTATGGTTTGAGTATATAGAGTTTTTGGATTTTGGTATGTGGAAAGAGTTAACTTTTGACAGTATTCATGTTTTCACTAAGGTTTAATGGGTATTCATTTTTCAAGAGAATACATAATTAAGGTATTCACATAATTGGAATGTGACCAACAAGATATATGGGGGATAAATGATGGTATTCACATGCTTGGTTGACGAAATTTCATGTTATTGTTATACTATGAGCTTGGACCGAAGTATTTTAGATAAGCATAAAGATTGGAATGGATTATGTAAACCATAAGTTAGTATTGTTTAAGGATAGAACTTTTTTTTTTGATATTATTTATATAATGTAGTTTTAGAAAAAGGACAACCTGCAGGACGGGTAACAGCCCATCGCGTTGGACAAGGTTGTGGGAATCGAACCCACAACCAAAGTGCGACTGGCATTTATCGCCTACCACTGGCCTACAGGAAGTCCCTGGTTAGTAGAAACTAGTTTTATTTTATTAAACGGTATGATATATTAAGTATAAGTTCATTTTTGGAACCATATACGATTAACCATAAGATAGACTTATAACTTTTGCTAACCTTTTGTTTGAAAGAGGTGGAATGACCCATCATTCTATCACATGATCTGCTAACACATCACGAATGACAAATTCAACTTCATTTATTTAAGATATGGAGTGGAAATTGTCCAAAGAATGAAAAACGGTGAGACTATACCAAAATCAAGAAAGTATTTCTTCTAATTCCAATTTCATTAACTTTAGGGAAACGATCTTGAAAACCAAAAATGTTTTCCTAGTGCTCTTATATCTGATTAATCAAATGGTACCTTAGATCGTCACAAATTTATGGATTTGTGATTGTTGGCTTTTCTATAGCCATATTCTCTACCACTCTCCATCAGAACATGATGGTTAGATTTCTCTTCCATATCCATATTTTCACCTATGTGGAAACCCAGTGATTAGTTTATTTGGGTAACCGTTACGTTTCATACTTTTGTTTTTAAAGATTGGTTTTGGTATTCCTTTTTACGATGTGGGTTTCGATTAAAGAAACTTTCGAATAGTAAACCATTTATAACCCCGACGAATTTCGAGGGCGAAATTCATTTTAAGGGGGGTAGAATGTAACACCCCGAAATTTTATGAAAAATATTCTTTAATGTCTTGTGTTGTACGCTACACCAAAAGAAGATTTCACAACACGCATCCTTGACTTGCCTTCCATTACACGTAATCGCGACCTTCCTCGATAGCGTGTGTAGTACGCAATAACAAGTTTCACTAAACAACAATATGCTATTAAATTATTATTAAAACTAGCCGTTATGAATAGTAATAACCACTTTTTCAAATTTTGTAAATTTTATTTTTCAAAATGGACTTTATTTTTGGATTCTTAATATCGAAATTAGCTTAGGGTGAAATTTTGGTAATTTTCGGATAGCTTTCATATTTTGATGAATAGTGAAAATTACTAAATTTTAGTTAAAAACAAATTTTTCAATCGAAATAATTAATAGTGATAAATTATTAATTTTAGTGGTTTTAAAGTATATTTAGAATATATTTTTACAATTTAATACAATGTTGGTCATTGTATGTAATTTCACATTTAAACCAGACATAAACAAGTGTCAATCTTTTGATAGATATTGTTTCTTAAAAACACGCTATTTGTTTTAACAACGGGATTTAATTATAAAATTAATTAATGAAACTTCTATGTTATGAATTTGGTAAAATAGACTTAATTTTTAAATTCGGAATATAAAATATAGCTTAGGATGAAATTTTGGCATTGTTCTGAAAAACATCAATTTTTGATGAATAGTGAAACTACTAAGTGGTAGTTAAAAAAACTGATTTTTTCATAAAACTTAATTTTACCGCTTCTGTGAATGGAATTTCAAAAATCCTAGAGACACGGTTGATGTCAGTAAGTAAAATGTGGTTCAATGAGATGAAAATAATTTTTGGTGAATAGTAACTTTTTACTTTTATTTACCACGGTTAAAAGTAAATAGGGTAATTAAGGGTAAAAATGATATTAATATTACCCTACCACATGTCCTAATCCTATTGGACAAGTGTATCTCGACCAAAAACAACCTTAAGTGTAAAATATTATCATTTAGGCCCACTTGAATTAGATTAGGACATTTAGTATTAATTTATTTAAAGAAGGGTTAAAATAGTTAAAATCAAAGTTTAATAAGTAAAACATTTTTAATATGGGGTTATACATAAGATAAATTCGACTATAAATATTCATTAGAAATATAAAAGTATTTCCTACATAATGGTATTTGATTTGTAATTTTTAGACTTTAAATAATTCAATTTATTTATGACACAATGATGATGTAGTAATTACCATAATAGTGAAAAATTAGAATAATTGATATTATAAATGCCTAAATAAGTATAAGCTGAGACTTTTTATGAATTACACTAATTTACTAGGTTAATATGACATGTTATTATTGATTTAAGTAACTTGGTTAGAACTTATCATTCTGTTAGAAATTTCATAAAAATCATGTACCAAATAGTGTCAAAATTGACATAAATTAGTTTTTTAAACAAATATTATATTATTAATTGTTATTTAATTCCTAAAAATCTAAGGTTCGGCCAAATGACTTAGATAAGGATAGATATATTAATAATAAACAACTTGGGGTTTTCTTGGCTTTATATAGTAAGTTATTAACCATATAGTGTAAGAAAACAAGAAGACACGGTAAAAGTTAAATTATTTAACTTATAGTTAAATCTAATTAATAAGGTTAAAATAATAACCTAAACTTGTCTAAATCCTATTGTATGAGAGGATTTAGACCCATCCCCACTTTATATTATAAATAAGACCATTTGGAACCATTATAAACCGAATTTTACCTTAATATAAAATAATATTTTGAGATTTTCCTAAGATGCCCCTCTCCTCCCTTATAAAAGGGCACCTCCTCCCTTTCCTCCTCACGCCAATTTGAGCATTCAAGCTCGGCCAGCCCCCGCCAAAATCTCTTCTCCACTTCCCTAGTATCATCCTAGAGGTCCTGGTCTTCTTCAAATACCATCCTTAGTTCTTTAAGTGGAGGTTAAGTGAAGGCGCGTCAAAAATAGGTAATATCCATTACCGATCTTTTTCAATTTCTTTCTTCTTCAACTTATTCTTATTTAGTTGTTTCATGATAAAGTTAAAACATCAATATTTCTTATATACTGATATGTTATTATAAATATGAAACAACTCTAATTAACCTTCTATCCATCCTACGGAAAAAGGAAATCACCGTGCGTGCGTACGTACGGAATACCGTCTCCACACCGTGGTGTAATCTGTTTTTCCACCAACACCATACATGGATGGGTATTATGGTGTAAAGAATAACTATAAATAGTTATTATAACATCATAATGATTATGATATATTTTATCATCCACTCCAATTCAATTCAATAATTATGGAAATGATATCATCGCTCGTGCGTACGTACGGACTACCGTCTCCACGACGCGATGAGATTCATTCTCCATGTTAACCATTTAAGAATGATTATAAAGTATATATAAGCAATAATAATGAAATATATGACATTATAAAGCTAATGTATTTATGTGTATATATATGTATGTCATCTACTTAATTCCACTCAATTCAATAAGGAAATGAAAACAGCGTTCATGCGTATATACGGCCTACCGTCTCCATGAACGGTGTATTTCTTTCCATTTACTAATTTATTATATATATGTATATTCTGAATATATATTATATATAAATCATGTTTTATATTCTGGAATTAAGTAATTATGATCTAAGCAATCATATGAATAATTACAAGTCAAAACACGGACGACAAATGAAACAATTTTACCCAAAATGCTCTTTAACATAGAATTTACAAAAGAAAGGGTAATATAAAGTCATAAGTGAACCATATATGATATCATAACAATGAGTATGATTCTGGAATAAGTCAATGACATTATTTAAATCATTATACATGAGGTTCGGACACCTATGAAGAAAATCGGACCTAAGGTAAGGGAAAATATCACAATCTCATTTTTATCCGAGATTGTTTTTACTTTGGCATTTACTGGGGGTGTATTTTATCATCCACATCCATGTTCTCTAAATATGTAATATTGTTTCCATCCACTTACAATAGTTTAAATCCAATTTTACCCTTCGGTGAGTTTTTAGTAAAGAATATGAAAGGAATCTTTTGTCGTTTTTCATACGAGGTACTTTTTGACTTTTCCGACTAAAGTACGAGAAGAATGTTCTTTTTTAAACTTATACGGCATGAATGGATTTTTAAAAACATTATTTCCAAGAAGCTTCCTTTACAAATTTTCAAGTTTATTTTTAATCAACTTCTTTTAGTTTAAAGTTGTATGACATGTTAAGAAAGGAAAAATGTTTTTGAAGAAGAAAGGATATTTTCCTCAAGAATGGAGTTCAAGTGTTTTATCAAAATTATTTTCCATCTAAGATAATAAAGGGTTATGTTTTTATCCCTATTATTACATGGATTTGATTATGTTGTGATGGAAATATTTTTATGAATTCCTTTATCTTATATGAATTGTTTTATGATGTCATGTTGTTTAAGAATCCCATTTTTATTACATGGGTTATGCTATGATGTATGGTTTATGATTTTGTGGCACACATAAGAATGGTATCATTAAGAGATGGGTGGGACCTATATATCCCTCAAATGCATTGGGTAATGATTTTATATCTCATGAGATAGACATGGCTGGAATGGTAGGTTATACCAGTTCAGTGAAACAGGACTGAAACGAGGGTGACTCGGTTCATAAAGGGACTTTGTCCACTAAGATAGTCTTGGAAATGAGTCTTGACTAACAAGAAATGATTATCTATGATTATGTGTGTATGCCACAAAGTTTCATGTTTTAAGTTATGATTATTGGGATTACATTTCACTTCTATGATTTATCCCATGTTATGATATTATTAGCTCTTTTGCAGGTTAAGATTTTCAAAAGCAATGTTCTTATGTATATGATGTGATTGATATTTCTTTTGTTTCCCCTTACTGAGCATTTGAGATCACCCTTTTATGTTTTCTTTTCCCCAGGATATAAAGAAAGGTTTTAGGTAAAAAATAAAGGGAAGATATTTATAAGATATATTGAAGATCTTTCACCACGATTAGAAGATTACGTTCCGAGTTTCCAAAGACACTAAACTATTACGGTCCTTGTGTGTGTGTTTTGTTATGTACTAAGTATTCCGCAAATGTAATGTAATGTCCATGTACGTCAGGCTTCGGGTCTCTACAGTGTGGTTATTATAATTATAAGGGTTATTATAAGGGTTCTATGAATATGATGTCTCAAGGAACCTATATTACTTTTCTATGCCTGATAATGAGTTTTCATGTAAATTTTTTTATTTCAAAAGTTAAGATAATGATATTTTTAAAGGAAGAATCATGCCCTTTTAGGGTTTAAAATGTTATATTTTTAAGAAAACCTTTTTTATGGGTTCTCGTGTTCTCTAAGAAACCATTATGATCATGATTTCCCATTTATGTTTTATTATAAATTATTTTATGAAAAACTTTGGGAAATAAAATTTTATTTTATGTGAATTTAAATGATTATTTGAACTCAAAGTTTATTATGTTAAAGGCAAAATCTTTTTATTAAGTCGTGGTTTTAAAATGAGATAATGGGTTTCTTTCTTTATTTTGTGTCTCTTATTGAGATTTTAGTTCTCATATCACATTTTAAATGTTTTTTACATATTATATGTATGTTTATAAATAGAGAAGAAGTCAAGTTAAAATTTGTAATGATTTTTCATCAAAATAAAACATGTTTATTTTTAAAATATTTACATTATTGTAAAAATCGATGTTAAGAGGAAGTGTCTAACATGTATTGTGTATGTTTGTTATGTAAGAGTTATGACGTAATTCTCTAAAACTATAAACCTAAAAAATACTCAAAATCAAAGAAAATGAATTATTTTCTAAATATTTGATATATGGATTGATTAAGTTCGGGTCCTTACAGTTGGTATCAGATTAAAGGTTTAGATAAATTTAGAGATTATGATGTCTTAAGATTTATGGATACCATCATGGGTTTTTAATTTTAAGGTTGTTCATAAGTTTAAAGTCATAGACACCCCCTTTTGAGGTTTTAAATGATGGAGTTTTAAGTTTATTAATGATATTTTGGGTGAAATTTTATTAGTATAAGGTATATATAACCCTTATGTTTTAATGTGAAGCACTATTTTTAAATAATGTTGTTACATTTTTTGGGTATGTAAGCTAAAAGATATGAGATAACCTTTGGGGTTAAAACATTTTTTAATTTTGAGGTTTATTAATGTTATTTTTAAGAAAGTTCATCATATTTTTTGGAACGTTATAAGAATTATATTAGTATAGTTTTAGTAAAAGGACAACCCATAGGCTGGAAGAGAACTCATCATATCCTGCAAGGTCACGAGGCCTGAACCCACAACCTAAGGGCGATAAGGGTGTTGCACCTACCACTGAACTACATGATTTCCTAGTTAATATGAAACTATTTTTTTACTTAAATGATTTGATAGATAACGATTAATTTAATTTTGGTAACATATGTTTTATAGTATAGATTACCATGGGATAGAAAAGTGATTCGGTGATTAAATAATTAATGTTATTTTGGAATAAATTCACTATTTTGTGAGCCTTATTTGATTAAGGAAATTATAATATTATGATAAGGTTTGAATTATCTTTTGGTAGTATATATAATTTTAATGTGTATTTATGGGGATTCGGGTTATTTATAGAAATGACTAACATATTTTGGAGATTATATAATAAGGTCATATACATTTTGGGGTATATAACTTTATGAGTAACTAATGCTTATTGGTGGTAAATGTTAAATTAATCCCAGAAGAATATGTGATAAAATCCTTATGATTTTTGGGTTTCAAACTTTTTCAGGGATATTTTGAAGAATTTAAAGGTTAGTTATTTATAAAATGATGTAAGTTGAACTTTGGGTGTTATTGTTGATCCTTTAGAGATTGATGTGGTATTTCATCATATGAAGGTTTACTCATTTTGGGAATTATCTCACCTTGTGCTAACCATTTTGGTTTTGGTTAATGTCTAAAGGTATGATGAATTTCTTGTTATTATTTTGTGAAATTATATGATCCATTAAAATTTTATTTTAGAGCTTCAAGCATAAAAAAAGTATCATTTTAAATACTTATAGTTTGAATAAAAATAAGATATTATGGTGAAAATTGATTAAAGGATGAAATTCTACTTATCAAGTAAGTGTATTTTGATTATGTTCTTATTCTAGATGATAAATAAATTCCTCAACTCTAGGAAAATAATATTTAAACAAAACAATTATATTACCCTCATTTCTGATGAATTGATAGTCTTTTTCACACCTCTTGGTTTATGGTTTTGTGGTTGTTAACTTTCTCATGATCATTCACTTTCTTATGATCAATGTTCTATACAACTCTCCATAATTTTTTGGAAATTAATTTTTTGTCAATGTCCATATTTTTAGTTTCCACTAATTTTCTTCTAGTTAGAAACCTGGTATGTTTTTTTCTAGATAGCCTTCTAATTTCTCTTTCCCTCTTTTCAAGAGGAGGCTTTATAAACCCTATTTATAATTTAATATTTTAATAAAGGAATTTTAAAATGTCAAACCTTTGATTATTTAACTCAAGTTCAAATTGTGAGGATTAAATTTATTAAAGGGGGGATATAAAATTCTTATATTTTAAAATAAGGTCTATTTTTTATAGCATATAAGATATGCAACATCGATCTTAAACAAACCACAAAATATTATTATTTAAATATGATCGTTATAACCTAGTCGTTGAATTGATGGGTACAAATAGGATTAAGAAAATTATTAAATATATATAAATACACTAATAAATAAACATTTATTGATTAATTATTAGGAAATAATAACTTGATTTTTAGTAAAGTCATTTTATTCTTCAAAAATGCATTTTCATCAAAAATGGTTTTTATTTATTTTTGTGATAGAATATTATAATTAATCTATGTAAATTTTAGAAATTTTATTTGATAAAAGGATATTATTTTATAAATCATATTGTAAAAATTATATTAGAGTGAAGTTTTTTAATTTTTATGAAAATATTGATTTTCCAATTAATAGTGAAAAATACTGATTTGTATTGAAAACTGTATTTTTATTTCAAGCATTTAAAAATTTCCACTTTATTTTAAAATGGTTTAAAATAAAAATTAGTTCTATTATATTATTAATAAGAGAATTATATTAATTTGAATAAATTTTATGGTCTAATTTGGTATAAAAACATTTTTATACTTAAAAATGTATTTTTTCAGAAAAACTCTTTTTCTTTGCATTTTGCGTTTTAATATTAAATTAATTTTTTCCACGTTTAGAAATTGAATATTAAACAAATAGATTATATATTTAGAATTATTAGTTCCAAATTTTATAAATATTCCCCTTTTATTTTTTTCATTTTTAATAGTAACCCTAGTAAATAATTGTCTCCATAATAAGGGTGAATCGGGTAATTAAGGTTAAAAATAATATGAAAGGGACAAAAATTGACCTAAAACTTTCCATTATCTTATTTAATGAGTGTAATTCTAAAATTTATATTAAATTTTGAAGCATATGGTAACTTTATGCCATATTTCTTTGATTTTTTACCTTTATAATATTTAAGTAAAATATAAAGTCAAAATGTCACTTTATTGCTTTTAATATATATAATATTTTGGGATTAGGACAAAAAAGTTATGTTCAGTTATAAATTATTACTTTAAGGAAAAATAATTTATTATCATGGTAATTTATTTATAATTTTTATTGATTAAATATTTACCTTAAATTCTTATGTAACACCGATACAGTATTTATTCAATTAATTTAAAAATAAAATAAATGATACTAAAAATATTAAAAATAATATAATTTGAATTAATTATTGTGTTACATAAATTTTTTAGATAATTAAAAAAATTTAGGGATGTGTGAAATTATTATATTCGAATTCATTTGTTATCACGTTATTTTTAAAGTCAAATTAAATGAATAGTATCAAAAAATGATATTAATGATATTTTATGTTAAATAATATTTTATTAAATCATTTAAAAGTCATAAATATCTTGAAAATGGGAAATTAATATTATAAATAGTCCAAAATATAATCCCTTGTCAATTTATTATCCAAATTTCACCATATAAGAAAAATCATAACTCTTTAATATTGAAAACTCTTTACCATAGTTAAGGTTAAAATTGGTTAAACAAGAGGTTAATCCAAAAGATAAGGTTTATAATGATATCAAAACCTTTAAAATTTTATTTTATAATTATATTAATACCAAATATTCTTTAAATTATAATCCATGCCATTTTAGATACATTTTACATGAGTTAGACACATTTTATATTATAATATTTCATATATTTCCAAAAATAACATAAATGAAATTTTATAATAAAAAATATTTTATTAAATGGTTTAAAATTTATTAAAATTCTATATTTTTTCAAGTGATTCAGATATATTTTAAAATTTCAACCATGGTACATTTATGGGCCAGTTATACCTTTATAGTAAATATATTTTCCCCTAAAGATTAAAAAAATTTATTATCATGGTAATCATCAAAAGTGTTAATGAAGAGATTAAACAAAAATATAAGGGTAAAAACATCATGTAAACTTATCAAATATTTATTTTATGAAATTATTTATATTAATAATAATCTTATATTATAATTATATAAATTTAGATCCATTTTAACATTAAAATTAATTTATATTAATTTAATACTTTAAGAAATTCTAAGAATTCACATTCGCTCATTATAAAAGTGAACCCCCTATCCTCTTATATACACACTTAAATAGCTATTTTATTTGCCTAATAACTACCCAAATCTATTACTAACATCCCCCCCACTTCCTAGAGTCCTTTTTTTATCATAAATCTAACCTAGAACGGCTTTTTGGTAAAAACCTAAAGGGGTTTTCTAAAGAAGAGATATGGTTTTTAACCATGAATTTTGATTTTATTTCGTCTATATCATTCATATATTATCCAACCATATATATTCCATGTTTTTAGATGTTATGATGTTAATTTCATAACCTATATCTATCTCCTCTTACATAAAATGGAAAATGAAACCATCATTCATGTATACGGCGGACTACCGCCTCTTAAACCGATGTAATTCGTTTCCCATCGTCGTCTATCATGGATGGTTATAATGATGAATTTAATGTATATATATGATATTCCTGAAATAATTATCATTTTTTAAATGTGATATATCATCTATTTTCTTATTATTCTATTCATTGAAAAATTATAATTTTGTTCGTTCATACATGTGGACTACTACCTCCACAAAGTGATGTGATTCGTTTTTCATCCCCACATCACACAAATGTTATGTATAAGTATATTTAAAGAAATAATATGATATTTATGATATATTTATAGTTATGTAAATATAAAATAATACTTATCATCTTTCCATCATAATCATTGAAAATCGGAAACGTTACTCATGTGTATGTACGACCTATCGTCTCCATCATTGTAACATAGTTTATTTTTCATAAATATCTTTCATATTTGGATTTAAAATTATAATTGATATATGAAAATGATAATTACATCCTGATTATTATAATGTATATTATGTACTAATGGTCTTTTGGACCATAGTAAACATACCAAATTCATTTTGGACATATGATCCAAATATTGTCAAAACATTCAACGAGAACTTAATTGATTAAGTAATTGAATATAACATGGTAATAAATGAAATAAAAAGAATAATAAACCTAGAAAAAGTTATTAATAAATAAAATGATTAAAATAAGTTTATTATTCAAGAAGATAAATAATGTATGTGATGAGTCTAACTATAAGGGACACATTACTTTAAAAACCACATTTTAAATATTTTAAAGATTTATTTTATAAATATTTTTCATCCATATTAATATTATTAAAAATAATTTTTATACATATTTATATGGACATACATGAATTTTTTATGTTACTTTATTTCAAAACTTATCAAAATTAATCTTTTTATGGAATGTTTTTACTTTCTTTACAAAAGGTAAAAGGAATGCTTTATTTTAATGTATACAACATCAATGAATTTTCCTACTACTATAACTATTCTTTTAGGTTTTGGATTTATTTAATATAATCCGTGTTTTATTAAAATAAAAAACCTACTCACATTTTTTCTAGTAATTTTAGTTTTTAAAATTGGGTTTTAAAGGAAGGGATATATCAATATCTGAGAATGTTTTACTTATGGGATTAAAAGAATATTTTATGTTTTTGATGATATAAATGCATGATTCTATGTATTTTACACAAGTTATGGTACTTGTAATTTGTTTATGATTGGGTTATCCTGGTATATCTCTCCAATTCATTGAGTAATGATTATGTTCTCTGAAGGATTATATTAGAATTCAATTGTAGGGTTATTCTAACTGTAAGGGTTCTTGTTAGGGTTATTATAAGGGTTATATAGAGATGATGTCCCAAGGAACCAAAATTAACTTAATATTATTGATAAATATTTTTAATGGAAATAATTTTATTTAAAAAGGTAAGATAATGATCTTTTAAAAGGAAATATTTTTCCCTTTTAGGGTTAAAAAAGGTATGTTTTTAAGAAAAAAAATTTCATGGGTTCTAATGTTTTATAAGAAACTCTCATGATTATTATTTTAAATTTATGTTTTATTATAAACTATTTTATGAAAAACTTTGTGAAATAAAATCTGATTTTATATGAAATTAAATGATTATTTGAGCTCAATTCTTATCTTGTTAACGTTAAACTATTTTTGGATCTCGTGGTTTAAAAATGAACTAATGGGTTTCTTTCTTTTTTTTATGTCCCTTACTGAGATTTTTGTATTAGTACCAAGTTTTAAATGTTTTTCATAGGTTTTAAGGTTGTGTAGTAATAAATAAGAAGCTAAGTTGAAATTTTTAAATATTTTTCATGAAAATAAAACATGTTTATTTTTAAAAGTTTTGTAATGTGGGAAAATTGATACTAATAGGAAGTGTCCAACATGTATTATATGGGTTTTTATGTAATATTTATGAGTTAATTATCTAAAACTCTAAACATAAAAATATACTTAAATTAAAGAAAATAAATTTTTTTCTAAAGATTCAATTTAAGGATTGATTAAGGTTAGGTCCTTATAGTTGGTATCAGAGGAAATATTTAGATAACTTTACTGATTATGATGTTTTAAAGAGTTATGGATACCATCATGAATTTTTAAGTTTAAGAAAGATCATAAGTTAAAAGGAATAGACACCACCTTTTGAGGTTTTAAGTGATGGTGTTTTAAGGTGATCAATGATAATTTTGGAGAAATTTTATTGGTATGAGGTATATGTAACCATTAGGTTTAATGTAAAGGATTATTTTTAAAAAATGGTGTTATATTTTTTTGGATGTACGCTGAAAGGTTTCAGATAACCTTTGAGGTTAAAAAAATTTTTAATGTTGAAGTTATTAAGGTTATTTTTTAGGAAGTTAGTCATATTTTTTAGAACATTATATTAATTATATTAATATAGTTTTAGTAAAAGGATAACCCATAGGATTTTTTATAACTTGTCACTTCAGGTAAGGTCATGGGGCTTGAACCCACAACCGAAGGTCAATAAGGGTACAGTGCCTACCACTATCATATGTGATTACCTAGTTAGTATGACATTATTTTTTTACTTAAATGATTTCATATATAATTATTAATTTTATTTTAGGAACATATGTTTTTTCATATAGATAACCATGATATTGAAAAGTGATTTCATGATTAATTTATTAATGTTATTTCGGAAGTTCACTATTTTGGGAACCTTATATGATTAAGGTAACCATAATATTATGATAAAGGTTGAATTATATTTTGGTAGAATATATTATTTTAATGTGTATTTATGGTGATTTGGGTTATTTATCGAAACTATTAACATATTTTTGAGATTATATAATTAGGGCATATATATTTTTGTGTATATGACTTTATGAGTAACTAATGTTGATTAGAAGTAAATTTTAAATTATTCTCAAAAGAATATGCAGTCAAATCCATCTGATTTTTGGGATTTTAATTTTTTCTGGAATATTTTTAAAGAATTTTAAGGTTAATTATTTATCAAATTAACTAAGTTAAACTTTGGTTTTTATTGATGAGGCTTTAGATATTGATGTTGTATTTCAACATATAAAGGTTTATTCATTTTAGGAATTATATTAACTTCTCCTAACCATTTTGGTTTTGGTTAATTTCTAAAGATAAGAGGAATATAGTTTTATTCTTTTTTGTAATTATTTAATCCATTGGAAGTTGATTTTAGTGCTTCGGGTATAAAAAAATTCACCTTGAATACTCATCGTTTGGAGAAAAAGATGAAATTATGGTGGGAATTTATTAAATTTAAGCATATTTTCCTTATATTCTTAGTCTATATGATAAATAAATTACTCAACTCAAGGAATAGGATATTTAAATAAAAAAATATCATATTACCTTCATTTCTGATGAATCGATGGATTTTTTCACACATATTTGGTTTATGGTTTTGTGGTTGTCGACTTTCTCATGATCATTCACTTTCTTATGATCAATGTTTCATATCACTCTATGTCATTACTTGAATATTAATTTTTACTCTATATTTATATTTTAACTTCCCAATAATGTTCTCATATTTAGAAACTTAATATGTATTACTCCATATGACTTTCTTATTTCTCTTTCCCTTTTTTCAAGAGAAAGTTTTATTAACCCTTTTTATGATGTTGGGTTTCAATAGAGTATTTTCAAATGTCAAACCATCGATTACTGAGATAAAGTTAAAATTGAAAAGATAAAATTTATTAAAGTGGGTATAATTTAACATATCTATATTTTAAAATAAATTCTATGTTTGATAGTGTACAAGATGCGCAACACCAAGCTTAAATGAACCACGTAGCATTATTATTTAAATATAATCATTATAACCTAGTCGTTGAATTGGAATGTATGAATATGATTTACCAAATTATGAAATATATATAAAGTTCCTAATCAATAAAAATCATTTTATTCTTTAAAAATACATTTTCAACAAAAATTATTTTTTTACTTTTTGTGAGTGAATATTATAGTTAATTTTTGAAACTTTTATAAATTTTATTTGATTAAAGTATATCAATTTTTAAATCATCACGAAAATTTATCTTAGAGTGAATTTTTGGGATTTTTCTAAAAAGATTTGTTTTTTCATGAATAGCGAAAATGCAGATTTTTATTGAAAATTGTATTTTTATTTCATGAATTTACAAAGTTCCATTTTTTAAATTGTTTCAATGTAAAATTAGTTCTAATATATTATTTATAATCCAATTATACTCATTGGAATCAATTTTATGGTTGAATTTTGTATAAAAATATTTTTATACTTAAAAAGACATTTTTCTAAAGAAGAAAAAATCATTATGTTTTGTGTTTTAATCTTAAATTAATATATGACTCTTATAGAAATTAAATCTTGAAAACTTTATTCCATATTTTTAATCATTGGGTAAGAATTTGATAAATAGGTCCCTTTTATTTTTTGTCATTATGAATAGTAACACTAGTGAATAATTGTCACCACAGTAAGGGTAAATCGGATAATTATGGTTAAAAATAATATGTTAGTGACTAAAAAATGACCCAAAAACTTTACTTTATCCTATTTTATGAGTTTAATTATTCCATTTCCATCCAATTTTTGAACATACGACAACTTGGTTCCATATTTCTTTGATTTTTACCTTTATAATATTTAAGAAAATATAGTAAAAAATGACACTATCTTGATTTTAATATATATAATATTTTGGTATAAGGATAAAAACAAATTATGTTTAGTTATAAATTGTTATTTGAAATATAAATAATTTTTTTATTATGGTAATTTATTTCTAATTTTTAGTGATGAATATTTACCTTAAATGTTTACGCAATGCTGACACGGTATTTATTCAATTAGTAGAAAAATAAAATAGATGGCTCTAAAAATATTAAAAGTAATATAATTCGAATTAATTATTATGTTCCATGAATGTTTTAGATAAAAATAACATATTAGGGATGTGTTAAAGAATTATATTCTAATTTATTAATGGCCATGTTATTTTCAAAGTCAAATTAAATGAATAGTCTCAAGAATGACATTAATGATATTTTATGTTCAATAATATTTTATTAAATTATTTAAAATTCATAAAAATATTGAAAATAAAATTGGTATGATAAATGTTTTAAAATATTATACCTTTTTCATTTATGATCTAATTGTCACCATATAAGTAAAATTATAACTCTTTAATATTGAAAAGGTCATTATCGTGCTTAACATTAAAATTGGTTAACTAGGGGATTAATCCAAAATATAAGATTTAAAATGATATTAAAACCTATAAAATTTGATATTATGATTACATTAATAACAAAACTTCATTACTTTCAAATCAATATCATTTTGAATCCATTTTACATGATTTAGACATGTATTATATTATAATATTTCATGTATTTCCAAAAATAATATAAATGATATTTTATAATAAACAGTATTTTAATAAATGATTTAAAATTCCTAAAAATACTATCTTTATCCAAGTTATTGGTATATGGTTTAAAATATCAACCATAGTCCATTTATTTTTTAATTTTCCCTTTATAGTAACTATCTTGACCCCTAAAGAGTAAAAAACTTTGTTATCAGGGTAATCTTAAAAAGGGTTAAAGGAGGATTAAGTAAAAAATTTATTATATGATAATATTTAAATTTATCCACATATTATGTTCTAATTATATCTAGTTTTATCCATTTGACCGTAAAAATTAATTTATATTAATTTAATACTTTAAAAAATTCCAAGAATGTCCCTCCCCTCATTATAAAAGGGATCCCCCTATCTACTTCTCTACACACTTCAAGATCTATTTGGTTCTACCAATAACTACCCAAATACCTTACTAAAATACCTCCACAAATCTTCGAGGAATTTTTTTGATCAAAACTCTAACCTAGTAAGGCTTTAGGTATAAACCTAAAGAGGTTTTCTAAAGAAGAGGTATGGTTTTTAACCAAGCATATTCATTTTATTTCTTAAATATCATTAAGATATTATCCAACCATGATGATATGATAAAATAATTATATTAAATACAATAGGATGTTATTTATTAAATTTTATAACTTATATCCATCTCCTTGTCCATAAAATGGGAAATGAAACCATCGTTCATGTGTACAGAATATTACCGCCCTACGAACTGATATAATTAATTTTCCATCACTACCTCTCACATATGGTTATAATAATGGATTCAATGAATATATATGATATTAATAACATAATTATAACTCATAAAAGATAATATATCATCTATTTTATTACCATTCTATTCATTGAAAAATGATAATGTTGTTCATGTATACGTGTGGACTACCACCCCCATGAAGCAATGTGATTTTTTTCATCACCACATCACATGATTGATATATATAATTATATTTAAATAAATAATATGTTATTTATTATATAATTATTATTTTATAAATTTAAAATAATTCTTATCTTATTTCCATCATAATCATTAAAAAATGGAAACGTTACTCGTGTGTATGTATGGTCTATCATCTCTATGATTGTAACGTAGTTGATTTTTCATAACAATATTTCAAGGTTGGTTTTAAAATTATTATTTATTTATAAAAATTATAATTATGTCATGATTATTATTTTCTAGATGATTTAATAATGACTTTTTTATCATATTCAACCTACTAAAGTGATTTTGGACATATGAGTTGAATATCGTCAAAACTTATAACAATAATTTAATTGATTAAGATATTGAATATAACATGGTAATAAATAAAATAAAATTAATAATATACTTGAAAGGTGTTCTTAATAAAATTCATAATTAACATGATTTTACTATTCATGAATATAAATAACATACGTGACAAGCCGAACTCGAGGTAAGGGACACTTTACTTTAAAACCTCATTTTAAATATTTTAAAGATTTATTTTATAAATATTTTTCTTCCATCTCCATATTCATAAAAATAAATTTTATATGTATTTATGTGGAAATAAATGATTTTTTATGTCTCTTTCTTTCAATGTTTTCCAAAATTAATCTTTTTATGGAACTTTTTTTCTTTCTTTACAAAAGGAAAAATGAATGTTCTATTTTAATGTATACGACATCAACATATTTTCCCACCATGGTAATATTTATTTCTATTTTAGATTAATTTTCAATCTTTCATATTATCTTCAAAGAAAACCCCTCCTTACCTTTGTTCTAGGAATTTTATTTTTGAAAAATTAGTTTCAAAGAAAATGGATATATCAATATCTGAAAATGTTTTACTAATGAGTTTAAAAAGATATTTTTCTGATTTTGATGGTGTAAATGAAAGATTCTATATATTTTATATGTGTTAGGGTCCTTGGAAATTATGTATGATTTGGTGATCCTGGAAAGTGTATCTACAGTTCAAGACCAGAGTCAAAAGAAGGGATCGGTCCTAAATAGTGTCAAGGGTAAGGCAAGGTGTGGACCCTCTGAGGAACAAGGGATGGGTGATACAGAAAGAAAAGATGATGGGGGTAAAACTAAATATCTTGAACTTATTCTCCATTCTAAGATAGAGGTGCTGGAAGGGGTTTTTTAGATCAATGATTCAGAGGAGGATTTGACCATAATTTTAGAAAGAGAGGTCCGAAAAGATGTCAAAAAGGAACAAAAGTCCTGGGTTGACCAACAAGATCAAATTTTGGCACCAGACTTCAATGAAGGGAGGATAGATGTGGAGGAATACATCCAGACTTGGGACAAACTGAATTGACCATTTTGAAGATTTAATAAAGAATGATCTACATACAAAGGTTAAGAAACTTCAGTGGGACCTATACCGGGTAAGTGAATCCAATAATCTTAGCCTCGTTTTCAATGATTTTGTGATTTCTTACAGCTCTCATTGATTTTGGATTTTGAACACGTGTGGTTTCCCACTTTTCCTTTAAAGTGGTTTTTAAATAAAAAAATTAATTTTTAGTCCCAAGGTACTTACATGGATTTTATATTCCCACTAATGGGTTTTCATGGAAATCATTTTATTTAAAAAGTTGAGATAATGTTCTTTTTAAAGGAATTATTTTTCCCTTTTATAGTTAAAAAAAATTAAAAAAAAGTTTTTCATGGGCTCTCATGTTTTCTAAGAAGCCCTTATGATTATTATTTTACCTTTATGTTTTCTAATAAATAATTTTATGAAAAAATGTGGGCAATAAAATCTCGTTTTATGTGAAAGTAAATGATTATTTGAGCTCAAAGTTTATTATGTTAAAGGAAAAATATTTTTCAGACCTTATGGCCTTAAAATAGACTAACGGGTTTATTTCTTTCTTTTATATCCTTTACAGAACATTTTTTCTCATCCCATGTTTTTAAATGTTTTTTATAGGTTTTAAGGATTATTAGGAATAAAGAATAAGTCAAGTTGAAATTCATAAATATTTTTCATGACAAAAAACGCATTTATTTTTAAAAGTTTTATATTGTGGGAAATGGATACTGAGGGGAAGTTTCCAACATGTATTTTTGGGGTTTTTTATATAAGAGTTATAACCCAATTATCTAAATATATAAATGTAAAAAATCCTATAAATAAAAGAAAATTAATTTTTTTCTAAAGATTCAATTTATGGATTGATTAAGGTCGGGTCCTTATTTAAGATGTTGGAATATGTTCAAGAAATTGAACAATTAGGAATATGAATCCTAAGTATCTCCATTATTAAAATTGGCTTACTTCATTGATGTTTCTCACTAAATGGTTTAGTTAAATATTTTTATCAGATGTTCACATAGAGATGTGTTATGGATTACATATTATGTAATGTGTTAACAAAAACCCAGAAAGTGTAGCAAACATAAGGCTGATTTTGTAGTTCACCATATATAATATGATAAACCGATGCTTATGTTGGGTTTTTTAAATATTCTTAAAAAGTTTAATAATATTGAAATGTATCATATTAGAGGTTATATTCATATTATCCTTCTTTTATATTTGCTACATAAATGTATATATAGATATGCATTTCATGAAGTGTATTTATAATTAACCTCTCAAATTATTAATTGGAGTTTATCTCTAACTGATGTTCATCATGGAGTATTATAGGTTGTGATGAAATGTTAAGGTTAGCATGAGTGAGGTTCTCGTATATATATATATATATATATAATATTCTCATAAGTAACAAAACAAATAATATGATTCTTTTTATGAATTTTATAACCTACTAAGTATACCACATTGAGTTTCATATATAGATATCTGTGCTATACTAGGGGTGCATGGATCATATTTGAGTTCCCAAAACCTAAGGTTAGTGAGATACCTAGAATGAAAATTTATTAATTTGATACTCTAATTATTCAAGTATATGTATTAAATTATCTAGTACATAGGTGGTTAAGTATGTTTTTTATCATGGCATCCATTGTAGAATAAAAAATATAATATTTTTCATCTTCTATGAAGATTATGAAATTTGGACTTCAATTGAGATAAACTATTAGATTGTATAATCACACATAGATATTATATATCAATCTGGATACACTATAAAAAATGGAGGCTATAGTGGTGGTTTATTGGTGTATGTTCCTATAACTTCCGCTAATTAAAATTTTCTGAATATTATTTTAAATATTGTAGCGGCTTCATAAAAATTCCACTAATAGTGATATTTATTATTAGTTCTAAGAAAACTGTCACTAAATCCTTAAAAACCCCTAATTAACCTCCCCCCACCCTGACCATGACCTCCCCACCACCACCCCAACTTGGACCCCCCCCCCCGAGAACCCCTCCCTCAACACTGGTCACCAGCCACTGACCCTCCCTCCCTCGACTCTGACCCCATACCTCCCTCTCTTGTTGATGACCGCCACCTCCCCCCCCTCCCTAAACACCAACCGTCGACCCCCACCAAACCCTGACCCCCCTTCCATTGATGTCGACCGCCTAAATTCCCCTTGATGGGTCTTCTCTGGAGATGGTGGGACCTCTTCTCTATTTCCCATTGACCACCACCCATAATGGATTCTGAGCCCTAACCCCTCCCCCACTACCATATACTCCTACCTTATTTCTCGATTTCCACTAACTCTAGACATTTTTGGGCTCATATCCCCGACCTCCATGTTGTTTTTTTCCCTCTCCTTTCCTCAGTGGCCTTCTTCCCCAAAATCTAACCTATTATTATGAGGGGTAATATTTATTAATTTATGTTTTAAAATTTTTCATGTTGAATTGAATAATTTTCATGTTAAATTTTTGTTCTATTGAATCAATATCCCACCCTGATCAATGAAAAAATTAGGTGATATTAAAAATTGATTATAATTATTTTATTAAACATTTATATCTTTATATTTGAATGTATAGGGATAAGAGTCAAAATCTAATACCTATGAATAAAATTTTGATTATTTTATCTCGAAACACACCTTGTTATGATAAGGGTTTGGAAGAATTTTTAGATTATACAATTTCAAATCAATTAGTGTATGGGAGAATAAAATGTATATGTCATGATTGTAAATTCAATCAATGGTTGAATAGAAACAAATTATATGAGCAATTGATATTGAAATAGTTTTATACTCAATATGTATATTGGATTTGTAATTGTGAATCGAATGTTATGTAAATTCAAAATAATGAATATCCTATTAATGAAACACAAAGTGACCCAGTAGAGGAGAATTCAATTCGAAACTATAGGTCTAGGTCATAGTGGAAGCGTATGATGGGAGGAAATATATTAAAATTTCTTTTAATATTGAGTTTCCCAAAACTCCAAGAGAGGATCTTGCTTGTCAAATTTATAATTAATTTATTTAATATCAGAAGAAATTAATACCCGATATGATGATTCTTTCTTTGATTAATATGTTGATCGTCTAAAGAGACCCTTTCAGTTTACCTTTGTTGTATTGTGAGTATTCAAGGATAGAATCCCTCTAGTGGTGATCCACATGTGCTCCTTTGATCTTTGAGTAATGCCAATTGATCTTCAGATGCTAGCGTGGTGAAGTGATTGTCTTGTGTTATTCATGTTGATCGCTCATCCTTCAATTTTGAAGGTATCACTCTTACATTTCTCATTCTTGATAGGAAGAGAGAAATAAGGAGTTGAGATAGAGTTTCATTCTGTACAAAAATTCTCAAGTTTCAATTTTAGGATACAATACACAATATAATAATGGTATAATTATATATATGGGGTTAGGTTAAAATAACTATTTAATTGAATACTGACACTTAAATAATATTATAATCCTTAATAAACCTCATACCCCATAATATTATTATTATTATTATGTGGTGTGTGCCAACTTGAACAATAAAAAATATTATTTAACCGATTTTTAAATTAATATTTGTCACCGATCTCAGTATTGGTTCATTCGAACTCCTCTAAAATTTATTAAACTTCTGAATAAATATTTAATTTAACTATTTCATTCATCAATAAAAATGTGTGATCAATAAAACATGAATAAAATTATCCCTTAGTATTGAGAATAATATTTATTCAATTAATTAAATTCAAATATAATTTAATCAAGATCATAGGAAATACTTAGTGTGTGTCCCCCTAGGATAATTTCTCATTGGAATTTAGTGGGCTTGCCTAAATTCCAATATTACTATCTAGAAATGGGTCAAGTCACCCAAGATAATGAACTTAATGTTGCAATGATGAAAACCACATACAAATGATCATTGTTTAATATAATCTCTTTGTCACAATATCTCATCAAGAACGTTGCACATCTGTGTCACCAACCTATTTTATCGATTTTAATTTCTTTGACTATATGAAATAAATGCATCATTTCACCATGGCCATGGAATTTAATGCAGTGGTTTTATTACAATCAAATGGTTGAGATATATACTTCCATAAATATGGAAGATACAATTCCTTCCTCAACTTATACATTAATGAAATTTCAATCATGATGCACCCAATATGCCCTATATCACCGTGGATATATGGCATCATAATTTTTGTCAAAAAAACTTATTTTGTGAGTCATGAAATTCATTAATTATAATCCTAAATCTAAGTACTATTATACACACTTTCATATAGGAATATCTAATAACACCAAAACATGTAGAATTCCTATTGGTGCGTTTGTTATCATAATCTCCTATCTTGGAGATTACCAAGTATGGACTTCATGAGAATAATACCCATTCACTTATGATTACTCACACCTAACAGTATATATACTATGTGTTCCATAATAATATATTATCTGACCACATAATTATATTTAAGAATATCATCATAGAACTTCAAGGTTATCATTATAGCGGGGAACTATTATGACCTTATCAATGTGATGTATACTCTAAGAAACTATTACATTAGATCCATGTAGAAAAATAAACAATATATAATAATAATTTTTATTAATATTTAATAAATCTAATATACATGTAATCAAAGTGAAAATAGTTGGTCCTAGGACACCCACTCTAATAAACTTACACTTGGACAAGAACCATTTGCCTATGAATTTCAGTCTGATATAACTCACATGATAATCATGTTTCTAATGATTCAATAATTTTGTCAAGGGGTCCACTATGTTGTATTCCATGGAAATACATCTCACTGTAACCTCACCTCTCTTTAAAAAATCCCTAAAGAGATGATGCTTCCGAAGTATGTTCTTCATCTACTGATAGTACCTTGGCTCTTTTTAGAGATCCACTATTATAGTATTATCACAATAATATTTGATAGGATCTTTAATTTTGGGTATTTTTTCAAGATCATGGATGAATTTTAATATCCATTCTAATTCTCTAGCAATGTTAGAAGCTGCAATATACTCAAACTCTATTGTAGAATCTAGGACCACAACCAGCTTTGAGCTCTTACAGCTCATAATACCTCCATTAAAAGTGAAGATATATCTCGTTTGTGGCTTCATTTCATCTTGATATATTTTAAATATATCATTTTCATATCTTTTGATGACTAGTTCTTTATATCCTCTATAGACTGGGAACATATCGATAGTATGACTCTGATTTTTTAGGATAGTCATGAATGCCATCCAATGGTGTCCATTTTGGTCATATTGATATCTTCCTACCACACTTAATCCATAGGCTACATCTAGCCTAGTA
Source organism: Viscum album (assembly GCA_963277665.1). Lineage (NCBI taxonomy): Eukaryota > Viridiplantae > Streptophyta > Magnoliopsida > Santalales > Viscaceae > Viscum > Viscum album. The sequence continues at coordinate 180,557,674 of OY728130.1, forward strand.
CATCGCATAGCATACATGATTAGCCCAATGCTGAAATGTATGGAATCCTTTTTATTCTATTCATTTCCTAATGTTACTAAGGAAACATATTTCTAGAAAGATAAATTCCATGTGACACTGGAAAAAATCCCCTCTTGGATTGTTCCATACTGAATCTCTTTAGTAACTTATCAATGTATGTACTTTGAATTAGGTTAAGAAATCTATTGGATCTATCATGATAGATCTTAATCTAAATAATATATGTTTCCACTCCCAAATATTTTATAGAGAAGCATTTATTAAACCTCACCTTAACATACTGTAAGACTGATTTTTCTTTTCCAATTAGTAATATGTCATCGACATATACTATTAAGAAAATAACTACACTACCACTAAAACATTTGTAGACACAAGGCTCCCATTTGTTATTTATGCAACTAAATTCTATTATGGATTCATCAAAATGAATTTTCAATGGCCTGGTTTCTTTCTTTGATCCATAAATGGATTTTTTTCAATTTTTATATCTTGTTGGCATCCTTTGGAGACACAAACCCTTTGTGTTGTGTAATATATATATATATATTCCTAGAGTTTCCCATTAAGGAATACTGTTTTGACATATATTTTCAAAATCTCATTGTCATGGTAAGCTGTAATGGAAAGTAGAATTCTGATGGATTTCAACATTGAAGTTTGTGAAAATTTTCTATCGTAGTCAATGATTTGGCACTATTTAAACCCTTTTACAACTATTCTTTCCTTATAGGTACTGACTTTTCCTTACATGTCCACTTTCTCCTTGAAAACCCATTTATAAACAACTATATTTGCATCAACTAGAGGATGTAGCAAAATCCAGACTTGGTTTTGGTACATTGAATCCATTTTAGAATTCATGGCTTCTTTCCACTTGGAAACATCCATGCCACTTACTACTTAGTTATAGATTAAATAATAATTATTATCAAATAATAATTATTTACCATCCTTGGTGACTAGAAAACCATATTGTTTTGGTTATCTATCCTCTATGTACTCCTACGCAGTACTTGTGTCTCTGGAATAGTTTCTTCTTCCATGGGCCTTTGTGAATTTTCTTTTTGTTCCAACTCTTATGTACCTTGATCCTTAACTTCATTGAAGTCTATATCACTCCCAATATGTATTTTAGAGATTTTCTCCCTCTCAATAAATATGGTGTGTCTTTCCACTATTACATTTTTTAGGGGTCATATAGCTAATATCCTCTTTTTCTTTGGGGTATCCTATAAAGGTACACTTTGTGCCTCGGAGTGCAAGTTTTTTACCTAAATAGGCCTCTTCGCAACCCCACACATGTAATCATGAAAAGACGGGATTCTTTTCATTCCAAAAATGGTATTTTGTATTATTTTCTACTTTAGTTGGAACTTGGTTTAGTATTTTTTATGTTGTTTATAACGTGTATAACCAAAAATATAATGTAAGAATTGCATGACTTGTCATCGATCAAACCATTTATAAAAAGGTTTGGTTCATCCTTTCACTTACACTATTCTAATGAGGTGTATAAGGAGGAGTGAGTTCAGATAGGATCCCAAAATCAAATAAGTAATCAATGAAATATTTATTAAGATGTTCTCCACCATGGTCTGAGTAGAGTTTCTTAATCTTCTTACCAAGCTGGTTCTCAACTTTATTCTTATATTTCTTTAATTTTTCAAAAGAATCTGACTTATACCTCATTAAGTATACATATACATATCTAAAAAAATAATCATTAAAAATTATTAAGTATGAGTACCCACCCATTTCCTCAATAGGAAATGGTCTACACTTGTCAGTATGAAAAAATTCAAAAAATCTCTTTAGACCTTTCACCTTTTCCACTAAATATGGATTTAGTTATTTTACCTTATAAACATTCATGAAATATACCAAGTGGACTTAGTTTAAAAGAATAAAAATATCTATCTTAGTATAATTTATTCAAGCAAATTTCATTTACATGACCTAGGTGGTGATTCCATAGTTGGGTGTGGTATGATTCATGTGAAGTAGTTTCATTATCTATTACTATTACTTGGTTTTTATACTCCAACACATAAAGATTTTTATTTAAATGTGTTTTACCATAATAAAATGGTATCTTTATAAAATAATCAACATTTATTTCTGAATATGAAAATAAAACCATATGTATCAAGTATAGATACATAAATAATGTTTTTGGTAATTGAATGTGCATAATAACAACACTTTAAAACCAAGATCATTCCAATCAGCAACGTGAGTTGGTAGTCCCAGGTCACTATAGAAGTAAGTTTATCTCTATTGGATGCTCGTAGATCTACCTTCCATTTTTCAATATTTTTGAATTTACTAGGTTCCTATATTTGAATATATATATATATATATAAGAACCACAAGTTGTATCTAATACCCAATTTTTAGAAACATATAAATTTCACTTGATAACAAATTCACTTGAAGAATCCCCTTAATTATTTTTTTAGGTGCAATTTTTCTTTCAGTGGCCCTTCTTTCAACATGAAAAATAAATAACATCATGTTCCCTTACTTTCCCCTTGATCTTCCTCTTTTTGGAAGGGTGTGAAGAATATTTGGGCTTATAGCTCTTCACTTTCCCTATAAGGACCCAACCCCAGTTGCCTGGAGCCCGTTCCTTATTGATTAAATTGCCATACAAACAAGAAATAAGCATCCTGAACTACTGATTAGTTTAGTATTATTGGAAACAAGATACATACATAATGTCATCATTACAACTTGAAATGAAAAACAACATAGAAACTCCTTATATAACTTCCATAACTCCTAGGTTATTTCAGCATGTCATTCATAATAAAATTCTTCTTGCCCTGTGGAAATGAAACATAAGAAAGGGGTGAGATCAAATTCTTAGTAAGGGTAGGCAATACAGTGGAAGATAACATAAACATTAGACATGGTGAATAATTGAAAACACATGCCTTTAAAAATTAACTTGAACATATTATGGTAGAAATATGATATTAGTAAATATTTCTATAACATAACATAATCATGGGTATTCTATTAGTTGAATAACCACATGAACCATAAATATTATATTCATAAAGAGGGAATTCATAATACAGGACAACATATCCATGCTGTTAAGGCCTTGTTCCAAGACCATAAATAATCATTTTGTCAAGGCCTTGTGCCAAGACCGTAGTTTGTCTCATGAGACCTACCGATGCACCGAGGTGCTATAGTGGGCCCCACCCAACACTTACTATGTCCAATGCATTCCTCATATGAATAGGTATAAACATAAACAACATGTACATTCATATTGAAATTAATATATGAAATGCAAATAACTTTCCCCGAACATTAAGCATAAACACTAACCATTCAGTGTAAATTGGTGAATGGTTTAAAGATAACACATCCACAACCAAAATAATCATAAACCATTAAATTTAATATGGTATATTATACCATGAATTATTAATCCCAATAATACATAAGAATCAGCAAGAGTGTTGAAATAGAGGAAGATACTCTTATAAAATCTCCAAGTAATTCTTAAAATAAATACTCTTTTACTTTGAAAAGAAGAATTCTTTTGGAAAAATATTTGTATAAAACCAAAATTTAAGTAAGATATTATTTTCATAATAAAATGATTGATTTTATAAATATAATGGTTTCCAAAAATAGATTAGATATTTCCCTTGAAAATAGGTAAGAAGTTGAGATATTACCTTGAATCGGGATTGTATTTCGGAAACAATTTTGAAAGCTCCTTTTAAAACATGTATCTATACATAAAATAAAGAAGGATTATGGTTTGTGTATATATATATAACACTCACACATAATTTACGATGAGTATAAAAAATAATTTAGTTGAGGTAATTAGACAATAAAAATAAACCAAATGGAAATGGAAGTTCGGGTGGAAAAACCCTTACCTTAACTCCGAACATGTTCCGATCTTGAACTTAAGCTCCTGGAAGATGAAATTATACATATTAATAAATTATTTCAGAACCTATTATACATGTATTTAGTTTTTCATAATTATTTTTATTTCATTTATTCCCTTGTTGATAAGTTGTTATATTGAATTTCGTCATTCTGTAGCGTTCATTTCCTTTATTTTCATAATCGGTTCGCTTGTTCTTAAGTAATGGAGTTCATGTAAATCTCCAGAATTAAATTAAAATATTATTTAAGATAATACATAGGTGTTATTGGTCATTTATATAACTTTGTTACATGGCATGAGGATGAATTATTATATATAATTTTAATGATAACTGTTTCGGTTAATTTGTGGGTTTTGATTACAACAAACTCATTTTTCTTTATAACTTAATACCATTTGTACAAAGGGATTAAATAATATTACATAGGTTATATTACATATATAATAATCTTATTCAACCATAAAAATAATGTTTTTATGACCATAATTGAGAATAATAATAGAAATCGGAAGCCCATCGTACTTGAATGTGGACAATTAACACATCTCGGATGGTGTTCTTTCTATTAGTATAAAAGAAGGTAAAAGGAAGAAATGATTATAACTTATTACAAAATCATGACAACATTCCAGTACATATAAGGTACTGGATTCATCACAAAATTTGGATAATGAGAGGTAATAGAAAAAGGAAACAAATAAACTTGAAAGGAAAGACAAAGAATTGAAAAGAGGAATTTACCTCTTGAACCAAACTTCCTTGAGAGCCTCTTTAAGGGAGAGGTTTTATTCTTTTTATGAGACCAAGGCTTTATGGACGTGGGAGAAGAGGTTGGGAGGATATTTGGACATAATTTGTAGAAGGAACAATACTTGAGAGGAGTGAAGAGAATGGGGAGTGAGATGGGGTTTTATAGTGGAGGAGAGGGGATTTCTTAATATAAAATTTATTAATGTATTATTTCCCAACAAGACAAGGAATAGTGAGTATTCCATGACCAAGAATAGTAATTTTATCATGTGAGTTCGAACCAAGTGGTCTTACATCACTTGTGATGTCATGAATAGTGTATTTAACTGATATACGGTATTTTACCGTATTTCACTATTTATCAAAAATTCAAGTATTTCAGATAAATACCAAAAATTCACCCCAACCATTTTTCGACATATAGAATCCAAAAATGAATTCCATTTTTCAAAAATAATTTTCTAAATATTATTAATTCAATATTTAATTAAATTCATAATTTATCCTAAAAACAGCAGTTTTAAAACATTCTTTTACTTATTCCAAAGCATAGGTATATTGTACTTTCACTTGAATATTATTTATAAACTATAAAAGGAAAGGTTACAATTCATTAGTTTGTATTACTATTCATAAGGGTATGTTACTATTCATAAGGTTAGGTTATTATTCACCAAAAATTAAGTTTTTCTTATTGGACTCCAAATACCTTACTGATCGCAATCGTGTATGTCAGGTTTTTGAAATTCACATCATAGAAGTGACAAACTTATATTTTAAGGGTCACATAGCACTTAGTAATTCGTTATTGTAATGGCCCGGACCCACCTGGTCCATTACGTTTCCAAAACATGGCTCCACTGTGACGGTGGCACTGTGAGGGTGGCATTTTGATGGTGGCACTATGAGGGTGGCACCGTTACGGTGGCAAAGTGACGGTGGCACCGGTCACGGTGGCACTGTGAGGGTGGCACCGTGAGGGTGGCACCATGAGGGTGGCACCGTGACGGTGGCACCGTGAGGGTGGAACCATGACGGTGGCACCGTGTCCTCACCGAACGGTCTTTGTTCTTTACCAGTTCTCGAATTTTCCACTCCCGCAACATATATTTTGAAATAAAGATGATTTAATTCCCCCTTCCAAAGCCATTTAAATACCATAAATAATATCTAAAATCCCCCAAGATTCGGGCAACCCTTAACTTACCAAAACATGTGGTTTTTCCTCAGTGTCATGCCCTTCCCCGTACCTTCTAGATCCGCCCCTGTTACGCGTTTCCTTATGGTTAAAGAAAACTATTTAACACATAGCTGTTATGACCACCTCTATGAGGAGAATTGTTAAATGACAATTAATTCCATCGTGCGTAACCACCCAACTACGTGGTGAAAACACGATCTGACTTTATATCCATTCAAAATTCCATATCCCGTAACAACGGGATATCATCTTTATATCACGCTAGAAATTATTTCTTCTTCCTCTTGGCTAGTCTCCTTTTCTTCGTTGTGCGTTTGGAGTTCCCCTTCCCGAGACAAGTGGTGCGCCTGTGCTGGAGCCTTTCTGCTCACCCTTGGAGTCCCCAATGTTCCCCCCCTGCAAGTCACGCATCCACAGTTCTTGGCGTGTGGAGAAGAACTTCGATCCTTGATCAACCAGGTAGGGATTTTCCTTCATCTCTCCTTACCATGTATCATGCGGGGTGGGTACGCTACTATTTCTGTGGGAATGGATGAAACCAAACCTTAACAAAGATAATAAACAGACTGTTAAAGAATGATGGGGTGAGTTTGAAAATTTTTTTGTACTCTTTTATAATTGATATGTGTTGTGAATTGTATGGGCTTATTCTCATTGAAAATCATGGTCATCGGTGGTCTTTCCTTGCGCACTAATTAACCCTTGTCTTCTGTGATGATAAAATGACTATAACATGGAAATTGGTTAATCACCTAAACTCGGTTGGTTAAATGTATGCCCAGTGTACATCAATCCTTATGTGGTCACCCCGGTTAACAAATATAAATAATAACCTAATGAATGATATGCTTGAACCTGGAAGTTTCCCTACTCTTTTTTGGTAGTAGGTGTGTTGTTCTGCTTGATGCTTATGGGGTGATGTGGATGGGGATGGGATCCTATGTTGTGGCACGGTTATTGGTTGTGAATCTGAAGTTGTGTGGGGTTGTATCTCGAGGCTTGGTTTGGTTCCAGTACTTTGAGGGATCTCACAGATCCCTTTGTTGTTGTGACTTTACAAGAGAACCGGGTGTGAATGCTTAAATTGTTGTTTGGGTGTTTCTCTTTCACTGGCTTGTGTTTATGCCTGTTAGTTGCCCAGTAGTGCATAATTTACTTAAATGGGATCACTTGAACATGAAAACAAGAATGGTCTCAATGGGTAATTACTTTCCATGATGAGTGGTGACATGGTCATGGGTTCGGTGTTTCTTATGAATGAATAGTAACAATGGTGTTTGTGATTAAGTTGGTTTTGGAACTCCTAGGTTGGGATGAGTGCTTGTTATATATATTATATAATTGTAGTTCTTATGTTTCTTATTCGCGCCCCACCCAAGTTGAGCACCTAGTGTCGAACACCCCCATTTCATGGGGGAGGGTGTTTTTCAAAACACTCCTATGAGTGGCTGGTTATTAGCTCCTTTTCTGCTCCCTTTCCCATATAGACCAAGACTCATCGGGCAGGCTGTGATGACCTGAGGTCCATTATAGCTCAAGATTCTTCGGGCATGGTAGTTGTGGTGGTTGCCCAGGTGTGTGCGGGCAGGTTGTTTCCCAAGTGTCTTCGGGATGAGGTCCAGGTGTCTTCGGGCGTGGTAGTATTTGTTCTGACCTAGGTGTTTGTGGGAATGGTTACGCATGGTTGTTATGGCCCAGGTGTTTATGGGCGGGATGTGTGGTTGTGGCCCAGGTGTGTGCGGGCGGGGTGTGGCAGTGGGACTGTGGTGACAGAATGGTGAGAGAGGTTCAATGCGTAGGATGTCTTCAATAACCAGTGGAGAAGTGGCGCGGGGTGACCAAACATCGATGTGTTATTACTATTATATTTCTTGACTTGTATTATTTGGGGAGAGTTCCTTGGTGAGGCTTGGGTGGGCAGTTTTCCTTGCTATGTGTTTCGGTTATCTCTTTTCTCACAGGGAATTAGAATGCCTCCCCACTTGTGCACGAGAGCTTTTGGTTTTCCCTACTGAGTATACTTGTATGCTCACCCTATGTATATAAAACTGTTTTTAGGTTTCCAGGAGGACTTCAGGGATCATGTAGGTTCGTACTAGTTCAAATGTTGGGACAGTTTCTATTGATTTTTTTCTTTCTTTTGGTACTTCTTTTCGGGTTTTCTTTTACTTTTTTATCATTTACTTTTGGAACATGCATATGAGAATGGTTTGTTTTGGCTTTACCTGTACTTACACTTTTGGTTTTGTTGGGATTTACTATCTTATCTCCCAATCCTATTAAATAAAAAGGGTAATGCCTTCCATCTTGTGTGTGATTCTATACCCTTGGTGCTAGTCGCTACTCCGGGACCTATTGAAGGCAGGTTTCGGGGGTCATTATCTCTCCTTCAACTTGAAGAAGGAAGGGTCTGGAAACCTGATGTCCCTTCTCTCATATTGGTGAAGTCGGGTCATGACAGAATGGTATCAGAGCAGGAGGTTGAGAGATAGGATGGAGTTCGGAGTTAGGTACAGTGAGGATTTCATGGGATGGTAGGGCAACAGTGTTGGACAATCTTGGTGCGTGAAATATTCCAAGGAAGACCGGGTAGAACATGGGATTTTAGGTTCCCCTGTGATCTAATTCAAGGACTCTGGGCCTACCGAACGACCAAGTAAGGCTACACTGATTGCAGGGTAGAAACCCTAGGGAAGGTACATGCATCATAATGACTTGTGTTCTTGTGTTTCATGGGTATTTGGGGATTTAAAATGAATAATAAGTCTAAGAAAATTTAAAAGAAATCTTCTAAACTACTTGGGCTTAGGCATTCCTTGTTTACCTTGCAGCTATAGCACCCGAACGGAGACCAAGGGTAGTACAGGTGATCGAGGCCCAGGAGGTTGACTTGGTCGATCGGTAGAGGACTGGCTGAGAGGAGGAGGACGATCAGTGGTAGAGGAAACTTCATGCCTTTCAGCGACAGACCCTTGGGAAGTACGGGGGAAGCACCTCAGACATGGAGAGAGAGAGCTGGCTAGAGGATCTGGTGATAGCTTTCAACTTGATCTGGGCTCCGACGGAATACTGGGTTCCTCTAGCTGTAAGCCAGATACGGGGAACAGCGCGTCAGTGGTGGACGCTTTATATTGGGGATAAAAGGTAGACTGAGGTGACATGGACTAACTTCAAGAAGGAGTTCTGGGGGGAATTCCTCTCTTCCACGATGAAGGTTGAGAAGAGGCAATAGCTACTCTCCCTCCAGCATGGGATCATGTCAGTGAGAGAGTTGGGGATCAAGTTCAAGGATCTCTTCCGCTTTTCTCCAGACCTCTTTCTAGATGAGGATTCTTAGGAGAGACATTTGGAGGAGGCACTTCGACCTTCTCTTCAGTATTTTGTTACTCCTTTCACCTTACCAACATACTTGGAGGTCCAGAAGAAATATGAAGTGGTGGAGTGGATGCACACGCTGGGAGGTGTATTGCGAGAGGGAATCCAGTTGAGCTCGTCGAAGGGGAAAGACATCAGTAGCAGGACTCCTGAATCAGGTCCCTCTAGGTTTCAACTAGTAGGGAGTAGGCCCCAGCATTTCTAGTTTCGATCTCCCAGTCCTCACCCTTTTCTTTTGGGCCCAGGACCGAGATTATCCATCTATGAAATCTATGGGCACCTTTAGAATCAGTGCCCAGACCGAGTACCGTACAATGGGGGTGGGCCAGTGCAGCACCCGCCCTAGCCACAGTAGTTTCTAGCCAGGCCCTTTTAGTAGCAGCAGCAGGGACAGCGAGCTCCTGCTTCTCCAAGGGTAGACGTCGCAGGAGGAGGCCGACCTCAGGGCACTCCTTAGGGACCTTGACCAGGGCGCGGTCGGGGAGGCGTCCGATAGACGAGGGGTAGGGGAGATGGGTGTGGGTAGTTACACGCCATGGAGGTAGCAGCTCTAACAGGGCCAGAAGTCGTTCGAGGTACGATCAGCTTGTTTAGTACTCTTGCATATTCCTTGTTCGATACAGAAGCTTCACATTCCTTTGTTGCGCCCAGTCTGGCCCGTGCTCTGGGTCTAGATGTTGAGAGACTTCTAGTGCCCCTGGTGTTGAGTACACCATTCAGAGGTCAGACCGAATTGTTTTATGTTTGTCGAGGGTATAGACTAATGATAGGGCCACATCAGTCAATCAGGTATCTTCTACTATTGTAGATACATCCATATGATGTCATCCAAGGCATTGACTAGTTGTTCTCTGTATGTGCTATTATTGACTGCTTCCGAGTAAGGATCGTGTTTTCAGACTTGGGCAGCTGACATGTGACTTTCATCGGCGAGCGGGGTTTCCAGGAAGGTAATCGGCGAGTGGAGTCCCTCCTTTCCTTGTTAGCTGAACTATTATTGGAGTCAGTGGATACAGAAATGGTGGAAGTCCCAGGGATCGTCTATGAGTTTATGGACATCTTCCCTAAAGAGTTGGCAAATCTACCCCCTCGACATGATGTTGAGTTCGGGATAGACTTGCAACCTGGTGCCCATCTTATTTCTATGGATCCCTACTGGATGGCACCTTCTGAGTTGCGAGAGTTGCGCATTCAGATTGATGATCTGATGAAGAAAGGTTTTGTTCGACCAAGTGCGTCACCATGGGGTGCTCCAGTCTTATTCTCAAAGAAGGCAGATGGTGGTCTCAGGCTATGTATAGACTACCGGAGACTAAATCAGGTAACAGTCAAGAACGGTTACCCTCTTTTGAGAATAGATGACCTTTTAGACCAGTTAAAATGGGCAAGGTGGTTCTCCAAGATTGACCTGCGTTCGGGATATCACCAGCTGAGGGTGAAGGAGGGCGACATCTCAAATACTGCCTTTAGGTGCAGATATGGGCACTTTGAGTTTTTGGTCATGTCGTTCGGTGTTACGAATGCACCAGTAGTGTTCATCGGACTCATGATCTCCGTATTCTGGGAATACCTGGATCGGTTCATAGTCATGTTTATTGACGACATCCTGATCTACTCAGGGTCAGAGGAGGATCACGTTGAGCACCTAAGAATGGTTTTAGAGGTCCTCCGATAGCACTAACTCTATGGGAAATTGTCCAAGTGCAAGTTCTGGACACGATAAGTGCACTTCCTTTGGCACGTGGTGTCCAACCAGGGAATAGCGGTATACCCATCGAAGGTTGAGATGATTGTTTCTTGGGAATCACCCAAGAACGTTGTAGAGGTTCGTAGTTTCCTTGGACTGGAAGGTTACTACCGGAGGTTCATACCCAACTTATCCTGAGTTGCAGCACCTTTGACATCTTTGACCAAGAAGGACCAGGCTTTCGTATGGGATGGGCAGTGTGAGGAAGCCTTCAGCTATCTGAAGGAGATGTTGGTTAGTGCCCCAGTGCTGAGGTTTCCAGAAGAAGGGGTGGCGTATGAGGTGTTCTGTGATGCTTCAGGACAAGGCCTCGGGTGCGTGCTGATGCAACGACAAGGGGTGATCTCTTAGGGGTCTAGACAGTTACATCCCCATGAGCATGACTATGCCACCCACGATCTGGAGCTTGCGGTGGTCATGTTCACACTAAAGTTGTGGCGGCATTACCTCATCAGAGAGTGCTTCTTGATCTTCATGGATCACAAAATCTTGAAGTATATCTTCTCCCAGCGGGATCTGAACTTACGGCAGTGAAGGTGGATGGAGTTCCTTTAGGACTACGACTTTGATATTTCCTACACCTCAGGAAAAGAGAATGTGGTGGATGATTCCTTGAGCAGGAAGTCGCAGAAGGATGCGGTTTGAGAGTCGGAAGATGCTTGGAAGGCGATGGAGGAGTTGTCTACCCTACACCTAGATGTAAGGGAGGATGGTGTTAGAGGTTGTATGTTTCAGATGGCAGTTAAATCCACTCTCCTATAGCAGGTGGAGGAGTCTCAGTGTGGACACATAGAGAGTGAAGTAATGCATGACCAGGTTAACCATGGAGATGCTCCGGAAGGGTGAAAGGAGGATGGTCAGAATCGAATTCTTTTCAGAGGATGAAGGAGGCCCAGGACCATCAAAATTCATATGCCGATAATAGGAGGATTCCCTTGGAGTTTGAGGTCAGGGACTATGTGGTCTTGAAGATCTCCCCTCAGTGTGGGAAACGGAGGTTCGGTAGGGGGAGTAAATTTTCTCCCAGGTTCATCGGACCATTTGAAGTGATGTGGCGGGTCGGTGAAGTGGCTTATCAGCTGGCGCTACCACCGCTGCTACTGAGACTGCACGATGTCTTCCATGTGTCTCATCTCTGATGATATCTACATGAAGATTCACATGTCCTTGACTGGGGAAAGCTGGATATCGAGGACGATGTGACTTTTGTGGAAAGACCAGTGAGGATTGAGGATCGTGAGGAGAAGGTGAACTATGGATGGACCATTCCTTTGGTTCGTGTGTTGTGGAGGCATAGTGGGCTCAAAGAAAGTACCTGGGAATGGGAGATGAAAATGTGCGCCCATTACCCAGAGTTGTTTTGAGTTTTGTTCTGTTTTGTTTGTACTTGTTCGTGATGAAGTGTTTTTACCTTGTTAACTTTGGAATGTGTTGTTTTCCTTGTTCTCTGAATGTGTATGAAGAGTCCTGACTGTGGCGAGGGGAGGACCTGATCCCTAATCAAGATACATTAAGGTGGATGCGATTAAACCCATGAAGGCGAGTCAATGTCACCCAAAGCGGATAGTTTCTTGACATGGAGAAAGAAAACTCCCTAATCCATATGACTGGACAGTTTGACCCTTGAATATTTGTGTGCTTACTTGGGGGAAGAGGAGCGGTAGTGTATCCATAGTCGTTCGAAAGATGGATGAGGTTTACTCCTGAGAGGTATCTTTTGAGGTGGTTGTTTGGACCCCCCCCCCCTCTTTTCTCCTGGTCTAGTTTCGATTCTTGAGGACGAGAGTAGTTTAAGAGGTATCTGATGTAATGTCACGGACCCACCTGGTCCATTACTTTTCCAAAACATGGCTCCACTTTGATGGTGGCACCGTGAGGGTGGCACGGTGACGGTGGCAGCGTGAGGGTGGTACCGTGATGGTGGCACAGTGATGGTGGAACCGGTCATGGTGGCACTGTGACGGTGGCACCGTGAGGGTGGCACTGTGATGGTGGCACCGTGTGGGTGGCACTGTGATGGTGGCACCGTGTGGGTGGCACCGTGACCGTGGCACCATGTGGGTGGCACTATGACCGTGGCACCGTGAGGGTGGCACCGTGACGGTGGCACCGTGACGGTGGCACCGTGGCACTGTGAGGGTGGCACCGTGACGGTGGCACCATGACGGTGGCACCGTGACGGTGGCACCGTGGCACTGTGAGGGTGGCACCGTCAGGGTGACACCATGACGGTGGCACCGTAAGGGTGGCACCATGTCCTCACCGAGTGGTCTTCGTTCTTTCCCAGTTCCCAACTTTTCTGCTCCCGCAACATATCTTTTGATGTAAAGATGATTTAATGCCCCCTTCTAAATCCATTTAAAGCCCATAAATAATATCTAAAATTCCCCAAGATTCTGGCAACCCTTAACTTACCAAAACGTGTGGTTTTTCCTCAGTGTCATGCCCTTCCCCGTACCTTTCAGATCCTCCCCTGTTACGCATTTCCTTATGGTTAAAGAAAATTGTTTAACGCATATCCGTTATGACCACCTCTCCAAGGAGAATTGTTAAATGACAATTAATTCCATTGTGCATAACCACCCAACCGCTTGGTGAAACCATGATCCGACTTTATAGCCATTCAAAATTCCATATCCCATAACAATGAGATCTCATCTTTATATCACGCTAGAAATTATTTCTTCTTCCTCTTGGCTAGTCTTCTTTTCTTCCTTGTGCGTTTGGAGTTCCCCTTCCCGAGGCAAGTTGTGCGCCTGTGCTGGAGCCTTTCTTCTCACACTTGGAGTCCCCGACATTCCTCCCTTGCAAGTCACACATCCCCAGTTCTTCGCGCATAGAGAAAAACTTCGATCCTTGATCAACGAGGTAGGGATTTTCCTTCGTCTCTCCTTACTTTGTATCATGCGGGGTGGGTACGCTACTGTTTCTGTGGGAATGGATGAAACCAAACCTTAAAAAAGATAATAAACAGACTGTTAAAGAATGATGGGGTGCGTTTGACAATTCTATTATACTCTTTTATAATTGCTATATGTTGTGAACTGTATGGGCTTATACTCACTAAAAATCATGGACGTTGGTGGTATTTCCTTGCGCACTAATGAAACCTTGTCTTCTGTTATGATTAAATGATTGTAACATGGAAATTGGTTAATCACCTAAACTCAGTTGGTTAAATGGATTCCCAGTGAACATCAATCCTTGTGTGGTCACCCCAGTTAACCAACAGAAAGAAGAACCTAATGAATGATGTTCTTGAACCTAAAAGTTTCCCTACTCTGTTTTGGTAGTAGGTGTGTCGTTCTGCTTGATGCTTATGGGGTGATGTGGATGGGGATGGGATCCTCTATTGTGGCACGGTTGTTGGTTGTGAATCTAAAGCTATGTGGGGATATATCTCGAGGCTTGGTTTGGTTCCAGTACTTTGAGGGATCTCACATATCCCTTTGTTGTTGTGACTTTACAAGAGAACCAAGTGTGAATGCTTAAATTGTTGTTTGGGTGTTTCTCTTTCACTGGCTTATGGTTATGCCTGTTAGTTTCCCAGTAGTGTAGAATTTTCTTAAATGGGATCACTTGAACATGAAAACAAGAATGGGCTCAATGGGTAATTGCTTTCCAGGATGAGTGGTGACATGGTCGTGGGTTCGGTGTTTCTTGTGAATGAATAGTAACGATGGTGTTTGTGATTAATTTGGTTTTGGAACTCCTAGGTTGGGATGAGTTCTTGTTATATATATTATATAATAGTAGTTCTTATGTTTCTTATTCGCGCCCCACCCAAGTTGAGCACCTAGTGCAGAACACCCCCATTTCATGGGGGAGGGTGTTTTTCCAAACACTCCTATGAGTGGCTGGTTATTAGCTCCTTTTCTGCTCCCTTTCCTGAATATCCCAAGACTCATCGGGCAGGCTGTGATGGCCTGAGGTCCATTATAGCCCAAGATTCTTCAGGCAGGGTAGTTGTGGTGGTTTCCCAGGTGTGTGTGGGCATGTTGTTTCCCAAGTGTCTTCGGGATGAGACCCAGGTGTCTTAGGGCATGGCAGTAGTTGCTCTGGCCCAGGTGTTTGCGGGCGTGGTTACGCGTGGTTGTTGTGGCCCAGGTTTTTGAGGGCAGGATGTGTGGTTATGGCCCAGGTGTTTGCAGGCGGGGTGTGGCAGTGGGACTGCGGTAAGAGAATAGCGGGAGAGGTTCGATGCATAGTATGTATTCAATAACCAGTGGAGAAGTGGCGTGGGGTACCCAAACATCGATGTGTTATTACTATTATATTTCTTGACTTGTGTTATTTGGGGAGTGTGCCTTGGTGAGGCTTGGGTGGGTAGTTTTCCTTACTAGGTGTTTTGGTTATCTCTTTTCTCATGGGGAATTAGAATGCCTCCCCACTTGTGCACGAGATCTTTTGGTTTTCCCTACTGAGTATACTTGTATTCTCACCCTACGTATATAAAACTATTTTCAGGTTTCCAGGAGGAATTCAGGGATCATGCAGGGTCATACTAGTTCAGACATTGGGACAATTTCTGTTGTTGTTTTTCTTTCTTTTGGTACTTATTTTGGGGTTTTATTTTACTTTTGTATCATTTACTTTTAGAACATGCATATGAGAATGGTTTTTTTTGGCTTTACCTGTACTTCCACTTTTGGTGTTGTTGGGATTTACTTTCTTATCTCCCGATCCTATTAAATAAAAAGGGTAATGCCTTCCATCTTGTGTGTGATTCTATACCCTTAGTGCTAGTTTCCACTCTGAGACCTATTGAAGGCGGGTCTCAGGGGTCATTATATCTCCTTCAACTTGAAGAATGAAGGTTCTGGCAACCTATTGTCCCTTCTCTCATCTTGGTGAAGGCGGGTCGTGACAGTTATGACATATTTATAAGAAAGGAATTTCCATTGAAAAATATTGGGTCATTATATTCCCTTTCTGTTTGTTCACCATGTAGACCGAAGGATTTTTGTACTTTGTTTCCTTATCTACTCAGAGAATAAGAGTGAGAATATATAGCAGAGACTTCTCAATGTTGTTCATATTAAATTTATAACAAAGTTGTAGAATCTCTAAGGGAGTAATTCTAGAATGAGATCGGTGCCTAGTTCTTCGGGGAGTTTAAACCCTAGAACCTCTAGGTGCTCAATGTAGCCAATGATCTTGAATATGTGAGGTCAATCTAGGGAACCCTCACCAAGATTTCTCTAAAATAGAACCTTGGAAATCTCATACCAGGCATGTTTATCTCTCTACTGATAAAGACCGAGGAGGTTTAAGTATGCTATATGCATCCATATTTTCATGAGACTTCATGAGTTCAATTGATATAGATGAAAGCTTTAAACATTGGATTCAAACCACATCACTCAAATGTTTTTCATAGATAAGGAAATCTTCATCACTTTCCTTTAGTGTAGTCGTATCAGGAAGTGAGGATTCTAACATTTAATATTTTTATTCATGGATCAAAACAACCTGAAGTCATATAAACCACTCCTGGAAGTTACTTCTAGTAAAGATATTGTATTCCTGGATAGTGTGGATGAAAAAATTGTCATTTTATTCTAAAATTAGAATATAATATTATCAGAAATTTTCTTTATTTCAAAATATGTGAGAAATAAAAAAATAATTGATTATATTAATCTCCCACTATTTTATCAAGTCCCAAGATCCTTTGTCATTAAAATTGAAATTTCAAGTTATTATGATATTTTAGTGGTGAGGATTAATATGTCCCTTTAAATAATCCTAATAAGGGTTGGTAAAGCTACTTGAAGGTATTTAGGTAGGTAGGTCTTTTCCAACTACGGGCTTGCAGCTCCTTGAACTGTTGAATTGAGTCTCCTATCCTAAAATCCTAACTTTTATTTCCTCAACACTTTTCTTCAAGTTACATCAAGTCTAGCGATGGATACTTCTCTTGATGTAAGATTTTTAAGTCAACCATAACCTTCATAATAACTCTATGTTAAAAGTTAGTGTCCTAATGAGGGTTAGTCAAACACTTAGTTCTAAGTATTTTATTCCTAATCAAGTGATGGAAGGCCAAATTTTACTTACTATATATTTGAGGGATTTTAATTTATTATGCATAAATTTTATGTTTATTTTTATTTTACATGTCTTATTAATATTAAGTGTATGTTACTTAATTAATTAACCATGTTGGATAAAAAAATTATGCATAATCTATTTATTTCAATTCCATTTTTTCACATTAATTCATTCATTTATATGATCGCAATCTTACATCCATAAAATTAAAGAATGCATAGATAAAAACAATTAATTAATTAAATGACATGTTCATGAACTTTATCTAATGGTTGATTTAATGATTAGAAATTAAATCAACCTATGACCTAGGGGAAATAACTTCTATTTTTGGTCTTTGAATGAGTTACAGTATTCCACCAGTCCAACTATATAACACATAGGTTGGAATCATTATGATTCCATCTTGAATTGCCTCTATGTGACTTGGGAATCTCCATTAATTACATGTATTTATAACTCACACACAATTGAGGGGAACTAAAGGATTGGTTAAGGGGAATTACATAAATAACCATATAAACACAAGTCCTATATAATAATAGAGGGAGGGAAGAATTGCAGGCCATCATATTTAATTTAATAATAAATAATTATAAAACCATTCAATAAATTAAATCAAAACATCCAACACATAAAAAGGTCTTGTTCAAACTCATTAATGGTCATACATACAATGTATATGAAAAATTAAATGGATAATCATTAATTTATTATATTTTCTTTATTATTAAGATAAACACACTTGAATTAATTAATTAATTATCTTTCATATTAATGATCATATGAATCCTCTTGGAGATAACCATAATAAAGGCATTAATGGAAAATAAATGGTAAAACAAATAGTTACATATTTATTACCATAAATTAATTGATCATTTAAAATTCTTTAAAACTCTTATTAAATTGTCAAACACATAAATTTTCAATCAAAGGAATAAGGTTTTAATGCTACAATTTTCAATTTAATGTAATTTAATTCTGCCAACAATTGGGTGGCTATACGGAGTTTACTATCTAGTCACATGTTGTGTACCTCAGTTGTGTGTATCCAGGTTACATGCTTGAGGATTCAACATGTTGACTTGACTAGACTACATGGCATGTACATGCTAGTGATATTCCATGTATCCACTTTCCATGTGCCTGAGATACTCACCTGGGTCTTCAGCGTGTATCTTGGCAGAATCACATAGTGTGTACAAGCCAACTACATGTCGTGTATCCCTTATATCGTGTGTCTGCTATTCTCACAAAATGTATTAGCATATATTTTAGAAATGATAAATGATGAAATATATATCATTTATATCATATACACATTATGTATATCATAAATTCTATAGCATGTTAGTCTCATACGGTTTGACCATGTATAATGACAACATGAATTGTGTGATTTACGTCATTAACCCATGAAGACTACACTGCATGTACGCTATATACAAGCCATAAAATCTAATATATCATAAGATAGGTTGGCCAGTAAACATGACGCATACACCGCATGTAATAAATGCATGACATGTCGTGTATCCCACAGCATGGCCAAGTGTAGCGTACTCGGGTACACTATGTGTACTCCAGCTACATGTTGTGTAACCATGTCTTACCGACCAAAAATTTGGCACTTCCTAATGGAATCTCTGATTTTTCTTCATCTATTATTAGACCTTTAAGAAAATTAAACATTGAATGAACATTATTATATAACGATGACATGTTAATTCAAAACATATTAAAGAAAAAATAATATGAAATGAAAATTTAACCATGAATGTGTATGGATCAACAATTAGGTAAATGATTATAAATTTACACATGATCCCTCTAATACCACTTATAGGTTATGGGTGTAGTGGAAGATTGTGGTGGAAGGTGATATATTAAAATTTATTTTAATAATAAGTTACCTAAAACCCCGAATGAGGGTCTTGCACGTCAAATTTATAATTAATTTATTTAACACTAGTAGAAATTCAAGATTTAACATCGAATTAATAATGTCGGTTTTTTATAAACCAATGCCAATGGTTTGTGCGAGAAATTTTTGGCATTGTTTTTACTAAAAACTGATGCCAAAACCAGAATAAAATGATTTTTGGCATCGGTTTATGTGAAAATCGATGCCAAAAAAATGTTTTCAACGTCGGTTTTAAAGAAAATCGACACTATAGGTTTAATTTTCAGAGTCTGTTTTCCAAAAAACTGACGCCGAAAATAAAAAAACAGAATAATTTCGACATTGGTTTTTACCAAAACTGACACAAAAAATAAAAATATATATATTATCAACGTCGGTTTAAAAAAAACTGATGATGATTTTTTTTTCGGTGTCAGTTTTGGTAAACACCGATGCTAAAAGTCATTTAAAAAATATCAGGATCGAGAAACCCTCACCTTCTTCATTCTTCAAAATTGAAACCTGTGGCGGATCCTCTTGACTCATGATGACTTCAAAGCCTTGTTTGTGATCTCCAATGGCCATTGTTGATAATTTTCTTCCATTTTCATGATTTGTGGTCTGCGTTCTTCATTATATTCTCTTATTTTATCATCTACGGATTATTTTTTCTTCCAAAATCTATTTTGGGAGACTTTTAACCATGGTTTGATTTTAGTTTATTATTTTATTTATTTTTCATTCTTACAATCAATTTTTTTTCTAGATCTTGTAGTGCTTAATTTTCCAAAGCATTATACGGATTAAAGTTCGGATTGAGGATCTATTCTCGTGTTAAACTCCGAATTTTGTAAGTTTTTTTTAAATTTTGAAGATAAATTATTTATCATTTAATTTTTATTTTTATTTGCTTAAATTATTAGTTTATAGTTTATTTTAAATGTTTTGGAACATGGTTAATAGTCATACCTAAGAGTGATTAGTCAATGTTCTTGATATGGATTGGATTTGTGTGATTTTATGTTGTGAATTTTAATCTGACATTATTTTTATCTGACATTGTGTGATTTTAGGTTATGAATTTTTATCTGGAATTATGTATAAATTTATTAGTCAATGTTCTTGACCAAATTATATCAAAAACCAATTGAATTATATTTATCTGAAATTATGTATAAATGTATTGGTCAATGTTCTTGAACAATTGTATTAGTCAATGTGTTGAAATTTTTTTATTTGACATTATTTTTATCTTCACCAATTGAATAAATAATGTTCTGACATTATTTTTATCTGAAAATATGAGTCCTCATAGGATTGAGAAAATACACTAGAGAGGGGTGGGGGGATGAATCCGGTCTACCTAAATTATACCAAAAACCAATTGAATTATTTTTAAGCTTTTCAACTAATTTAGTCCATTGAAACTCTATGGTAAGTTAGGACATAAATAGATATTTTTATCTTTTACTCAATAATCCAGAACCACATGTAATATAAAATATAAATAGAAAATCTAAATGTGTTGTTTTTACATGCTTTAGACCAGGTTTAGAAAACCTACTCCCTATCCTATTCAACTCTCATTGAGACATATATTCTCTACTATAATATATTAATCATTTATAATGGGTGTCTAAGGATTATCTTGACTCTGTATTTTCTATAATTCACAAGAAGATACATAATATTACCCATTAAAACTTAGTAATACATCCCACAAAACCTTTGTATTTGAATCCCATTGGTTCTTTATCAAAATAATTCTTATTGAAGTTACTCACCACTAATACGAAGGTTGTCACTACATCCAAATAATAGGCCTTATTTCTCACCACAACGTCTTTGAATTCCTGTAGATCATCAACAAATTAAAATATTTAAATTTAAATCTAATATTATGATTGGTTCCCAATTTTTATGAATTAGTTTATGGAATTATCAACTAATTTCATCAGCAGCGATCTTAACCAATAGAACTTAGATTGGATTCCTCTTCAATTTCTTCATTTCATTCTTTGTGAGTTCACAAATCTCAACTCAATCATGCTAACTCTTTATTCTTCCTTATAACTCATAGATCTTTTTTTCTTGCATAGTTTCACCAAATAATATATGTATATACTCATTAGAACATGCAATGGATCCACAACCACTTATTATTCTTCAAATGATTCTATTGTTCTCTCACCCAAATGTGTTGTAAGATATATCAATTTAGTTATGTAATTAATTTCATCTGTCATAATTTTGGGAGTATTAGGATTGATTTCACTTATAATATGAACATTTACTCTAATTATTATTGCATATTATTAATAATAACTAATTTTTCTCCCTTTAAATTAATGTAATCTTCAATACTTTTGACACATGAAACATCAAAATAATGCAACAACTACATAAAATGAGCTAATAAATTTTAGAAGATTGATATTATAATTAAATTATAATATCAATATAACACATGTACATAATATGAAAATAAAAATTTTACTATTTGTAAATGTGTTTCATATCTGATGTTTTCTATCTGATTATCAATAGATTGTATCAAATGTGTTTCTATTTACAATTTACTTGTAAATATATATGTGTGTGTGTGTGTGCTTATATGTTTTAATATATTCACCAATTATTTTGTGATATCACATATTGAAAGGATCATAATTGGATACATTTACGAAGAACCACTAATGAATATGAAAAAGGAGTTGATGAATTTTTAGAATTTTCTAAACGACATATTCAAAACATTGATTTGATTTTCTATCCATGTGTGAAGTGTTTAAATATGAGAAAGTTAAACTCTAGAAAAATCAAGGACTATCTCATTTGTTATGGTTTTAGCCTTAATTATACACATTGGATCTATCATGGTGAAAGAACTGAAAATTCAACATCCAATGTTGATGAAAATATTCATAATGAGGTAGAGTATTGTATTGAAGAATTAATTCAAGATTTAGGTGTTGAAACCATCGAAAAAATATAAAATTTTGAATGATTGTATAGAGATTCTGAGAAACCATTATTCCCAGGTTTCAATAAATATACAATGTTATCAGTAGTTTTGAGATTAGTTTACTTAAAAGAAAAAAATGGGTGGAGTGATAAAAGTTTCTCCAACTTACTTGAGCTTTTAAAAGAGCTACTTCTAGAAGGAAATAGGCTTCCAGATTCCAATTATGAGGTTAAGAAAATATTATGCCCAATGGGATTGGGGTATAAAAATATACATGCTTTCCCCAGTTATTATGTACTGTATGGGAAAGAAAATTAATATTTATCAAGTTGTCCTACAAGTGGGATGTCACGCTATAAGATAGATGATAAAGTAAACTCAGATTCATTCTCAGGTGATGTTATCTAACGTCATGAAAAATAAATTTTTTACTTTCTAATGATATCATCCAATATTTTTTGCATACAATTCTAATATTTAAATTGTGATTCATTTTTAGGTACCAGAATTAAAACTCATTATAAATAAATTTGGTACCTTCCAATAATTCCTCATTTGAAGCATCTATTTGAAAATTCAATTGATGCAAAAAGGTTAAGATGGAATTCAGATGAGCACATCTCTGCTGGTAAATTACATCACCCTGCCGATTCACCACAGTGGAAGAGTTTTGATAAAAAATTCATGATTTTGGAAGTGAAGTTAGAAATCTCAGAATGGGATTGTGTACTGATGAAATGAATCCATATCAGAGCCTCAGTATCCAACATAGTTTATGGCCTATTTTGTTGGTAGTTTAAAACTTGTCCCCATATCTATGTGTAAAGAAAAAATATGTCATGATGAGCTTGATGATTTCTAGACCAAAACAACTTGTAAATGATATTAATGTGTATCTTTCACCATTTATTAATGATTTGAAAATTCTATGGGAGTTAGGTGTTAAAGTTTTCGATGCATACAAGAAATATTATTTTCTTTTTTGTGCTATGATAATGTTCA
Organism: Viscum album; assembly: GCA_963277665.1. NCBI lineage: Eukaryota > Viridiplantae > Streptophyta > Magnoliopsida > Santalales > Viscaceae > Viscum > Viscum album. Next base: position 180,580,624 of record OY728130.1, read on the forward strand.
CTATAAACGACTTTCCTACATATGGAAACTTATCTGGATATAGTGTTAAGGGACATAAATCATTTCCAATTTGTGAAGAACAAACTTTATAATATCAATTACAAAATGGAAGAAAGGCAGTGTACATGGGACATCAAAGATTTTTGAGAATTGATCATCCTTATCATAGATTGAAAAAATCATTTAATGGATTACAATAATACAACCTCCCCCCTCGACCATTGTCAGCTGAAGAATATTATGACAGGTTGAAAGATATTGATTCAGTATTTGGAAAGAAAAGAAGTTCTAGTCTTCAAATAAATATCTGGAAGAAGCTGTCTATTTTTTCTAACTACCTTATTGGAGATTTTTAGAGATAAAACATAACATCGATGTTATGCATGTTGAGAAAAACATATGTGACAGTTAAATTAAAACTTTTTTAGAAATAAAAGGAAATAAAAAAGATGTATTGCATGCTAGATTTGACTTGATATTAATGAGAATAAGTTTGGAGTTAGCTCCCATTGTGAAAGGAAACAAAACATATGTACCTCCAGCCTGTCACACATTAAGAAATATTGAAAAGATGAATTTTTTTCAGTGTATTCAAGGTATTAAAGTAACCAGTGTTTTTTCTTCAAATGTTAATAATTTGGTGTCATTGAAGGATTTTAAATTAATAGGTATGAAATCTCGTGATTTGCATGTGTTGATGCAACAACTTCTACCAGTAGTAGTGTGTGGTATATTGCTAATAGTTTTCAGAAAGACTATCATCAGGTTATGTAATTTTTTTAAATACATTTGTAGCAAAGTCGTTGATCCAAATTTGTTAGATATTTTGGAGAATGAAGCAACTCTTATTCTTTGTCAACTAGAAATGTATTTTCCACCCACATTTTTTGATATAATGGTTCATCTGATGATTAATTTGGTGTGTTAGATAAGAATATTTGGGCCTATTTATTTAATATGGATATATCCTTTTGAAAGATATATGAAAAATTTTAAGGGATGTGTTAAAAATACTTATCGACCAGAGGTCTCTATTGTTTAAAAATATGTATCAGAAGAGGTGATTGAGTTTTATACTGATTATTTATATGAGGTGGAGCATATTGGTCTCCCTATATCTCAACATATAACAGTTGATAATGAAGGTAGAGGGGTTCAAGGCTTAAAGGTAAAGTTCATTCCACGTCATGAAGTGATGCAGGAAAATTTATGCATTTTGAACAACACGGATGAGGTTCAATCATATATATCCTCACATATTGATGAATTAAAGTTATGATATTAGAAAAGAAACGAAAAGTGGTTGATCATTGAGCATAAGAAGACATTTGTTTCATGGTTTAAAGAGAAAGTCACCCCAGATATATCTGTATCATAAACATTGAAGTGGTTAGCATGGGGACCATATCTTAATGTGATCACATGGTCTGGTTTTGATATCAATGGCTACACATTTTACACAAAAAACTTAGATGAAAAGAGTACCATTCAGAATAGTGGTGTGATGGTTTTTGCTGAATTAGTGCATTTTTTTAGTGCCAAAGATAAAAACCCAATTTCTACATCAACGCCATATTTTGGAGTTCTTGAAGACATATAAGAAATTGATTATATTAAATTTCGAGTCACTATTTTTAAGTGTAATTAGGTTGATAGTAATAGTGGTGAGAAACATGATGAATATGGGTTTAAACTAGTAGATTTGAAAAGATTTAATTACAATGAGGAACCATTTATCATGGCGACACATGAAAAGCAAGTATTTTATGTCATTGATCCATCGAATGATTAGTGGTCAGTTGTTTTGCAAGTAAAATATACCATTTGGGTGATGAGGATGATGCTAATGATGTTAGTGATTTACATAAGCCTTATTCATCTATTATGCAATTTCCAGATGATTACAATGAGTATAAGATAGACACAGTGCATGTAGTACATAATGATCATGATGAAGGCATGTGGGAAAATGCTAAATTAGTCTCCTAATTTTACTGGTAAATATTTTTATTTTGTTTATTTTTTTGAAACTTACAAATGCACGCCTCTTTTTTTACTTACTTATTTGTGTCTTCCTTGTTTCTAAATATTTAGTTTTCTAATGATATGCAGGTACACAAAATTTCATTACACTTTATAGTAGCAATGTTATATAAATATAGAGAGGAGTAGTTACTTAGGTATATCTATTTTTACATATTATTAAATATTCAACTATATACTTATTTAATGAAATAAAACTGTTGATTTACAAAAAACATTGTGGGACTACTGATGTGTCCTCGGCAGAAGAGGCTTCTCCTGTTACTACTAAAAAATCAAGTTCTCAAGTTGGTAAATGTTCTATTACATGTTTACCAAAACTATCACTTGCTCGTGATGATGGTAGAGTACACATCTGTTTTGATGATGATGATAATGCAATTGGTCTAAATGCAGTTTAGTTTGTCAGTTATATAGAGATGCAGATCCATTGCAGGATTAGTATTTTATATCCTGATTAGAAGTCAATGGATAGGATGGTAAAGCAACATATTTGGGAGGCTCTGATGGTAAAATGTCTTAATTGATTTCTTTTATCTCATTTTTTTAATATTATATATTTTAAATGACATATTTAATTTATTCAATTACAGATGACATTCGATTTTGAGGAAACCAAAGAAATTAAGAAAATACATCTCTCTTTAGTAGCGGTTTGATGGAGATATTTTAAAACAAAACTGATAAAAAATTATATTATTGGAAAGAGAAGGTTTGAAAACCCATGCCTCAAGTATCCATTTATAGATTAAGATACATGGAAGTGATTTGTTGATATTCGTAATGAAGAAAAAATTCAGGTATGATAATTATTTTATATTGTAAATTTTATTATATATTTTTCTTATTAATTAGTAGTTTATTTTTATATAACAGACCTCTGGGAGATCTCATCAGGAGATCTAGTTGAGAAATGTATACCCTCATACTTTATCATGTGAAGGGTATTCGTATTTGGAGTAGAAAATGATTGAAGAAAAATTTGAAGCATTAAGAGATCGATCTAGTAGTGGTTTATAAGAGGTCCAATTTGGTCCTCCTTCTCCTCCCACTCACCATGAAAAATGGAAATGAGCAAGAAGAAGGAAAAATGAGCAGTATCTTATGGAGGAAGATAAGAAAGTAGCTGATAAAATTGTAAGTAAATATTATTTATTTGTTATTAATTTTTCTATTTTATAAATTGCAAACACTAATATAACTTTTTTATTTTTCATTTCAGTATTAACTTTAGGAGTAGGAGACGCGGGGATCTTTTATCCCCAAGGGTAGGATGGACATCCTAGACACTACTTTGGGAAAGGTAAAACACCCCGGTCATGTTAGAGGATATCAGGCGGGTGTTAGTATTCGAAAGGTTTTTTATAAGAGTAAGTAATCAAGAGACCCAAAAATAGAATCCTTAAAATCAGAGCTGAAAGATATGAAATAGTCTATGGGTGATCAAATTCAAGAAGCAGTGTAGAATGCTTTGTTAGAACACATGGAAAGATAGTCACAGTCCGCGCAGCCTTCCCAGGTATATTATTTATTTTTCATCAATTTTTCTATTTTATAAATTATAAACACTAATATAACTTTTTCATTTTTCTGCCTTCCCAGCCTGGTCACTTGGACTACCCTGCCCCATCTACCTACTCTGCCCCGTATGAGTAGCCTTTCTAGGTATATTATTTATTTGTCATCAATATTTCTATTTTATAAATTATAAACACTAATATAACTTTTTCATTTTTCATCCTTCCCAGCCTGCTCACCCAGACAACCCTGCCCCATCTGCCTACCCCGCCCCATATGAGTATCCTTCCCAGGTATATTATTTATTTGTCATCAATTTTTCTATTTTATAAATTATAAACACTAATATAACTTTTTCATTTTTCATCCTTCCCAGCCTACTCACCCAGACTACCCTACCCCATATGCCTACCTCGCCCCGTATGAGCAGCCTTCCCAGGTATATTATTTATTTGTTATCAATTTTTCTATTTTATAATTTATAAACCCTTATATAACTTTTTAATTTTTCAGCCTTCCCAGCCTTCTCACTCGGACTACCCTGCCCCATCTTCTTACTTTGATTCTCCACCACATCGCTCAGAACAAAATGTATATTGTGAGTTGTTTGTTGGAGATCCTCACATACATATTATTGCATTAGGACTCGTTCATTTTTTGGGGGATTTTGTATATCACCATCTTATGCAGATGGGTCAGGTTATAGTATCAGTACTCAATATTATAGATCCTAATGCTCTACTACCATTTCCTACTGCAGAGATCACTAGAGTTGGGATCTTGTGGGTCATTTTTCACTTTGGCCAATTGGTTTTCTTCATTATATTGAATATGAGGTATTTGTTTTTTAAATATTAATTAAAAATGATTCAAAATTAATTATAATGTTTTCTGATATTTAACTTATAGGATTATCTGAAATTAAAAGAAATTGCACAAATGAAACAAAAAGTTCAGGAACAATCAACTGTACATACTTCAGATATTTCTTATGGGATACAAATATTATCTTAGGAATCTTCTTTATTGAATTATGTCTATGAGTTTTTTATGATGACTGATATATGTGGAAGATAATATCCATTGAGATTACTCAAAGAAGATATCATGCATCTAGTTGATTTTGAAGAGCTCGGCCTGAATGTGGTGCAGTTGTTTACCAAGTAAGTAAATTGACATTTGAATTTGTATTTATTTAATAAAAGATGATTTTAAATTTACTAACTATATTTTCTTTTTAAATTAGGTATATACACATGCTTCTTCTACAAAATTAAAGTACAAACATTTATGGTTTTATAGATCTAGAATTCATTTCCATAGAAGTGCAGCACATGAAGGATCCTAATAGAGTTGCATATATATGTGAGATATTATCACATACGAAGATTTAGTGCTGGTTTATGCCATTTCTTGATAATTAAGAATATAAATATAATTATGAACTAATGATCATTATAATGTCATTAATTGTGAACCTATTGTATTGTAGGGGGCATTAGATGTTAGGCGTATTGTTCCCAAGTGAATGCACCGTATATTGGTTTTTCTCTTTATTAGGGAATGTTTGTAAAATATTTTCCACCTTATTAGAAATGTATGTTTCCTTTATAAGATCATTATGTTTTATTCGCATTGTTTAGATGTGTATTATTAGTTCATATATATGAAAATGCAGTTCATGGAAAAAAATTAACAAGGAATACGAATCAATAAAGACACCAAATAAAATCAAATATGTGGAAGTACAGATAATTAGTTTTTATATTAAAATTTTTTTTGATTTTTTGTTATATATTAATTTTTATTAATAGTTTAATGTTTTATAACTGTAGTTTCATCATCAAAAAGGACATGTTAAATGTGGTTATTATATTCTACGATTCATGTATGAGATAATCACAACTGGGGAAACTACTAAATTTGATAAGGTTAGTGGTATTAATTTTTTTATATTTTTTTCCATATTATTCTATATTTTTATCTCATATCAGTCAATGTTATTGTAGGCATTCAATGATTAAAAGTTGTATTCCCAATCTGATACGTCTCATATTTAATCTATTTTTGCGAACTATTTGTTAAGTCTGATTAGGATTTGTGGTATGTATATTCTAATATTTATAAATAATATTACATATGGGTTTAAAAAAATAAATCTTTTGATATATTAGGTGTTTGAACATGATAATAATCAAATGAATTTTTCAAAAATAACCAATAATGAGCATGTCGTAAATTTCAGGTATGTGTATTTTAATTCTACTTTATTTTGAAATTTTAATATTCTGAATTTTCTATAAAAAAAATTGTAACTTTCGACATCGGTTTTTTGGCTTATTCTTGGCATATGAAAGAATAAATAATCAATCAACCATGTACTAAGTGGCTATGTACTATATAAGATAAGATTAACCCATGTCGTACCTACTACAACTCCATTCCAAAAGGATAAAAAAAACATTAGAAGTGACCAAGAACAATCCAAAAGTGAATTAAACATATTACACAGTATTCTTAAGTCATTGAGTATTGATTCAGGCCAAAATGATGACGAGTGAACTTGTACTTGATATCTACATGGAATCAATTTCTTTCATGGTAATTGGTATCCATAATGAATTTAATTTTAGGTCTAGCCACAGGCCTATCATAGGTACATCATAGTCATTGTCTCTTGTCAGGTCAGCCACCTTAGTATAATCATATCATGATGGTCCACTTGTTCTAACTACCAAATAATGATTCCTTAGGTATTGTGATACATTCAACAAGAAATATCATAAAAGGAATCATAATACATGTCATCATGAGATATCTGTAGAAACATACATAAACATGTGATAATTATCTAACATGGTAACAATTTACATAACAATTTTTAGGGAATCAAACATCAAATATGGTCTCATGGTATACCCATTCACATTAGTTACCATATCAAAAAATGTCTCTCAAGGCCATACACACACACACACCACTGTTCATAACATAAAAATCATAGACACATTGGAAACAGATATATTTCGATATATCCCAAATCCACTAAAGGTCAAAAAGAAAATAACATGCATGGAATTCACGTCATGCATGTCATGCCCTCCAATGTATATAATCACCCCAAGTGGTAACAGATTGATGAGGTATCCTATTCAACTAGTTTTTCAACTTATCACTCAAATAAAAAGGAAATAAAATATATTTATCTACTTATTCCTTGATTATTTTTAACATATCACATATTTCTATGAAATTGGAAACATGGTAATTTGGTTGTTAAATCACAAAACCCCTAAACATACATCCTAGTATATATCTATTATAATAAATGTACATATACTCAGTCATCATGGGATATCAACACACACATAAAAGGAAACAAATCACTGATTTTAAATGAGAAATTAAGTTCTTCCACTGGGTATATGCATTAGCCATCTCATTCTCAGCCTACTTTATCTGATCAGCCATTTTAGCATAGTTTACCATCAAACCATCCCATTCAGCCTTAACCACAGATGCTTCATTGCCTACAGAGGAATATTCTTCCAACATTTGACATTATAAATCATTGAGTTCTTTCAAGTGCCTCAGTAATGTCTTTGTCTAATTTTTTATAAGATTTATTGATGTGTTGACCTTTAACTAGAATCCATGTAAATTTTTTAGTGACTCAAATGTGTTTTCTTTGGTATCAAAGAATAGTTGGGCAGTGTGAGAACTATAAATGCTAGAGTCATGGGACTTACAAAGGTCACAAACTTTTTGAAAGAATTCATTGATTATAGGTATGTGTATTTAAATTCTACTTTATAATACAAATGCGTAGATAATTATTTTATTAACTAGATAAAATCATGTAGGTTATAAATTTTTATTTAATGATAAATATTGTTTGATTGTTGTATATTGTGTTTTTTACAAGGGTTTTGATTTTATTGGAAGTGTAATTTTCTGATTTTTCTAAAAAAAATTAACTTATGGCGTCAATTACTTTAAAAACTGATGCCGATATTTTAAAAAAAATTGGGTTTATGGCATCGGTTTTATCTAAAACTGGTGTCATAAACCCGATCCTTATTGATTTTTTGCGTCGGTTTTACCTAAAACCGATGGCAAAACCCTTAACTGAATTGATTTTTGACGTCAGTTTTTAAATAACTGACACCAAAACCCTTAACTAAAATAATTTTCAGCATCAGTTTTTAGAAAACTGATGCTGAAAATAATATCATTTGCATTTCCTTTATAGACATCGGTTAAAAATCGACATAAAAAAACCGACGTTAAATTGTGTTTTTTCACTAGTCTAATATCGAAAGAAATGAATACCTGATCTAAGGATTCTTTCATTGATGAATATGTCAATTGTTTGAAAACACTCTTTCGGATTTCCTTTTTTGTGTTATGAGGATAAAAGGATAGAATCCCTCTAATGGTGATCCATGCGTGCTCCTTTGATCTCTAAGTAATGTTAATCGATCTTCGGGTGCTAGCGCAGTGAAGTGATTGCCTTGCATTATTTATTTTGATCACTTGTACTTAAATATTAATTGAGTCCCTCTATTGTTTCTTGTTCTTAAGATGAAGAGATAAAGGAGGAGTCTATAGAGAGTTTTTTTGTGCACAACGATTCTCAAGTTTCTATTTTAGGATAAAATACACAATATACATAATGGTGTATTTATAGAGCTAGGGTTTAGGATAAAATAATTATTTAATTGCATGTTGGCACTTAAATAATATTATGATTATTAATAAATCTCATGCTACATAATAGTAATATTAAAATTATTATTTTGTGGTGTGTTCCAACTTACACAATAACAAACATTATTTGACCATATTTTTAATTAACATTTGTCATTGGAATCAGTCTTGGTTCATTCGAACTCCTCTAACATTTATTGAAATATCAAATAAATATTTCATTTAAATATTTCATTCATCATAAAAAAAATTAATCGAAAAAACATGAATAAAATTATCCCTTAGTCATTAGAATAATATTTATTCAATTAATTAAATTCAAATATAATTTAATCGAGATCATCAGAAGCACTTAGTGTGTGACCCTATAGTATTATTTCACATTAGTATTAGGTGGGCTTGCCTAAAGTCCAATATTACTATCTATAAACAATTCAAGTCACCCAAGAGAAAAAACATAATTTCTTAATGATAAAAACCACATATAAACACTCACTGTGTAATATAATCCCTTTTTCATAATATCTCATTAAGCAAGTTGCGCATCTGTGTCACCAACCTATTTTCTCGAAATGCCTTTCTTTTACTATTTAAAATAAACATGTTGTTTCACCATGTCCATGGAATTTAATTCCACAATTATATTCCAATCAAAGGGGAGAGATATCAACTTTCATAAATATAGAAGACATAAATCCTTCTTTGACTTATCCATTAATGACATGTCAATCATGATGCACCCAGTGTACCCTACCTTGTCACGAATATATGGTGTCACGGTTTTCATCATAAAATCTAATTGCATGAGTCATGAAAGGCATTAATGATAATATTAAAGCCTAAGGACCATTACACATGCTTGAAAATAGAAATATTTAATGACACCAAAACAAGAGGAATTACTACTTGTGGGTTTGTTCTCATAATATCCCATCTTGAAGGTTACCAAGTGTGAACTTCATGAGAAGAAGCCTCATACACTTATGAGTACTCACATCTGGTAGTCTATATACTATGTGTCCCATCATTGTAAGTTATATGACCATAGAACTATATTTAAGAATATCATCATAGAACTTCAATGTTATCATCATAGTAGGGAACTGCTATAACCATATCAATGTGACGTATACTCTAGGAAATAATTGAATTAGTGTCATGAAAAACAATGAAAAATGTGTAATAAGAAGTTTCATTAATATTAAATACATCGAATATACATGTAATAAAAGTACAAACAATTGGTCTTAGAACACAAAATCTAATAGAAACTTAATAAATGATACATTTGGATTTATAGGATATAATGTCCAAGATATTAATAGATCAATAGAACCTTTAGTTGTTCCTAAAAAGGTTAATCTTTCTTAGAACTTCAATGAAAAAAATGAGTTTTATGAATTAGTTGAATATGGACAACAAAAACTATATGAAGGGTGTACCAAGTATTAGAAGTTATCTTTTCTAGTTAAGTTGTATTATATCAAGTGTAACTTTAGAATTACTAAAAAAGAAATTTCTATGATTTTAGATTTTCTTCATGATGCATTTAGTGAATCCAAGATCCCTACATCATTCTATGAGATGAATAAAATCATCAACAAACTTTGACTAGATTTTAAAAAGATACATGCATTCCCTAATGATTTTATACTTTATTGGGGAGAAGATTCTAATAAAGAATAATGTATAATATTTCATACAATAATATGTAATTCAATGAGAAACAATTAGAGTACAAATCAATGCAACACTGGGAATAAGAAGAAGAATAAAACTCCTACAAAGTTATTGAATTAATTTCCTCTAAAACCATGCTTGTAAATATTATTCATATAATCTATGACTGCATATGACAAGAAGTGGCATACACAGGATAGTAACAACAATGGATTGATGAGATATACAAAAGATTCAATATCATGGTAGGTGTTTGATTAATTATATCTATATTTTTCTTGGTATCTTAGTAATGTATGTTTGGGATTGGATTCTGATGGTTTTAACCCTTTTGGTACTTTAAGTACTAATTATAACATATTCCAAGTTGTTTTGATCCCCTACAATAAACCTCCATGTATGTGTAAGAAGAATACTTATTTCATTATTTCTATGATTATTCCTAGAAATAAAATGCCTAGAAATTACATTGATGTATACCTTCAACATGTAATTAAAGAATTGAGATAATTATAGTATGATGGTGTGAAAAAAATGACGCTTCAACATGAAAACTATTCAAAATGCATACTACTTTAATGTAGATAATTAGTGACTTTCTTGTACTAAGAAACTTATCCGGTTGGAGCACTCATACTAGTTTGGATTGTCCAGTTTGTAATTTTGATTTTAAACCTCAATGATTAACTCATAGTATAAGTGGTGTTTTATGTTTCATCATCAATTTCTTAATATTTCTCATAAATTCAGGTTTAACAAGACAAAACTCAATAGGGATATTGAATTTAGAAAGCCACCAAAGCTTTTATCTAGTTCAGAAATCATGGGGTAATTAATGAATGTCATTGTAGAATTTGGAAAATGTAATCATTTTAAAGAAGGGGGAAAGGGTACGGGGTATAATATCTAAATTAGCATGACCACAATAGTGGAATAAAATTAGTATATTTTTCAAACTTTCTTATGGGAGTTTAATTTGATATGTCATAATATTGACATAATGAAAATTGAGAAGAATGACTGTGATAATATAATTTTTACATTTCTTAATGAGCAGGGTAAATCGAAGGATCACCTTAATGATCGTAAGGATTTGGAATCAATGAATATAAAGCATGGTTTATGGGAAAATGAAAATGGAAAGTTTCCTTTAACTATTTTTACAATGAAAAATTATGATAAATATGTATTCCTTAGAACTTTAAAGAATATAAAAGTGACATATGGATATTCAAGTAATATTTCAAGATATGCGGACTTAAAACATCAAAATTTACATGGATTTAAACTTCATGACTCACATATATTGATGGATTATTTGTTTTCATTAGAATTCATAATATGTTATGTAATGACTCAACACACCAGGGCCCACCTGACCAGTGGAAGGTCAGGCCGCCACAACCCCAAGCCTTCCTCCATGGGCTAGGGGTAAGCGATAAGCATTGAGAAGGCATAATATAAAATGGGAGGTATTTTCCTGATGTACCTATATGCATGCACCCAGCCATATCTATGAAACAGTTCATAGGAGTAATAAAAGATAGTAACATCTAGAGTAGTCCATGTATGCAATAACCTCTAGGGAATACAATCAGAGTATGATAGAAGAAAACCAAAGTGTAAGGGGGGGAATACACTCCCAATCAAAAATGAAGTCCCAACCTAAAAACAACTTGAATATACGGAAGATAAGAGAGACCTACTTCTCATCTCCAAGTCTGACCACCATACATAGTCTATACACTCGAGTATCCCTATGCTCCACCAAAATCATTGAAAACATGTCTTTCATCTATATAAGACATGACATGTGTAGGAAAATCCCATGCAGGGGTGAGTATATACATACTTAAAAGAAAATATTAGAAACTAAGGGTGGGAATATAAGATAAGATAGAAGTAGTCAACTCAACTCAAATCAATAAGGCAAAAAAACCCAACAACACATATATATTCTCATAAAAGAAACCCAAATGAGAGAGAAATGGGATCTCCATCTCATATCCTAGCTTAGGTTGATGAGTCTACCAAAAGTTCCAATAGGTTCATATCTGATTCCTAGCATCTCGGGTATCCATTGAGGTTACTGTGTGGAGTACCCACACCTAGTCATTATGCTACATAGTCAAGGGGGAACAATATCCAATAAAGTTCTCACACCCTAGTGCATTAGGCGGGTTCCACTTAGTTGGTAGAGGACTCATTCCCTAGTGCATTAGGGGGGTCCACTTAGTAAGTAGAGGACCCAATTTCTAGTGAGTCATGGGGATGCCACTCAGTAAGTGGAGGGCCCATTCCCTAGTGTGCGAGGGGTGTCCCTTAATAGGTATAGTACTCACACCCTAGTGCAGCAGCGGGTGTCATTTAGTGGGTAGAATACCCGCACCCTAGTGCATCAGGGGGTGCCACTCAGTATGTAGAGGTCCCATGCCAAAGTGTGTCTGGGGGTGCCACTCTGTAGGTATAGGACTCGTTCCCTAGTTCATAATGGGGGTTTCACTTAGTCCAATTCAAGGAGTATGGGGGACCCGTGCCCTAATGCAATAGGGGGTTACTAACCTCAGCCTCTCTCTGATGATCCTATCTGATCAATTCCATTATTAAGAATTATCTAAAGAAGCATCACACTAGGAACATTCCATGTCTTATCTTAAAATACACTATAAAGGATATCATCATGTTCCATATGGAAAAATACTCAGGATAGGCTACTCACAAGCCAAAATCTAAGTCCAGATGATGGAGATACTCAAGGTGGAAGTTTCTTAAAGGCGTATACGACGTATATGGGGTACGCACGGTGTGTGGTCTTGCTTCTCTACCTGGTCTTTTTTCTTCTATAGACATGTCTTGGAGGATATTTTACCATACACAGTGTGTAAGGGGGGAACATGGCATGTCTTAGCCACCAAGGGCCTACCTATGTGCTCCTGATTGTGCTTGTGTACTTGGTTGTGTACCTATCCATGCCCAAGTACTGGCCTATGCTCGTGTACTTTCAGAGTACACAATGTGTCCTCCCACATGGGGTCCTATCTGTATATAGCTAGAACACAGCTCAACCACCTGGGGAGGATCACATGGCATGTGAGCCTAGGTACACGATGTATGATCGTTATCTTCCCTAAAACCCAACACCATAGCCAGGGGATACACGACGTGTGTCCATGGACTACACATAATGTAGTTGAGTTTTCCATAGAATTATAAATTTCTTTATGCATCATGTCATACCACTTATGATCATGATTTTCCATTTATTTTTATTATAAATTGTTTTATAAAAAACTTTGGGAAATAAAAGTTGATTTCATGTGAAATTAAATGATTATTTGAGCTCAAAGTTTATTATGTTAAAGGAAAAATCTTTTTATGAAGTTATAGTTTTAAAATGAAATAATAGGTTTATTTCTTTCTTTTCAATCTCTTATTTATATTTTTGTGATTATCTCATATTTTTAAATGTTTTCACATATTATAAGGATAATTAGGAATAGAGAAGAAGTAAAGTTAAAAATTTTAAAGATTTTCAAGAAAATAAAACATTTTTATATTCTAGGAAAATGGATGCTAATAGGAAGTGTCCAGCATGTATTGTGTATGTTTGTTATGTAAGAGTTATGACTGAATTCTCTAAAACTCTAAACCTGAAAAATCATCAAAATGAAATAAAATGAATTCTTTTATAAAGATTCGATATATGGATTGATTAAATTAATTTCCTTATAGTTGGTATCATAGGAAAGGTTTAGATAAATTTAGATATTATGATGTGTTAAGATTTATTGATATTATCATGGGTTTTTAATTTTAAGGTTGGTCATAAGTTCAAAGTCATAGACACCCCCCTTTTGAGGTTTTAACTGATGGGGTTTTAGGGTTATTAATGATATTTTGGGAAAAATTTTATTGGGATGAGGTATATATAACCCTTAGGTTTAATGATAATGATTATTTTTAAATAATTTTGTTACATTTTTTGGGGATCTAAGCTAAAAGGTATGTCATGACCTTTGTGGTTAAAAAAAATTTAATGTTGAAGTTATTAATTTTATTTTTAAGGAAGTTCATCATATTTTTTGGAATGCTATAGGAATTATATTAACATATTTTTAGTAAAATTCCAACCCATGGGCTAGGTGAGAACCCATCATATCCCTTAAGTTCGCGAGGCTTGAACCCACAACCGAAGGGAAACAAGGGTGTTGCGCCTACCACTCGACTACGTTATTTCTTAATTAATATGACATTATTTTTTTACTTAAATGATTTGACAGATAATTATTATTTTAATTTTAGGAACATATGTTTTACAGTATAGATAACCTTGGGATTGAAAAGTGATTTTTTTATTAAATGATTAATGTTATTTTGGAATAATTTCACTACTTTTTTAACCTTATTTGATTAAGGTAAATTGAATATTATGATAAATGTTGAATTATATTTTGGTAGCATGTATAATTTTAATGTGTATTTATGGTGATTCAGGTTATTTATGTAAATTATTAACATATTTTGGAGATTATATAATAAGGGTATATACATTTTTTTAGTATAAAACTTTATGAGTAACTAATGCTTATTTGTAGTAAATGTTAAATTAATCTCGGAAGAATATATGATTAAATCCTTATGATTTTTGGGTTTCAAACTTGTTCAAGGATATTTTGAAGAATTTAAAGGTTATTTATTTATCAAATGATATAAGTTAAACTTTGGGTGTTATTTTTGAGGCTTTAGAGATTGATGTGTTATTTAATCATATTAAGGTTTATTCATTTTGGGAATTATCTTATCTTGTTCTAACCATTTTGGTTTTAGTTAATGTCTAAAGATATGATGAATAGCTTATTATTATTTTGTGTAATTATTTGATCCATTAAAATTTTATTTTATAACTTTAGGAATAAATAAATATAATTTTCAATAATCATAGTTTGGAGAAAATGAAGATATTATGGGGAAAATTGATTAAATAATGAAATTATAATTACCAAGTAAGCGTATTTTAATTATGTTCTTAGTATAGATGATAAAGAAATTCCTCAACTCTAGGAAAATAATATTTAAAAAAATTATTATATTACCTTCATTTATGATGAATCAATGGTCTTTTTCATAGCTCTTTGGTTTTTAGTTTTGTGGTCTTTGACTTTCTCATAATCATTCACTTTCTTATGATCAATGTTCTATACAACTCTCCATAATTATTTGGAAATTAATTTTTCATAAATTTCAATATTTTCACTTTCCACTAATTTTACCCTATTTGGATACCTAGTGTGTGTTATTCTAGATGACCTTCTAATTTCTCTTTACCACTTTTCAAGAGTAATTTTTATTAACCCTATTTATGATGTGAGATTTCAACAAAGGAATTTTAAAATGTCAAACATTTGATTATTGAACTCAAGTTAAAATTGTGAGGATTCAATTTATTAAAGTGATAGAATATAATATTCTTATATTTTAAAAGAAATGTTATTTTTTATAGCATACAAGATAAGGAACATCAAGCTTAAACGAACCACAAAATATTATTATTTAAATATGGTCGCTATAACCAAGTAGTTGAATTAATGAGTTTGGATAGGATTAACCAAATTATGAAATATATATAAATACACTAATAAATATAAATTTATTGAATAATTGTTATGAAATAATCCCCTGATTTTTTGTAAATCTATTTTATTCTTCAAAAATATATTTTCTTCAAAAATGATTTTTATTGATTTTTGTGAGAAAATATTATAATTATTTTATGGTAAATTTAGAAATTTTATTTTATAAAATAGATATTATTTTTTAATTAAACATGTCAAAATTATATTAGAGTGAATTTTTTCATTTTTTTGAAAAGATTGATTTTTTAGTGAATAGTGAAAATGCTAATTTTTATTGGAAACTATATTTTTATTTCAAGCATTTAAAATTTTTCATTTTATTTTAAAATGGTTTAAAAGAAAAAAAATAGCTTATTATTTTATTAAAAATCCAATTATATTCATTGGAATCAACTTTATGGTTTAATTTGGTATAGGAACATTTTTATACTTAAAAATGGTTTTTCTGAAAAACTATTTTTCTTTACATTTTTCATTTTAATATTAAATTAACTTCTGAAACTTCTAGAAATTGAATATTTAAAATTTGATTCCATATTTTTAATTATGAGGTCTAAATTTTTTAAATATTCCTCTTTTATTTTTTCATTGTGAATAGTAAACCCAGTAAATAATTGTCTCCACGGTAAGGGTAAATCGGATAATTGAGGTTAAAAATAATATGAAAAGGATTAAAAATTGACCCTAAAACTTTACATTATCTTATTTAATGAGTGTAATTAGTAAATTTCCATTAAATTTTCAAACATATGGTAACTTAGTGTCATATTTCATTGATTTTTACCTTTATAATATTTAAGTAAAATATAAAGTCAAAAATGTCAA
Organism: Viscum album; assembly: GCA_963277665.1. Lineage (NCBI taxonomy): Eukaryota > Viridiplantae > Streptophyta > Magnoliopsida > Santalales > Viscaceae > Viscum > Viscum album. The sequence continues at coordinate 180,597,033 of OY728130.1, forward strand.
TTTCTTACTTTTAATATATATAATATTTTGGGATAAGGATAAAAAAACTTATGTTTAGTTATAAATTATTATTTTAAAGATAAATAATTTGTATCATGTTAATTTATTTATAATTTTTAGTGATGAAATATTTACCTTAAATTCTTACGCAACACCGACACGATATTTATTTAATTAATAGAAAAATAAAATAAATGATTCTAAAAATATTAAATGTTATATAATTTGAATTAATTATTGTGTTACATAATTTTTTTATATAAATAATAACATTTTAGGGATGTGTTAAAAGATAATATTCAAATTCATTTGTTGTCATGTTATTTTCAAAGTCAAATTAGATGAATAGTACCAAAAATGACATTAATGATATTTTTTATTAAATAATATTTTATTAAATTATTTAAAAGTAATAAATATATTTAAAATGGAAAATTAATATTATAAATGTTCTAAAATATAATAATTTTTCAATTTATTATCCAATTTTTACCTTATAAGTAAAATTATAACTCTTTCATATTAAAAGTCTTTACTGCAGTTAATGTTAAAATTGGTTAACCACGACGTTAATCCAAAAGATAAGGTTTAAAATGATATCAAAACATTTAAAAATTTTATTTTATGATTATATTAATACCAAATATTACTTATATTATAATACATGTCATTTTGGAAACATTTTACATGGTTTAAAAACATATTATATTATAATATTTCATGTATTTTCAAGAATGAAATAAATGAAATTTTATAATAAAAAATATTTTATTAAATGATTTAAAATTTATTAAAATATTATATTTGTCCAATTGATTTTTATTTAGTTTAAAATATCAACCATAGTACATTTATGTTCTAGTTATACCTTTATAGTAACTATATTAGCCCCTAAAGAGTAAAAAATTTTGTTATCATGGTAATCATAAAAAGTGTTAATGGAGGGATTAAACAAAAATATAAGGGTGAAAACATCACCAAAACTTATCAAATTTTTATTTTATGAGATTATTTAGATTAATAAAAATCTTATATTCTAATTATATTAATTTAGATCCATTTTAACAAGAAAATTAATTTATATTAATTTAATACTTTATGAAATTCCAAGAATTCCCCTCCCCTCGTTATAAAAGGGAACCCCCTATCCTCTTCTCTACACACTTCAAGAGCTATTTTGTTTGGATACTAACTACAAAAATCCATTTCTAATATCTTTACCCACTTCCTAGAGACCATATTTATCATAAATCCAACCCATAAAGGCTTTTTTTATAAACCTAAAGAGGTTGTCTAAAAAAGAGGTATGGTTTTTAACAATGTGTTTTCATTTTATTTCCTCTACCTAATCCAAATATTCTCCAACCATAATGAGATAATAAAATTAGTATATTACATGTACTTGTATGTTATGATGTTAATTTTTTGTAACCTATATTCATATCCTCATTCATCAAAAGGAAAATTAAATCATTGTTCATGCTTATGGCGGACTACCGCCTCTTGAACCGATATAATTCGTTTTCCATCACGGTCTCTCACAGATAGTTATAATGATGAATTTAATGTATGTATTTGATATTCCTAAAATAATTATAATTTTTTAAAAGTAATATATCATCTATTTTCTTATTATTCTGTTCATTGAAAAATTATAATGCTTGTTCGTATGTGTAGACAACCACCTCCACGAAGCGATGTGATTCGTTTTTCATCGCTGCATCACATAAATGATATGTATAAGTATATTTAAAGAAATAATATTATATTTATGATATAATTATAATTATGGAAATATAAAATAATACTTATCATATTTCCATCATAATCATTGAAAATCAGAAATGTTACTCATGTGTACGTACGGCCTTCCGTCTCCATGATTGTAACATAGTTTATTTTTCATAAACATATTTCATATTTTGTTTTAAAAGTATAATTGATGAATGAAAATGATAATTATGTCATGATTATTATTCTGTATATTATGGAATAAAGGTATCTTTGGACATATCAAACCTACAATAGTCATTTTGGACATATAAGCCAAAAAAATTCAAAACATCCGACAAGAACTTAATTGATTAAGTAATTGAATATAACATAGTAATAAATAAAATTAAAAGAATGATAAAAACGAAAATATTATTAATAAATTAAATAATTATCATAAGTTTATTATTCAGGAATATAAACAATTTATGTGATGATTCGAACTCAAGATAAGGGACACTTTACTTTAAAAACCATGTTTTAAATATTTTAAAGATTTATTTTCTAAATATTTTTAATCCATGTTAAAATTCTTAAAAATAATTTTTATATTTATTTATATGGACATGAATTAATTATTTATACCTATTTATTTCAAAGTTTCTCAAAATGAATCTTTTTATGGAATGTTTTTATTTTCTTTACAAAAGGTAAAAGGAATGTTCTATTTTAACATATACTACATCAAAATATTTTCCCACCACCGTAACTGTTATTTTATGTTTTGGATTAATTTAAGAGATTCCATGTTTTATTCAAAGAAAAATGACAATCCCCTTTGTTCTAGTAATTTTAGTTTTGAAAATTGGATTTTAAAGGAAGGGATATATCAATACATGAGAATGTTTTACTTATGGGTTTAAAATAATATTCTTATGTGTTAGATGATATAAATTCAGTATTCTATGTATTATACATTTTATGGTCCTGGAAATTTGTTTATGATTGGGTGATCCTAGTATATCTCTCCAATTAATTGGGTAATGATTATATTCTCTGAAGGATTATATTAGAATTCGACCGTATGGTTGTTCCAATTATAAGGGTTCTTGTTAGGGTCCTTCTATGGGTTATTTTAAGGGTTCTATAGAGATGATGTCCCAAATCACCTACATGAACTTTCTATTCTTTCTAAAGATTTTTCATGGAAATAATTTGATTTCAAAAGTTAAGATAATGATCTTTTTAAATGAAATATTATGCCCTTTTATGGTTTAAAAGGGTTTTTTTAGAAAATGTTTTTCATGGGTTCTAATGTTTTCTAAGTAAATATCATTATTATGATTTTACCTTTATGTTTTCTTATAAATTATTTTATGAAAAATTGTGGGTAATAAAAGATAATTTCATGTGAAATTAAATGATTATTTGAGCTAAAATTTTATCATGTTAAAGTCAAACTTTTTTTATGATCTCATGGTTTTAAAATGGACTAACGGGTTTCTTTCTTTATTTTATGTCCCTTACTGAGATTTTGTAATCGTACTAAATTTTTAAATGTTTTTCATAGGTTTTAAGGTTGATTAGGAATAAAGAAGAAGCTAATTTTAAATTTGTAAATATTTTTCATAAAAATAAAACATGTTTCTTTTTAAAAGTTTTGTAATGGGGGAAATGGATACTAATAGGAAGTGTCCAACATGTATTGTATGGTTTTGTTATATAATATTTATGACTTAATTATCTAAAACTATAAACCTAAAAATATCCTTAAATTAAATAAAATTATTTTTTTCTAAAGTTTCAATTTGAGGATTGATTAAGGTTAGGTCCTTACAGTTGGTATTAGATAAAATATTTAGATAAATTTGTAGATTATAATGTTTTAAATGTTATGGATACCATCATAGATTTTTAATTTTAAGACTGATTATACGTTCAAAGGCATATACACCCCCTTTTGTTGTTTTAAGTGATGTTATTTTAGGGTGATTAATGATATTTTGGGATAAATTTTATTAGGATGAGGTATATGTAACCATTAGGTTTAATGTGAAGGATTATTTTTAAAAAATGGTGTTATGTTTTCTTGGATGTGCGCTAAAAGGTATGAGATAACCTTTTAGGTTAAAACATTTTTAAATTTTGAAGTTATTAAGTTTACTTTTTAGGAATTTCATCATATTTTTGGGAACATTATAGGAATTATATTAATATAGTTTTAGTAAAAGGACAACCCACAGGCTAGTCGATAACTCGTTGCATTAGGTAAGGTTATGGGGCTTGAACCCACAACTGAAGGGAAACAAGGGTACACTGCCTACCACTAGCCTATGTGATTACCTAGTTAGTATGAAATTATTATTTTACATAAATTATTTCATATATAATTATTAATTTTATTTTGGGAACATATGTTTTTTCGTATGGATAACCATGAGATTGAAAAGTGATTTGATGATTAAGTTATTGATGTTATTTCAGAAGTTCGCTATTTTGGGAACCTTATATTATTAAGGTAAACATAATATTATGATAAATGTTGAATTATATTTTGGTATAATATGTGATTTTAATGTGGATTTATGGTGATTCAGGTTATTTATTGAAATTATTAACATGTTTTTGAGATTATATAATTAGGGAATAAATATTTTTGGGTATATGACTTTATGAGTAACTAATATTGATTATAGGTAAATTTTAAATTAATCTAAGAAGAATTTGTATTCAAATACTTCTGATTTTTGGGTTTTGAACTTGTTTAGGAATATTTTTAAAGAATTTTTAGATTGGTTATTTATCAAATGAACTAAGTTGAACTTTGGGTTTTATTGATGGGGCTTTGGAGATTGATGTTATATTTCATCATATGAAGGTTTATTCATTTTAGGAATTATCTTACCTTATTCTAACCATTTTGGTTTTGTTTAATTTCTAAAGATAAGAGGAAAATATTGTTATTTTTTTGTGGAATTATTTAATACATTAGAAGTTGATTTTAGTGCTTTGGGCATAAAAAATCACCTAGAATAATCATCATTTGGAGAAAAATATGAAATTGTGGTAGAAATCGATTAAAGGTAAGCATAATTTCTTTATGTTCTTAGTCTAGATGATAAATAAATTACTCAACTCTAATAAAATGATATTGAAACAAAAAAATTATCAATTACCTTTATTTATGATGAATCGATGGTTTTTTCACACATGTTTGCTTTATGGTTTTTTGGTTGTTGACTTTCTCATGATCATTCACTTTCTTATGATCATTGTTCTATATCACTCTTTGTCATTATTTGAATATTACTTTTTCTTTAATGTTTATATTTTAACTTCCCACTAATGTTCTCCAATTTGTAAACCTAATATTTATTATTCCGTATGAATTTCTTGTTTCTCTTTCCCTCTTTTTAAGAGAAATTTTTATTAAACCTTTTTACGATGTTAGGTTTCAATAGAGTATTTTCAAATGTCAAACCCTCGATTACAGAGATAAAGTTAAAATTTCAATGATGAAATTTATTAAAGGGGGTATAATTTAATATATTTATATTTTAAAATAAATTCTATGTTTGATAGTGTAAAAGATATGCAACACCAAGCTTAAACGAACCACCTAACATTATTATTTAAATATAATCATTATAACCAAGTCATTGAATAGGAAGGTATGAATAGGAAGGTATGAATAGGATTTACCAAATTATAAAAAAAAATTCATAATCAATAAAAAAATTTTGATTAATTATTAGGAGATAAACACTCGATTTTAAGTAAAGTCATTTTATTCTTTAAAAATACATTTTCAACAAAAATGGTTTTTATTACTTTTTGTGAGTGAATATTATAATTAATTTTTATAGCTTTTCTAAATTTTAATTGATAAAATTATATAATTTTTTAAATCATCATGTAAAAATTATCTAGAGTGACTTTTTAGGGTTTTTCAGAAAAGATTGATTTTTTCATGAATAGTGAAAATGCTGATTTTTATTGAAAAATGTATTTTTATTTCAAAAATTTATAAATTTACATTTTTTTAAATAGTTTCAATGTAATATTAGTTCTATTATATTATTTATAATCCAATTATGCTCATTGGAATCAATTTTCTGGATTAATTTGGTATAAAAACATTTTTATACTTAAAAAGGTGTTTTTTTGAAAAACTTTTTGTCATTGTATTTTTTATTTTAATCTTAAATTAATTTTTGCCTCTTCTAAAAATTAAATCTTGAAAATTTTATTAAATATTTATAATAATTAGGTAAAAATTTGATAAATGGGCCCCTTTTATGTTTTGTCATTATAAATAGTAACCCTAGTGAATAATTGTCACCACGGTAAGGCTAAATTAGGTAATTAAGGTTACAAATAATATGAAAATGACTAAAAAAAGACCCTAAAACTTGACTTTATCCTATTTTATGAGTTTAATTCTTACATTTCCATCTAAATTTTGAACATATGTAAAATTGGTTCCATATTTCTTTGATTTTTACCTTTATAATATTTAAGAAAAGATAGTCAAAAATGTCACTTTCTTTCTTTTAATATATATAATATTTTGGGATAAGGATAAAAACAACTTATTTTTAGATATAAATGTTTGTTTTAAATATAAATAATTTTTTTTTATTATGGTAATTTATTTCTAATTTTTAGTGAGTAATATTTACCTTAAATGCTTATGCAATGTTGACACGATATTTATTCAATTAATAGGAAAATAAAATAGGTGACTCTAAAAATATTAAAATTAAAATAATTTGAATTAATTATTATATTCCATAAATTTTTTAGATAAATATAACATATTAGGTATGTTTTAAAGGATTATATTCTAATTTATTTACTGTCATGTTGTTTTCAAAGTCAAATTTAATTAATAGTGTTAAAAATGACATTAATGATTTTATGTTAAATAATATCTTATTAAATTATTTAAAAGTCATAAAAATATTGAAAATAAAAAATGGAATGATATATTTTTTAAAATATCATACCTTTTTCATTCATGATCCAATTTTCACCTTATAAATAAAATTACAACCCTTTAATATTAAAAAAGTTAGTATCATGGTTAACGTTAAAATAGATTAACCAGGGGATTAATCCAAAATATAAGGTTTAAAATGATATAAAAACCTATAAATTTTTATTTTATTTTTATATTAACACCAAAACTTCATTATATTCAAATAAATATCATTTTGGAGCCATTTTACATGAGTTAGACTTGTATTATATTATAATATTTTATGTATTTCCAAAAATAACATAAATAATATTTTATAATAAACAATATTTTATTAAATGATTTAAAATTAATAAAAATACTATATTCAACCAATTTATTGGGATATTGTTTAAAATATCAACTATGGTCCATTTATTTTTCAAATTTCCCTTTATAGTAACTATCTTGACCCGTAAAGAGTAAAAAAACATTGTTATCAGGGTATGTAACCATCAAAAGGGTTAATAGAGGGTTAAGTAAATTTTTTATTATATGAGAATATTTCAACTTATACACATATTATGTTCTAATAATATCTATTTTTATCCATTTTACCATGAAAATTAATTTTTATTAATTTAATACTTTAAGAAATTCCAAGAATGTACCTCCCCTCATTAAAAAAGGGATCCCCCTCTCCTCTTCTCCATACACTTGAAGAGCCATTTGGTTCGACCAATAACTACCAAACTCCCTTAATAACATCCATACAAAAATACTTGAGGCCTTTTTTATCATAAATCTAGCCTATTAAGGCTTTAGGTATAAACCTAAAGAGGTTTTCTAAAGAAGAGGTGTGGTTTTTAACCAAGCATTTTCATCTCCTTTCTTCTATCTCATTAAAATATTCTCCAACTATGATGATATGATAAAATAATTATATTAAATATAATAAGATGTTATTTTTTTAATGTTATAATTTATAACTATCTACTCATCAATCAAATGGGAAATGAAACCATCGTTCATGTGTACGACAAACTACCACCTTACAAACCGATGTAATTCATTTTCCATCACTACCTATCATAAATGGTTATAATAATTTATTTAATGTATATATATGATATTAATTAAATAATTATAATTCATAAAATTTAATATATCATCTATTTTCTTACCATTCCATTCATTGAAAAATGATAATGTTGTTCATGCATATGTGTGGACTATCACCCACACGAAGCAATGTGATTTGTTTTTCATCACCATATCATATGGATTACATATATAATTATATTTAAATAAATAATATGTTATTTATTATATAATTATTATTTTATAAAGATAAAATAATTCTTATCTTATTTCCATCATAATCATTGAATAATGGAAATGTTACCCGTGCGTACGTATGCTCTATCATCTCCATGGTTGTAATGTAGTTCATTTTTCATAACAATATTTCAAGGTTGGTTTTAAATTTATTATTTATGTATAAAAATTATAATTATGTCATGATTATTATTCTGGAGATGATGTAATAATGACTTTTTTATCATAATCAGCCTACTGAAGTCATTTTGGACATATAAGCTGAATATCATCAAAACTTACGATAATAATTTAATTGATTAAGAGATTTAATATAACATGGTAATAAATAAAATAAAAGGAATAATAGACTTGAAATGGATTCTTAGGAAAATAAATAATTAACATGATTTTACTATTCATGAAGATAAATAACATATGTGACAAGTCGAACTCAAGGTAAGGGACACTTTACTTTAAAAACATCATTTTAAATATTTTAAATATTTATTTTCTAAATGTTTTTCTTCCATGTCCATATTCTTAAAAATAAATTTTATATGTATTTATATGGATATAAATTATTTTTTATGTCTCTTTCTTTCAAAGTTTTCCAAAATTAATCTTTTTATGGAACTTTTTTTATATTCTATAAAAAAGTAAAAATGAATGTTCTATTTAATGTATACGATGTCAATGAATTTTCCCACTATGGTAAAATTTACTTTATGTTTTGGATTAATTTATAATATTTCATGTTCTCTTCAAATAAAACCCCTCCTTCCCTTTGTTCTAGGAATTTTAGTTTTTAAAATTGGGTTTTAAAGGAAAGGAATATATCAATATCTAAAAATGCTTTACTCATGAGTTTAAAAAGATATTTTTATGAGTTTTATGATGTAAATAAATGATCCTCTGCATTTTATAGGTGTTATGGTCCTTGTAAATTATGTATGAATCGATGATCCTGGTATATATCTCTAATACATTGGGTAATGATTATTTTCTCTGGAGAATTATATTGGAAGTTGACCATATGGTTATTCCAATCATAAGGGTTATATGAAGATGATATCCCAAGGCACCTAAATGGATTTTATATTCCCACTACAGGGTTTTCATGGAAATCATTTGATTTCAAAAGTTGAGATAATGTTCTTTTTAAAGGAATGATTAATCCCTTTTAGGGTTAAAAAACAATGTTTTTAAGAAAAATTTTTCATGGAATCTCATGTTTTCTAATAAACCCTTATGATTATGATTTTACCTTTATATTTTCTAATAAAGTGTTTTATAAATAACTTTGGGCAATAAAAGATGATTTTATGTGAAAGTGAATGATTATTTGAGCTCAAATTTTATTATGTTAAAGGCAAACTCTTTTTATGATCTCATGGTTTTAAAATAGGCTAATGGGTTTCTTTATTTATTTTATATCCTTCAAATACCATTTTTACTCATACTATGTTTTTAAAATGTTTTTCATAGGTTTTAAGGATTGGTAGGAATAAAGAAGAAGTCAAGTTTAAATTCATAAATATTTTTCATGAAAATAAAATACGTTTCTTTTTAAAAGTTTTATATTGTGGGAAAATGGATATTGAAGGTAAGTGTCCAACATGTATTTTTTGGTTTTATTATATAATAGTTATAACATAATTCTCTAAATATATAAACCTAAAAAGATCCTATAAATAAAAGAAAATTAATTTTTTTCTAAAGATTAAATTTATGGATCAATTAAGGTTAAGTCCTTACATAAGATGTTTGAATATGTACAAGAATTTTAACAATTAGGAATATGATTCCTAAGTCTCACCATTATTCAAATTGGATTACTTAATTGATGTTTCTCACTAAATGGTTTATTTAGAGAGTTTTATCAGATGGTCATGTAGAGATGTGGTATGGATTACATATGATGTAATGTGTTAACAAAAACCTAGAAAGTGTAGAAAACATAAAGCTGATTTGGTAGTTTATCATATATGATATGATAAACTGGTTCTTATGTTGGGTTTGTTAAATATTCTTAAAACGTTTAATAATTTTAAAATGTATCATATTAGAGGTTTCCTCCATATTTTCATTTTTTCATGTTGGATACATAAATGTATATATAGATATACATTTCATAAAGTGTATTAATAATTAACCTCTCAAAGTATGACTTTGAGTTTATCTCTAACTGATGTTCATCATGGTTTATTATATATTGTGATGAAATGTTAAGGTTAACATGAGTAGGGTTCTTGTATATATATATAGAATATTCTCATAAGAAACAAAATAAAGAATATGATTCTTTGTGTGCATTGGATGACCTACTAAGTATACCACATTGACTGTCATATAGAGATGTATTTAGTATGCTAGGGGTGCATGGATCATATTTGAGTGCCCACAACCTGAGGTTGGTGAGATACTTAGCATGAGAACTTTATTAATTTGATACTCTACTTATGAAACTCTACGTATTAAATTATATAATACGTAGGTGGTTTAGTATTTTTTTGATCATTTCATCCATTAGATCATAACCAATATAAGATTTGTCATCTTGTATGATGAGTATGACATTTAGACCCTCAATTTAGAAAAAAAAATGGGATTTTATGATTGCACCTAGATATTATATATCTATCTGGATACACTACAAAAAATGGAGGCTTTAGTGGTGGTTTATTGGTGGTGGTTCCTATAATCGCCTCTAATTAAAAATTTCTGAATATTATTTTAAATATAGTGTTTGTTTCATAAAAATTACACTAATAGTTATATTTAGTAGTGGTTTTAATAAAATCTCCACTAAATCCTTAAAAACCCTAATTAACCTCCCCCACCCTGACCAAGACCCCCCCCCCCACACACACACACACCACCTCGACCCTGACCCCCCCCCCCCCCCCCGAGCACCCCTCCCTCAACATCAGTCACCAGCCACTAACCCTTCCTCCCTCAACTCTGACCCCAAGCCCCCCTCCCTTATTGATGACCGCCACCCCCCCCCCCCCCTAACACTGACAGTTGACCCCCACCAAACCCTGACCCACCTTCCCCTTACATAGACCACCAAAATTCCCCTTGATGGGTCTTATCTGGAGATGATGGGAACTCTTCCCTATTTCCCAGTGACCACCACCCCCAATGGCTTCTGAGCCCTAACTCCTTCCCCACTACCATGTACTCCTACTTTCTTTCCTAATTTCCACTAATTCTAGACATTACTGGGCTCGTATCCCCAACCTCCATGTCGTATGTTTCCCTCTTTTTTCCTCAGTGACCTTCTTTCACAACATCTAACCTATTATTGTGAGGGGTAATATTTATTCATTTATGTTTTTAAATTTTTCATGTTGAATTAAATCATTTTCATGTTAAATTTGTGTTCGGTCGAATTAAAACCCCACCCTGATCAATGAAAAAATTGGGTGATGTTAAAAATTGATTGTAATTGTTTGATTAAATATTTATATCTTTATATATAAATTTATAGGGAGAAGAGTCACAATCAAATACCTATGGATAAAATTTGGAATAATTTATCTTGAAACACACCTTTTTATGCTAAGGGTTTGGAAGAATTTTTAGATTATGAAATTGAAAATCAATCAGTGGATGGTAGAAAAAAATGTATGTGTCTTGATTCTAAATTCAAGTGATGGTTGAATAGAAATGAAGTATATAAGTAATTTATATTGAAATAGTTTTCTATTTGATATGTATATTGGATTTATAATGGTGAATCGAATGTTATGTAAATTCAAAATAATGATTATCCTATCAATGAAACACAAAGTGACTTTTCATAGAATAATTCAATTCAAAACTATAGGTTCGGGGCTCATTGGAAGCATGTGATGGAAGGAAATATATTAAAAAAATATTGAGTTTCCCAAAACTCCAAGCGAGGATCTTTCATGTCAAATTTATAATTAATTTCTGTAATATCATAAGAAATGAATACCTGATATAAGGATTATTTCTTTGATGAAGATGTTGATCGTCAAAAAAGACTCTTTTGGTTTTCCATTCTTTCATTGTGAGGATCCAAGGATAGAATCCATCTAGCATTGATCAACATGTGATCCTTTGATCTTTGAGTAATGCTAATCTATCTTCGGATGCTAGCACAGTGAAGCGATTGTCTTGCATTATTCATGTTGATCGCTCATCCTTCAATTTTGAAGGAATCACTCTTTAATTTCTCATTCTTGAGAGAAAGAGAGAAATAAGGAGTCAAGAGATAGTTTCACTATGGGCAACAATTCTCAAGTTTTGATTTTAGGATACAATACACAATATACATAATGGTCTATTTATAGAGATGGGGTTTAGGTTAAAATAATTGTTTAATTTTATACCGACCCTCAAATAATATTATTATCCTTAATAAACCTCATGCCACATAATATTATTATTATTATTATGTGGCATGTGGAAACTTTCACAATAAAAAATATTATTTAACCGATTTGTTAATTAATATTTTTCATCAGACTCAGTCTTGGCCCATTCAAACTCTTATATAATTTAGTGAACTCGTGAATAAATATTTAATTTAAATTTTTCATTGATCAATAAAAATCCTTGATCAATAAAACATGAATAAAATTATCCCTTGGTATAAATAGTAATATTTATTCAATTAATTAAAGTCAAATAGAATTTAATCAATATCATAGGAAACACTTAGTGTATGACCCTATAGGATTATTTATAATTTGAATTTGGTGTGCTTGCCTAAATTCCAAGATTACTGTCTAGAAATGGGTCAAGTAACCCAAAAGAAAGAACTTAATGTCACAATTATGACAACCAAATACTAATTTTCATTGTTTAATATAATATATTTATCAAAATATCTCATCAAGCAGGTTGCACATTTGTGTCACCAATATATTTTCTCAATACGACTTTCTTTGACTATATGAAATAAATGAATCGTTTCACCATGGCCATGGAATTTAATACAATGGTTCTATTCCAATCAAATGTTCGATATATCAACTTTCATAAAGATGGAAGAGACAAATCCTTACTTAACTTGTATATTAATGACATGTCAATCCTGATGCACCCAACATGCCCTGCCTCACCTTGGATATATGGCATCATAGTTTTCATAAAAAAATCTAAGTGTATGAGTCGTGACATGCATTAATAATAATCTTAAAGTCTAAGGACTATTAAACACACTTGCATATAGGAATATCTGATGACACTAAAACATGCAGAATTACTACTAGTAGGTCTATTATCATAATCTCTCATATTGGAGATTACCAAGTGTGAACTTCATGAGAACAATCCTCGTTATCTTATGAGTACTCACAAATAATAGTCTATATACTATGTGTTCCATCGTAGTATGTTATTTGACCACATAACTATATTTAAGAATATCATCATAGTACTTTCAGGTTATCATCATAGCAGGGAACTGTTATGACATTATCAATGTGATGTATACTCTAGAAAATTATTACATTAGAGTCATGTAGAATAATAAAGAATATATAATAATAATTTTTATTAATATTTAATACATCTAATATACATGTAATTAAAGTACAAGCAGTTGGTCCTACAACACCAACTCCAACAAAATCCCACTTGGACTAGAACCATTTGCCTATGAATTTCAGTGTGATATACCTCACATGATAATAATGTTTCTAATGATTCAAGTATTTTTTTTAAGGGGTCCACCATTTTGTATTCTGTGGAAATACTGCTCACTACAACCTCACCTCTCTGTGAAAAATCCATCAAGAGATGATACTTCTGAAGTATGTGCTTCATATAATGATGTGACCTTGGCTCTTTTTCGAGAGCCACCGTTGTAGTATTATCAAAATAGAGTTTGATAGTATCTTTACTACAAAGTAATATTTAAAGATCTTGGATGAATTTTCACATCCATACTAATTCTATAGCTTCCTTATAATCTGCAATATACTCAGATTCTGTTGTAGAATTTGGGACCACAACTTACTTTGAGCTCTTCCAGCTCATAACACCTCCATTCAAAGTGAAGATATATCCCGTTTGTGGATTCATGTCATCTTGATCTATTTGAAAACTATCATCCACATATCCTCTTATGAATAGTTCCTCATAACCTCTATAAACTAGGAACATATCCATAGTATGATTCATATGCTTTAGGATAGTCTTGACTCCCATCCAATGGTGGTCACTTAGGTCATATTGATATCTTACTAACACACTTAATACATAGAATAAATTTATACTAGTACATCACATATCATACTTTACTGAACTAATACTGAAATGTATGGAATCTTTTCCATTCTATTTCTTTACTTGTGTTTCTAAGGACACATCTTCCTAAAAAGATAAATTCCATGTAACACTGGCAATAATCCCCTCTTGGATTGTTCCATAAATCTCTTTAGTATCTTATTAATGTATGTACTTTGAATTAGGTTGAGTAGTATATTGGATCTATTATTATGTATCTTTATCTAAATAATATATGTTTCACATCCCATATCTTTCAAAGAGAAGCATTTATTAAACCACACCTTAACAGACTGTAAGACTAGTTTTTCTTTTCTAATTAGTAATATGTCATCAACATATACTATTAAGAAAATAACTGCACTCCCACTAAAAAAAATTTAGACACAAGGATCCCATTTGTTATTTATGAAACTAAATTCTGTTATGGATTCATAAAAATGAATTTTCAATGTCCTGGTTTCTTGATTTAATCCATAAATGGATTTTTGCAATTTTCACATCTTGTTGGCATCCTTTGGAGTCACAAACCCTTTGGTTTGTGTCATGTATATATCTTCCTAGAGGTTCCCTTTAAGGAATATTATTTTGACATATATTTTTAAAATCTTAACGTCGTGGTAAGCTATAATGGAAAGTATAATTCTGATGGATTTCAACATTGAATTTGGTGAAAATTTTCTATCGTAGTCAATGATTTGGCGCTATTTAAACCCTTTTGCAACCATTCTTTACATATAGGTACTGAATTGTCCTTCCATGTCCACTTTCTACTTGAATACCCATTTACAATCAACTATATTTTCATCAACTATAGTATCAATCAAAATCCAGACTTGGTTTTAGTACATTGAATCCATTTTAGAATTCATGGCTTCTTTCCACTTGGAAACATCCATTCCACTTACTACTTATTTATAGATTAAATAATCATTATTATCAACTAATAATGATTTACCATCCTTGGTGACTGGAAAACCATATTGTTCTGGTTCTCTATCCTCTATGTACTCCTACGCAGTACTTGTGTCTTTGGAATAGTTTCTTCTTCCATGGGGCTTTGTGGAATCTGTTTTTGAGCCAACTCTTGTGTACCTTGATCCTTAACTTAATTGAAGTCTATCTTACTCCCACTATCTATTTTATAGATGTGATCCCTCTCAATAAATATGGTTTGTCTTTCCACTATTACATTTTTTAGGGGTCATATAGGTAATATCCCCTTGTTTCTTTAGGGTAACCTATAAAGGTACAATTTATGCCTTGGGGTGCAAGTTTGTTACCTAAATAGGCCACTTCGCAACCCCACACATGTAATCATGACAAAATGTTCTTCTTCCAATTCCAAAAATGGCATGGTATACCATTTTCTACTTTATTTAGAACTTGTTTTAGTATTTTTGATGTTGTTTATAACGTGTATACCCAAAAATATAATGTAAGAATCGCATGACTCGTCATTGATCACACCATGTATAACAAGGTTTGGTTCCTCCTTTCACTTACACTATTCTACTGAGGTGTATAAGGAGGAGTGAGTTGATATAGGATCCCAAAATCCTATAAGTAATCAATGAAATGTTGATTAAGATGTTATCCACCATAGTCTGAGCGAAGTTTCTTAATCTTCTTACTAAGTTGGTTCTAAACTTTATTATTGTATTTCTTGAATTTATTAAAAAGAATATAACTTATACCTCATTAAGTAGACATATACATATCTACTAAAATCATCAGTAAAAGTTATGAAGTATGAGTACCCACCCATTACCTCGATAAGAAATGGTATACACTTATCTGTATGAAAAAATTCAAAAATCTCTTTAGACATTTCATATTTTCCACTATATGGGGATTTAGTCATTTTACCTTATAAACATGCATGACATATACCAAGTGGATTTAGTTTAAAAGAATATAAATATTCATCTTGGTATAATTTATTCAAGTTCTTTTCATTTACATGACCTAGGTGGTGATTCCATATTTGGGTGTGGTAGGATTCATGTGAAGTAGTTTCATTATCTATTTCCATTACTTGGTTCATGTAATCCAACACATAAAGATTGTTATTTAAATGTGTTTTACCATAACAAATGTTATATTTATAAAAGAAGCAACATTTATTTCCTAAAATGAAAATAAAACCATATTTATCAAGTATGGATATAGAAATAATGTTTTTGGTAACTGAAGGTTCACACTAACAACACTTTAAAACCAAGATCATTCCAATTAGAAACGTGAGGTAGTAGTCCCCAATAACTACATAAGTAAGTTTATCTTTGTTGGATTCTCATAGATCTACCTCCCCTTTGTCAATATTTCTAAATTTACTTGGTTCCTATATTTGAATATATATATATATATATATAAGAACCACAAGTTGTATCTAATACCCAATTTGTAGATACAGATAAATTGCACTTGATAAAAAATTTACTTGAAGATTCCCATTGCTTCTTTGTCTAGGTGCAATTTTTATTCTAGTGGCCCTTATTTAGACATGCGAAATAAATAACATCATGTTCCCTTACTTGCTCATTGATATTCCTCTTTTTGGAAGGGTGTGAAGAATATTTAGGCTTATATCTCTTTACTTTCCCTTTTTGTTTGTTCACCATATGGACCGAAGGATTTTCGTACTTCGTTTACTTATCTACTTAGAGAAGAAGAGTGAGAATATATAGAAGATACTTATCAGTGTTATTCATATTAAATTTATAACAAAGTTGTAGAATCTCTAAGGGAGTGATTCCATAATGAGATCGGTGCCTAGTTCTTCAGAGAGTCTAAAACCTAGAACCTCTAAGTGCTCAATGTAGCCAATGAGCTTGACTACGTGAGGCCCATCTGAGTAAACCTTTCCAAGATTTCTATAAAAGTGTACCTTGCAAATATCAAACCATTCATGTCTATCTCTCTCCTAATAAAGATCAAGGAGGTTCTCAAGCATGCTATATGCATCCATGTTTTCGTGAGACTTCATGAGTTCAATAGATATAGATGAAATCTTTAAAAATTGGATGTCGACCACGTCACTCAAATGTTTTTCATATATGATGGAATCTTCGTCACTTTCCTCTGGTGTAGTTTTATTAGGAAGTGAGGATTCTAACATGTAAGATTTCTATTCATGTCTCAAAACAACCTGAAGGCATATAAAACACCCCTAGAAGTTACTTCTAGTGAAGATATTGTCTTTCTCTAAAATAGATCAAAGGGATAGTGTGGATGAAAAACTTGTCATTTTATTCAATAATTAAAATAGAATATTATTAGAACTTTTTTTATTTCAAAATATGTTATAACTAAAAAAATAATTGATTATATTAATCTCCCACTATTTTATCAAGCCCCTAAATCCCTTATTATTAAATTGGAATGTCTAGTTATTGGAACATTCTAGTGGTAAGGATTAATATATACCTTCACATAACCCTAATAAGGGTTGGTCAAGATACTTGAAGGTATTAATGTTGGTAGGACTTTTCCAAATATGGGATTGCAGCTTGTTGAATCGTTTAGTGGACTCCCCTATCCTAAAATCCTAACTTGGATTTCCTCAACACTTGTCTTCAAGTTACATCAAGTCTAGTGAGGGATACTTCTCTTGATGTAAGATGGTTAAGTCAATCCATAACCTTCAAAAGAAATCTATGTTAAAAGTAAGTGTCTCGGTGAGGGTTGGTCAAACACTTATTTCTAAGGATTGTATTCCTAATCAAGTGATGGAAGGTTAAATCTAACTTAATATATATTTGAGGGATTTTAATTTATTATGCATAAATTTTATCTTATTTTTTCCTTTACATGTCTTGTTAATATTAAGTGAATATTACTTAATTAATTAACTATGTTAGATAAAACATTAACACATAATCCATTTATTTCAATTCCATTTTTTTACATTAATCCATTCATTTATATGATTGCGGTCTTGCATCCATAAAATTAAATAATACATAGATAAAAATAATTAATTAATTAAATTACATGTTCATTAAATTTATCTAATGGTTGATTTAATGTGCATAAATTAAATCAACTTATGAACTTAGGTAAATAACTCTTATTTTTTGTCTTGCAATGAGTTATATCATTCCACCTGTACACTTTTGTAACACTTGGGTTGGAATCATTATGGTAATTTCTTGAACTACCTCCACACACCTTGGGAAACTCCATTAATTATATGTATTTATAACACACACACAGGTGACGGAAACCAACGGATTAGTTAAGGGGTATTTCATAAATAAACATAGACACACAAGTCCTACATAATAATAGGGGGAGGGATGAATCGTAGGCCATCATATTTAATTTAATAATAAATAATTGAAAACTCATGCAATAAATTAAATTAAAACATACAACACATAAACAGGTCTTGTTCAAACTCAGTAATAGTCATACATGAAACATATATACAAAATTAAATGTTTAATCATTCATTTATTATATATTATTTATTATTGAGATAAATTCACTTGCATTAATTAATTAATTCTCTTTCATCTTAATAACTATCTGAATCCTCTTGGAGATAACCATCATGAAGGCATTAATGAAAAATAATTGGCAGAACCAATAGTTACAGATTTATTGCAATAAATTAATTGAGCATTTAGAATTCTTTAAACCCCTTATTAAAATTTCAAATACTTAAAGTGGCAATCAAAGGAATAATGTTTTTATTTTGTAATTGTTAATTTAATGTAATTTAATTGTACCGGTAATTGAGAGACTATACGAAGTTTACTATCTACCCACATGTCATGTACCTTGGTTGTTGTGTATCCGGGTTACACGCTTGAGGCCTCAACGTGTTGACTTGACCAAACTACATGGAATGTATATGTTAGCTACATTCCTTGTATCCTCTTTTCGTGTGCCTAAGATACTCTCTTAGGTCTTCAGCATGTATCTTGGTAGAATCACATAGCATGTACAATCTAACTACATGTCGTGTATCCCTTATGTCGTGTGTTCGTTGTTCTCACAAAATAGATCAGCATATATTTTAGATGTGATAAATGATGAAATATATATCATTGATATCATATACACATTGTGCATATCATAAATTCTATAGGATTTCAGTCTCATATGGTTTGACCATGTATAATGACTACACGAATTGTGTGATTTACATCGTTAACCCGTGAAGACTACACGACATGTATGCTATATACATGCCATGTAATCTAACATATCATATTCCAGGTTGTCCAGTAAACATGCAGAATGCACCACATTTAATAAATTCATGACATGTCATGTATCCCACTGCATAGCCAGGTGTAGCGTACTGGGGTACATGTTGTGTACTTCAGTTACACGTTGTGTAACCATGTCTTACCAACCAAAAATCTGGTAGTTCCCAATGGAATCTTTAATCATTCTTCATCTATTCTTAGATATTTAAAAAAATGAAACACTGAATGAACATGATTATATGTTGATGACATGTTAATTCAAAACATATTAAAAAATTAATAATATGAAATGAAAATTTAACTATGACTATGTATGGATCAACAATTAGATAAATAATTATAAATTTACACATGATCCCTATGATACCACTTGTAGGTTCTGGATGTAGTGGAATCTTACGGTGGAAGGTAATATATATATAATTTATTTTAATATTAAGTTTCCCAAAACCCCAAGTGAGGATCTTACACATTAAATTTATAATTAATTTATTTAATATCAAAAGAATTGAATACCTAATATAAGGATTCTTTCTTTGATGAAGATTTTGATTATTTGAAAACACCCTTTCGTTTTTCCTTTGTTGTGCTATGAGGATCCAAGGATAGAATCCATCTAGTGGTGATCTAAATGTGCTCCTTTGATCTCCAAGTAATGTTAATCGATCTTCAGGTGCTAGCGTAGTGAAGTGATTGTCTTGTATTATTATTTTTTTTGATCGCTTATCCTTCGATCTTGATGGAATCTATCTTGTGTTTCTTGTTCTTGAGAGGAACATATGGAGGGGAATTTGAGAGAAAGTTTTGTTGTGCACAATGATTCTCAAGTTTCTATTTTAGGATAAAATACACAATATACATAATAGTATATTTATAGAGCTAGGGTTTCGGTTAAAATAATTATTTAATCACATGTTTTCCCTTAAATAATATTATAATTCTTCATAAACCTCATGCCACATAATAATAATATTCATATTATTATTTTGTGGTGTGCACTAACTTGCACAATAATAAACATTATTTGACCAGCTTGTTAATTAAAATTTGTCACTAGAATCAATCTTGGTTCGTTCGAACTCCTCTGTCATTTATTTAACTCCCGAATAAATATTTTATTTAAATATTTTATTCATCATGAAAAAATTTTGATCAATAAAACATGAATAAAATTATCCCTCAATATTGTGAATAATATTTATTTAATTAATTAAATTAAAATATAACTTAATCGAGATCATCGGAAGCACTTAATATGTAACCTTATAGGATTCTTTCACATTAGTATTAAGTGGGATTACCTAAAGTCCAAGATTACTATCTAGAAATAGGTCAAGGCACCCAAGAGAAAGAACATAATGTATTGATGAAAAAAAACACATACAAATGTTCACTATGTAATATAACCCCTTTGTCGTAATATCTCATCAAGAAGGTTGCACATCTATGTCACTAACCTATTTACTCAAAACATATTTCTTTGACTATCTGAAATAAATATGTCATTTCACCATAGCCATGGAATTTAATTCCATGGTTATATTCCAATCAAAGGGGAGAGATATATACTTTCATAAATATAGAAGAGATAAATTTTTCCTCAATATATCCATTACTAACATGTCAATCATGATGCACTGATCGCGTTGTCAAGCGCGTTAAATTAGTTGTTTATTTTTAACTAGAATTTCTGCAGTATAGCAGCAACCCTAGGTCGTCTCTCGACGGATCCTTAGATCACTAATTTCAAAAGAAAGTTATAATTATGTAAACAAAATTTAAATTAAGTTAAGTGGTTTGGGGTTCTATGATTTTTAAATAGCAATTGAAACTATACTACTAAGTGAGAGAAACTGGTTGGAGAAATCGTGATCAACCCGGGTAAGTGTCCTTTGATGCTCAATCCGTCATCGCTCTCAAGGAAATGGGAAGGATCATTGATTCCTTGATTTTATACCCACTGAAACCAGTATTATGTGATTTCTTACTAGGTTACCACCAAGAATTTTATCTATCAACGTTATTGATTATCAGCGACCGCTCATAATCAATAAAACTATGTCGATGTAAGAACCGAACTCAATCAAGGCATCACATCAACAACGTGATGAGATGTCCAGATTTGGGTCTTTATAAAAATTGATCTCAATAAAAAAAACATGCATATTAATGGGTTATAATTTCTGGATATCATCAAACAAGTCAATTCAAAAGCAAACTCATGAAAGAGAAGAGGTGAGAAAAGAGGCAAACGCACTCAAATCATCACAAGATCTGGGTTATGCATGGAAGCAAGAGGATTCTTGTTCCTTTGATTTATATTTAATCATACCATAATAAAAATAAATTCATAAGGTAAAAATTAATAACAATAGACAACAAACCTGGAAATTAAATCACCTTACAAAGATTACAAATGTAGAGCTCGGGATTACAACAATGGACACCCCCCAAGTTGATCACTAAGAATCCTAGAAGTACATGAGGGAGAAGGGAACTAAAATAAATAAAATAAGCTCTACAATTCGACTCACCTTCACCCCTGGTCGTTCCACATGAGTTAATGGGGTTGATAGGTGTTTTTATGGACATACACATCACACTTTCCATAAAAGAAGTCAAGTGCCTAAGAGTATAGGTCACTATTCAGGGCAGACTTTTTACTCCATATTTATCCAGCTGTTTGACTGAATAAAACGCGTTAAAATGACTTGAAATTTGGTGTAGAGGTGGTACATCAAGTTATCTGTCCATGGGAGGTGGAATCAGTCCCATTGGATCTCCGAGGCCCGAGTTATGGCCCAAATAGATAAGGGTCAGCAAATATGGCTCGCCCAGAATTGTTTCACATTGTGGGCCTATTATGGGCCTTTAAATGGGAGAATTGGGCTCAATGGTCTTCTAGAGAAATTTATCCCACACAATGTTACATTCATACACCAATTTGTAGCCCAATTTATTGCAATTAGTATCCAAAGTATATATTTATGTTCACAAAAATGTTTGGGTCCTTGCGCAGTTTGGCCCGTTTTGCTTGATTTCCGTCGTAGGCTCTCCGAATCAACTCATCCTATAATATAAACTCTTAAACAAGTAATATTGACCTATTAAATAGTAATAAACATTATCTCATTGAATCAAACAGTAAGTTCAATTTATTATTATATTTGGAATATTCATTACAAAACTAGTTTAAAACAGCGGTGTAAGGGTGGAATAAAACAGTGAATCGTGGTACAATCACACCCCCACACCAAAACATTTGCACTCCTAGGAAAAGTCAAATATCCCAATAAAATATTGCATATATAAATATTTCCCAAATCATGAATATTTATCATTTGAAGAAATTTTATTTAATGTAAAGTGATCAATGCACGAACCACACCAAGGAGTTCTTCTTAATGAAAATAGAAAAAGATGTCTCATAAATCATATCATAGAAAAATTCAAAAAGATTCATGATACGAAATTGAGCAAGGAATTTAAAATTCAACCATTACACTAACTCTCCACATGTGTGTGTGTGTGAAAACCATTCCATTCTATTCTTTCCACTTTTTATCAAATAAATATAGGTTATTTTAACATTATTCAGCTTTAAATGATTTTTCACCGAACCTGTCCTAAATCCTTTGCAATAATATTTCAAGACCCACTCACTTATGCATTCCCAGAATTCAAACCATAAGCTCCTAACCTAGATATCCCCATATGTTTCACATTTCATCACTCCCCTTATTTATTATATTTTTTTTTTTTTTGAAGTTGCAATTGGAACAAATCTCACACTCATCTCCCAACCCCTGATTGATCTCCTCACAATACTAATTGCAATAGTTATAACAAGATCAAAGGTTGAGGAGGAGTGGTTTTTGACCTGCCCAAGACACAACCATTTTTTTAGGGCGTACAACAGTCGTACATTAGGTACACACGCATAGGTCAATCTGGTACAGTAATGAAACAGATCAGATAAGGAACAAATGTATGGAAATATCATTTAAAGCTGAAAAATATTAACCCAAAATATATTTACCTTATATTAAGTAATAAATATTCACACTTTTTGGTTTGGTGCAAAAATTTGTGGAGATATTAGTGACACATTTTTCCCAAAAACTACACACACAATGGGCATCAATCATCTCAAAGGTTTCACATAGATATGACCATTTATATCATTGACAGAAAACCAATTCACTAAAAATCATCCCCTGATGTTAAATTCATACAAATACTCTTTTTAGCCTTCGTTATGGTATTTTTACTTTCCCCACTTTATGGTCGCCAAATCATGGAACTTCGAAATTGTTGATGGGGAAAAATGAAAATACTATAAAGAAGGCCAAAAAGAGAAAACAAAAGGAGAAAACAATGAAAATTCCTAACTAACCTAGGAATGTATCCACCCCCCCACACCTAGATAATGCAGTGTCCTCACTGAAATAATTGATAATGTGAGAAGGAAGGATAAAACCTGGTGTGTTTTATTGGTATGATGCGTCGAGAAGGTGGATTTCCTCCACCAGATTCATCGAAAAATCCACATAGAAGTGTTTAAGTCGATGCCCATTGACGGTAAGACTTCGTCCACTCTGCTCATGCAAAACCTGTATTACACCAAAAGGGTAAATATTAGTAACAGTATAAGGACCGATCCATTGGGAATGAATCTTACCTGGGTGGAGCTTAAGCCTGGAATTGTACATGAGGACCTTCTCACCAATATGGAACTTCCACTGGTGAATCATGCTATCATGAATAGCCTTTGTCTTCACTTTATAGATTCGGTAGTTTTCATATGAATCACGTCGAATTTCTTCCAACTCTTGAATCTACAGCTTTCTTTGCTCACCTGCATCAGAAAGGTTCATATTACATTGTTTAATAGCCCAATATGCATGGTGTTCTACCTCCATTAGCAGGTGAAAAGCCTTTCCAAACACAATTCTGTATGGTGACATTCCGATTGGGGTTTTAAAAGTTGTACGGTGCACCCAAAGTGCATCATCCAAGCGCAAACTCTAATCTTTCCTATTGAGTTGTATCGTTTTTTCCAAAATTCGTTTAACTTCCTGATTTGATATTTCTGCTTGTCCATTAGTTTGGGGGTGATATACAGTGGAGACTTTATGATCAACCCCATACTTATGAAGTAAATTTTTCATGTTGTGATTGCAAAAATGTGAACCCTGGTCACTAATGATGAATCTTGGTAAACCAAACCTACTGAAAATTTGGGACCTCACAAAATCAACAACCAATTGAGAGTCATCGGTCCTGGTGGACTTTGCTTCCACCCATTTAGATACATAGTCAACAGCCAATAAGATGTATACAAATCCAAATTAATTTGGAAAAGGCCCCATGAAGTCAATGCCCCATGCATCGAAAATCTCACAAAATAACATGGGTTGTTGGGGAATTTCATTCCTCTTGGAGATATTCCCTGTGAATTGACAACGACTACATGACTTTCAAAATCTATGGGCATACCTATACAATTTTGGCTAATAAATTCCTGAGTCAAGGACCTTTAGAGCTGTACGTTGAGAGCCAAAGTGGCCCCCACATGCCAAGGTGTGGCAGAAGGTCAAAACAGAGGTGAACTCATGGTCAGGGACACACCTACGAACAACCTGGTCACTACAGATCCTCCAAAAATATGGGTCATCCCAAATGTACCATCGAGAATCATGTTTAAGTCTCTGGGATTGTGAAGTGCTAAAATCAGTGGGGACCCTAGTTGTTGCTAGAAAATTCACAATGTTCGCATACCAGGGGGTAAGGTCCACAACATCACAAAGGTTCTCATGAGGGAAGAATTCTCAAATGGGTAGGGGTGAGTCAACATGATGGTCCAATGGTGGGGAAATCCTACTAATGTGGTCAGCTACCACATTCTCCACCCCTCTATTATCTCTAATCTCAAGGTTAAACTCCTGGAGGAGGAGCATCCATCGAATGAGGTGGGGTTTGGCTTCAGGTTTCTTTAGGAGGAAACGAAGGGCATCATGATCAGAGAACACAATCACTTTTGACCCAAGAAGATATGAACAGAATTTTTCCAAGGCAAACACAATAGAAAGGAGTTGTTTTTATGTGGTTGTGTAGTTTACCTGGGCAGGGTCAAGGGTATGCGAGGAATATGCAATGA
Source organism: Viscum album (assembly GCA_963277665.1). NCBI lineage: Eukaryota > Viridiplantae > Streptophyta > Magnoliopsida > Santalales > Viscaceae > Viscum > Viscum album. Next base: position 180,622,672 of record OY728130.1, read on the forward strand.
CATGAGGGGACTTCTCAACCCTTTGTGATAAAACTGCCCCAACTGCAAAGTTAGAGGCATCACACATAAGTTCAAAGGGCAGATCCCACCTTGGTGGTTGGATTATGGGAGGTGATGTGAGACTCATTTTTAGTGAATTGAAAGCATCCTCACAATTTTTATCAAAAAAAAATTCAGAATCCTTTTGTAATAACCAAGATAAGGGAAGTATGATCTTACTAAAGTCTTTAATGAATCGGCGGTAAAAACCAGCATGACCCAAGAATGATCTCACCTCACGAACACATTTTGGAAATGGAAGGGTTGAAATTAATTCAATTTTATATTTATCAACTTGAATTCCCTTATTTGATATGACATGCCCAAGAACTATCCCCCGATCAACCATAAAATGGCATTTCTCAAAATTTAAAACAAGATCTTTTTCAATGAAGCGGCGGAGGACAGAACCTAGGTGTTCCAAAAAATCATCAAAAGAAGATCCATATACCGTGAAATCATCCATAAATACTTCCATACAACTCTCAAGGTACTCAGAAAAAATACTCAACATACATCGCTGAAAAGTACCAGGAGCATTAAAAAGACCGAATGGCATCCTTTTGTATGAAAATGTGCCAAATGGATAGGTAAATGTGGTCTTTTCTTGATCCTCATGGGCTATATGGATTTGGAAATAACCCGAATAGCCATCAAGGAAACAATAATGGGACTTACCAGCCAATCGTTCTAACATTTGGTCAATGAAAGGTAATGGAAAGTGGTCCTTCCATGTGGCTTGATTCAGTCGATGGTGGTCAATACAGACTCGCCAACTGTTTTGCAAACGCATTGGAACCAATTCATTCATTTCATTTGACACAACTGTTATTCCTGTTTTTTTAGGCACAATTTGAACTAGGCTAACCCATTTACTATCAGATATAGGATAAATGATCCCAGCAGTAAGTAATTTACTGACTTCCAATTTTACCACTTCAAGGAGAGTGGGATTCAACCGGCGTTGAGCCTGCCTTACAGGCTTAGCCTCATCATCCAAAAGTATATGGTGCATACAAATAGATGGGATAATCCCAGGAATATCAGCCAATGTCCATCCTATTTTCTTTTTACACTCCCTCAAAAGTTTGAGCAATTTCGATTCCTGTTGTGGAGAGAGGTTATTGGAAATAATGATGGGCAATTGGTCAATACCCTCAAGATAGGCATATTTTAAATTTGATGGAAGTGGTTTTAATTCCAACACCAGGGGTTTTTTTATTGAGGGAGTGGATTTAGGGGGATTGAGTTCCATGAAACTATCTATCTGCTCATGTTTATTCTCAAAGGAAAGATAATCTATTGAAATGAGATTTGTATAATCATCGATAGTCAAGGTTACCTCAGAATAAACGCACTCATCAATTAAAGCACAAAATTTACATTTTTCTAAACCCACACAACATTCAAAAGAAGAACCAAAACTCAAATCATCCATGGGTGAATAAGAGGAAAATAAATCAGAGGATGGGTCAAGGATAGAATTTTGTGTGTGTTTGTCGTTAGAGAGCACCTCCATCAAATAGATAGGAAGAGTGGAGTTCTCTTCAACGGGGTGTTTTATAGCCTCAAGGGTGTTAAAACTTACCTTTTCTCCACCAAAATCCATGGACAACATACCATTGCGAATGTTGATGATCATCTTTGCTGTTTTGAGGAATGGCCTCCCAGGTATGAGAGGGGCATGTCCTTGGGTTCGGGTATATTCCATCTCAAGAATGTAAAAGTCTGCAGGGAAGATGAGATTCTTAACTTTTATGAGGACATCCTCAACCACTCCTAATGGGTGTGTTTTGCTTCGGTTGGAAATTTGCACGAAAATGCCTGTTGGTTGAAGATTTCCAACCTGCAAAGAAGTATACATAGAGTGAGGCATTACATTAATATAGGCACCTAAATCTATCATAGCATCAGAAAATAAGGTCTCCCCTATGGTACAAGGTATCGTGAATGTGCCCGGATCCTTGAATTTGTTTGGAATTGCTAGTTGAATCAATGCTGAGACATTCCTACCCAAGTTAACTCTCTCATTCCCCTTCAGTATCCTTCTATGGGTGCAAATCTCTTTAAGAAATTTGGAATATCGAGGGATTTGCTTAACTACATCCAATAGAGGAATGTTAACTTGAACTTTTTTAAATGTATCCATTATTTCTTTATCAATCTCATTATCAAAATTCTTCTTAGATTTAGAGAGTCTTTGAGGGAAAGGAATAGGAATGGATTGTTCATTTGAATCATCAATGACTATTCAATTACCATTTTTGTCTTGTTTTTCTTTACATTAAGTTTTTGATGGTTGGGAAAGAGATTTTTCATGAGGGGGACATACCTGATGTGCAGAAACAGTAGAAGGAGAAACTTCTTTACCACTACTAAGGGTAACTGCACATATGTTACCTTTGTCCTTCGGATTGGAAATGGGTTGGGATGGTAGTTGCCCAGAACCTTGCATCTTAAGCTCACCGATGGTGTTTTCCAATTGCCCCACTTGAGTTCGTAGGTCTTGAATTGCTGATTGTGTGTTCTGTTGGAACTGGAGGTTCTGGGTTGCCATTTTTTTCACCATGTCCTCGAGGCTTGGTTCAGATTTAGGAGGAGGATGATGATTGTTTTGAGAAGTTTAAGGATAATAAGGTTGCATACCTTGGCCTTGTTGATACCAATTCTGCTTGGGTAGCTTGAGTTTCCTCCTTGTTGGTATTGGGGTTGTGCTTTCCACCCTAGATTTGGATTTGGCCTGAATTGTTCTTGCTTGAAGGGAGGTTCTTATTAGAATGGACGCCCTGGGAACACAACTGCACAAGACTCAGATGAATCTTGAAGTTGTGGGCACAGGTCAGAAAAATGAGTGTTATCAGAACAAATCCCACAATGTAATGGAATAAAAGTAGAGTGTGAGTTACCTTGTGCTTGATATAATTGCCTTAGAAGGGTATGCATCTCATCAAGTTTATTATATACCTTTTGTTCTAGGGATGAATGAATTACCTCATGAACTCCTCGGGTTGGTGCAATATCTCACCTACCAAATTGTTGTGCATTTTGAGCCATGTTGGCTATTAAGTCACAAGCGGTAGAAGGTGTTTTGTCAACTAGGGCACCACTAGCTGCAGCATCAATCATTCCACGATCCATGGGGATAAGTACCTCATAGAATTATTGGATTAGTAGTTTTTCACTAATATGGTGGTGGGGGTATCTTGAACAAAGTCTTTTTAATCTCTCCCAGTATTCATGAAGGGTCTCTCCTTGTAACTGCCTAATGCCACAAATTTCTTTCCTAATTGAAGCAGTTCGGGAGGCAGGGAAGAACTTATCTAGAACGAGTCTTTTTAGGTCATTCCAGCCCCCAATTGTCGAAGGCAAATAGTATAGACAATCTTTGGATACACCGTCAAGGGAGAAAGGGAAGGTCCTAAACTTGATTAAGTCCTCAGACACATTTTGAGGTTTCATGGTTGAGTACACTATGTGAAATTATTTGATATGTTTGTGAGGGTCCTCACCAGGAAGACCATGGAATTTTGGAAGGAGGTGTATGAGGCCTAATATTAGCTCAAAATTGGCCGCTTCCTTAGGATATTGGATGTACGCAGGTTGGTACTCCACATCCGGGGTGGTCAGTTCTTTTAATGTTCTGTTATTTGCATCCATGATCTCTGAGGTTTGATTTGGTTCAATTTTTGATTGGTTTTGGAACACTTGAGTTTTCACAAGGGGTTCCTCAATGTTACTTGATTGACCTTCTATATATGCCTTTATTGGGTGTGAAGGGACTTTTCAATTTCAGGATCAAATTCAAGTAGTGTTTCTTTACCAGATCTTGTCATGCAACAATGATGTCCAATTTGATTGATTGATTTTTTTTTTGTGTTTTTTTTTTATTTGATATGGATAAAAACACTTAAGAAGGGTGAAAGAATAATATAATGTTATAAAATATAATTATAGAGAGATTTGGAGAAGAAGAGAGAGAGAGAGATAGAGAGAGATAAAGAACACACAAAAAACAACCAAAAATAAAGACAAAACCGAAAACAAAAACAATCAAATGGGGGTGGGGTATTTAAAGAAGTACTAATTAATAAGTAAAATAACTAAATATAAGGAAATAAAGAAAAAAATGATCTTGGCTCCCCAGAAACGGCGCTAAAATTTGATCGCGTTGTCGAGCGCGTCAAATTAGTTGTTTATTTTTAACTAGAATTTCTGCAGTATAGCAGCAACCCTAGGTCGTCTCTCGACGGAGCCTTAGATCACTAATTTCAAAAGAAGGTTATAATTATGTTAAAAAAAATTGAAATTAAGTTAATTGGTTGGGGGTTCTATGATTTTTAAATAGCAATTGAAACTATACTACTAAGTGAGAGAAACTGGTTGGAGAAATCGTGATCAACCCAAGTAAGTGTCCCTTGATGCTCAATCCGTCATCGCTCTCAAGGGAATGGGAAGGATCATTGATTACTTGATTTTATACCCACTGAAACCAGTATTATGTGAGTTCTTACTAGGTTACCACCTAGAATTTGATCGATCAACGTTATTGATTATCGGCGACCGCTCATAATCAATAAAACTATGTCGATGTAAGAACCGAACTCAATCAAGGCATCACATCAAAAACGTGATGAGATGTCCAGATTTGGGTCTTTATCAAAATTGATCTCAATACAAAAACATGCATATTCATGGGTTATAAATTCTAGATATCATCAAACAAGTAAATTCAAAAGCAAACTCATGAAAGAGAAGAGGTGAGAAAAGAGGCAAACGCACTCAAATCATCACAAGATCCGGGTTATGCATGGAAGCACGAGGATTATTGTTCCTTTGATTTATATTTAATCATACCAAAATAAATACAAATTAATAAGGTAAAAATTAAGAACAATATACAAAAAAACTGGAAATTAAATCACCTTACGAAGATTACAAATGTAGAGCTCGGGATTACAACAATGGACACCCCCCAAGTTGATCACTAAGAAGCTTAGAAGTACATGAGGGAGAAGGGAACTAAAATAAATGAAATAATCTCTCCAATTCGACTCATCTTTACCCCAGGTCTTTCCACATGATAGAATGGGGTGAGAGGTGTTTTTATGGACATACACATCACACTTTCCACAAAAGAAGTCAAGTGCCTAAGAGTCTAGGTCACTATTCAGGGAAGAATTTTTACTCCATATTTATCTGGATGTTTGACTAACCAAAATGCGTTCAAATGACTTAAAATTAGGGGGAGAGGTGGGCCATAAAGTTATCTGTCCATGAGAGGTTGAATAAGCCCCATTGGATCTCTGAGGCCCGATTTATGGCCCAAATACAGAAGGGTCATCAAATCTGGCTCGCCCATAATTGTTTCACATTGTGGGCCTATTATGGGACTTTAAATGGGAGAATTGGGCTCCATGGTCTTCCAGAGAAATGTATCCCACACAATGTTACATTCATACACCAATTTTTAGCCCAATTTAATGTACTTAGTATCCACAGTATATATTTATTTCCACAAAAATGTTTGGGCCCTTGCGCAGTTTGGCCCGTTTTGCTTGATTTCCGTCGTGGGATCTCTGAATCACCTCCTCCTATAATATAAACACTTAAACAAGTAAGATTGCCCTATTAAATAGTAATAAACATTATCTCATTGAATCAAAAAGTAAGTTCAATTTATTATTATATTTGGAATATTCATTACAAAACTAGTTTAAAACAGCGGTGTAAGGGTGGAATAAAACAGTGAATCGTGGTACGATCACACCCCCACACCAAAACATTTGCACTCCTAGGAAAATTCACATATCCCAATAAAATATTGCATATATAAATATTTCCCACATCATGAAGATTTATCATTTGAATAAATTTTATTTAATGTAAAGTGATCAATGCATGAACCACACCAAGGAGTTCTTCTTAATGAAAATAGAAAAAGATGTCTCATAAATCATATCATAGAAAAATTAAAAAAGATTCATGATACCAAATTGAGAAAGGAATTCAAAAGTCAACCATTACACTAACTCTCCACGTGTGTGTGTGAAAACCATTCCATGCTATTCTTTCCACTTTTTATCAAATAAATATAGGTTATTTTAACATTATTCAGCTTTAAATGATTTTTCACCAAACCTGTCCTACATCCTTTGCAATAATATTTCAAGACCCACTCAATTAAGCATTCCCAGAAGTCAAACCATAAGCTACCGACCTAGATATCCCCATATGTTGCACATTTCATCACTCCCCTCATTTATTATATTTTTTTTTTGAAGTTGCAATTGGAACAAATCTCACACTCATCTCTCAACCCCTGTTTGATCTCCTAACGACACTAATTGCAATAGTTATAACAAGATAAAAGGTTGAGGAGGAGTGGTTTTTGACCTACCCAAGACACAACCAATTTTTTTTTTGAGGGCGTACAACAGTCGGACATTAGGTACACACGCATAGGTCAATCTGGTACAGTAATGAAACAGATCGGATAAGGAATGGACGTATGGAAATATCATTTAAAGCTGAAAAATATTAACCCAACATATATTTACCTTATATTAAGTAAGAAATATTCAAACTTTGTGGTTTGGTGAAAACATTTTTGGAGATATTAGTGACACAGTTTTCCCAAAAACTACTCACACAATGGGAATCAATCATCTCAAAGGTTTCACATAGATACGACCATTTATATCATTGACAGAAAACCAATTTACTAAAAATCACCCCCTGATGTTAAATTTATACAAATACTCTTTTTAGCCTTCGTTATGGTATTTTTAATTTCCCCACTTTATGGTCGCCAAATCATGGAACTTCGAAATTGTTGATGGGGAAAAATGAAAATACCATAAAGAAGGCCAAAAAGAGAAAACAAAAGGAGAAAACAATGAAAATTCCTAACTAACCCAGGAATATATCCACCCCCCCCCCCCCCCCCACACACACACCTAGAGTATGCAGTGTCCTCACTGAAATAATTGAGAATGTGAGAAGGAAGGATAAAACCTGGTGTGTTTTATTGGTATGATGCGTCGAGAAGGTGGATTTCCTCCACCAGATTCTTCGAAAAATCCTCATAGAAGTGTTTAATTCGCCGCCCATTGACGGTAAGACTTCATCCACTATGCTCATGCAAAACCTGTATTGCACCAAAAAGGAAAATATTAGTAATAGTATAAGGACAGAGCCATCGGGAACGAAGCTTACCTGGGTGGAGATTAAGCCTAGAATTGTACATGAGGACCTTATCACCAATATGGAACTTCCACTAGTGAATCATGATATCATGAATAGCCTTTGTCTTCTCTTTATAGATTCGGGAGTTTTTATATGTATCACGTCGAATTTCTTCTAATTCTTGAATATGCATCTTTCTTTTCTCACTTGCATCTGAAAGGTTCATATTACATTGTTTAACAGTCCAATATGCACGGTGTTCTACCTACACTGGGAGGTGACAAGACTTTCTAAACACAATTCTTTATGGTGACATTCCGATTGGGGTTTTAAAATTTGTATGGTACGCCCAAAGTGCATCATCCAAGCGCAAACTCCAATCTTTCCTATTGGGTTATACCGTTTTTTCCAAGATTCGTTTAACTTCTCGATTTGATATTTCTGCTTGTCCATTAGTTTTGGGGTGATATGTAGTGGAGACTTTATGATCAACCCCATACTTATAAAGCAAATTTTTCATGTTGCGATTGCAAAAATGTGAACCATGATCACTAATGATGAATCTTGGTAAACCAAACCTACTGAAAATTTGGGACCTCACAAAATCAACAACCACTCGAGAGTCATCAGTCCTGGTGGCCTTTGCTTACACCCATTTAGATACATAGTCAACATCCAATAAGATGTATACAAAGACAAATGAATTTGGAAAAGGCCCCATGAAGTCAATCCCCCATGCATCGAAAATATCACAAAATAACATGGGATGTTGGGGCATTTCATTCCTCTTGGAGATATTCCCTGTGAATTGACAATGACTACATGACTTGAAAAATCTATGGGCATCCCTATACATTTTTGGCCAATAAAGTCCTGAGTCAAGGACCTTTCGAGCTATACGTTGAGAGCCAAAGTGGCCCCCACATTCCAAGGTGTGGAAGAAGGTCAAAACAAAGGTGAACTCACGGTCAGGGACACACCTACGAAGAACCTGGTCACTACAGATCCTCCACAAATATGGGTCATCCCAAATGTACCATCGAGAATCATGTTTAAGTCTCTGGGATTGTGAAGTGCTAAAATCAGTGGGGACCCTAGATGTTGCTAGAAAATTCACAATGTCCGCATACCAGGGGGTAAGGTCCACAACATCACAAAGGTTCTCATGAGGGAAGAATTCTACAATGGGTAGGGGTGAGTCAACATGATGGTCCAATGGTGGGTAAATCCTACTAATGTGGTAAGCTACCAAATTCTCCACCCCTCTCTTATCTCTAATCTCAAGGTCAAGCTCCTGGAGGAGGAGAATCCATTGAATGAGGTGGGGTTTGGCTTCAGGTTTCTTTAGGAGGAAATGAAGGGCAGCATGATCAGAGAACACAATCACTTTTGACCCAAGAAGATATGAACAGAATTTTTCCAAGGCAAACACAATAGAAAGGAGTTATTTTTCTGTGGTTGTGTAGTTTACCTGGGCAGGGTCAAGGGTACGCGAGGCATATGAAATGACATGAGGGGACTTCTCAACCCTTTGTGATAAAACTGCCCCAACTGCAAAGTTAGAGGCATCACACATAAGTTTGAAGGGCAGATCCCACCTTGGTGGTTGGATTATGAGAGGTGATGTGAGACTCATTTTTAGTGAATTGAAATCATCCTCACAATTTTTATCAAAAACAAATTCAGAATCCTTTTGTAATAACTGAGATAAGGGAAGTGCGATCTTACTAAAATCTTTAATGAATCGGTGGTAAAAACCAGCATGACCCAAGAATGATCGCACCTCACGAACACATTTTGGAAATGGAAGGGTTGAAATTAATTCAATTTTAGATTTATCAACTTGAATTCCCTTATTTGATATTACATGACCAAGAATTATCCCCCACTCAACCATAAAATGGAATTTCTCAAAATTTAAAACAAGATGTTTTTCAATGCATCAGCAGAGGACAGAACCCAGATGTTCCAAACAATCATAAAAAGAAGATCCATATACTGTGAAATCATCCATAAATACTTCCATACAACTCTCAAGGTACTTAGAAAAAATACTCAACATACATCGCTGAAAAGTACCAGGAGCATTAAAAAGACCGAATGGAATCCTTATGTATGCAAATGTGCCAAATGGATCGGTAAATATGGTCTTTTCTTGATCCTTAGGGGCTATATGGATTTGGAAATAACCCAAATAGCCATTAAGGAAAAAATAATGGGACTTACCAGCCAATCATTCTAACATTTGTTCAATGAAAGGTAATGGAAAGTGTTCCTTCCGCGTGGTTTGATTCAGTCGACGGTAGTCAATACAGACTCGCCAACTGTTTTGCACACACATTGGAACCAATTAATTCTTTTCATTTGAAACAACTGTTATTCCTATTTTTTAGGCACAATTTGAACTGGGATAACCCATTTACTAGCAGACATAGGATAAATGATCCCAGAAGTAAGTAATTTACTGACTTTCAATTTTACCACTTCAAGGAGAGTGGGATTAAACCGGCGTTGAGCCTGCCTTACGGGCTTAACCTCATCATCCAAAAGTATATGGTGCATACAAATAGATGGGCTAATCCCGGTAATATCATCCAATGTCCATCCTATTGCCTTTTTCCACTCCCTCAAAAGTTTGAGCAGTTTCGATTCCTGTTGTGGAGAAAGGTTATTGGCAATAATGACGGGGAATTGGTCAATACCCTCAAGATAGGCATATTTTAAATTTGATGGTAGTGGTTTCAATTCTAACACCGGGGGTTTTTTTATTGAGGGTGTGGATTTAGGGGGATTGAGGTCCATGAAACTAACTATCAGCTCATGTTTATTCTCAAAGGAAAGAGAATCTATTGAAATGAGATTTACAGAATCATCGATAGTCATGGGTACCTCATAATAAACACACTCATCAATTAAAGCACAAAATTTACATTTTTCTGAACCCACACAACATTCAAAAGAAGAACCAAAACTCAAATCATCCATGGGTGAATAAGAGGAAAATAAATCAAAGGATGGGTCAAGGATAGAATTTTGTGTGTGTTTGTCGTTAGAGAGAACCTCCATCGAATAGATATGAAGAGTGGAGTGCTCTTCAAAGGGGTGTTTCATAGCCTCAAGGATGTTAAAACTTACCTTTTATCCACCAAAATCCATGGACAACATACCATTGTGAACGTTGATGATCGTCTTCACTGTTTTGAGGAATGGCCTCCCAGGTATGAGAGGGGCATGTCCTTGGGTTTGGGTATCTTCCATCTCAAGAATGTAAAAGTCTGCAGGGAAGATGATATTCTTAACTTTTACGAGGACATCCTCAACCACTCCTAATTGGTGTAGTGTGCTTCGGTTGGAAAGTTGCACGACAATGCCTATTGGTTGAAGCTTTCCAACCTACAAATAAGTATACATGGAGTGAGACATTTCATTAATAGAGGCACCTAAATATAGCATAGCATCAGAAAAGAAGGTATCTCCTATGGTACAAGGTATCGTGAATGTGCCTGGATCCTTGAATTTGGTTGGAATTGCTGGTTGAATCAAGGCCAAGACATTCCTACCCAAGTTGACTCTCTCATTCCCCTTCAGTCTCCTTCTATGGGTGAAAATCTCTTTATGAAATTTGGAATATCGAGGGATTTGCTTAACTACATCCAATAGAGGAATGTTAACTTGAACTTTTTTAAATGTATCCATTATTTCTTTATCAATATCATTATCAAAATTCTTATTATATTTAGAGAGTCTTTGAGGGAAAGGTAGAGGAATGGATTGTTCATTTGAATCATCAATGACTATTCAATTACCATTTTTGTCTTTTTTTTTCTTTACATGAAGTTTTTGATGGTTGGGAAAGAGATTTTTCATGAGAAGGACATACCTGATGTGCAGAATCAGTAGAAGGAGAAACTTTTTTACCACTACAAATTGTAACTGCACATACATTACCTTTGTCCTTCGGATTGGCAATGGGTTGGGATGGTAGTTGCTCAGAACCTTGCATCTTAATCTCACTGATGGTGTTTGCCAATTGCCCCACTTGAGTTCGCAGGTCTTGAATTACTAATTGTGTGGTCTGTTGGAACTGGAGGTTCTGGGTTGTCATTTTTTTCACCATGTCCTCGAGGCTTGGTTCAGATTTGGGAGGAGGAGGATGATTGTTTTGAGAAGTTGAATGATAATAAGGTTGCATACCTTGGCCTTGTTGATACCAATTTTGCTTGGGGTAGCTTGAGTTTCCTCCTTGTCGGTATTGGGGTTGTTCTTGCCACCCTGGATTTAGATTTGGCCTGAATTGTTCTTGCTTGAAGGGAGGTGTTTGTTGGAATGGATGCCCTGGGAACACAGCTGCACAAGACTCAGATTAATCTTGAATTTGTGGGCACTGGTTAGAAAAATGAGTGTTATCAGAACAAATCCCACAATGTAATGGAATAGAAGTAGAGTGTGAGTTACCGTGTTCTTGAGATAATTTCCTTAGAAGGTTATGCATATCATCAAGTTTATTATCTACCTTTTGTTCAAGGGATGAATGACTTACTTCATGAACTCCTCGGGTTGGTTCAATATCTCGTGTACCAAATTGTTGTGCATTTTTAGCCATGTTGGCTATTAAGTCACGAGCGGCAGAAGGAGTTTTGTCAACTAGGGCACCACCAGCTGTTGGATCAATCATTCCATGATCCATGGGGATAATTCCCTCATAGAAGTATTGGATTAGTATTTGTTCACTAATCTGGTGGTGGGGGCAGCTGGAACAAAGTCTTTTGAATCTCTCCCAGTATTCATGAAGGGTCTCTCCTTGTAACTGCCTAATGCCACAAATTTCTTTTCTAATTGAAGCAGTTCGGGAGGCAGGGAAGAACTTCTCTAGAAAGAGTCTTTTTAGGTCATTCCAGCCCCCAATTGTCGAAGGCAAATAGTATAGCCAATCTTTGTCTACACCATCAAGGGAGAAAGGGAAGGCCCTAAACTTGATTAAGTCCTCAGACACATTTTGGGGTTTCATGGTGGAGCACACTATGTGAAATTATTTGAGATGTTTGTGAGGGTCCTCACCAGGAAGACCATGGAATTTTTGAATGATGTGGATGAGGCCTGATATTAGCTCAAAATTGGATGCTTCCTCAGGATAATGTATGTACGCAGGTTGGTACTCCACATCCGGGGTGGTCAATTCTTTTAATGTTCTGTTATTTGCAGCCATGATCTCTGAGGTTTGATTTGGTTCAATTTTTGATTGGTTTTGGAACACTTGAGGTTTCACAAGGGGTTCCTCGGTGTTACTTGATTGACCTTATCTAGATTCCTTTATTTGTGTGTGAAGTGAATTTTTAATTTCAGGATCAAATTCAAGTAGTGTTTCTTTACCAGATCTTGTCATGCAACAATGATGTCCAGTTTGATTGATTGATTTTTTTTTGTGTTTTTTTTTTTTGATTTGAGATGGATAAAAAACTTAAGAAGGGTGAAAGAATAATATAATGTTATAAAATAGAATTAGAGAGGGATATGAAGAATAATAGAGAGAGATATAGAGAGAGATAAATAACACACCAAAAACAACCAAAAATAAAGACAAAACCCAAAACAAAAACAATAAAATGGGGGTGGGTATTTAAAGGAGTACTAATTAAGAAGCAAAATAACTAAATAAAAGTAAATAAAGAAAAAAAAATGATCTTGGATCCCCAGAAACGGCGCCAAAATTTGATTGCATTGTCGAGCGCGTCAAATTAGTTGTTTATTTTTAACTAGAATTTCTACAGTATAGCAGCAACCCTAGGTCATCTCTTGACGGAGCATTAGATCACTAATTTCAAAACAAGGTTATAATTATTTTAAAAAAATTGAAATTAAGTTAAGTGGTTGGGGGTTCTATGATTTTTAAATAGCAATTGAAACTATACTACTAAGTGAGAGAAACTGGTTGGAGAAATCGTGATCAACCCGGGTAAGTGTCCCTTGATGCTCAATCCGTCATCGCTCTCAAGGGAATGGGAAGGATCATTGATTCCTTGATTTTATACCCACTGAAACCAGTAGTATGTGAGTTATTACTAGGTTACCATCTAGAATTTTATCGATCAACGTTATTGATTATCGGCGACCGCTCATAATCAATAAAACTATGTCGATGTAAGAACCAAACTCAATCAAGGCATCACATAAACAACGTGATGAGATTTCCAGATTTGGGTCTTTATCAAAATTGATCTCAATACAAAAACATGCATATTAATGTGTTATAACTTATAGATATCATCAAACAAGTCAATTCAAAAGCAAACTCATGAAAGAGAAGAGGTGAGGAAAGAGGCAAACGCACTCAAATCATCACAAGATCCGGGTTATGCATGGAAGCATGAGGATTATTGTTCCTTTGATTTATATTTAATCATACCAGAATAAACACAAAATCATAAGGTAAAAATTAATAACAATAGACAAAAACCTGGAAATTAAATCACCTTACGAAGATTACAAATGTAGAGCTCGGGATTACAACAATAGACACCCCCCAAGTTGATCACTAAGAAGCTTAGAAGTACATGAGGGAGAAGGGAACTAAAATAAATGAAATAAGCTCTCCAATTCGACTCACCTTTACCCATGTTATTTTCACATGAGATAATGGGGGTGAGAGGTGTTTTTATGGACATACACATCACAATTTCCAAAAAAGAAGTCAAGTGCCTACGAGTCTAGGTCACTATTCAGGGCAGACTTTTTACTCCATCTTTATCTGGCTAGTTGACTGACTAAAACGCGTTTAAATGACTTGAAATTCGGTGGAGAGGTGTACCATAAAGTTATATGTCCATGGGAGGTTGAATAATCCCTATTGGATCTCCGAGTCCCGATTTATGGCCCAAATACATAAGGGTCATCAAATCTGGCTCGCCCAGAATTGTTTCACATTGTGGGCCTATTATGGGCCTTTAAATGGGCGAATTGGGATCCATGGTCTTCTAGAGAAATGTATCCAACACAATGTTACATTAATAAACCAATTTTTATCCCAATTTAATGCACATAGTATCCATAGTATATATTTATGTCCACAAAAATGTTTGGGCCCTTGCGCAGTTTGACCCATTTTGCTTGATTTCCGTCATGGGCTCTCCGAATCACCTCCTCCTATAATATAAACACTTAAACAAGTAAGATCGCCCTATTAAATAGTAATAAACATCATCTCATTGAATCAAATAATAAGTTCAATTTATTATTATATTTGGAATATTCATTACAAAACTAGTTTAAAACAGCGGTGTAAGGGTGGAATAAAACAGTGAATCATGGTACGATCATGTACCCAATGTACCCTACCTCATCACGAATATATGGTGTCTTGGTTTTCATCATAAAATATAAGTTCATGAGTCATGAAATACATTAATGATAATATTAAAGTCTAAGGACCATTACACATGCTCACAAATAGGAATATCTGATGACACCAAAATATGCATAATTGCTACTGGTGGGTTTGTTCTCATAATATCCCATATTAGATATTACCAAGTGAAAACTTCATGAGAAGAATCTGCATCCACTTATGAGTACTCACACCTATAATTCTATATAATTTTTGTCCCATCATAGTGTGTTATCCGACCATAGAACTATATTTAAGAATATCATCATAGAAATTCAAAGTTCTCATCATAGCGGGGAACTGTTATGACCTTATCAATGTGATGTATACTCTAGGAAATTATTACATTAGAGTCATGAATAATAATGAACAATATGTAATAATAAGTTTTATTAATATTTAATACATCAAATATACATGTAATCAAAGTACAAATAGTTGGTCTTAGAACACGAAATCCAATAGAAACTTAATAAATGGAACATTTGTATTTTTAGGATATATTGTCCAAAATATTAATAGATCAAAAGAACCTTTGTTTTATCCTAAATAGGTTAATATTGATCAAAAATTCAGTGAAAAAAAAATGAGTTTTATGAATTAGTTGAAGATGGAAAAATAATTGTATGAAGGGTGTGCCAAGTATTAGAAGTTATCTTTTCTACTTAAGTTTTATCATATCAAGTGTCTCTATGGAATTACTAAAAAAATATCTATGATTTCAGAGTTTCTTCATGATACATTTAGTGAACCTAAGATACCTACATCATTCTATGATATGAAGAAAATCATCAAAAAACTTGGGCTTGATTATAAAAAGATGTATGCATGTCCTGATGATTTCATACTTTATTGGGGAGAATATTTTGATAAATAATAACACATAAGATTTCATACAAGTATATAGATTTAAATTAGAAATAATGAGAGTAAAAATCAATGAAACGCCATGAATAAATAGAATAAGAAAACTCCCAAAAAGTTATTACATTACTTTCCTTTAAAACCATGCTTGTAAAGATTATTCATGTAATCTATGACTGTATATGACATGAAGTGGCATGCTCAGGATAGTAACAATGATGGCTTGATGAGACATATAAAAGATTCAATATCATGGTAGGTGTTTGATTAATTATATCCAGATTTTTCTTTGTATCCTAAGAATGTATGTTTGGGAATGTCTTCTGATGTTTTTAACCCTTTCGGTACTTTAAGTACTAATTATAGAATATGCCTAGTTGTTTTGATCCCCTACAATCTACCTCCATGGATGTGTAAGAATAATAATTATTTCATTATTTTGATGATTATTCCTAGAAATAAAATGCATATAAATGACATTGATGTATACCTTCAACCTATAATTAAAGAATTTAGAGAATTATGGGATGATGGTGTGAAAACATAGGACGCTTCAACACGAAAACTATTCAAAATGAATACTACTTTAATGTGGATAATTAGTGGATTTATTATACTAGGAAACTTATCTGGTTGAAACACTCATACTAGTTTGGCTTGTATAGTTTGTAATTTTGATTTTAAGCCTCAATGATTACCTCATAGTAGAAGTGGTGTTTTATGTGTCATCATCAATTTGTCAATGCTTCTCGGAAATTTAGGTTTAACAAGACAAAATTCAATGGAGGTATTGAATTGAGAAATCCACCAAAGGTGTTATCTAGTTCAAAAATCTTGGGTCAATTAATGGATTTCACTATAGAATTTGGAAAATGTAATCATTTAAAAGAAGTTGGGAAAGGGTATGAGGTATAATATATAAAGCATCATGAACACAACAGTGGAATAAAATGAGTATAATTTTCAAAATTCCTTATTGGGAGTTTAATTTGATACATCATAATCTTAAAATAATGAAAATTGAGAATAATGTCTATGATAATATAATTTTTACATTGCTTAATGAGCAGGGTAAATCAAAGGATCGCCTAAATGATCATAAATATTTGGAATCAATTAATATAAATCATGGTTTGTGGGAAAATGAGAATGAAAAATTATCCTTTGACTATTTTTAAAATGAAAAATCGTGATAAAGATGTATTCCTTAAAACTTTAAAGAATATAAAAGTGCTAGATGGATATTCAAGTAATATTTCAAGGTCTTTTGACTTAAAACATCGAAATTTACATGGATTAAAAGTCATAAATCACACATTTAGATAGATTTATTGTTGTTGTTTTCATTCATAATATGTTATTTAATGACTCGACCCACCAGGTCCCACCTATCTAGCCAAAGGTTGGGCCGCCACAACCCCAAGCTTGCCTCCTTGGTCCAGGGGTGGGAGACAAGTATTGAGAAGGAATAATATAAAATGGGAGTTCTTTTCTTGATGTACCTATACACGCGCACCCAACCATATCCATGAAATAGTGTGGATGACTAATAAAAGACAGTAACATCTAGAGTATTTCATGTATTCAATAACCTCTAGGGAATAAAATTAGAATACGATATAAGAAAACCAAAGTGTAAAGGGGGGAAATACACACCCAACTACAAATGAAGTCCCAACCTAACAATAACTGGAATAAAGGAAAGTTAAGAGATCTAGACTTCTCATCTCCAATTATAACCATCGTATGTGGTCTATACACCCAATTATCCATATGATCCACCAAAATCATTGTTAATATGTCTATAATATACATAAGAAATGACACATGAAGGAAATCCCATATAGGGGTGAGTATATACATACCCAGTAGGATGCCTTGAAAACTGAAGGGGGTATAAGATATGATATAAGTATTCAAATCAACCCAAATCAAGAGAGAAACAAAACCCAACAACACATATAGATGCTCATAAAAGAAACTAGGATGGGAGAGAAAGGAGATCTCCATCTCATAGCCCATCCTAGGTTAATGAGTCTACCAACAGCTCCAGTAGGTTCATCTCTGATGCCCAGCATCTCAGGCATCCATTGATGTTATTGTGTGGAGTACCCACACCTCTTCATTATTCCATGTAGTCAAGGGGGAACAATCTCTAATAGAGGTCTCTCACCCTAGTGCATTATGGGGGGTTCCACTTAGTAGGTATAGGACTCGCTCCCTAGTGCATTAGGGGGTGCCACTCAGTAAGTAAAGGACCCACTTCCTAGTGACTCAGGGGGATTCCACTAAGTATGTAGAGTACCCATGCCCTAGTTCGTGAGGGTGGTGTCACTCAATAGGTAGAGGACTCACAACCTAGTTTTCCAGGGGGTGTCGCTCAATGGTTAGAGGACCCACACCCTAGTGCATCAGGGGGTTTCACTCAGTAGGTATAGGACCCACATCCAAGTTTTTCAGGGGTTCCACTCAATAGGTATAGGAACCATTACCTAGACCATCAGGGGGTGTCACTCAGTTTAGTTCAAGGAGTATGGGGGACTCGTGCCCTAATGTAATAGGGGGTTGCTAATATCGACCTCTATCTGATGATTTTGTTTGATCATTGTCATCATAAAGTATTACTTAAATAAGAATCACACTAGAAACATTCCATGTCATATCTCAAAATAAATTATGAATTCTACCATCACATTATATATGGAAAACTACTTAGGATAGGCTACTTGCGGGCCAAAATTTGAGTCCAAACGAAGGAGATATGCAAGGTGGAAGTTTCTCAAAGGGTTATATGGTGTGTATAGGGTATGCACAGTGTGCGGTCCTACTTCTATGTCTGTTATTTTTCTCCTATGGACATTTCTTGGAGTCCATTTCACCATAAACATTGTTTAAGGGGGCCATATGGCATGTCTTAGCCACCTGGGGCCTACCTGTGTGCTCTTAGTCATGATTGTGTTAATCGGGTTGTGCCTGTGTACCTGGTTGTGCACCCAGCCATGCCCAGGTACTAGCCTATACTCATGTACTCTTAGAGTACACAATGTTTCCTCCCACATGGGGTTCTATCCATGTACATTTGGCATAGATCTCAACCACCTGGGGAGGCTCACATTCCATGTGAGCCTAGGCACATGGAGTATGATCATTATCTTCCCTGAAACCCTTCTCTATAGCTAGGGAGGATACACAGTGTGTGACCATGGACTACATGCAGTATAGTTGAGTTTTCTATAGAATTAACAGTTTCTTCATGCATCACATCATGCAAATTTCACCACCATTCCCACCTCAAATCACACTGGGGGTCACTAATTTGGGGTAGTCTATGCATGATCCATCCTTGGTGGCTAGATTTTAGCCACCTAAACCCCACACGGATTTTCCCATTGCTCTGCCACCATTCCATAGCTTCTCCAGATCCTGGATCCATGTAGGTATCACTGATAAATCATCTTTATCACCCTCAAATCACTATCTCAAACATCATTCACTAATCCACTATGAATCTGGGGGTTCGATCGCGCTCAAAACCACCTGATAATGTTGAAACGAGACCCTATGGGAAAACAATGAAAAAAGTGAAGAATAATGGAGAGAAATACACATAAAAAAGGTATAACCATCATTTCCTAAGAATTATTGGACAAAAATCACAAAATCGGGGAAACCATGGATGTTATCTAGGAAAAAGAAGAATAAATTAGTTTAATAATTTAATTTATCTAATTGGGCTCATGAAAAGGGTAAAAAAACCAAATCAATGTGAAGAAGATATTTAATCCATGTTAAAAAAATTATTAGGGAATAATTCCATAAACAATGTATCATACCTCAAAAATGGATTGATAGTTGGTTAATAACGCATTTGCCAATGATAGAGAAGACTTACTGTGTTGGATTCCTCTCAATCCACCTCGATCGGATCATCGTTCATCATTTGATGTCGATCCACCAATGAAAAATGCTCTAAACCTCCTCTCAAATCCTACTAGGTTTATGCAGATAACCTAGGAGATTTTTCATAAGAGGTTTTTTATTGAGGATTTTTATTAGGTCATTTCAATTAAAATAAATAAATTTAATTATTTATTTTAATTAAATCCACCACAAACAGCTACCTCAATTGGACGTTCATTATTAACCAACCTTAGGTCATGCCTTGGGTAAATCCTATATTCTAGATTCAATCACGGTCTTGGATTTCTAATATAAGAATCTACTCGAAAGATAGCCTGTTATTTATTAAAAACTTTATGCACATGATATTGATATATTTAATATTTTTATAATAACAATTTTAGGCTCACCATACCTCAGAATATCACATTGTCTCAGTTCCTAGCTCTGAAAATATTTCTCAATATATTTTAATGACTTACAAGGAAAAAATAGAGTCACTATAGTATTCCCACTTCAAGGCTTTTCATTCCCAAAAATAAAAAGTTAAGAAAAAAGGTGGGGATATTGAGACCTCATATAGCTCTCCTTCTCTGAGGAGATCTCCTATATGCTCCTATGTTTCCAGAACACATGAACCAAGGGAATATTCCATCCTCACAGGATCCTCTCCTATTAATCCTCGATCGCCACTGGGTACTCTGTGAAGGTAGCTCCATCCTTGATATCTTACTCGCCTCATTCAATGACGTGTGTATGATCATGCACATATCTCCTCAACTATGATACATGGAAGATGTCATGCCCCTTCTCCAACTTTTGGGGTAATTCTAGGCAATAAGTAACCACACAAACCCTCCATAGGATCTCGAATGGTCCGATAAACCTTGAGAATAGCTTGTCTCCCCAGCTAAACCTATAAAACCCTTATCATGGGGAGACTCTCAGGAAAACATGGCCCATCTGGTCAAACATAAAGGGTATAAAAAGATGATATGTATAAGATTTATATTGTCTCAAGGTTATCCTCATCCTCTTTAGGATCACCTAGACCTTCTCTACCATCACCTACACAATATCTAGCCTAATAAGATATGTCTCACCAATCTTAGCCTAGTATAAGGATGACCTATAGGGTATCCCATACAAGGTATCAAAAGGTTTCATGCTGATCATATAGTGGTAGTTGTTTTTTTTTACGCTCCTTTCCGTCACAGAGTCTAACGAATTGAAAAGGGAAATACCTTGAACCCAAAGTGATTCATCCGTTGAAGAAACATCAAAAATTGACAAAGGCATGAACAAAGATTCAAATGCACTTGGGTCGCACAAGTTCCACAAAGGTCACGCAAGTATACTTCTGCATCACCCATTGGTCACGCATGTGACTTGCGCGCCCTCATTGAAATTCACCCAGGGACTTCTCCAGCCTATAAATACCCCCTGTGGGCCCCCTATTTAGAGGGAAAAAAGAAAAAAATTCCAGAAACTCAGATTTGAGCTCCTGAAACCCTAGTCTCTTCTCGAAGCTTCTGAACACTTCTTAGGTAATTTCTTACCTAGAACGGAAGATCTAAAGAGAGGGAGTAAGGCCTAAGTTTTGAAACTCATCAACACTTGCGCGCCTAAGTGGCTAGACCTTAAGGGAAATGGCCACACTTGTGTGCCGCCTTACCCCTTCAACATAACTTGCACGCCTCTTTTTTGGAAGCCTCTAGGGATAGTAATAAAGGCTTGATCCAAGCCTCTCCCAAGTATTACCTTAAGGGTGGACTGCCGCGCAAGTACCCATGTGTCATGCAGGTATACCTGCGCGACCAGCACTTGTGCGCCCACATAGGACTTGCGCACCCCCCTCTTTTTGGGTGCCCTTCCTGTCCATTTCACCTCTCCTATGCCTATCCACCCCTCCTATTCAATATTCAGCCTTCAGAACCCTCTTCAAAGCCATTTTCTTCGGCATGTTTCCCTTGTTGTCTTCCTTATCTGAAAGAAATTCTGTGGAACATCTCTCAAAACCTAGTGATTTACACATCTTTATGTCATTAAGGTTAGAGATTTCATTCATTTACCCTCATCCTTTAAGATAAGAGAATCCTTTACCTGGGCTTCCTTTTTAGGAGTAATCCCCAGTCCAAGTTCTCATTAATTTGGGCATCCTCCTTAGGAGTAAGCCCTAAGTCCCCAAACTTGGGTATCCTCCTAAGGAGTAAGCCTCAGTCATAATTTCTCAAGTCTGGGCTTCCTTTTCAGAAATAATCCCTAATATCAAAGTTCCCAAATATGGGCATCCTCCTTAGGAGTAAGCCCCAACCATAATTCCCTTAACCTGGGCTTCCTTTTCAAGAGTAAGCCCTAGTCTCAAAATCTACGAATATGGGCATCCTACTTATGAATAATCCCCAAGTCCCTTAATTCTAAAATTCCCCTAACCTGGGCCTCCTCTTCAGGAGTAATCCCCAATCTTCAAATCCCTTTAACCTGGGTCTCTTTCTCAGGAGTAAGCCCCAGTCTTAATTTCTCTTAATCAGTTTTAATATACTTTTTGATATGGGCTTCCTTCTCAGGAATAAAACCCAATCATAAGTCCCTCCTAATTTGGGAATCTTCCTCAGGAGTAAGCCCTAAGTTAGAGTATCCAAATCTCCAAAAAGTACATATACCTTTATGGACCCTGTTCCTGGACTTCTTCTTCGAAATAAGTCCCAATATCTATCTATTTGGGTAGTCATACATACATAATCCCCACATCATTTTCTATGATTGCATCTTTTGTGGCACAATTGTCTGGTTTTACCAATACCTCTTGTTTCTCACACCGAGCATGGCTCACGTGGGCTTTGAGTGTAAAAGTAATTATGACATCTTTCTTTGAGCCATAAATCATACATAAACATCATACTCCCTTACTCGAACTACATGGGTTCTGATTCCTTTTCTAAATAAAGGATACGTAGGTAGCCCATATGTGGGTACGATCCCAACTCTGAAACAATCCATGTCCTTCTGAATGACAATAAACTTCAAGTGTCCCAATGAGTGGCTTTAAAAGTAGTATGGTCATCATAATGACCAAGAGACTTTTATATAATGTATTAAAGGATACCATTGACTAAGAATCTCCAACAAATACAGATGATTCTCTATCAATGAAAAACCTTGAATAAATATAAAAGATTCTCTAAATTTCCTACATATCAATCATTGATTGCCAAATCTAAAGGAAAGCTCATTTTATACTTGGTAATTTAATAAGGATTCATGAACATAACTTAAATCTATAAAGAGAGTCCCAGAGTAGACAATAATTCCCCTCAAAATGGTGTGATGAGTCCGACCTCTCATCCTCTCGACCAATGCAAATTCTTAAGTCTCATCGTTCCATAACTAATGAGCACCTACCTTTGGAAAGTAGGTCCAAATGGATATAGAATCATTGGATGTTTCCGGTTCTACGAACAAACCCATTAGAAACCGTTTGGAATGTTTGAACCTTAAATCAACAAGGTCATCCCTAATTCCAGAGGAAACAAAAAAATGGTGAACCCTACGTGAATCCTTAACCAAGTTAAAATGATGTTTTACCTATTTGTTAGGCCCCTATTTAAACTCAATGAGAGGGCCAACAAGACAATCAATAACATATGTGCTTATCCAAAAGATGTAGTGGCCAGACTTATCTTGATTACTTCTGTTATATCAAACAGGCACTCTTTTCCAAGATCTTCTACATTACAGAAATGGCTTCTCTTAAGTTCACACCCATGAATACTTCTGCTGTGAATACTTATGCTGGGAAGGCCTCTGTTGCTACTCCTGCTGGATTGTCGTCTTCTCTGAGGAAGACATCAGCTACTCAGCGTCTTCAACAATGGGTATCAAATGCTCTGGTTAAGGAGTACCATCAAAACACTACTATTCCGACTCTAGAGGCTTCTCGACAAGCCCTCCAAGTCAATAATTCACCCTGGTCATCCGGACAGCGACGATCAGCGATCAATAAGCAGGTGGTACCAACCACCGTCTCCAACCGTTTCAGGTCGTTATCCCCAGAATGCAATCACCATTTACTCCCATATTCTAGGGAGGTGAATGAGCAGGTCCCTTAGGGCCTTAATTCAAGGAGACAGGAGTCCTTCCCGAGGTCTCCCATCAAAAATCACTGCCAGACTCGTGTGGCAGTGCGCCATCAACATGATGAGGGTAACATCTCCAGGCGTTCAGCTCAGGTTCCTCGAACCCAAGCAGGCAAGACGAATCGCTAGAAGAGAAATCTGGTCAACAGTGAGCAGGTTCTCATCTCTGCCATCTCCGGAGAAGTCCACCAACCTAACTTGGTGGCAAGCAACGAGCGGGCACATACACCTGTCCGTTTTAATTCTGTTATCCAGCAGACTCCTCTGGCAGCAGCACGCCAATCCCACCAGGAAATTCCGGTGGAGTAATATAGATAGGAACATACACCTGTTTATAAATCATCAGCTAGTCAGCAGACTCTTCTGACAACATACGATGAAGCCCGCCAACCCAATGTGTTGACAACTGGTAAACATGTACATACACCTGCTTACACTCATCAATCATGCCAGCAGCCTCGTCTGTCAGTATTGAAGGAAGCTCGTCAACCACGTTCGGAAGAGTGCAATCAGCAGGCACATACACCTGCTAATATTGATCAAGCATACCAACAGTCTCTTTTGGTAGCATTCGGAGAAGTTAGTCGGAAAGCTCCGGCGATAAACAGGAGGCAGACTCAACTCTCCGCCCCCACACTTGAGTACTTTCAGGATTCACTGACAGGAAAAGGAGGATAGGATCAGGAACACACACCTAATCCAAGTACTAAATGGACATATATCCCCGTTCCGATAGCTAAAGTCACCAAGAACATTCTTTCAATGGTGAAAGAGCATAAGAAAATATCTGCTCATATTCTGGATGTCTGCCAGGATATTATAACAGCTTCAGCAGCATCTCAAGGAAAGACACATAAATCTATCCCTACTAGTGGAGTGACACATCAACAGTTCACTCCAGAATAGACACACACCTCTTTTCCAGTCCAAGAGGGTTGTGGGGCGTACTCCCCTATATCATACGGACAGCCAAGCCAGGCACATACACCTGATTTGAGTGGAGATAATCAGCCTAACCTGATCATTTCTCCTGATCAGGAACATACACCTGCCCATAATGACCACTTTCATCAACAAGTGGTTCCTAAAGTGAGTAAGAAGGTGTCTAAGAAGAATACCCACCCAGTACAGTCAAGAAATCAAGAGCCAATCTGTAATAAGGCCTTGCTTGATGCTGGAGTTCTTGAATCCCTTAGAAAATTATCTGTTGGAATTCAAGATTCTAATCCCTCATCTTCCATTATTGGGAACATTAATTCTGAAGGTCTTCATTAGACACTTCCTCATGAAGGTTTTCTTCATGACAGTTTGGTCGATCTTGAAGTTTCGTCTTCAGATGAGATCCACAGGAACCCTCTGTGTGGCCAGAAGACTAAGGAGCAAAATGTTTCATCTTTTGTTGTAACCCACCATGGTGTTCCTCCCCATGATGATGAATTTATCTGCGAAAGCCCTCTCCGCAGTTATAATGCACATTTCCTAGAAAATGCTCTAATGGACAATGTAGTGACGAGAAAGCCCTCTTATCTTGAGGCACTTGCAAATGTGAAGCCAGTCATGTCTGATGCTTCACTGCTAGTAGGTGAAATAATTTCACAATCAGAAGATATCCCAGGGTGTAGGTCATTCTCCGAACCACCCCTGGGTCATTCATCTTCTAGATTGATCAGTGAATTCTCTACTGATCTTGTTAAATCCGATGAAGCAATAAAGAATAACCAACTCTGGTCTAATCAGGTAGAATAATCTCCATTTAATGATAAAGAGGAAGTACTGAATATGAGAAAACATTTGGTGAAAGGTGAAGTGCCAGTCATGTTTTGGCCTTCGGCTCACTCTCAGTATGAAATTCCAGAGATGTTGACGGAAGATGGAATTCATGATATTCGTCTCAAAATATGGAAAACTCTTTGTTAGTTGAAAAATAAAATATTATCTTATGATGAATATGAAAATCATATCAAGATAATAGAAGGGTTAAAATGCCAAATTGACTTGGAATCTCTCTCAGTTTCTCGATATCCGAAGGATGAAAAGCAGTAGAGAGCCCTTCAGCGTTCATGCCTTGGCGCACTAAGAAGATTGCGCCAGTTAATTTCCAATTCCACATATGGTATTCATATCATGGGATGGGGTGTTCATGGAGCACTACATTTCACTATACTCTCCATTCAGCAAAGCCCGCCGAAAATGGTCTCATGCAATGTTATTGCCCATGGCCAGCCACATTCAATTGGCATTGTTTGTAATCAAAGGCTTTCCCAAGAATAGGCATCAACTAGTTCTTCTCAAAATAAAGCATACAGAGAACAATTTATTAAATTAATCCTACATCAAGCAAACTAGAATATTGAACAGGCCTCTCGTTTGGAGCAAGCACATCATCAAGTGATAAGTGTCAGAAATCATCCAACGGTATTTTGATATGTATAAGATTTATAAAAAGATGATATGTATAAGATTTATATTGTCTCAAGGTTATCCTCATCCTCTTTAGGATTACCTAGACCTTCTCTACCATCACCTACACAATATATGGCCTAATAAGATATGTCTCACCAATCTTAGCCTATTATAAGGATGACCTATAGGGTCTCCCATACAAGGTATCAAAAGGTTTCATGCTGATCATAGAGTGGTAGTTGTTTTTTTGTTGACGCTCCTTTTCTTCACAGAGTCTAACGAATTGAAAAGGGAAATACCTTGAACCCAAATTGATTCATCCTTTGATGAAACATCAAAAATTGAAAAAGGCATGAACAAAGATTCAAATGCACTTGGGTCGCGCAAGTTCCACCAAGGTCGCGCAAGTATACTTCTGTGTCGTCCATTGGTCGTGTAGGTGACTTGCGCGCCCTCTTTGAAATTCTCCTAGGGTCTTCTCCAGCCTATAAATACCCCATGTGGGCCCCCCATTTATAGGGAAGAAAGAAAAAAATTCCAGAAACTCAGATTTGAGATCCTGGTACCCTAGTCTCTTCTCGAAGCTTCTGAACACTTCTAAGGTAATTTCTTACCAAGAATGGAAGATCTAAAGAGAGGGAGTAAGGCCAAAGTGTTGAAACTCATCAACACTTGCGCGCCTAAGTGGTTATCCCCTAAGGGAAATGGCCACACTTGCGCTCCGCCTTACCCCTTCAACATAACTTGCGCGCCTCTTTTCTGTAAGCCTCTAGGGATAGTACTAAAGGCTTGATCCAAGTCTCTCCCAAGTATTACCTTAAGGGTGGACCACCGCACAAGTACCCATGTGTCATGCAGGTATACCTGCATGACCAGCACTTATGTGCTCACGTAGGACTTGTGTGCCCCCCTATTTTTGGGTGCCCTTCCTTCCCATTTCACCTCTCATATGCCTATCCACCTCTCCTATTCAAGATTCAGCCTTTAGAACCCTCTTCAAAGCCATTTTCTTAGGCATGGTTCCCTTTTTGGCTTCCTTATCTGAAAGGAATTCTGTGGAACATCTCTCAAAACCTAGTGATTTACACATCTTTATTTCATTAAGGTTAGAGATTTCATTCATTTAACATCATCCTTTAAGACGAGAGAATCCTTAACCTGGGCTTCCTTTTCAGGAGTAATCCTCAGTCCAAGTTCTCATTAATTTGGGAATCCTCCTTAGGAGTAAGCCCCAAGTCCCCTAACCTAGGCATCCTCCTTAGGAGTAAGCCTCATTCATAATTTCTCAATTCTGGGCTTCCTTTTCAGAAATAAGCCCCAGTCTCAATGTTCCCAAATATGGGCATCCTCCTCAGGAGTAAGCCCCAACCATAATTCCCTTAACCTGGGCTTCCTTTTCAAGAGTAATTCCCAGTCTCAAAATCTACGAATATGGGCATCCTCCTTATGAATAATCACCAAGTCCCTTAATTCTAAAATTCCCATAACCTGTGACTCCTCTTCAGGAGTAAGCCCCAATCTTCAAATCCCTTTAACCTGGGTCTCTTTCTTAGGAGTAAGCCCCAGTCTTAATTTCTCTTAACCAGTCTTAATCTACTTTTTTATATGGGCTTCCTTCTCAGGAATAAAACCCAATCATAAGTCCCTCCTAATTTGGGAATCTTCCTTAGGAGTAATCCCCAAGTTAGAGTATCCAAATCTCCATAAAGTACATATACCTTTATGGACCCTGTTCCTGGAATTCTTCTTTGAAATAAGTCCCAATATCTATCTATTTGGGTAGTTGTTTCGCACGGAATCCGGGGATGACCTCCTCGACGGGAGATTCAAACTTTCCGATCGGTTTCTAACGGGTTTGTTCGTAGAACCGGAAACATCCAATGATTCCACATCCGTTTGGACCTACTTTCCAAAGGCAGGCGCTCATTAGCTTGTGGACTAATGAGGCTTAGGAATCTGCATTGGTCGAGAGGATGGGAGGTCGGACTCATCACACCTTTTTGAGGGGAATTATTGTCTACTCCGGGACTCTCTTTATAGATTTAAGTTATGTTCGTGAATCCTTATTACATTACCAAGTATAAAATGTGCTTTCATTTAGTTTTAACAATCAATGATTAAATATGCAAGAAATTTAGAGAATCTTTTATATGTATTCGAGGTTCTTCATCAATAGAGAATCATCTATATCTGTTTAGAGATTCTTGGTCAATGGTATCCTTCAAAACATTTATATAAAAGTCTCTTGGTCATTATGATGACCAGGCTGGTTTTAAAGCCACTCAGTGGGGCACTTGAAGTTTATCGTCATTCAGAAGGACAGAGATTATTTCAAAGTTGGGATCGAACCCATAAATGGGCTACCTACGTATCCTTTGTTTTGGAAAAGGAATCAGAACCCACGTAGTTCGAGTTATGGAGTATGATGTTTATGATTGATGGCTCAAAGATGAATGTCATAATTACTTTTACACTCTAAGCTCACGTGAGTCATGCTCGGTGTGAGAAACAAGAGGTATTGGTAAAAATTTAGACAATTGTGCCATGAAATATGCAATCATAAGAATTTGTTTGGGGCTTATGTATGGATGACTTCCCAGATAGATGAAGGTTTAGGATTTACTTTTAGGGAGAAAATCCATGAACAGGGTCCATAAAGTTATATGTGCTTCATGGAGATTTGAATACTCTAATCTTGGGGCTTACTCCTAAGGAGGATGCCCAAGTTAGGAGAGGACTTATGATTGGGTTTTACTCCTGAAAAGGAAACCCAAATCAAAGTTGGATTATGACTGGTTAAGAGAAATTTAAGGGGACTTGGGGCTTATTCCTGAAAAGGAGACCCAAGGTTATGACTGAGTCTTATTGAAAAGGAGACCCAGGTTAAGGGACTTGGGGCTTACTCCTGAAAAGGAAGCCTAAGATTATGACTGAGTCTTATTCCTGAAAAAGGAGACCCAGGTTAGGGATTAAGGTTTGGGGCTTATTCCTGAGGAGAATGCCCAGATTTGAGGTTGGGGCTTATTCTTAAGAAAGATGCCCATGATTAAAGGACTTGATTGGGGCTTACTCCTGAGGAGGATGCCCAAGATTGGGAACTTTAAGAATTTGGGGCTTACTCCTGAGGAAGATGCCCATATTAAAGGTTTTATAACTGGGGATTATTCCTGAAAAGGAGACCCAGGTTAAGATTCTCTCATCTTAAAGGATGAGGTTGAATGAATGAACTCTCCGTATTTTAGTGACATAAGGATATTTAAATCACTAGACTTTGAGAGAGATTCTACATAATTCCTTTCAGATAAGAAAGTCAAATCAAGAAATCATGCCATAAACGGCTTTGAAGAATGTCTTGAAGACTGAATCTTGAAAAGGAAAGGTGAAATGGCTTAAGAGGGGTAAAAATGGGCAAGATGGGCACCCAAAAAGATGGGGGCGCGCAAGTCTTGCAAGGCGCACAAGTCTTCCGTGGGCGCGCAAGTGTTGGTCGCGCAGGTATACCTGCGAGACACATAGTGTACTTGCGCGATTTTCAACCAACAATCAAATACTTGAGCGACTCTTTTTAAAACCCTTTAGAATGTTCTCGAGGTTCTTCCAGAAAAGGACGCGCAAGTTATATTGAAGGAAATAAGTCGGCGCGCAAGTGTTTGATAAGTTTCAACACTTAGGCCTTCCTTCTTCTCTTTAGATCTTCCGTTCTAGGTAAGAAATTACCTTAGAAGTGTTCCGGAAGCTTTGAGAAGGGACTTGGGCATCGGGAGCTTCAATCCGAGTTTCTGGAAAAAGATCATCCCGAATGGGGGGCCCACAGGGTCTATTTATAGGCAAAAGAAGACCCTGGGCGGTTACCGGGCGGTTATCACTTAGGTCACGCAAGTCACTTGCACGACCATAAGGTGTCGCGCAAGTACTTGCACGACCACTAGGCGGCGCGCAAGTACTTGCACGACCACTAGGCGGCACGCAAGTGTACTTGCGCGACCATGAGGGAACTTGCGCGGCCTATGGGCAATGTTCTCCCTGTTCATCCCTTTGTCTATTTTTGATGTTTCTTCAAAGGATGAATCACATTGAGCTCAGATATTCCCCTTTTCCGATCTTTAGATTCTGTGACGAAAGGAGCGTCAACAAAAGTCCCCCCTCAGAGTTGGATCTGAAAAGAAATGAGGATTTGACTCTGAGGAAATTGAATACATTCAAAGGAAAAGGGGTCGCGCAAGTCTTCAGGGCACAGAGGTCAGCGCGCAAGTGTGCTGGAACTTGACTTTTATTCAGAGTTCCTTTGTCTTTTGTGGGCAGTTTAAAGTCATGCATGCCAGACATAAAGGGGCTAATGTTTAAGGTCGAAATAGATTTGACCGAAAATGGATTAAAAATGGATTCAATTCCTTGACAATTTATCTGAAAACATATTACCATACTCAAGTATGAGGAAAAAAATGTAAACTATGTCTTAAGAATATTTGAATCTGAGGAATGATATGAAAAAGAGCTAAAAGGCATTAGAATAAGTAGTTTCCAAGAATGAAGTTACTATTATTTAACAAAACCCGTTAGGGGGTTGAAATATGCAGGGCCACCTATGGGCATTGGCTACATGGTCAAATAAATAGCATCTTTTGGCTGACAAGTCTGTTATGTGGACTGTTTATGCAAGGCCACCTATGGGCACGTGCTGCATAGTCAGGCAAAAGAACTCCCAGAAATTTACTTTCCTAGTGCTAAAAGCCAGTGAATGTTTATGGAGATTCAAATTTTCTAAAGCATAGAGTTTGTTGTATGGAAAGAGGTACTTGAATATGGAGAAGATATTTCCAAACAAGAATATCGAAGAACTGGATGAATATCACTCCTACGAAAGGTCTGACCCAAATGTAGGGAAGAAGAATAAACCATAGACTTGAATACTTTCAGATCATGAAAAAGGATATGGGACAAATATGTTAAGGATGGATATTTTTTGCGGATCCCTACATATTGTCGTTTAAGACAAATAAAAACAAAAGAGGCATTCTTCCCAAGAATGAAGTTACTATTATTTAACAAAACCCGTTAGGGGGTTGAAATATGCAGTGCCACCTATGGGCATTGGCTGCATGGTCAAATGAATAGCATCTTTTGGCTGAAAAGTCTGTTATGTGGACTGTTTATGCAAGGCCACCTATGGGCACGTGCTGCATAGTCAGGCAAAAGAATTCTCAGAAGTTTGACATTTTTGTGACTAGAAGTCATGAAAAGGGTTATGAAGATCTGAAAATATTTAAGGTTAGGATTATAACACATAAAGATGGGTATTGTCCAATGTATATAGAGATACATAGGTCAATGAAAACCATAATCATGCTATGGCTGGGTCCTGAATTGAATCTTGGACTTCACTACGTATCTCATAAGAATGAGAATCAAGCCATACGTAGTTCATGAAATGCAGTTTAACGTCGTGCAAGACGAAAGTATGAGTGATCTTAGTTTAGGGTCATAGAATTCGGACCATAATAATGAATACACAGTGTGTGTTTTCATGAGGACTTTTCAGCCAAGGGACTGAAAGTGAAATTTGGTGTTAGGCCCAAAAGACTTGGGACTGGATTCGAGGGACACTCGAATGTTCCTACGTATCCCATAAGGATGGGAATCAAGTCCACGTAGTTCTAGAAATACCCTTTGTACAAATTTGGTTCGTACATGTGAAGGGTGAAAGGGTACTTTAGTGCAATGATGGTTTAACCTGAGATAAAAAGTTTAGGCATTACCATGTATGCACGTAGTCTTTTGAAAATGAAACATGATTTTTTTTATAAAAAAAATCAATGTCAATAATGGTTCCTTCTCAAATGAGGAAATAAAAGAATATTGTAGTTTATTGTCGTACCGGACAAAAGTGTTGTATAGTTTAACGTCATATAACAAGGACGAAAGTGAATCAATGTAAAGATATTGATTCCAGGGGCGGTTTCACAAATCAACATCATATGAGGTTGTGGTGAACCGATGTGAAGAGATTGTTTTTGGGCTTGAACCCTGGGAGGTTGCCTACATACCCAGCCTGGAGGGCGAGGATCAAAGTCCGTGTAGTTCAATTAAAGAATGAATTAATGATCAAGTTGTTCTTGTGGACAATGATCTAATAATAAAAAAAAATTGTTGGGACTTACACATGGTTAGTGGCCCAAAGGGAATGTTATGGTTGATGTTTGCTCTAAGCTCACGTGAGTCATACTCGGTGTGAGAAACAAGAGGTAATAACAACCTTAACGATGCACAGTTTAATGTCATGGAGGACATAAAAAAAAGGGACTATGTAGTTTAAAGTCTTGCAGTTAGGACTATTGGTGATGCACAGTTTAGTGTCATGTAGCAGGGACAAAATAACAGTTTAATGTCATGTAGGACATATCAAGGACTTTCTGTACAGTTTAGCGTCATGTAGTTAGGATGATGGGGACAATACAGTTTAACGTCATATTGGACGAAAGGGGGACTGTGCAGTTTAATGTCATGCAGTAAGGACAAAAGAGTGTACCATTTTAACGTCATGTCGGACGAAAGTGCGAATAGTTTAAGGTCATATGCATGGACCGTGAATGGTGCAGTTTAATGTCATACTGGACTTTTGAGATTATATAGTTTAACGTCTTTCCGGACGTGAGGGACTTTTATACAGTTTAGCGTCATGTAGTTTAGGACATCACAGTTTAAGGTCTTGCTGGACATAAGGGATTTGCAAATAGTTTATGGTCATATACATGGACCAGGGATGATGCAGTTTAAGGTCATGCTGGACGGTTTAGGGAACTTTTTCACAGTTTAATGTCGTGTGGGACGAATTTGCAGTTTAAAGTCATACTGGACCATTGCTGTATAGTTTAACGTCATATAGCAAGGACGAACTGGTGTTGTACAGTTTAAAGTCATGTAGCTAGGACTAAGGTGAACCAATATGAGGATATCAGTTTTGGGGACTTTTTACAGTTTATCGTCATGCTGGACGTTGGAAGTGCCACACAGTTTAATGTCATGTTGCCAGGACAAAATATAGTTTAATGTCATCTCGGACATAATAGTAACCAATGTGACAGTTTAACGTCATGTTGGATGATAAGGGAACTAACACAGTTTAACGTCATGCTGGACGATGAAAGTGCCACACAGTTTAATGTCATGTTGCCAGGAAAAAATATAGTTTAATGCCATCTCGGACATTATACAGTTTAGTGTCATGTAGGACAATATATGAACCAATGTGACTGTTTTGGATCTGGGAACAATATTTTGTGTTTATACAAAATACTTCTTCAGAAATCTGGCATTAGTTGGAGTCGTGATGAGTTCTCCATCCATTGAGATTAAACAGAACCAAAGACTAACTCTTCATCTGATAAAGACTCTGCCTGATTAGCCTGTTTAGGTTGTGCCGTTTGGTGGGACGGTGCCCGTGGCTTTGAAGTAGATGGCATGAAATCTGCCAGAGTCAAAGACAATTTAGGCTTTGATACATACTCATCTTCTCCTGATTCCTCTTTCTTCTTTGAATTGAGCTTCCCTTTTGAGGATTTGTCTTTTGATGGAGGCTTTACTGCAGCTTTTATAAGAGACACAATTGGCTTCTTCAATTGTGTTCGCAAAATGGAATGGGTACGATTGATTGTCTTTCTGACCATCCAATCATCATATTTTTTCGCAGTTTTTCTTTTGACTTCCTGCCACTCGCCTCCTTCCTCTGGATCTGTAGCGGTAATACACGCTACATGAGCTGAAGAACCCTTCAATTTGACTTTTCCCAAGTCGACCATCTTTTGCAGGAGGTCTTTAAATACAAAACACTCCTGGATGGGATGCCCCAACATTTGATGAAAGGGACAATAATTGGGACGGTCTTCATCTCCTTCCTTGTTTGGCCTCTTCGGCACTGGTAATTGAACCAAATTATTTTCCAGGGCTGAAATGAAGTAACCAGGAACTTTCTCACTTCGGAAAGAGTATGTTTTACTCTTCATATCCTCAAATTGTTTTCGTCGTTGATCTTTTTGATCATTTGGACGAAACAGCCTTTGTTGTTGGCATTCAGGAGGTGGAGCCCTTCGAGAAGATGAAGGTTTTGAAGTAGAAATAGGTACAGGTGCCTGTTTAAGCATAACTGTAGCAGTTTCTGCTTTACCCATTCTTCTTCCTGGAGCTGATGGAATTACACGAGATTTAACCTTAGCCTGTATAAGGGAATATTCAATCTGCTGAGCGATTGAAGTAAGGTCTCGAAACCCTCCTGTGTATTTCACAGGGATCAATGGCGTGCATAATTCGTCACGCAAATTTGCCACACAGATTGGCAATAATTCCTCCTGAGGGAGTGCTAAACTCAAGGAATACGTTAATCCCTTCCAAAGAGCAATGAAATCAGAGACTCTTTCATTTTCCCTTTGCTTGCAGTTTGTAAGATCGAAAACTGTCGTTTTTGGCAAAGTTGAGCTAAACTGAAGAAGGAATTTTTGACGAAGATCCTCCCATCCGATGACTGACCGGGATTTCAAGCTTGTATATCAGACAAAAGCCGGTCCTTGAAAGGTTCGCACGAAGCATCTGAGTTTCACTGCTTCTTGCTGCTCTGGAGTTCCCATCATAGGATCACAACAAGACACGTAATGCGTCCAATGTTGTTCAGGGTCTCCTGATCCATTGAAAGTAGGGAAAATAGGGTTTCCAAAACTGGATGGAGGAGAAATTGAATCTACCCATTCAGGGTAAACTTTCTTTTCAGGTTAAACTTACGCCTGTTTCCCTTCCATAGTTTCTAACCGAGCTGTTAATGACTCAATAGTAGTTATTAACTTTTGAGAAACGTCAGGTTGAACTTGGTTTTGGGTAGGTGCAATGAATGGATCTTGGACAGACGTGGTGGTTGGTGCTGCAACTGATGGTAGTGCTGCCAACCGTTGTTGCGTTTGACCCGTAGGATTAGACCTCTGTGGGTGTACTGATAAAGGAGGATATTCTTGATCCATCTCAGTAGTTACAACAAATTCCTTCGGCTGTCGGACTTCAGCATTCTTAAGAAGAAGACTACTCTGAAGTAGTTCTGCATTCAACCTTCTTAATTCTTTCATTTCTTCCTCCTGTTGTGCAAACCTTTGCTCTAATGAGAGCGATTGACCTCCTTCAGAGGAAGGGTGAGAAGTAACCTGATTCTTTCCTTTCCCCTTATTGGATTCTTTTTGGAGAGGGGGAAGTGGGTTACTTGAAGGAATACCCAGATTTTGGGTAAGCCTTTGATTACGTGTGCGCACACCTTCTTCATTTAGGTCTGTGTGCGCAACTTCTTGAGCAGGAACCTCTTCGTCTGATCCCTCTGATTGAGCCTCATCTGGTGAATCAGCAGCAACGGCATTGATGACATTAATGGATGCATATTGCATGGAATCCTTTCTATCATCATTTCTGTGATATTGTCTCCTTCTATGTCCATGATGAGACATGGCATTCCATTGACTTGATCCCTCAGGAATTTCTTGGAGAACCGTCACTTGGAGAGAATCTCCTGACAGCTTGGCTCTTTGTTCCTCTTGAGGCTTATTCCCTAATCGAGAGAATACTGATTTTCTCTGAGGGAGGGATTGAGGATTTGAAAAAGTCCCCAGTCCGGTGGACTGGGGATGTTCATGCTGCTTCCGCTCAACTCCTCGAATCCCATTCGTTGACTCTGAGGGTTGGGTTAGAGAAGTCCCCAGTCTGGCAAGCTGGGGTGTCTCTTGACATGCTATGTCTGAGATCTTCTTAAAATCTCTCTTGATCTTGCGAATCTTGGTTCGGAAATTAGCTGGATGCATTAACCTGTATCCACTTTTATCACCTGGTTCAACAGACCGTTGGATGATTTCCGAAACTTCTGTCATTTGATGACGTGTTTGCTCCAGACGAGAGGCTTGTGCAATATTCTCGCCTGCTTGATGTAGGAGCAATTAAATAACTTGTTCTCTATATACTTGATTTTGAGAGGAACTAGTTGAAGCTTGTTCTTGAGCAAGCTTTTGATTATGAACAAATCCCATTGACTGTGGCCGGCCATGGGCAATAACATTGCATGAGACCATTTTCGGCGGGCTTTGCTGACTGGAAAGCACTGTGAAATGTAGTGCTCCGTGAACACCCCATCCTCTGATATGAACATCAGATGGAGCATTGGAAATTAACTGACGCAATCTTCTTAGTGCGCCAAGGCATGAACGTTGAAGGGTTCTCTGTTGCTTTTCAGGCTTCGGATACCGAGAGACTGATAGAGATGCCAAATCAATCTGGCGTTGTAACCCTTCTATTATCTTAAGATGATTTTCATATTCATCGTAAGATAATACCTTCTTCTTTAATTGACAAAGAGTTTTCCATATGTTGAGACGAATATCATGGATTCCATCATCCGTCAACATCTTTGGAATGTCGTACTGGGAGTCAGCCAAAGGCCAAAACATGACTGGTACTTCACCTTTTGCCAGTTTTTTCCTCATGTTCAGCATTTCCTCTTTACCATTAAATGAAGATTCTTCTACCTGTTTGGACCAAAGTTGGTGTTTCCTTGTTGCTTCATCGGATTCAACAAGATTGGTAGAGAAATCACTATTCATGCTGGAAGATGAATGACCCAGGGATGGTTCGGAGAATAACCTGAACCCCAGGATATCTTCTGATGGAGAAAGAGTTTCACCTGCCGATAGTAAAGCAT
The DNA here is from genome assembly GCA_963277665.1 of Viscum album. Taxonomy (NCBI): domain Eukaryota; kingdom Viridiplantae; phylum Streptophyta; class Magnoliopsida; order Santalales; family Viscaceae; genus Viscum; species Viscum album. The sequence goes on from OY728130.1 coordinate 180,659,294, forward strand.
CATACATGACTGGTTTTACGTTTGCAAGTGCCTCGAGATAAGAGGGCTTTCTCGTCACTGCATTGCCTTCTGAAGAATTTTCGAGACAACGTGAATCACTACTGTGGAGAGGACTTTTACAGCGAAGTTCATCACCATGAGGAGGACCGTCATGATGGGTTACAGCAAAAGATGAAATCTCTTGCTCCTTGGTCTTCTGACCACACAGAGGGTTCCTGTGGCTCTCATCTGAAGAAGAAACTTCAAGATTGACCGAATTTTCATGAAGCAAGTCTTCATGAGGAAGTGGTTGTTGAAGACCTTCAGAATTAATGTTCCCGTTATTGGGAACTGAGGGAGTAGAATCTTGAATTCCGATAGATAAATGTCTGAGGGCTTCTAGAACTCCAGCATCGAGCAAGGCCTTGTTGTAGATTGGCCTTTGATCTCCTGACTGTGCTGGGCGGATCTTTTTCTTAGATGCCTTCTTACTCGCTTTAGAAACCACTTGATGACGAAAGTGATTGCTCTGAGCAGGTGTATGTGCCTGATCAGGAAAGATGGTCAGGTTAGGCTGACGATCTCCACTCAAATCAGGTGTATGTGCCTGACTTGGTTGTCCGTATGATATGGGGGAGTATGCCCCATAACCCTCTTGGACTGGAACAGATGTGTGTGTCTGTTCCGGAGTGAATCGTTGATGTGTCACTCCATTGCTAGGGATAGATTTATGTGTCTGTCCCTGAGATGATGTTGAAGCTGTTATGATATCCTGGAAAGCATCCAAAATATGAGCAGGAATTTGCTTCTGCTCTTTCACCATTGAAAAAATATGTTTGGTGACTTCAGCCGCCGGAACGGGGATATACGTCCATTCCGGGCTTGGAGTAGGTGTATGTGCCTGCTCCTGTCCTCCTTTTCCTGTCAGTGAATCCTGACAGTACTCAAGTGTGGAGACAGAGAGTTGAGTCTGCCTCCTATTTGTCGTCGGGACTTTCCGACTTACTTCTCCGGGCGCTACCAAGCGAGACTGTTGGTAGGCCTGATTAGTATTAGCAGGTGTATGTGCCTGCTGATTACACTTCGCCAAACACGGTTGACGAGATCCATCATATGTAGTCAGACGAGCCTGCTGACTAACTGGTGATGTATAAGCAGGTGTATGTTCCTGCCTATGGTACTCCACCGGAATTTCCTGGCGGGATAGGCTTGATGCTGTCAGACGAGTCTGCTGGACAGCGGAATTAAAACGGGAAGGTGTGTGTGCCTGCTCGTTGTTTTCCACCAAGTTAGGTTGGTGGACTTCTCCGGAGATGGCAGGGATGACAACCTGCTTATTATTAACTGGATTCCGTCTCTGGCGGTTCATCTTGCCTGCTCGGGTTCGAGGAACCTGAGCTGAATGCCTGGAGTCGGTACCCTCATCATGTTGAGGGCGTACTACCGCACGAGTCTGGCAGCGATTGTTGATGGGAGCCCTTGAGAAGGACTCCTGTTTTTTTGAATTAAGATCCCGCGGGACCTGCTCATTCACTTCCTCAGAGTAAGGGAGTGAATGGAAATTGCGTTCCGGGGATAACGACCCGAAACGGTTGGAGACGGTAGTCAGCACCGCCTGCTTCTTGATTGCTGGCCGCCGTTGTCCGGACGACCAGGTAGAATTGTTAACTTGGAGGGCTTGAAGAGCGGCCTCCAGAGTTGGGATAGTACCGTTGCGACGGTACTCCTTAACCAGTGCATTAGAAACACAGCGTTGAAGACGCTGAGTTGGTGATATCATCCTCAGAGCGGATGACGTTCCAGCAGGGGTAGCAGCATTGGTTTTCACAGCAGCAGACCTCACAGTAGAGGTGTTCACAGCAGCAGTATTCACAGGGGTGAATTTAAGGAAAGCCATTTCAGAAGATCTTGAGAAAAGAGTGCATGTTCCATGTAACAGACATAATCAAGATGAATCCGTCCACTGCATCTTTTGGATGAGCACATGTCAATGATTGCTTTGTTGGCCCAAGGGGCCTAACAAATAAGAAGAACATCACTTTAACTTGGTTAAGGATTCACGTCGGGTTCACCATTTTTGTTTCGCACGGAATCCGGGGATGACCTCCTCGACGGGAGATTCAAACGTTCCGATCGGTTTCTAACGAGTTTGTTCGTAGAACCGGAAACATCCAATGATTCCACATCCGTTTGGACCTACTTTCCAAAGGCAGGCGCTCATTATCTTGTGGACTAATGAGGCTTAGGAATTTGCATTGGTCGAGAGGATGGGAGGTCGGACTCATCACACCTTTTTGAGGGGAATTATTTTCTACTCCGGGACTCTCTTTATATATTTAAGTTATGTTTGTGAATCCTTATTACATTACCAAGTATAAAATGTTCTTTCCTTTAGTTTTAACAATCAATGATTAAATATGCAAGAAATTTAGAGAATCTTTTATATGTATTCGAGGTTCTTAATCAATAGAGAATCATCTATATCTGTTTAGAGATTCTTGGTCAATGGTATCCTTCAAAACATTTATATAAAAGTCTCTTGGTCATTATGATGACCAGGCTGGTTTTAAAGCCACTCAGTGGGGCACTTGAAGTTTATCGTCATTCAGAAGGACATAGATTATTTCAAAGTTGGGATCGAACCCATAAATGGGCTACCTACGTATCCTTTGTTTTGGAAAAGGAATCAGAACCCACGTAGTTCGAGTTATGGAGTATGATGTTTATGATTGATGGCTCAAAGATGAATGTCATAATTACTTTTACACTCTAAGCTCACGTGAGTCATGCTCGGTGTGAGAAACAAGAGGTATTGGTAAAAATTTAGACAATTGTGCCATGAAAGATGCAATCATAAGAATTTGTTTGGGGCTTATGTATGGATGACTGCCCAGATAGATGAAGGTTTAGGATTTACTTTTAGGGAGAAAATCCATGAACAGGGTCCATAAAGTTATATGTGCTTCATGGAAATTTGAATACTCTAATCTTGGGGCTTACTCCTAAGGAGGATGCCCAAGTTAGGAGAGGACTTATGATTGGGTTTTACTCCTGAAAAGGAAACCCAAATCAAAGTTGGATTATGACTGTTTAAGAGAAATTTAAGGGGACTTGGGGCTTATTCCTGAAAAGGAGACCAAAGGTTATGACTGAGTCTTATTGAAAAGGAGACCCAGGTTAAGGGACTTGGGGCTTACTCCTGAAAAGGAAGCCTAAGATTATGACTGAGTCTTATTCCTGAAAAAGGAGACCCAGGTTAGGGATTAAGGTTTTGGGCTTATTCCTGAGGAGGATGCCCATATTTGAGGTTGGGGCTTATTCTTAAGAAAGATTCCCATGATTAAAGGACTTGATTGGGGCTTACTCCTGAGGAGGATGCCCAAGATTGGGAACTTTAAGAATTTGGGGCTTACTCCTGAGGAAGATGCCCAGATTAAAGGTTTTATAACTGGGGATTATTCCTGAAAAGGAGACCCAGGTTAAGATTCTCTCATCTTAAAGGATGAGGTTGAATGAATGAACTCTTCGTATTTTAGTGACATAAGGATATTTAAATCACTAGACTTTGAGAGAGATTCCACATAATTCCTTTCAGATAAGAAAGTCAAATCAAGAAATCATGCCATAAACAGCTTTGAAGAATGTCTTGAAGACTGAATCTTGAAAAGGAAAGGTGAAATGGCTTAATAGGGGTAAAAATGGGCAAGATGGGCACCCAAAAAGATGGGGGCGCGCAAGTCTTGCAAGGCGCGCAAGTCTTCCGTGGGCGCTCAAGTGTTGGTCGCGCAGGTATACCTGCGCGACACATAGTGTACTTGCGCGATTTTCAACCAACAATCAAATACTTGAGCGACTCTTTTTAAAACCCTTTAGAATGTTCTCGAGGTTCTTCCAGAAAAGGACGCGCAAGTTATATTGAAGGAAATAAGTCAGCGCGCAAGTGTTTGATAAGTTTCAACACTTAGGCCTTCCTTCTTCTCTTTAGATCTTCCGTTCTAGGTAAGAAATTACCTTAGAAGTGTTCCGGAAGCTTTGAGAATGGACTTGGGCGTCGGGAGCTTCAATCCGAGTTTCTGGAAAAAGATCATCCCGAATGGGGGGCCCACAGGGTCTATTTATAGGCAAAAGAAGACCCTGGGCGGTTACCGGGCGGTTACCGGGCGGTTATCACTTAGGTCGCGCAAGTCACTTGCACGACCATAAGGTGTCGCGCAAGTACTTGCACGACCACTAGGCGGCGCGCAAGTGTACTTGTGCGACCATGAGGGAACTTGCGCGGCCTATGGGCAATGTTCTCCTTGTTCATCCCTTTGTCGATTTTTGATGTTTCTTCAAAGGATGAATCACATTGAGCTCAGATATTCCCCTTTTCCGATCTTTAGATTATGTGACGAAAGGAGCGTCAACAGTAGTCATACATACATAATCCCCACATCATTTTCTATGATTGCATCTTTTGTGGCACAATTGTCTGGTTTTACCAATACCTATTGTTTCTCACATCGAGCATGACTCACATGGGCTTAGATTGTAAAAGTAATTATGAAATCTTTCATTGAGCCATCAATCATACATAAACATCATACTCCCTTACTCTAACTACATGGGTTTTGATGCCTTTTCTAAATAAAGGATACGTAGGTAGCGCATATGTGGGTACGATCCCAACTCTGAAATAATCCATGTCCTTCTAAATGACAATAAACTTCAAGTGCCCCACTGAGTGGATTTAAAAGTAGTATGGTCATCATAATGACCAAGAGACTTTTATATAATGTATTAAAGGATACCATTGACTAAGAATCTCTAAAAAATACAGATAATTCTCTATCGATGAAAAACCTCGAATAAAAATAAAAGATTCTATAAATTTCCTACATATCAATCATTGATTTTCAGATCTAAAGGAAAGCTCATTTTATACATGGTAATTTAATAAGGATTCACGAACATAACTTAAATCTATAAAGAGAGTCCTAGAGTAGACAATAATTCCCTTCAAAATGGTGTGATGAGTCCGACCTCTCATCCTCTCGACCAATGCAGATTCTTAAGTCTCATCGGTCCATAACTAATGAGCACCTACCTTTGGAAAGTAGGTCCAAATGGATATAGAATCATTGGATGTTTCTGGTTCTACGAACAAACCCATTATAAACTGTTTGGAATGTTTGAACCTTAAATCAACGAGGTCATCCCCAATTCCAGAGGAAACAAAAAAATGGTGAACCCGACGTCAATACTTAACCAAGTTAAAATGATGTTTTACCTATTTGTTAGGCCCCTATTTAAACTCAATGAGAGGGCCAACAAGACAATCAATAACATATGTGCTTATCCAAAATATGTAGTGGCCGGACTTATCTTTATTACGTCTATTATATCAAATAGGCACTCTTTTCCAAGATCTTCTGCGTTACAGAAATAGCTTCTCTTAAGTTCACACCCATGAATACTTCTGTTGTGAATACTTCTTCTGGGAAGGCCTCTGCTGCTACTCCTACTAGATCATCTTCCGCTCTGAGGAAGACATCACCTAATCAGCATCTTCAACGATGCGTATCAAATGCACTGGTTAAGGATTACCATCAAAACGGTACTATTCCGACTCTAGAGGCTGGTCGACAAGCCCTCCAAGTCAATAATTCACCCTGGTCATCCAGACAGCGACGACCAGCGATCAAGAAGCAGGTGGTACCAACCACCGTCTCCAATAGTTTCGGGTCGTTATCCCCAGAACGCAATCACCATTTAGTCCCATATTCTGGGGAGGTGAATGAGCAGGTCCCTCAGGGCCTTAATTCAAGGAGACAGGAGTCCTTCCTGAGGGCTCCCATCAACAATCGCCACCAGAATCGTGCGGCAATGCGCCATCAACATGATGAGGGTATCGTCTCCAGGCGTTCAGCTCAGCTTCCTTGAACTCGAGCAGGCAAGACGAACCGATAGAGGAGAAATCCAGTCAATAGTGATCATGTTCTCATCTCTACCATCTCCGGATAAGTCCACCAACCTAAGTTGGTGGCAAGCAATGAGCGGGCACACACACCTGTCCGGTTTAATTCTGCTATCCAGCAGACTCGTCTGGCAGTAGAACGCCAATCCCGCCAGGAAATTCCAGCGAAGTAATATAGATAGGAACATACACTTGTTTATAAATCATCAGCTAGTCAGAAGGCTCGTCTGACTGCATATGATGAAGCCCGCCAACCCAATGTGTTGACAACAGGTAAACAGGTACATACACCTGCTTACACTCATCAATCATGCCAGCAGCCTCGTCTGTCAGTATTGAAGGAAGATCTTCAGCCACGTTCGGCAAAGTACAATCAGCAGGCACATACACCTACTAGTATTGATCAAGCATACCAACAGTCTCATTTGGTAGCATTCGGAGAAGTCAGTCAGAAAGCTCTGGTGATAAACTGGAGGCAGACTCAACTCTCCGCCCCCACACTTGAGTACTGTCAGGATTTACTGACAGGAAAAGGAGGATAGGATCAGGAACACACACCTACTCCAAGTACGGAATGGACGTATATCCCCGTTCCAACAGCTGAAGTCACCAAGCACATTCTGTCAATGGTGAAAGAACATAAGCAAATATCTGCTCATATTCTGGATGCCTGCCAGGATATTATAACATCTTCAGCAGCATCTCAAGGAAAGACACATAAATCTATCCCTACTAGTGGAGTGACACATCAACAGTTCACTCTGGAACAGACACACACCCCTATTCCAGTCCAATAGGGTTGTGGGGCGTACTCCCCTATATCATACGGACAGTCAAGTAAGGCACATACACCTGATTTGAGTGGAGATAATCAGCCTAACCTGATCATTTCTTCTGATCAAGCACATACACCTTCCCATAATGACCACTTTCATCAACAATTGGTTCCTAAAGTGAGTAAGAAGGTGTCTAAGAAGAAGACCCACCCAGTACAGTCAAGAAATCAAGAGTCAATTTGTAATAAGGCCTTGTTCGATGATGGAGTTCTTGAAGCCCTTAGACAATTATATGTTGAATTCAAGATTCTACTCCCTCATTTTCCAATATTGGGAAAATTAATTCTGAAGGTCTTCATCAGACACTTCATCATGAAGGCTTGCTTCATGACAGTTTGGTCGATCTCAAAGTTTCGTCTTCAGATGAGAGCCACAGGAACCCTCTGTGTGGCCAAAACACCAAGGAGAAAAATGTTTCATCTTTTGTTGTAACCCACCATGGTGGTCCTCCCCATGACGATGAATTTAGCTGTGAAAGTCCTCTCCGCAGTTATAATGCACATTGCCTAGAAAATGCTCTAATGGACAATGTAGTGACGAGAAATCCCTCTTATCTTGAGGCACTTGAAAATGAGAAGTCGGTCATGTCGGATGCTTCACCGCTAGGAGGTGAAATAATTTCACAATCAGAAGATAGCCCAGGGTGTAGGTCATTCTCCGAACCACCCCTGGGTCATTCATCTTCTAGTTTGATTAGTGAATTCTCTACCGATCTTGTTGAATCCGATGAAGAAATAAAGAAGCACCAACTCTGGTCTAATCAGGTAGAAGAATCTCCATTTAATGATAAAGAGGAAGTACTGAATATGAGAAAGCAATTGGCGAAAGGTGAAGTGCCTGACATGTTTTGGCCTTCGGCTCACTCTCAGTATGACATTCCATAGATGTTGACGGAAGATGGAATTCATGATATTCGTCTCAACATATGGAAAACTCTTTTTCAGTTTAAAAAGAAAATATTATCTTATGATGAATATGAAAATCATATCAAGATAATAGAAGGGTTACAATGCCAAATTGACTTGGCATCTCTCTTAGTTTCTCGATATCCAAAGGCTGAAAAGCAGCAGAGAGCCCTTCAGCGTTCATGCCTTGGAACACTAAGAAGATTGCGCCAGTTAATTTCCAATGCCCCATCTAGTATTCATATCAGGGGATGGGGTGTTCATGGAGCACTACATTTCACTGTACTCTCCAGTCAGCAAAGCCCGACGAAAATGGTCTCATGCAATGTTTTTGCCCATGGACGACCACAGTCAATTGGAGTTGTTTGTAATCAAAGGCTTGCCCAAGAATAGGCCTCAACTAGTTCTTCTAAAAATAAAGCATACAGAGAACAAGTTGTTGAATTACTCCTGCATAATGCAAACTAGAATATTGAACAGGCCTCTCATTTGGAGCAAGCACATCATCAAGTGATAGAAGTGTCAGAAATCATCCAACGGTATTTTGATATGTATAAGATTTATAAAAAGATGATATGTATAAGATTTATATTGTCTCAAGGTTATCCTCATCCTCTTTATGATCACCTAGACCTTTTCTACCATCACCTACACAATCTCTGGCCTAATAAGATATGTCTCACCAATCTTAGCCTTGTATAAGGATGACGTATAGGGTCTCCCATACAAGGTATCAAAAGGTTTCATGATGATCATAGAGTGGTATTTGTTTTTTTGTTGATGCTACTTTCCATCACAAAGTATAATGAATTGAAAAGGGAAATTCCTTGAACCCAAAGTGATTCATCCTTTGAAGAAACATCAAAAATTGACAAAGGCATGAACAAAGATTCAAATGCACTCGGGTCGCGCAAGTTCCACCAAGGTCGCGCAAGTATACTTCTGTGTCGCCCATTGGTCGCGCAGGTGACTTGCGCGCCCTCTTTGAAATTCACCCAGGGTCTTCTCCAGCCTATAAATACCCCCTGTGGGCCCCCTATTTAGAGGGAGGAAAGAAAAAAAATCTAGAAACTCAGATTTGAGCTCCTAGAACCCTAGTCTCTTCTTGAAGCTTCTGAACACTTCTAAGGTAATTTCTTACCTAGAAAGGAAGATCTAAAGAGAGGGAGTAAGGCCTAAGTGTTGAAACTCATCAACACTTGTGCGCCAAAGTGGATAGCCCTTAAGGGAAATGGCCACACTTGCGCGTCGCCTTACCCCTTCAACATAAATTGTGCGCCTCTTTTCTGGAAGCCTCTAGGGATAGTATTAAAGGATTTATCCAAGCCTCTCCCAAGTATTACCTTAAGGGTGGACCGCTGCACAAGTACCCATGTGTCATGCAGGTATACCTGCGCGACCAGTACTTGCGCACCCACACAGGACTTGCGTGCCCCCCTCTTTTTAGGTGCCCTTCCTGCCCATTTCAGCTCTCCTATGCCTATCCACCTCTCCTATTCAAGATTCATCCTTCAGAACCCTCTTCAAAGCCATTTTCTTCGGCATGGTTCCCTTGTTGGATTCCTTATCTGAAAGAAATTTTGTGGAACATCTCTCAAAACCTAGTGATTTACACATCTTTATGTCATTAAGGTTAGAGATTTCATCCATTTAACCTCATTCTTTAATATGAGATAATCCTTAACCTGGGCTTCCTTTTTAGAAGTAAGCCCCAATATAAGTTCTCATTAATTTGGGAATTTTTTTTAGGAGTAAGCCCCAAGTCCCCTAACATGGGCATCCTCCTTAGGAGTAAGCCCCAGTCATAATTTCTCAAGTATGGGCTTCCTTTTCAGAAATAAGCCCCGGTCTCAAAGTTCCCAAATATGGGCATCCTCTTCAGGAGTAAGCCCCAACCATAATTCCATTAACATGGGCTTCCTTTTCAAGAGTAATCCCCAGTCTCAAAATCTACAAATATGGGCATCCTCCTTATGAATAATCCCCAAGTCCCTTAATTCTAAAATTCCCCTAACCTAGGACTCCTCTTCAGGAGTAAGCCCCAATCTTAAAATCCCTTTAACCTGGGTCTCTTTCTCAGGAGTAAGCCCCAGTCTTAATTTCTCTTAACCAGTCTTAATCTGATTTTTGATATGGGCTTCCTTCTCAGGAATAAAACCCAATCATAATTCCCTCCTAATTTGGGCATCTTCCTCAGGAGTAAGCCCCAAGTTAGAGTATCCAAATATCCATAAAGTACATATACCTTTATGGACCCTGTTCCTGTACTTCTTCTTTGAAATAAGTCCCAATATATATCTATTTGGGTAGTCATACATACATAAGCCCCGCATCATTTTCTATGATTGAATCTTTTGTGGCACAATTGTCTGGTTTTACCAATACCTCTTGTTTCTCACACCGAGCATGACTCACATGATCTTAGAGTGTAAAAGTAATTATGACATCTTTCTTTGAGCCATAAATCATACATAAACATCATACTCCCTTACTCGAACTACGTGGGTTCTGATTCTCTTTCTAAATAAAGGATACATAGGTATCCCATATGCGGGTACGATACCAACTCTGAAATAATCCATGTCCTTCTGAATGACAATAAACTTCAAGTGCCCCACTGAGTGGCTTTAAAAGCAGTATGTTAATCATAATGACCAAGAGACTTTTATGTAATGTATTAAAGGATACCATTGACTAAGAATCTCTAACAAATACGGATGATTATTTATTGATTAAAAACCTCGAATACATATAAAAGAGTCTCTAAATTTCCTACATATCAATCATTGATTGTCAGATCTAAAGGAAACCTCATTTTATACTTGGTAATTAAATAAGGATTCACAAACATAACTTAAATCTATAAAGAGAGTCCTGGAGTAGACAATAATTCCCCTCAAAATGGTGTGATGAGTCCGACCTCTCATCCTCTCGACCAATGCAAACTCTTAAGTCTCATCGGTCCATAACTAATGAGCACCTACCTTTGGAAAGTAGGTCCAAATGGATATAGAATCATTGGATGTCTCTGGTTATATGAACAAACCCATTAGAAACCGTTTGGAATGTTTGAACCTTAAATCAACGAGGTCATCCCCAATTCCATAGGAAACAAAAAAATGGTGAACCCAACGTGAATCCTTAACCAAGTTAAAATTTCGTTTTACCTATTTTTTAGGCCCCTATTTAAACACAATGAGAGGGCCAACAAGACAATCAATAACATATGTGCTTATCCAAAAGATGTAGTTGCCGAACTTATCTTGATTACGTCTGTTATATCAAACAGGCACTCTTTTCCAAGATCTTCTGCGTTACAGAAATGGCTTCTCTTAAGTTCACACCCATGAATACTTCTGCTGTGAATACTTATGCTGGGAAGGCCTCTGCTGCTACTCCTGCTGGATCATTGTTCGTTCTGAGGAAGACATCAGCTACTCAGCATCTTCAACACTGGGTATCAAATGCGCTGGTTAAGCAGTACCGTCAAAATGATACTATTTCGACTCTAGAGGCTGCTCGATAAGCCCTCCAAGCCAATAATTCACCCTGGTCGTCCAAATAGCGACGACCAGCGATCAAGAAGCAGGTGGTACCAACCACCGTCTCCAACCATTTAGGGTTTTTATCCCCAGAATGCAATCACCATTTATTCCCATATTCTAGGGAGTTGAATGAGCAGGTCCCTTAGGGCCTTAATTCAAGGAGACAGGAGTCCTTCCCGAGGGGTCCCTCAACAATCGCCGCCAGACTCGTGCGGTAGTGCGCCATCAACATGATAAGGGTATCATCTCCAAGAATTCAGCTTAGGTTCCTCGAACTCGAGTAGGCAAGACGAACCGCTAGAGGAGAAATCTGGTCAACAGTGGGCAGGTTCTCATCTCTGCCATCTCCGGAGAAGTCCACCAACCTAACATGGTGACAAGCAACAAGCGGGCACACACACCTATCCGTTTTAATTCCTCTATCCAGCAGACTTGTCTAGAAGCAGCACGCCAATCCATCCAGGAAATTCCGGGGGAGTAATATAGATAGGAACATACACCTATTTATAAATCATCAGCTAGTCAGCAGAATCGTCTGACTACATACGATGAAGCCCGCCAACCCAATGTGTTGATAACTGGTAAACAAGTACATACACCTTCTTACACTCATCAATCATGCCAGAAGCCTCATCTATCAGTATTGAAGGAATATCGTCAGCCACATTCGGTAGAGTGCAATCAGCAGGCACATACACCTGCTAGTATTGATCAAGCATACCAATAGTCTCATTTGGTAGCATTCGGAGAAGTCAGTTGGAATGCTCTGGCAATAAACAGGAGGCAGACTCAACTCTCCTCCCCCACACTTGAGTACTATCATGATTCACTGACAGAAAAAGTATGATAGGAGCAGGAACACACACCTACTCCAAGTACGGAATGGACGTATATCCCCGTTCCGACAGCTGAAGTCACCAAGCACATTCTGTCAATGGTGAAAGAGTATAAGAAAATATCTGCTCATATTTTGGATGTCTGCCACGATATTATAACAGCTTCAGCAGCATCTCAAGGAAAGACACAAAAATCTATCCCTACTAGTGGAGTGACACATCAACAGTTCACTCCGGAACAGACACACACCTCTGTTCCAGTCCAAGAGGGTTGTGGGGCGTACTCCCCTATATCATACGGACAGCCAAGTCAGGCACATACACCTGATTTGAGTGGATATAATCAGTCTAACATGATCATTTCTCCAGATAAGGCACATACACCTGTCCATAATGACCACTTTCATCAACAAGTGGTTCTTAAAGTGAGTAAGAAGGCGACTAAGAAGAAGACCCGCCCAGTACAGTCAAGAAATCAAGATCCAATCTGTAATAAGTCCTTGCCCGATGCTAGAGTTCTTGAATCCCTTAGACAATTATCTGTTGGAATTCAAGATTCTACTCCCTCATTTTCCAATATTGGGAACATTAATTCTGAAGGTCTTCATCAGACACTTCCTCATGAAGGCTTGCTTCATGACAGTTCCGTCGATCTCGAAGTTTCGTCTTCAGATGAGAGCCACAGGAACCCTCTGTGTGGCCAGAAGACCAAGGAGCAAAATGTCTCATATTTTGCTGTAACCCACCATGGTGGTCCTCCCCATGAAGATGAATTTAGCTGCGAAAGTCCTCTCTGTAGTTATAATGCACATTGCCTAGAAAATGCTCTAATGGACAATGTAGTGACGAGAAAGCCCTCTTATCTTGAGGCACTTGCAAATGCGAATCCAGTCATGTCTGATGCTTCACCGCTAGCAGGTGAAATAATTTCACAGTCAGAAGATAGCCTCGGGTGTAGGTCATTCTCTGAACCACCCCTGGGTCATTCATCTTCTATTTTGATCAGTGAATTCTCTACCGATCTTGTTGAATCCGATGAAGCAACAAAGAAGAACCAACTCTGGTCTAATCAGGTATAAGAATCTCCATTTAATGATAAAGAGGAAGTATTTAATATGAGAAAAAAATTGGCGAAAGGTGAAGTGCCGGTCATGTTTTGGCCTTTGGCTCACTCTTGGTATGACATTACAGAGATGTTGACGGAAGATGGAATTCATGATATTCGTCTCAACATATGGAAAACTCTTTGTCAGTTGAAAAAGAAAATATTATCTTATGATGAATATGAAAATCATATCAAGATAATAGAAGGGTTGCAATGCCAAATTTACTTGGAATATCTCTCAGTTTCTCGATATCCGAAGGTTGAAAAGCAGCAGAGAGCCCTTCAGCGTTCATGCCTTGGCGCACTAAGAAGATTGCGCCAGTTAATTGCCAATGCCCCATCTGGTATTCATATTAGGGGATAGGGTGTTCATGGAGCACTACATTTCACTATACTCTCCAGTCAGCAAATCCCACATAAAATGGTCTCATGCAATGTTATTTCCCATGGTCGGCCACAGTTAATTGGCGTTGTTTGTAATAAAAGGCTTGCCCAAGAACAGGCCTCAACTAGTTCTTATCAAAATCAAGCATACAGAGAACAAGTTGTTGAATTACTCCTGCATCAAGAAAACTAGAATATTTAATAGGCCTCTCGTTTGGAGAAATCACATCATCAAGTGATAGACGTGTCAGAAATCATCCAACAGTATTTTGAGCCAGGTGATAAAAGTGGATGCAGGTTGATGCATTCAGCCAATTTCTGGACTAAAGTCCGCAAGATCAAGAGATCTTTCAAGAAAGTCTCGGATATAGCATGTCAAGAACCACCCCATCTTTCCAGACTGGGGACTCTTTTAACCCAACCCTTGGAATCAACAAATAGGATTCGAGGTGTTGAGCAGGAACAGCAGGAACAGCCCCAGTCCACCAGACTGGGGAATTTTTCAAATCCTCAATCTCTTCCTCAGAGAAAGTCAGTCTTCTATCAATTATGGAAGAATCCCCAAGAGGAACGAAGATCCAAATTATTAGGAGATTACCTCAAAATTACAGTTTGTCAAGAAGTTCCTGAGGGATCAAATCGACAAAAGTCAATGTATCATCAGAGACATGGAAGAAGACAATATCGCAGAAATGCCGATAGAAGGGATGTAATGCATTATGCATCAATTAATGTCATCAATGTTGTTGTTATGGATCCACCAGATGAGGCTCATTCATAGGGATCAGATGAAGAGGTTCCTGCTCAAGAATTTGTACACACAGACACAAATGAAGAAGGTGTGCATACACGAAATCAAAGGCTTACCCAGAATCTGGGTGTTCCTTCAATTAACCCACTTCCCCCTCTCCGAAAGGGATCCAACAAGGGGAAAGGAAAGAATCACGTTACATATCCTTCCTATAGATAAGGCCAATCTCTCTCACTAGAGAAAATATTTGCACAACAGGAGGAAAAATGAAGGAATTGAGGAGGTTGAATGCAGAACTACTTCAGGGTAGTCTTCCTCCTAAGCGTGCTGGAGTCAGTCAGCCAAGGGAATTTGTTGCGTCTAATGAGATGGATCAAGAATATCCTCCTTTATCAGTACACCCTCACAGGTCTAATTCTACGGGTCAGGTACAACAACAATCGGTAGTGCTGCCATCGGTTGTAGTACCCGCCACCACATCTGTCCAAGCTCCAGTCATTACACCTATTCAGGTCCAAGCACAACCGAATGTTTCTCAAAAGTTAATAACTAATATTGAGTCATTAACAACTCGATTGGAATCTATGGAGAGAAAGTGATCTCAAATTCAACTAGAAAAGAGAGTTTATCCTAAATGGGTTGATGCGATTCCTCCCCCATCAAATTTTTCAAGTACCACATTCCCAATATTTAATGGTTCAAGAGACCCATAGCAAGACTTAACAAATTTTGTTTCTCTTTGCGATCCTATGATGGGAAGCCTTCAACAACAAGAATCAGTTAAGATCAGGTATTTTTTACAGTCATTACAAGGGCCTGCCTTTGTCTGGTACACAAGCTTTCAATCCCGGTCAATTACCATATGGGAGGATCTTCGCCAAAAATTCCTTCTTCGGTTCAGCTCAACGTTTCCAAAGACAACAGTTTTTTATCTTAAAAACTGTAAGCAAAGGGAGAATGAAAGGGTTTCATATTTCATTGCTCCCTGGAAGGGATTAACATATTCCCTGAGCTTAGCACTCCCTCAAGAGTAATTGTTGCCAATCTGTGTGGAAAATCTGTGTGATGAGTTACGCACACCGTTGATCCTTGTGAAATACACAGGAGGGTTTTGAGACCTTACTTCAATCGCTCAACAGATTGAAGATTATATTATGAAGACTAAGGACAAAACTCGTGTAATTCCATCAGCTCGAGGAAGGAGAATGGGTAGAGTAGAGACTACTACAGTTATTCTTAAACAAACACCAGTACCTGCTTCTACTTCAAAACCTTCATATTCTCGAAGGGCTCCACCTCCTGAGCATCAACAATAGAGGAAGTTTCGTTAAGATGATCAAATAGATCAAAGACGAAAAAAATTTGAGGATTTGAAAAGAAAAGTTTACTCTTTCTGAAATGAACAAGTTCCTGGCTACTTCATTTCGACTCTGGAAAATAATTTGGTTCAATTACCAAGGCCCAAAAATCTAAATAAGGAAGGAGATGAAGATCGTCCCAACTATTTCCCATTTCATCAGATATTGGGGCATCCCATTCAGGAGTGTTTTGTCTTTAAGGACCACCTGCAAAAAATGGTCGACTCGGGACAAGTCAAGTTAAAAGGTTCTTCAGCTCAGGTAGCATGTGTTACTGCTACAAATCCAGAGGAAGAAGGCGAGTGGCAGGAAGTCAAAAGCAAAAATGTGCAGAAATATGATGATTGGATGGTCAGAAAAATGATCAACCAAACTCATGCCATTTTGCGAACGCAATTGAAGAAACCAATTATGTCTTCTGTTATAAATTCCATAGCGAAACCCTCTTCATCAGAGGTAAAATACTCAAAGAAACGGCATAATTCAAATAAAGAAGAAGAATCAGAAGATGATGAGAATGTGTCAAAGCCCAAGTTGTCTTTGACTCTGGCAGATTTTATGTCATCTACTTCGAAGCCACGGGCACCGTCCCACCAAACGGCACATCCAAAATTGGCTAGTCAGGCAGAGTCTTCATCAGATGAAGAGTTGATCTTCAGTTCTGTTAATATGATTCACTTAACAGATCCTTATGCCAGTCGCAGTTTTGATTTCGATGAGCCTAGGTTCCCTGTATCAAATAGAGGAATCAGAGGGAGTTCCAGAGGCTTAGGATATAGGGGAAGACGTGGATATTTCAGAGGCCACTATTCCAATTCTACCCCTGCTAGAACTATGTATGTGGCAGAAACTTGTGGAAGAGCCCTTCAACGAGCTCAACAAGAACAAGAAAGTTCTTCCACACAAGGCAGATTTAGTCCTGGCACAGTTATTCTGGAAGATCGGTTGGAAGTTACACCTTCTTCCTCTCAGTAAGTAAATAGACCTATTCGGTCTAATCTTCCAAAGCCAGGAGTATTACCAACTCCTACCTCGATACAAGATGCATCAACTTCCAAAGCATCAACTTCCAAGGTACCTGCTAAACTACATGTTTCTGTTGGGAAACGCAGACCTTTGGATCAAAAGTATAATGTATTGAAACACCTGACCCAAGTACCGGCCAAGTTATCAATTTTGGATGCCTTGAATTTATCAAAGGATCTTCAGGAGGCACTCATTGAGGCTTTTTCAAGTCTTGAGGAGTTTGAAATTGAAATTGATGCAGCTGAAGCCTACCAGGTAGAGAATAATCTTGAAGAGTGCCATGCAGTGATATCTTTCACAGATGAAGATGAAGATGATGTCATGCATGGACATATTAGACCTTTGTACTTATCTAGAAAGTTTAATGGTGTATACATTCGAAGATCTTTCATTGATAATGGTCCAGGAGTCAACCTCATGCCCATTCGTACACTTCATCGATTGGGCCTCACGGAATCTGATTTATCTCCCTCTACTATGATGTTACAAGGATATGATAAAAATGAACAAGAACCACTGGGAAAGATTACACTCAGAACTTAGTTTGGAGATCTTATATCCAATTCAAATTTCATGGTTGTTTATCAAGACTCAGCCTTCAACATCTTTCTTGGAAGACCCTGGCTACATCAACATGCGACTATCCCTTCATCATACCATCAATGTCTCAAGTATTGTTTCGATGGTCAAGTTGGGACATTGTATGTTGATAAGGCCCCGTTCAAGACATGTGAATCTCAATACATTGAGGCGGAATTCTATCACATGAAAAGAAAGGAGAAATCCACAACAAGGGAGATTACCAAAGTTAATGATCCATATGGTTTGGAAAAAATTCTAGTAAATCCATTTACACATGTGAGTACAGATTATATGTTGCCTATCAGTCAAATTGACAGGATAGACCCAAATCAAAATACTATTATGGAAACTTCCATAATGTCAATTACGGTAATCAAGCCAGACAGCATGGGAGAAATTAGTGATTCACCAAGCAATGATGAAAGCTCAAATGGGGATGTCTTCATTTCATCTGCTGAAATCCAGAAAGTCTATACTTCGCCAACCAGGCCAGAAGAAGTTATAGCAATGTCAGAGGTGAATGATGATGTCGATTCTCAATCCATCATCTCCTCTTTAATACCCAGGGAAGACCCTTCATCATCAATTAGGTCAGAAATGGAAGCTTCTTCTTCAAGATGTTCAAATTTTAACATCTCTTCTGATCATGAAAATTCTACTTCATCATCCACTATGCAAGTAGAAACAAAAAAAATAACACATGTTGAAGAAGAAGAGGAATATATCATGGATGATCCTCCAGCATTTGAAGAGGGTATCTCTACTACAGTGGATGAACTCAGAGAAATAAATCTAGGTACAAAATAAGATCCATGCCCCCACTTTAATTAGTGCGGCCATGACTCTTGAAGAGCAAGAAATGTATATTTCATTTTTGAAGAAAAATCAAGATATATTTTCTTGGAACTATACACAGATTCCCGGACTTGATCCTGATGTTTCTACTCATCATTTGGTTTTACCAGAATAACATCAAGGATTTAAGCAAGCCGCAAGAAGAACACACCCAACTTATGCTTCCAAAATTGAAGCTGAAGTGGATAAGCTTATCAAAGTTAACTTTATCAGAGAAGTTCAATATCCTAAATGGTTGGATAATATTGTCCCTGTGAAGAATAAGAACGGACAAATTATAGTTTTCATTGATTTCAGAGATCTTAATCGGCATTATCCTAAGGATGATTTTCCAGTTCCGATCACAGAACTCTTAATTGATGCAACAGCTGGCTATGAAGCATTTTTCTTCATGGATGGATATTCCGAGTATAATCAAATCTGAATGGCTCTAGAAGATGAAGAATCTAAAGCCTTCAGAGCACCTCAGGGTGTGTTCTTCTATAGGGTAATTCCCTTTGGCCTAAATAATGCAGGCGCAACATATCAGCGTGTCATGCATCATATCTTCAAACCCTTTTTAGAGAAATTTGTTGAATGTTATGTAGACGATTTGGTGGTTAAATCCAAAAAAAATTCTAATCATTTGGCTTATTTTGAAATCATATTCCAAAAACTTTGGCAACATAATTTAAAGATGAACCCCTTAAAATGTGCTTTTGGGGTAACCTCAGGAAAATTTCTCGGCTTTGTAGTACGCCATCATGGTATCAAAGTCGATCCTGAGAAGACAAAGTCAATCCTTGGTATGTCACCTCCTCGAAATTTGAAATAATTGAGAGGTCTTCAAGGACACTTGGCCTATATTCAGCGTTTCATCTCCAATTTGGCAGGCAAAAGTTTAACCTTCACCAAATTGATGAAGAAGGGAGTCACTTACCAGGGGACTGAAGAATGTCAAGAAGAGTTCGATATTCTCAAGAAGTATCTCTTGAGTCCACCGGTATTAATGACACCTATTGAAGGAAGACCACTTATCCTCTATGTGACAGCTTTAGAGCGATCATTGGGTGCCTTTATTGCTCAGAAGAATGATGCTGGGAATGAAAACAGCCTATACTATCTCAGTCAGACTATGCTTGAAGCAGAAACCTGATACTCAAGTATTGAGAAGTGATTCCGAGCATTAATCTTTGCAGTTCAAAAGTTGATACACTACCTGCAACATCACGAGGTCCAATTGGTATCTTGAAATAACCCACTCAAATTCATCCTTAGTCGTCCAATGCTTACAGGACGTCTGGCAAGGTGGGTAGTTATTTTGCAGAAATTTGATATCCAATATGTGTCTCAAAAGGCAATAAAGGGCCAAGCTCTAGCTGATTTCCTTGTTGAACACCCTTTAGTAGAAGATAAATCTTCAGATATTTAACTTCCTAATGATGAATTCTTCTTTGTTCAATATAGTCTTCAAACATGGGAAATGTACTTTGAGGGTGCTTCCAGAAGTCGAACAGGGAGGAAAATGGAAAATCCTAAATTAAACAAAGTTGGGTTAGGAATTGTGCTAATTTTTTCAGAAAAGGTAGTGTTACCCTATTCCTTCTCATTTTTGGGAGGTGGTACAAATAATGAAGTGGAATACCAAGCTCTCGTCGCAGGCTTGGAGTTGGCGCTTCAAGCACAAGTGAATCACTTAAAGGTGAAAGGTGATTCAAACCTAGTAATCAAACAATTCAATGGGGATTATGCCATCATAAAATAAGAACTAATCCCTTTGTATGATTACATCAGAGATTTAATGGCGGAATTTCCTATGGAACCAACATTTTCTTATGTCTCGCGGTCACAAAATTCCCAAGATGATGCACTGGCTAATATAGCCACAGCTCTGGCAGATCCAAATCGGGAAAAAACAACCATCAGTATTGCTCACTATCGTACAATTTCACCTTATGTTCAAACCACAACAGAGGAAATCAATGAAATTAGTCATATTCCTGAACCATACGGTCATACTATAGGATGGATGACACCTATCAGGGAATACCTTCAAAATGGAACACTTCCACCTGATAGAGCCGGGAAAGAACAAGTCTGGAGACATGTGGTCAATTTTACTCTTTATGAAAGCCCAGATCACCTAGAGAAAATTCTCTACAAGCATGGTTTTTATGGAGTTATCTTCAGATGCATTGATGGTGAAGAGAAAATGGATGTCATGAAAGAAGTGCATGCAGGAGTCTGTGGTACCCATCAGTCTAGACATAGACTATCTGGTCAAATTCAAAGGATTGGATACTTTTAGCCTTCAATGATACAAGATTGTATTGATTTCAATAAGAAGTTTCATTCATTCCAAGTACATGCCAACTTCATTCATTAGCCCCATAGTTTCTTCATACAGCTAAGTACTTGTGGCCATTTTACACATGGGTAATGGATGTGGTGGGACCTTACCCTTTAGCTACAGCCAAGCAGTTTAAGTATATTCTTACTACTACTGACTTCTTTTCCAAATGGGTAGAGGCAATACCTCTCAAAGAAGTTAGTTCTAAAAGAATTGCTAGCTTCATCAAGTCTAACATCATTACCAGATTTGGTGTCCCTCATACCATATTGATGGACAATGGCATCAACTTCTGTTCATATGAGGTGAAGAAGTTGTATCAAGAATATAACATCAAATCCAATCATTCATCTCGGTATCATGCAGTGGCCAATGTCCAGATAGAATCCTTCAACAAGACTCTTTAAAACATACTGCAAAATATGGTGGATAAAGATAAGAAGTCATGGCCTGATAAACTCTTTCATGCTTTATGGGCTTATCGGACCACCACCCGCACTACAACACGGTCAACTCCATATTCATTGTTATATGGAACGGAATAAGTCTTGACAATTGAGGTTCAATTACCTTTGCTCAGAGTATCCATTTGTGATCAATCATCTATAGATGAACAATCTCAAAAGCTATTGGATGAATTGGAATGGTTAAATGAGAAAAGATTGTGCACCCTGCATCACTTGGAAGTCTATCAGAATCGAATAGCACAAGCTTTCAACAAAAAAGTTTGTCTTAGTTCATTAATTCATGGATAATTGGTATTGGTTCTCATAAATCCAATGATACTAGGAAAGAAACCTCCCAAGCTTGAACCAAAATGGGAAGGACCTTACTCAATACATAAGGTCTATTACAATGGAGCTTATTCTTTAATCTCAATGGATGGAGAACTCATCACTACTCCAACCAATGCCATATTTCTGAAGAAATAATTTGTATAAACACAAAATACATCATTATGGTATGTGCATATGACCTTAAACTATTTACATGCTTCATGTCCAGCAAGACGTTAAACTGCACTGTTACGGTCCATGCATATGACCTTAAACTATTCTCACTTTCTTCCAACATGCCGTTAAACTGTATCATCCCTTTTCCATCGTCCAACATGATGTTAAATTGTAAAAAAATCCCTAATACGTCCAACATGATGTTAAACTGTGTCCTCTTTTGTCCTTACTACATGACATTAAACTGCACAGTACCCCTTTCGACCAACATGACATTAAACTGTATTGTCCCCATTGTCTTAGCTACAGGACGCTAAACTATACATCACCCTTATTGTCCAACATGATGTTAAACTGTGTCCCTTTAATATGTCCTACATGACATTAAACTTTGCATCATTAGGGTTGTTTCTACCTCTTGTTTCTCACACGGAGTATGACTCACGTGATCTTAGAGTAAACTTCAACCATAACACCCTCTCTGGTCCGCTAACCATGCGTAAGTCCCAGCACCATTTTTTAGGTCGTTGTCCCCAATAACAACTTGATTACTAATTCATTATTTAATTAAACTACGCAGACTTTGATCCTTTCCTTCTAGGCTGGGTACGTAGGCAACCTCCCGAGGTTCAAGCCCAAAACCAATCTCTTCACATCGGTTCACCTCCATCTCATATGATGTTGATTCGTAAAACTGCCCCCAGAATCAATATCTTTACATTGGTTCACCTTTGTCCTTGCTATATGACGTTAAACTGTACAATACTTTTGTCCTGTACGAAAATAAACTACAACATTCTTTGATATCCTCACCTGATAGGAAATCATTATTTACATTGATTTCTAGTCATGTTACATTCCAAAGACTACGTGCATACATGGAAATGCCCGAACCTTTTATCTTGGGTCAAACCATCATTGCACTAAAGTCCCCTTTCACCCTTCACGTGTACAAACAAAATCTGTATAGAGGGTATTTCTAGAACTACGTGGGCTTGATTCCCGTCCTTATGGGATACGTAGGAATGTTTGAGTGTCCCTCGAATCCAGCCCCAAGTCTTTTGGGATTAACCCCAAATTCCACTTTCAGTCCCCTAGCTGAAAAGTCCCTGTGAAAACACACACTGTGTATTCATTATTATGGTCCAAGTTCTATGAACCTAAACTAAGATCTCCCATAATTTCGTCCCAAACGACGTTAAACTATATTTCAAGAACTACGTATGGCTTTATTCCCATCCTTATGGGATACATAGTGAAGTCCAATATTTCAATTCAGGACCCAGCCACAACATGATTATGGTTAGCATTGATCTGTGTATATCTACATACATTGTACAATACCCATTTTTATGTGTCATAATCCTAACCTTAAATATTTTCATATCTTCATAACCCTTTTCTCGACTTCTGGTCACAAAATGTCTGAAACCCGAGAGTTCTTTTTCTTGACTATGCAGTACGTTCCCTTAGGAGGCCTTGCATAAGTAGTCCTCATAATAGACCTATCAGCCAAAAGATACAATTATTTGACTATGTAGTCAATGCCCTTAGGTGGCCCTGTATAATTCAACCCCCAAACGGGTTTGTTAAATAATGGTAACTTCATTCTTGGGAACAAAACCTCTTTTTTCCTTAGTTGTCTTAACGACAATATGTAGGGATCCACAAAAATAGTCATCCTTAACATATTTGTCTCATACTCTTTTTCATGATCTGAAAGTATTCAAGTATATGGTTTATATTTCTCTTCCCTATGCTTGGTTCAAACCTTCTTAGGAGTGACATTCATCCAGTTCTTAGACAATCTTTTTTGGAAATATCTTCTCCATATTCAAGTACCTCTCTCCATTCAGCAAACTCTATGATTTGGAAAAGTTGAATCCCCATAAACTTTAACTGGCTTTTTAGAAGTAGAAAAGTAAATTTCTGAGAGTTCTTTTTCCTGACTATGCAGTACGTGCCCTTAGGAAGCCTTGCATAAGTAGTCTACATAACAGACCTGTCAGCAAAAAGATACTATTATTTGACTATGCAGCCAACGCCCTTAGGTAGCCCTGCATAATTCAACCCCCTAATGGGTTTGTTAAATAATGGTAACTTCATTCTTGGGAACTACTTTTTCTAATTCCTTTTATACCTTTTTCATATCATCCCTCAGATTCAAAATTTCTTAAGTCATAGTTTACATATTTTCCCTCATACTTGAGTGTGGTAATATGTTTTTAGATAAATTGTCAAGGAATTGAGTCAATTTTAATCCATTTGGTCAAAGCTATTTTGACCTTAAACATTATCTCTTTTATGTCTGACATGCATGACTTTAAAATGCCCACAAAATATAAGGTAACTCTGAATAAAAGTCAATTTCCAGCTCACTAAACATACATTTTGTATTATTTTAGGTAATATTGAGCAATAAAAAAATTTCAAAAGTTTGTAGGGTTATTTATAATAATCCTAGAAAAAATCAAACTATGCTTACTAGGCCCATTGGCTTAGGTAAAAATTTAAAGCAGGTAGAAAGAAAATTTAGACACAAATGATTGAATATGAAAGTATTCTTCATTTGATGCACAAGAATTAGAAGGACGTCCACAGATTGGAGTCTCTTATCTTTTCCAAGAAATTACAAGAGGCCGTCAACATAAGTCTTCACTTGATGTACAGCATCTCGAGCTTCATCAACAGCTACTTGAAGCTCATGCACTCGAACAACTTCACTCTTTTCAGATTGATGGAGTGCTTTCTTGGCATCTGCGATGGCTTTCATACCATTCGTTTGAGCTCCCTCTAGTGAATTATTGAGTTGGTCAAGTTCCCCAGTAACAGCATCTAACTGTTGCTGAAGGTGCATCTGTTGGATGACTTTATCTTTGATCTTATGCTTTAGCTCCTTCATCTTGGCAGCATAATCAGCCTTATATCGGGATACCGCAGCCTCAAATTCGCTGATATTGACTGACAGCTTCACCCTGGTAAAATCTTGACGTCACTTTTGCTCTTACTCCCTTCTTAAGATGACTTGCTTCACTGCGGCAAGGATCTTTTGATATCTAAAACCGCCAAGTGCCCACATGACAAACAGGGACAACAGTCGCGGGATCTTCGATGACACCTCTTCAAGAGGCACTTCATATATGATCTTCCATGTGTTTTTCTATGCCTTGCATCATGAAAATTGGAGTGCATTTTGTACTTCTGGATCCGACTCAGCATTATTGTCACAGGGGGGAATATAATCCGGGATTAATGCACTTAGGGAAGTGCCCTGTTCTGCTCCTTCCCCCTGACCTGTGTTTCTTCACTTTCAATTCCCATTGGAGTGGATGCTGAGGCTTCACCTCCAGATCTAGACACTGAAATTGATGGCCCTGCATAATCAATTGAAAGCTTTGGTTAGTTTCAAATAATAACAAAAGTTGGTTGGCTATCTTGAAAATTAAGTACAGTCACAAAAATTGTTATCCCTTACCCAATGGTAAATCAGTAACTTGAGAAGGATCCTCCCCATCTTTCCCAGCTTCAACAGGATTTTCAGAGTGAGTTTGAGGAAGCTCAATGGGATTCATCTCCACCTGGTCTAATGTCATTGCAATAGTAGGGTTTTCTGTACCCCCTTCAGGCATTGGTAGTCCAGCAGCTTGCTCATATAGAACTGAACATTTCAACTGATCATGATTAGACATGTAATAAGAAGTTATTTTTTAATAGGACGAAGTATAACACTTGCGTCCATAATCTTCTAAATTACATGGTAATTTAACATGATCTAAAAAATCTTCAAAAGATACGCCAAGTCCCATCATTTCATCCAATGTAATCACAGAATCCTAGTTAATCTCACTAGTGGGAGCATTCGATATGTCTTCTTAGCAACCTTCATCTTGTAGTCTCTGACCCTGGATAGCATCTTCAGATAAAATAGAAGTGTCAGTTTCAATGGCTGCTAAAATCTCGAGTGCAGGGGTTGAACCTAAAGTATCACATAATGGAAGTCAGTTGATGTTTCATTCAACATTTTATGAAACATTGTTAACTTACCAGAAGCAGGCTCTTCTCTTCTTGAAACAGCAATAGGAGGGATACTGGGAACAGATGTTGGATCTTCTCCAATAGCAGCCAAGTCATCCTGAACTTGTAATGGTTCACCAGTACCCTCTGTGATCCTCAAAGGAGGTTCAGTCCTTTCCCTCAGAGGGGAAATTGAATAATCCTATGTAATCCTAAGAAGTATGAGCAACCTTTTCATGGTTTAAGACTCATGATTATCCTAAGGACTTACCACTACTGATAAAGCGTTTAGTTGTGGACTTCTTCCTTCGATTCCTTTGTCTCTTTGGATTTTTGGGAGTGTCGGCAGTCTCCTTTACAGGTATATGAATTGGAGAATGGAAAGCCATATCCAACTCCTCATCCATGGCTTGCTGGCCTGGAGATATCTTACCCGACTCACGAGGAGATTCAGAAGCAGCCCTGATGGAAGTACCACCAGGGCTATACTGTGGTGAAGGAACCTCAGCAGTTCCTTTCTTTGCAAGCTGCAGGATGAAGAAAATAATTTCCTTGAGTAACAAAGTTTTGACTGAAATCAATTTTCAAATCAAATAAGAAAAGAAACTTACATCTTCAGGAGCCATGTAATCGTGCCACTCCTCATCTCCGAAACCACCAGTCCCCTCAGTGGCACCACGATCAATCATTTCCTTCACCCACTTGGTGACAGGAATGGAATCATCGGTGGCATATATAAGCATTTCCAGCTCTCTGATATAATCCCGCACTTCATTGGGGTTATCCTTGAAACAGATATCTGTAAAAGCCAGAATATTCCCTATTCCAGGGAGGTGTAGCCCCTCACACAAATCTAGTCAGGCAGTTTCAGCATCGCAATATAAACTCTGCCATGTCTGGACATCCTCTGGTAGTAGATATTCAGTATGTGTACTAGAAGGCTGCGAGGAAGGTCCTACAATCTTGGACTTCAGCTTCTTCCCATCTCCTGCAACTACAGATAGAGAATAAGAAAATAAGACTTGTTGCTCTATAAAGTAATGGTGATTAATTTTCTAAAATGAAGTAACTCACTAGGAGTTGATGGAGTGGGTATTTTGATTCTGATAGGAGGATTATATCGGGCACGAGGCCGCTTTGCCGCTTGGTGTGCCTCATCATCCCCATCTTGGGAATCCGGTGAGTCAGTCCTAGATGAGGAATCTGGCGAATCAGCTTTAGGTGGGGAATCATCACCTTCCTGAGGAAGGGTTTATTTCGCTACAGTTCTCTTCCTTTTCCCCACCTGATAAATTGGGTGATTCAGTACCCCTCTAGGGTATGATTCTATCCAGTTTTCATTATACCATGTAGTCAAGTTATTTGCCTCTTTATCAACTGGTAAATAAAACACTGCCCCGGTCTTATCCCTAGATGCCAGCAACCATAGTTGTCGGGCAACCATCGGATGTTGCTCTGACCTGACATGCATGGGGGGAGATACAGCATTCTACTGCAAACAATTTAATTGACTTGCAAATCTATATGGAGCATAGGCCTCGCATATAATCTCTCCTTCAATCCTGGTGACCAGTACACCATCTCTGCAGGCCAGCATGTATGACCTTAATTCCATCCTGGTTGTTTCATCATCAACAAACTGCCCGGTTGGCGGATTTCTATAAGGAAAGAAGTTTAATTCCTTATGCATGCTTAGCCTCACCTTCATGTCATAAGAATTGAGATCTAGTGGAGCAATTCCAGAGAATGCCTGCGCTGATGTCTTGAAAGAACTTCTAGGAATCTGTACTCCATTCTGTACATTATACGTCCTGAAGTGAGTGGTGATCCATCCCCATAAAACTTGGAATGGTCCCACTATTCTTAAAGGAGACTTACCCATGAAGACATGGAGTAAAATCCTGTGAATCTTTGCTAAAATGGGGGTAGCCAACCCAACCATTTTCCCCTCAGCCAACTTGGCTGAAATAATGAAGGTCCCTGGCCTGACTCCTCCCTTCGATTCCCTGACTAGAAAAAGATAAACACTGAGCCACAAGGCCAAGAAGCCTGCCAGACGAGTCTTCTTTAGGATTCTCTGATTCACTTCGTATCCCCACTTCTCAAATTCCCCTACTTCTAGGGTCGGTTAAAATGTGCCAGGAGCACCCCTCTTCTCTATTTTGGGGAAGGTGGTAAGACGAGTGGGCCTCTTCTTCTTGGATCCCTTCTCCTTCGATCCCTTCTCTTTTGGATCCTTCTCCTACTTCTCGATAAGAAACATATTCATCCACTCTTATGGATGAATATCCTTTCTAGAATGAGTTAAGGATGTCTCTGAACTCTTGATCTTGTGGAATATTTTCAATAATTCCCGATCTAAAGCCAGATTCATCTCCAAATCATTCCAAGTCGCCTTGGGAGGAATGAATTCATCATACATATCACCCAAAATTGGAGCCCCTCATATCTTGTGGACATCCCATAGACTGATGCCTACTTCTCCATGAGTCATATGGAAATAATTGGTTTTTAGGCTCCAATAGATGAGTATCTCCGGCACGAAGTTATCATGCCTGTAAACATATGTTTTCCCAGCCCAGACGGCTTTATATATCACAACTCCTTTCAAATCCTCAACAAACTCTGCACAGGTTTGTCGCACCCAGTATGCCCACATCCAAGTTGGCTCCACACCTCCTCCAGGACGAAAGTCCCAACTTCTCTTCCAGCCTTTGGATTGATCCATCTGAGAGTTTCAGAAAATTGAGGGATAACAATTTGGTTGCATCTCGGGCTTATGAGGTTTCAGATCTGGCGTACATGGGCTATGATGCATTATGTAGGCCTTATCCACTGTTCCAGCATTTATAAATACTCCTCCATATGAGATATTTGCTGAATAAAAATTGGTGTAATTCTGAAACCAAGAAATTGGGAGATAGTTCTTTGCCTCTGGAATGGTAACTTCTCGCAGATGAACATATCCATACAAAGGCAGATAAATGCTCTGGGGGAATTCACGATGATACTTCTTCAAATACTTAGCCAAATCTGGTAGAGTGCTATCGCAGACGGTATAATAATCATGGCCAATGATGCTCATCATATCATCAATTCGCTTTCTAGCCAGTTCATCAGTCATTCTGATTCTCTTGAGAGCCATTGAATCTGCACAAAAGTTGAATAAATTAACTCTTAAATAGGTTGATTTTTCATAAAATTTATGAAGAAATTCAAAAAAATGGCTAAGGCATTAAGGCGCGCAAGTCTAAAATTTGGCGCACAAGTATGAATGTGTCGTGCGAGTATGTATGTGTCATGAAAGTTTTTGGCACATAGGTATAACCGCACAAGTCCAAATACCTCTACAGCAGCATGATAGCAAAGAAACCGCGGAAAACAGAGCAACTTGTACGACGAAGGTAACTTGCGCGGCAAGAGCTCGAAAATTTGAAATTTGGGTACTTTGCGCGAGAATGGCCACATATATATAGGCCAGGCATCAACCCTGTGCACCTAAAATCCAGCGCGCTCTAAATCCAACGCGATCAACACCTGTGCGACACCATCTGCGCACTCAACACTTGTGCGCCGAAGTTTCCTTGGTTTTCTTCTTTCCTCAGAGTTACATCCTCATTTCTTTCGAATCCAAACTCTGAGGGGGGGCTTTTGTTGACGCTCCTTTCCGTCACAGATTCTAATGAATTGAAAAGGGAAATACCTTGAACCCAAAGTGATTCATCCTTTGAATAAAAATCAAAAATTGACAAAGGCATGAACAAAGATTAAAATGCACTTGGGTCGCGCAAGTTCCACCAAGGTCACACAAGTATACTTGTGCGCCACCCATTGATTACACAGGTGACTTTCACGCCCTCTTTGAAATTCACCCAGGGTCTTCTCCAGCCTATAAATACCCCCTGTGGGCCCCCCATTTAGAGGAAAGAAATAAAATAATTCCAAAAACTCAGATTTGAGCTCTCGGCGCCCTAGTCACTTCTCAGAGCTTTTGAACACTTCTAAGATAATTTCTTACCTAGAATGGAAGATCTAAAGAGAGGGAGTAGGGCCTAAGTGTTGAAACTCATCAAAACTTGTGTGCCTAAGTGGCCAGCCCTTAAGGGAAATGGCCACACTTGCGTGCCGCCTTACCCCTTCAACATAACTTGTGCGCCTCTTTTCTGGAAGCCTCTAGGGATAGTACTAAAGGATTGAGCCAAGCATCACCCAAGGATTACCTTAAGGGTGGACTGCCACGCAAGTACCCATGTGTCACAAAGTTATACATGGGCGACCAGCACTTGCGCGCCCACGCAAGACTTTCGCGCCCCCCTCTTTTTGGGTGCCCTTCCTGTCCATTTCACCTATCCTATGCCTATACACCTCTCCTATTCAAGATTCAGCCTTCAGAACACTCTTCAAATCCATTTTCTTCAGCATGTTTCCCTTGTTGGATTCCTTATATAAAAGGAATTTTGTGGAACATCTCTCAAAACCTAGTGATTTACACATCTTTATGTCATTAAGGTTAAATATTTCATTCATTTAACCTCATCCTTTAAGATGAGAGAATCCTTAACCTGGGATTCCTTTTTAGGAGTAAGCCCCAGTCCAAGTTCTCATTAATTTGGGAATCCTCCTTAGGAGTAAGCCCCAAGTCCCCTAACCTGGGCATCCTCCTTAGGAGTAAGCCCCAATAATAATTTCTCAAGTCTGGGCTTCCTTTTCAGGAATAAGCCCCAGTCTCAAAGTTCCCAAATATGGGAATCCTCCTCAGGAGTAAGCCCCAACCATAATTCCCTTAACCTGGTATTCCTTTTCAAGAGTAATCCCCAGTCTCAAAATCTACGAATATGGGCATCCTCCTTAGGAATAAGCCCCAAGTCCCTTAATTCTAAAATTCCCCTAACCTGGGTCTCCTCTTCAGGAGTAAGCCCCAATATTCAAATCCCTTTAACCTGGGCCTCTTTCTCATGAGTAAGCCCCAGTATTAATTTCTCTTAACCATTCTTAATCTAATTTTTGATCTGGGCTTCCTTCTCAGGAATAAAACCCAATCATAAGTCCCTCCTGATTTGGGCATCTTCCTCAGGAGTAAGCCCCAAGTTAGAGTATCCAAATCTCCATAAAGTACATATACCTTTATGGACCCTGTTCCTGGACTTCTTCTTTGAAATAAGTCCCAATATCTATCTATTTGGGTAGTCATACATACATAATCCCCACATCATTTTCTATGATTGAATCTTTTGTGGCACAATTGTTTGGTTTTACCAATACCTCTTATTTATCACACCGAGCATGACTCACGTGAGCTTAGAGTGTAAAAGTAATTATGACATCTTTCTTTAAGCCATCAATCATACATAAACATCATACTCCCTTACTCAAACTACTTGGGTTTTGATTCCTTTTCTAAATAAAGGATACGTAGGTAGACCATCTGCGGGTACGATCCCAACTCTAAAATAATCCATGTCCTTCTGAATGACAATAAACTTCAAGTGCCCCACTGAGTGGCTTTAAAACCAGTATGTTCATCATAATGACCAAGATACTTTTATATAATGTATTAAAGGATACCATTGACTAAGAATCTATAACAAATACAGATGATTCTCTATCGATGAAGAACCTCTAATACATATAAAAGATTCTGTAAATTTCCTACATATCAATCATTGATTGTAAGATATAAATGAAAGCTCATTTTATACTTGGTAATTTAATAAGTATTCACGAACATAACTTAAATCTATAAAGAGAGTCCCAGAGTAGACAATAATTCCCCTCAAAAAGGTGTGATGAGTCCGACCTCCAATCCTATCGACCAATGAGAATTCTTAAGTATCATCGGTCCATAACTAATGAGAACCTACCTTTAGAAAGTAAGTCCAAATGGATATAGAATCATTGGATGTTTCTGGTTCTATGAACAAACCCATTAGAAACCATTTGGAATGTTTGAACCTTAAATCAACGAGGTCATCCCCAATTCCAGAGGAAACATTTTTTAAGAAAAATCTACCAATGGAAAGTGATCCTACCATATTTAGATAAAGTCTACCACACAAGATCTCATCATATCCTCCAATAGTTGGATAGTGTCCTCAGTATTCCTATCCTTCTATTGGTGAAATGTTATATACATCTACAAATGGGTCTCGAATTCCTCCTATAGACCTCTATATAACCATGATGTAAACCACAAATCAGAGCTAGAGACAATAATTGAGGGTACCCCCATAGAGTTAGACGATCACTCACATGTATAACTATCCTAGAATCTCTACCAAACTCTACTACTTGATGTCAAGAAAGAGTGAAAAATTTATGAGTCAGTCAACAATCACCCAGATATTATCATGGTCTCTCACTGTCTGTGGTATCCCTATCACAATTTCCATGGATATGACATCCCATTTCCACTCAGGGATCTCAATAGTCTATGTCAAACATGGAGGAACCTGGTGTTCATCCATCACCCATTGACATGTGAGACACTGAGAGATGAACTTGTTGACACTTTTCCTAATGTTGTCCCACCAAAACTAGAATTGAAGGTCCTTATACATATTACCTACACCAGGATGTACATCCAAAGAAGAAGGGTGAAACTCCCTCACTACCTTCTATCACATCATGATCAAAACCATCATCCATGTAGAGACTCTATTTTTCCCTTATAATACTTTGAAAAATATTAAGGAATATTTTCAAATCCAAGAGCTGAGATGGCATGAGATTTCAAGGCCCGGTGAGCCCAAAATTAATTTTTATAAAAATATTAAATATATTTATATCACGCACACATAGATTTTTAGAAATAATGGAATATATCTTGAAAAGGGTCTCAAATAGAAAATCTGATACCACAGTTGAATCTAGATCATGGGGTTTACCCTAGGCATGATCTAGGTTTGGTTGACGTCAGACGTCCAATTGAGGAAATCGTTGGAAGGTACGTTTGATTAAAATAAATAAATAAATTATTTTTTGTTTTATTAAATGGATTGATAAAATCCTATAAAAATAATCCATCATAACAATTCTCTAGGGTTAGTTGTATAAACCATGACAGAATTGAGAGTATATTTGATGACTTTCATTTGCGAATCGACATTGAACAATGATCGGTGATCAGATCAAGGTGAATCGACAGACAGTGAATGCAGTGGATCATCCTCATCACTAGAAAACACATTCTTATCCAATGATCATTCCTAAATTGAGGTAGGTCTTGTAAATTTTGGTTTCCTCCCTTTATTAAAATATTGATCAAGTTCTTATTCGTTGTTCTTTGATCTATGATTAATTGATTCTTCACGTGATCCCCATTGACAATTATTTATTTAATTTAATAAATCTCTCTCTTTTCACATGTTATCACCCCTATTAATCCCTAATTTATGATTTTTGGAAAATAATTTTTGGCCAATGATTGATTCACATTGTTTATGTGCTTCATACACCTCTATTCTTTGTGTTCTTTACTGTTATCCTATGGCATCACGGTTCAATATTGTTGGTCGGGTTCGAGTACGATCAAACCCCTGGATTCATGGTAGATTCATGTGAGATGAATGGATTGGAAAATCAAGGATAGATTAGAATGGATTTCAGGTTATGGGTGATGCTATGTGGATCTATAATCCAGAGTAGTGACAGGATCAAGAGACAACAGTGTCGAGCAGCATGCGGGCTTCATACGAACAAGTGGTTACCGATTTCCAAGCACGAGAGGGCTGGAATCGACAACTAGTGGTAGATCCCACCAATTTAGGGTGGTCAATAGGAATAGAGCATGGAAACGAGACCAGATGTATAAGACATGTGGTGATCTGAATGTTTTTTAGATAACGTGACTACACACCATGTAGTGTGGAAGGACACACGGTGTGCTCTTTGGATTTTCGTGATGTCTAGGGTTTCAACCAAAGTAAAATATCACATGTTGTATATGTGTACTATATGTCATGTGACCCTATATAGGTTTCCAATCCATGTTTCGGATCCACATGCCCTGGGGGCCATGTGGATGGATAGGTCATGTACTAGAGTACACAAGCATGAGCAATAATGCATGACCTAGGTTGAGATCCACGTCTAGGACCTCGGGTGGTCATACATGCCATGTATCTCAGAGGACACACTGTATAAAAAGAAATAGCTTCCTGATTTATGTCTAGAGGAGAACGTGGCCAGGAAGAAGAGTTATAACACACACCATGTGGACCTCATACATGTCTTGTACCTCCTTTTTTAGGAACTTTTACCTCTATTATATCTTTCATTTTGACTCAAATTTTGACCTGCGAGTAGCCTATCCTGAGTTTTTTTTTCTATATAGAATATGATGGTGGAATTCCTAATAGATTTTGAGATACAATTTGAGATTTTAAAAGTGTTATGCTTCTTTAATCAATTCTCAAGGATGGAAGTGATTGATCAAGATCATTATAGAGATTACATATAGAGATGGTACTCCCCTATTTAGGGCGCAGTTTCTCTATCTATGGGGACGATACTCCCATGTCACACCAGGGAACGGGGACCCAATACTTTTTATTCCAAGTAGAGATGGTACTCCCCTATTCAGGGTGTGGTTCCTCTATCTATGGGGAGGATACTCTCCTATCACACCAGGATGTGGGTCCCTTATACTCATTATTCCATATAGAGATGGTACTATGTTCTTTATCTATGGGGGTGGTACTCCCCTATCGCACTAGGGAATGGGTACCTCATACTCGTTATTCCAAGTAGAGATGGTACTCCCCTATTTAGATTGTTGGTCCTCTATCTATGGGGACGGTACTCCCCTGTGGAACCAGAGCATGAGTCCCCTATATTCTATACACAGATAGAGATGGTACTCCCCTACAGGGGCGTAGGTACTCTATCTACCAACCGACACCCCCTATTGTGCTAGGTTGTGGGTCCTCCATACTTTGAGTGGAAACCCCCTATTGTACTAGGTCATGGGTCCTCTATCTTTTTGATATTTTCCTACCTTGGGTTGTGGAGCAATAGTGAAGTGTGGCCCCTCCTCGTGACTTCTTTGGATAGACATGTGAGATGTTGGGAATTGATTATGGAACTTTTTAGCTTCAGGATTACTCATAAACCCAAGCTAGGTTGTGAGATAGAGATCCACCTTATCTCTAATTTTGATTTCTTTATTATCGTATATCTATGTATTGGTTTTCATTTCCCTCTTGCTTTGGGTTGATCTGACTACTTATATCATGTCTTCTATTTCTCCCTCTTCAGTTTTCATGGCATCCTATTGGGAATGTATATACTCACCCCTGCATGGTTTTTGTCTGCAGGTGTCATGTATTATGAAAATGATGGAAAGATCGGTGGTGATTTCAAAGGATCATAGAGATACTCAGGTGTATTTACCATGTGCAGTGGTCAGGGCTTGAAGATCAGGAGTCAAGATCTCTCATCTATTTTATATTCCATTTGTTGTCAATATATGTCATCTTTTTTGGGTGGGACTGTATTTTTTCCTTTAAATTTTGGATTACATTATCTCACTCTTTTTTCCCCTAGAGGTTTCCACATGCATGGTTTTTACTCTAGATGTTTTTGTTTGATAATTCCTCAGTTAAGAGGTTATCTCATGAGATCTTTTCTCCACGAAGGGAGGTAGAAGTACCCCTGCCTATTGAGAAATAGATTGTACCAGCAAAGTAGGGTGAGGATGCGTGTGGGTTTAGAGAAATTTGTGGGTTCCAGTGCCATAGGATGTTGAGGTTCCATAGTGAGCCAAATCCCCAAGAAAAATAGGATTGTCTTAAGTTAGTGATATGAGTTTTCATAATTATGTGGACCCCAACAGATCGGATGGTTTCACTAGTAGCCAATATTTTTCATGGAGTAGTAGGGTTCTAGTAGAGTTTATTCATAAATAAAAATGATGAGTCAATAATCTCATGTTATGACATCTAACAGCTATTTCATGAGGATTACTACCCATCATGTTTGTGTTTAGTTCGGATTCAGGAGATTCTAAACTTGTGGTAGGGTAGTATGATAGTAGTTGAGTATTCCATGATGTTCACTAACCTTATGTGATACTCCCTTGACATGATTCGGGATAGTTACTTCTAGTTTTGGAAGTTCAAGAAGCGTCTCTATGGATACATTTGTGTCAGTGTGGTACCCATGTGCATTCCCACATATACTGGAGTGCTAGATCGGGCACTGGTGATGAGAGCTTCCTATCAAAGGTACGCCATGTAGCTAGCACTATTGGAAATTGGAACTATACCCATGGTTTTGGGGGAAACTGTGGGTATAGGTCACCCTATCCCCACAGTTTTGAGAAAACCATGGGTATGGGCATTTTTTGATAGCCTATGCCCATGGTTTCCCTAAACCGTGGGCATAGGCTACCCTATACCCGCGGTTTTCTCCAAACTGTGGGTATAGGGTATCAAAAAATGCCTATACCCACAGTTTTCCCAAAACCATGGGGATAGGGTGACCTATACCCATGGTTTTCCCCAAAACCTTGGGTATAGTTGTAAGATAAAAAACCTATACCCACGGTTTTGACAAACCGTGGGTATAGGTTTCCCGCGTGTGTGCGGAAAATTTATTTTTTTTGTGGGAACAAAAAAAATTGGCAGGAGTTCTATACCCACGGTTTAAATAAATATATTTAATAAAATATATATATATACATAAATATATGCGGTGATGGGGTAGTGGTAAGGCTGATCGTGAATGGAGAAGTGGTCACGAGATCGAATCCCGCGGGCCGCTATTTTGTAAAATATGTTATACCCACGGTTTCCAAACCGTGGGTATAGATTTATGACATGGTGGAAAAACCTATACCCACGGTTTTTCCAAACCATGGGTATAGGTCATGGACCTATATCGATGCCACCAACGACCACGGTTCCCCAAACCGTGGGTATAGCCTATACCCATGGTTTTGGGGTCTATACCCACGGTTTTGAACCGTGGGTATAGGATCATTTTCTAGTAGTGTAGAGCTGGCAGTGAGCATCATAGGGATAATTCATCTGTAGTGACTGGAAGATGATAGGTGTACAGGCATAGGAGGTGTACCCATGATCAGACTCAGGCATGTGGTCATGTAGTACATGGACCACATAGAGGACCAGGGCATCTCAGAGAGGGGTGATATTATGCATGTGTCATGAGTGCTCACATGGCCTGTGAATACCCAACCCACAGAGTAGAGGAGAGCAGAAAGGAAATATATGGACCACCATAGAAGAGAAAACATTGTGATCAGGGTTCTCCAATGCATGTCTAGGGAGACCTTAGGGAGACGTAGCTGGCAGAAGAGAAATTTGGGCTCTATGAGGAGGAGATACCAGTAGAGGGAGATGATATGAACTACTTCCACCACCATCACTAGGCGGCCCATGTTGGGAATAGGTATCTGGTGTTCGGGGCCACAGGAAGCAGTAGAATATGTAGGCTTATGACCTGACAGCTCATGAGATGATCAAAGGTATGATCTGTATTTATTCTACTACTGATTTGGTACTATTATGCATAGGTGTGATTCATTCCTTCATCTCCTTACTCTTGGTGTAAGAGATAGAGCTCCCAATTGAGACTTTATCCCAGCATCTTTTTCTTGAGGTATCTACATGGAATGCTTATTTTATATCACTTGTGTTGGATTTGGTAGACTAGAACAAACTACTTTGTACTTTATTCATTAATAAATACGTTATCACATCTTGATTGTTCTTCTGCGTGACAATGCATGTGATAATGTCCTAAGAATAGTTGTTGCACTAAAAGGTCATAGTAGATCCCTAATATGATGAGAACACGAAAGTACCATAACACTATTCTTGAATATATGTACAGGTTCTGGGCACAGCGGAAGTGCGTTGGTGGGTTTGACCAACTTTAATTTTAGCGTTAAACAACGTTCAATTCGAAACCTGTCACGATAATAAAATGTTGGATCTTCAGAATAGAATGAAGAACGAAAAGAAAGATAATGGTCCCAGAACCATCGAGAGGATAATCATATGTTGGTTATAATTAATTTAATTAATTGACAAGAATTACCTTGATGGAATTTTTTCTTCTTTGATGTTTTCCAGTCACATTCCGATGTGATTCATCGTTGCATCGTAGAAGCCAAGTGTATACTTCCTCTAGCGGTGATCCACATGTGCACCACGTATTTATGGATATCGCCAAATGAATCTCTAGGTGCTAGAATGGAGAATCATTTGCTTGTGTTGTCCGCCTTAGATCGCCTTGATCCGATAGAGGAGGATCTCTCTCAGTCTTGAAATCATTCTTGGAGGAAGGAGTTATCTCATCCTTGAGAGAACTTTCCAGAATTATTGTGCACAAAGATCCATTGAAAAGTGTTGGGGTTGTGAGGATATTTATAATCAAGTTTGAGGTTATAGAGTTATGACAATAAATAAACACGTTATGCATTTTATTTATTTCATTAGCTCTTATTGAAAACCCCCATGTTGAATCATTAATTCCTTGACATGCGCCCACGCTGATTAT
Organism: Viscum album; assembly: GCA_963277665.1. Lineage (NCBI taxonomy): Eukaryota > Viridiplantae > Streptophyta > Magnoliopsida > Santalales > Viscaceae > Viscum > Viscum album. Next base: position 180,697,230 of record OY728130.1, read on the forward strand.
AATAAATATCATTTAATAAAACAATATTATTTCCTCAAAATCCCGACTGGAAAAACTACACGGCGTGTAATCATTAATATACGGCGTGTACTTGTTTTTCATTTCCTTTACAAAATGAAAACTACACGGCGTGTACATTCAATGTACACGGTGTGTATATCTTGTTTTTCATTTTATTCTTCCTCCAAAATTAAAATGATTTAGGATTCCTTGAATAATTATTAAACCACATATAGAAATAATCGTTATTCTACTTGAGATACTTGGATACACTTAGTGTGTGACCCTCTAGGCCTCTTTCTCGTTGGCATTAGGCGGGATTGCCTAAAGTCCAAGATTACTATCTAGAAACGGGTCAAGGAACCCAAGAGAAAGAAGTTTATGTTGCATTGACGTGTCACCTCATATGAATTCTTACCGTGTAATTTAATCCCTTTGTCTTGATATCTCTAATCAAGCGAGTTTCATGCTAGTGCCATCAACCCATGTGCTCGATTATTCTTTCTTTGACTTCCTAGAATTGAACTCGCCCATACCCTACTATGGCCATGGATTTATTTAGGCTATATCAATTCCATCAAAGGGCCTGAGATATCTACTTTCGTTATGGAACAGAAGGGAAAAATTCTTTCTCGCATTATCTATTATTGCAGTATCACTCGTGACACACCCAACCTATCCTACCTCATTGCAAACAGTGTGTCGTCATAGTTTTCGTCAATACATCTAAGTGCACGAGTTGTAATACCCATTAATAATAATCTTAAAGTCTAAGGACCAATACACATGTCCGCAGATAGGAACATTCAATGACACTATGAAATGTGGATTTCCTACTGGCGGGTCTCATTCTCATAATATCCTCCTGGATATTACCAAGGGTGTACACCATGAGAAGGTTCCTAAATTTTTTATGAGTCCTCACCCCTAATTGCCTGTATTATTTATGTCCCTCAAATAACATCATCCGGCCATAGAACATATATTCAAGAACAGTGTTATGGAACTTCCGGTTTATCATCATAGCAGGGATCCGCTATGACCCTTTAATGAAACAGTTGTCCTTAGGAAATTATCACATGCATTGTTATTCAGAAGAACAATCAAGATGTGATAAGGTATTTATTAATGAATAAAGTACAAAGTAGTTAGTTCTAGGTCACCAATTCCAACAGACTCTCACTTGGACTAGAGCCAACTACTAATAACCTTTAACCCACTAGATCTCACATGATTTTCATGCTTCTACTGAGATAGGTCTTTAGTCATGGAGTCTTCCACGTTCTCTTCTAAGGATACTCTGCTCACTGCAACTTCACCCCTTTGATAAAAATCTCTCAAGATGTGACACTTTCGGAGTATGTGCTTTGTCCGTTGATGTGGCCTTGGTTCTTTTGCAAGAGCCACCACTGCAGTATTATCACAATACAATGTGATAGGATATTTATTTCTAAGTACCACATCATGATCCTGGACAAATTTTTGAATCAAGATGGATTCCTTGGCTGCATCAGAAGCCGCTATATATTCGGACTCTGACAACTGGCTGCTTTGAACTCTTCTAGCTCACAGATCCTCCATTGAGACAGAAAACATATCCAGATTGTGACTTCAAATCGTTCTAATCTGTCTGAAAACCAGTATCATCATACCCTCTGATGACAAGTTCCTCGTCTCTTCCATACACCAGGAACATATCCTTAGTTCTTCTCAGATACTTAAGGATAGTCTTAATAGCAGTCCAATGTTGTTCTCCTGGATCTACTTGATATCTTCCTACCATGATCAGTGCATAGGAAACATCAAGCCTGGTACATAACATGTCATACATTATGGATCCTATAGACAAAGTGTATGGGATCTTACTCATTATATCTTTCTCTTGTTGTGTCTAAGGACACATTTTCTTAGAAAGATGTAGGCCATGTGACACTGGAACCAATCCCCTATTAGATTGTTCTATACTAAATTTCTTTAGTATATGGTCAATGTATGTACCCTGACTTAGTCCAAGCATCCTCTTGGATCTATCACTAATGATCTTGATCCCTAGAATGTAGGCTGCTTCACCCAAGTCCTTCATGGAGAAACACTTGTTAAACCAGTCCTTAACTGACTGTAAGACTGGTACATCATTTCCAATAAGCAATATGTTGTCAACATATACTACTAGGATAATGATCACATTCCCATTAAAATGATTATAAACACATGGATCACATTTGTTCTTAATGAAACCAAATTCCTTTATGGCTTCATCAAATTGAATGTTCCAGGACCTGGATGCTTGCTTTAATCCATAAATGGATTTCTGCAACTTGCAAACCCGTTTGGCTTCACCTGGTGTCACAAACCCTTCTGGTTGTGTCATATAGACATCTTCCTGAAGTTTCCTATTAAGGAATGTAGTTTTGACATCCATTCGACAAATCTCATAGTCATAGTATGCTACTATTTCAAGTATGATTCTTATGGATTTAAACATGGAAACTAGAGAGAAGGTTTCATCATAGTCAATTCCTTGATGCTGTCTGAATCCTTTAGCCACTATCCTTGCTTTATAGGTTCTAACTTGACCTTCCATGTCCAGTTTTCTCTTGAATACCCATTTGCATCCAACAGGGTTTACATCAACTGGATCATTGAACAGAACCCAGACTTGGTTCTGATACATGGAATCCATCTCAGAATTCATAGCTTCTAGTCATCTTATAGATTCTGAGCTTTCTAATGCTTCTTTGTAGGATAGAGGTTCATCATTGTCCAACAATAATGATTCACCATCCTCGGTGACTAGGAAACCAAATCTCTATGGTTCCCTTACCTCTATTAAGCTCCTACGTAGTACTTGTCTTTCTGGAACCTCTTCCACAGGGACCTGTGGAACTTGTTCTTGTACCAACTTATGTATATCTTGAGAATCAACTTCGTAGAAGTCAATCTTGCTCCCACTATCCCTTTTGAGGATGTGCTCCCTCTCAAGAAAGACGGCTTGTCTGGTGATAGTCACTTTCTTTTCTTGAGGGTTATATAGGTAATATCCTTTTGTTTCCTTGGGATATCCTATAAAGATACACCTCATGCCCTGGGGTGCTAGTTTATTGCCTTAGAAGGCCTTAAAAAATGCCTCGCATCCCCATACATGTGTATGCGATAAAATGGGTTTCTTTCCATTCCATAACTCGAAGGGAATTCCATTTTCCGCCTTAGTTGGTACTCGGTTTAATGTGTATGCTGTAGTTTGTAATGCATATCCCCAAAAGGATAATGGAAGATCTACATGACTCATCATCGACCTCACCATGTATAACAAGGTGCAGTTCCTCCTTTCACTAACACCATTCCACTGTGGTGTATAAGGAGGAGTGAGCTGAGATAGAATCCCAGACTCCCGTAGAAGATCGATGAACTCTTGGTTCAAATATTATCCACCTTAATCAGATCGAAGTTTCTTTATCTTATTACCAAGATGATTCTCTACTTAATTCTTTAATTCCTTAAATTTCTCTAAGGATTCTGACTTATACCTCATTAAGTAGACATATCAATATCTACTCAAATCATCAGTAAAAGTAATGAAGTAATAATATCCACCTCTAGATTCTACTGGAAATGTTCCACACACATCCGTGTGAACCAATCCTAGAAGCTCTGTATCCCTTTCACCTTGTCCACCGAAGGGCGGCTTGGTCATTTTTCCTTGTAAACAAGTGTGACATCTATCAAGTGGTTTTAGCTAAATAGTGTAACATCCCAGGTAAATAAAGAATAAGACATTTTCATATTTATTAATATTTGTGAATTAAATATTAATTTTACTTTAAAGGGGTTTCTATGTTCGATAGCGTACCCAATATGCAACAACAAGTTTCTTTGAAATCTTACGTTGCACACTAATAATATAATAATATTATTTTAAATGGTAGTTAACACGTAGTCATTGTATTGGCGAGAATGAATAGAAATAACTAAAATGTGATTATATATGTTTTTTTAATGTTTTTACATTTATCCAATAAAAGATAAAGTCTTAAAATAAGAAAAGAATTCAATTTTAGGCATAGATACTCTAATATTCACTAAAAGGTCGATTTATCGCCTTTTGATGGTGAACCCTATTTAAAAATAGTTTTGGTCACTCTTATACATTCTATTGGACCAAATAAAATCCTTCTTTAGAATCGGGACATCAAAATTTACTTTTTGTATGTTTTTGTTATTTTTCAGATAAAGTTCATTTTAATGAATAAGTGAAAAATGTTGTATTTTAATTCAAAACATCATTTTAATATAATTTATTTATATTATTAGATTATCTTTTGAATTGGTTTTAAAGTTCAATTAGAATATATTTTTACCATTTAATCCAATGTTGATCATTATAATTAATTTCACTTTGAAATTGGACTTAAACAAGTGTCAATATTTTGAAAGATATTGTTTCTTAAAAACACGCTATTTGTTTTGACTGTGGGAATTAATTATTAAATTAATTAATGCAACTTATATGTTTTTAATTTTGTAAAATAGACATAATTTTTGAATTCGGAATATCAAATATAGATTAGGGTGAATTTTTGGTATTTTTCTGAAAAATATCAATTTTTGATGAATAGTGAAACCACTAAGTGATAGTTAAAAAACTGATTTTTCGTTTAAATAAAACTTTACCACTTCTATGATTTGAATTTTAAAAATACAACATACATGGTTTTCATAGTAAGTAAAATATGGTTCAATGGGATGAAAATAATTTTTGGTGAATAGTAACTTTTAAGTTTTATTAATCGTGATTAAATGTAATTAGTGTAATTTAAGGTAAATATAATGTTATAATAATATTAAATTACCTTTACACTTGTCCCACACTTATTGGATGAATCATTTCTGACCAAGATAATCCATGGGTCAATTTATGGAACCCCATGGAGCCACTTGGGTAAGATAATGACATTAATACCTTTTATTTAAAGTAAAAATAAAAATGTCACAAACATGTATTGTTTTACTAAAAAAAAATTTGCATGGGGTTATATAATTGATATATTTGACTATAAATATTCATTAGAAATATAAAAATATTTCCTAAAACATGGTAATTTTTTTTATAATTTTTAGACATCAAATAAATAAAATTATTTATGACACAATGATGATGCAGTGGTTACGTCATTAGTGAATGATTTAAATAAATAAGAAGATAATGTTTAAAATAATATCCAAAACTTGTCCAATTATTATTGGATGATTTTTTTCGAAAATGGGCCACCTTATCCTAGACTTTAATGATTTTTGGAGCTTTATAAACCGAATGTCATTTTATAATAAAATAATAGTTTCATGCTTTCCAAAAGAGCCCATCCTCTCCCTTATAAAAGACCCCACTTCCTACCCATTTCACACACTTCTCAAGCCCTTTGGATTGTCCAACCTCTACTCAAATAAGATCCCAAGATCCCTCTCTTCATTCTATAAGTCTTACCTTAGGCAGAAAGCTCTTCAAGAAACCCTTTTGGTTGAAACCAAGGGGAGTTACCCGATTTAAAGGTAATGTCTTCTCTTATGTTCTTTTATTTTATTTTGCTCCTCCAACCCCCTAAACTATTTTTATTCCTTTATTTTGTAAAAAACCAGTATCTTAAATATACTAGGATGTTTTTATGAGAATTATTCTAGCTACACTTACACACAACTCCGTCTAATGGTTAAAGAACATACTATTTCTGTGGATGGTGAATTACTACCTCACGAAATGATGATTGTTCAATCTTCTCTTAACACCTTTCATGGTGGACATTAAGATGTAACTGTATTTATATATGATATATATTATTTTTATGTTTTCCTTATGCTTCTTTATTTTTAATTTATGGAAAACCTTTATGGTTTCCATTATGGGTAAACGCGATAATTTCATTTTAGGAAGTGCGGACTACCGCCCCATCAAAGTGATTTGAATCATTAATGCCATATGTGGGACATATAAAGGATGGAGTTAATAATATTATATATGATATTATACTATAATTATAATTTACCTTTATATCATTGTGATTTCATTCCATTAAATATGAAATAGAAATTAAGGTAGCGTTTATGCGTACGTACGGCTTACCGTCTCCATGAATGGTGCATTTCATTTCTTACCTCTAAATGTTATGTACTATTATAAATGTATGTATATACTAGATATATATGATATATATGATATCTAAATCATGAATATAATTCTGTAGATAATGTATATTTTACCACATGAACAACTTGTAATTATAAGATGTTTATTTTTTACTCAAGTACCAAATATCGACAAAATGACCATTATTAACTTAAATGATTACATAATGTTTAGAACATGGAAATAAGTGATATAAAAGGAATAATAAACTTGAAAAGGTTTCTTAAGAAATTATAAATTAACTTTAGTTTATTATTCAGGAGATTAAAGAATGATCGAGTCAAGTCGGACACGAGGTAAGGGACTTCATCTCAATCTCCTTTCATTGAGGCATATTTTGTTCTAATACAACACTTTATTTTATATGTTGTATAAACACATTTGATTTTAATTCAAAGGGAATATTTTTCTACTAATCATTTTACTAAACGACAAAAAGGAATGTTTCTTTTAATGTATGTGGTGACAACGACCTTTTCCGCCGCCGCGAGTACTACTTGATCTTTGGCTTCCTTAACAGGCTGTAATGTTTTTAAAAGAAAATAAATACCATATACTCTTTTTTGTATTTTGGTATTGAAAATGGTTTTGATAATGGATTTTTTATGTCAATATATTTAAGTGGGATATTTTGATTGAAATGTGGAAATGTTTTCTTTCCATTTTATCTATTTTATGTCTTATGATTTTATAATGGTATTTGGACATTTGACGGGTGGTTACGTGATAAACCAAATGACGAGTGGTGCTGTTAATACCAGGACGTGTGGTTATGTTATAAACTCCAATTCATTGGGTATGGAAGTCGGCCATATGGTTATTCCATTTAGCGATATGTGTGGAATTCGACCGTATGTTTATTCCATTTATGTATATTTATGTCCAAAGTTACCTTTATATGTTATGTGTTCTTTATATGGGTTTTATGGTAATCTTTTGGTTACAAAAGGGTAAGAAATTATCTTTTCTTCGTTGAAGAGTATTTACTACTTCATAAAGGTGAAAAGTATTACTTATGTTAATGTATTCATGGTTTACTTGTTGTTTTGAAAAACTAACAGTTTTCATTCCTTGTGTATCCCTTACAGAGCTTTTAATGCTCATCCCAAGTTTTTGAAATGTTTTTCAGAGGACATAATGTGGAATATGGTCAAGGATGGGATCAAGGAAAAGTCATGATGTCTTAAACATGGAACTAGACATGACTCTTTTTTTTCAAGAATTCATGTTTTGTAAAAAAATGGAAATTGTGTAGAAGTGTCTACTTTGTAATCTTTTGAGATATAATAGTTATGTCCTGATTCTCTATAACTCTAAACCTGAAAAGATCCTCAATGTGAATTATTCATTTAACTCAATATTAAGTATGGTTTAAGGTAGGGTCCTTATAGTTGGTATCAGAGGTCGGTTTAGACAACTTTAGGAGTTAGAAAATTGTTGAATTTATGTCCGTAAATTAATTTATGGTATGATTGAAATGATATAGCATTTAAAGATTACCAGCGGTAAGATGTTGTAAGTGTAATGAAATGGGTCATTATGCAAATGAGTGTCTAACGAAGAACTCAACAGCTAGACTACAAACAGAAAGGGGTGGTGAAATCCTTTGCAACTACTTCAGCAGATGTTGGTACATCGAATGAAGTAGTATCTGGTACACTGTTTGTTTGTTCAGATTATGTCGATGTGTTATTTGATTCAAGGTCTACACATTCTTTCATTTCTGAGAAGTTTTCTAGTAAATTGGGAATTTCATCTCAAGATATGAATCCTAAACTTATGGTAAAAACTGTAACAACCCGAGATTTTATAAGATACATTATTTCTAATTTCATTAATATCTTCTATTGTACGACACACTAAGATTATCTTGCGCTATACACAACACTGTATTAGCTTGTAGTATACGCAATCGCGACCTTCCTCGATAGCGTGTCTTGTACGCAATACCGGGTTTTACTAAACAACGATATATTATTATAATATTGTTATGAACTAGCCATTATGAATAGTTTTAACTAAATTTTGAATTTTATAACATTATTATTCATCTTACACATTTCTAGAACATGGTATAAGAACAAAATAAATTTTTCGGGTAAAATAAGTATTTTTCAAAAAATGCAGTTTTTCCGCCTTTTGATGGCGCACCCACTTTAAATCTCGTTTTTGACATGTTTATAAGTTCAATTTGACAAAATAAAATTCTTCTTTTGAATCAGGATATAAAAATTTACATTAGATAAAGTTTGGATATTTTTCCGATAACTTTCATATTTTAATGAATAATAAAAACACGCTATATTTTAATTAAAAACAACTTTTTTCATCATAATATCTTATGTGGTTAAATTATAATATTTAATGGTTTTAAAGTATAAATAGAATATATTTTTACCATTTAATATAATGTATGTCATTAGCATTGATTTTACCTTGAATCCGTAGGTTAAATCAATTCAATCTTTTGCAATGTTTTAAAGAAAAACTCGTTTTCTTTCGACAACGGGATTAATTTTAATTTAATTTCTGTATCTTTTGTGTATTGAATTTGTAAAAATGGATTCCATATTTGGAATCAGTGGGTCCAAATTATGTTAATAAGCTACTTTTTATTTTTGGGCATTGTGAATAGTAACTGCGGTAAATTTTATTTACTATAGTTAAAGGTAAATCGGATAATTAAGGGTAAATATAAGATTATAAAATTACCCTAACACTTGGAAAAATCCTATTGTATGGATAAAAGTATACCCATATAACCTAAGGGTCGGATTAGATTCATTTTATGGACTTTTGTCCATGAAAATAATTTAATTATTATTAAAACCAAAGAATGTGACAACATGTCACTTTCTTAAATCTTATAAGTATAATAATTTTATTTTAGTGATAAACTTCATGAAACTTAGAACATGAATATTATCCAGAAATATAATACAATTATCTACATCATAGGAATTTATTTAAAATTTTTAGGGATTAAATAATTATCATTTATTATGACACAAAGATGATGCAGTAATTGTCTTATTAATGAAATATTGACATAATTGATGTTATAAATGCCCAAATAAATGTAATTTGACACTTTTTATGACTTACACTAATTTTATAGGTTAATATGACATGTTATTTTTGATTTAAGTAACTTGTTTTGAACTTATAATTCTTTTATGAATTTCATAAAAAAACATGTACCAAATAGTGTCAAAATTGACATAAATTAGTTTTTAAAACAAATATTATATTATTAATTGTAATTTAATTCCTAAAAATATAAGGTTCGTCCAAATGACTTATATAAGGATAGATATATTAATAATAAACAACTTGGGGTTCTTTTGGTTTGTTATGGTAAGTTTATTAACCATATAGTGTAAGAAAACAAAAAGATACGGTAAAAGTTAAATTATTTAACATAGAGTTAAATCTAATTGTTAAGGTTAAAATAATAAGCTAAACTTGTCTAAATCCTATTGTATGAGAGTATTTCGACCCATACCCACTTTATCTTCGAAATAAGACCCTTTGTAACCATTATAAACCGAATTTGAATTTAATATAAAATAATATTTTGAGATTTTCCTAAGGTGCCCCTCTCCTCCCTTATAAAAGGGCACCTCCTCCCTCTCCTCCTCACACCAATTTGAGCATTCAAGCTCATCCAACCCCTGCCAAAATATCTTCTCCACTTCCATAGTATCATCCTAGAGTTATTGTTCTTCTTCAAATACCATCCTTATTTCTTTAAGTGGAGGTTAAGTGAAGGCGCATCAAAAAGAGGTAATATCCATTACCGATTTTTTTCAATTTCTTTCTTCTTAAACTTCTTCTTCTTTAGTTGTTTCATGATAAATTAATAACATCAGTATTTATTATATACTGATATGTTATTATAAATATGAAACAACTCTAATTAACCTTCTATCCATCCTACGGAAAAAGGAAATCACCGCGCGTGCGTACGTACGGAATATCGTCTCCACGCCGTGGTGTAATCTATTTTCCACCACCACCTTACTTGGATGGGTATAATGGTGTAAATAATAACTATATATGATTAATTTAAAGTGATATTGATTCTTAAATAGTATACATACACTCCAATACAGTCCCACGATCATGAGAACGATATCATCGCTCGTGCGTACGTACGGACTACCGTCTCCACGACACGATGAGATTCATTCTCCACTTTAACCATTCATGAATGATTATAAAGTATATATAATAAGTAATCATGAAATATATGACATAATAATGATACTGGATTTATGTGTATATATATGTATGTCATCTACTTAATTCCATTCAACTCAATAAGGAAACGAAAACAGCATTGATGTGTATGTACGGCCTACCGTCTCCATGAACGGTGTATTTCTTTCCATTTAATGATTTATTATATATATGTATATTCTGAATATATATTATATATAAATCATTTTTTATATTCTGGAATTAAGTAATCATGATCTAAGTAATCATATGAATAATTACAAGTCAAAGCAAGGACGATAAATGAAACGATTTTACCCAAAACTCTCTTTAATATGGAATTTACAAAAGAACGGGTAATATAAAGTAATAAGTGAACCATATATGATATCATAACAATTAATATGATTCTGTAATAAGTCAATGACATTATTTAAATCATTATATAGGATTTTCGGACACTTACGAAGCAAATCAGACCTAAGGTAAGGGAAAATATCACAATCTCATTTTTATCCGAGATTGTTTATATTTTGGTATTTACTGGGGTGTATTTTATCATCCAAATCCATGTTTCCTCAATATGTAATATTATTTCCATCCACCTACAATTTTTTAAATCCTATTTTACCCTTTGGTGAGTTTTTAGTAAAATATATGAAAGGAATCTTTTTGTCGTTTTTCGTACGAGGTACTTTTTGACTTTTCCGACAAAAGTACGAGAAGAATGTTTTTTTTTAACTTATACGGAATGAATGGATTTTTAAAACATTATTTCCAAGAATATTCCTTTACAAGTTTTCAAAATTATTTTTAATCAACTTCTTTTAGTTTAAAATTGTATGACATGTTAAGAAAGGAAAAGTGTTTTTGAAGTAGAAAGGATATTTTCCTCAAGAATGAAGTTCAAGTGTTTTATCAAAATTATTTTCCATCTAAGATAATAAAGGGTTCTGTTTTTATCCCTATTATTACATTGATTTGATTATGTTGTGATGGAATTATTTTTATGAATTCCTTTATCGTATATGAATCGTTTTATGATGTCATGATGTTTAAGATTCCCATTTTTATTACATGGGTTATGTAATGATGTATGATTTATGATTTTGTGGCACACATAATAATGGTATCATTATGAGATGGGTGGGACATATATCTCCCTCCAATTCATTGGTTAAAGATTTTATATCTCATGAGATAGACATGACTGGAATGGTAAGTTATACCGGTTCAGTGAAACAGGACTGAAACGAGGGTGACTCGGTTCAGAAAGGGACTTTGTCCACTAAGATAGTCTTGGCAATGAGTCTTGACTAATAAGAAATGATTCTCTATGATTATGTGTGTATGCCACAAAGTTTAATGTTTTAAGTTATGATTATTGTGATTACATTTCACTGCCATGAGTTATCCCAGGTTATGAAATTATGATCTCTTTTACAGGTTAAGATTTCCAAAAGTTATGTGCTTATGTATATGATGTGATTGATATTTCTTTTGTTTACCCTTACTGAGCATTTGAGCTCACCCTTTTATGTTTTCTTTTCCCCAGGATATAAAGAAATGTTTTAGGTATAAAAAAAGGAAGATCTTTATGGGAGATGTTGAAGATCTTTCACCAGGATTAGAAGATTATATTCCGAGTTTCCAAAGACACTAAACTATTACGATCCTTGTGTGTGTGTTTTTGTTATGTACTAAGTATTCCACAAATGTAATGTAATGTCAATGTACGTCAAGCTTCGGGTCTCTACAGTTGGTATCAGAGGAAAAGTTTAGTCAACCTTTGGAAACTAGGATGCGAAAACGTTAGTGAGATCCCTAGAGATATTTCTAAGGTATGTCTAGGGATGTCCCTAAGGATAAGTATACGTATAGGATATAGTCCTAGAACTATGGTAACGATATTATATTAGACCAAAGATGTTAGATATTGAAGTTACTCCCCCTTTATTATGATTTTTTGCTCTCACGCTATTCTTTTTGGGTTTTAGAAAATGGATGGAAACAAGACGATTCACGATAATGGAGGATATGATGGACAATGGAATGATATTCTTCATGAGAAAACAAATGAAATGGGATTTGGAAGTCCAAACATCATTATTATGCCAAATCAGAAATCTCATAATATGATCAATAAAGTAAAATTTGCTAAGTTTCCTGACTCGGCTAATAAGAGAAAGATGGAGTTTCATGATGATCATAGAGGAAAGAAAGTTCAATTTCCCCTATGTAAATCATATGGGAAGAGTAATCAAGGAGAATGTTTCAAAGGAACTGGAAGATGCTTTGGGTGTGGAAAAGAAGGACACAAAGCCAGTAAGTGCAAAGAAAAAGGTTCAGTTAACACCAGGGATGAGGATAATGGTATTGCTACAACATCAACAATGGTTAAATGTTTTAAATGTGGAATGTACGGGCATTATGAAAACCAATGCCCTAAGGGAAAGTCTCATGAAGAGAATCAGTATGGTCGTATGGGTAGTATTTATGTGGATGATGATGAAGAGACTACAAATGATATGTGAGATGAAAGAATTGTTGAAGCTCGGTCAATGGTTTAAGAATGTAGTGGAATGATTACATGTTTATCATGTGTAATGTTGTATAAGTAATCTCATGGTACTATGGAATAAAGAGACATCTAAGGATTGTTACACTGTTGTCTTTCCTTGAGTTTTGAAAGTGTATGATTAATGTTACCAGTATCCATGAAAGGTTATTCAGGTATTTTTGGAATGTAGATGATATGCGCATAATGATTTATAAGGAGAAAATTAAATGTTTGATAGTATTCATGAGCTCATGACTGATATAAGGAGAAGGTTATATCATGGTTTGAGTATATAGAATTTTGAGGATTTTGGTATGTGGAAAGTGTTAACGTTTAACTGCATTCATGTTTTCACTAAGGTTCAATGGGTATTCAATAGAATACATGATTAAGGCCTTTTAATGTTTAGAATGTGACCAACAAGACATATCTTATGATATATGGGGATCAACAATGGTATTAAATCTCTGGTAATCGTTTTCACTATATTATGAGAGTGGACTGAAGTATTATGGATAAGCCTAAAGAATGGAATGGATTATGTTGGACATAAGTTAGTATTGTCTAAGGATAGAAGATTTTCGATATTATTGATGGGATGTTATAGTAATATAGTTTTAGAAAAAGGACAACCTGCAGGACGAGTGACAGCCCATCACGTCGGACAAGGCTGTGGGAATCGAACCCACAACCGAAGTGCGACTGGCCTTTATCGCCTACCACTGGCCTACAGGAATTCCCTGTTTAGTAGAAACTAGTTTTATTATATTAAGCAGTATGATATATGAAGTATAAGTCCATTTTAGGAACTATATATGATTAATCTCACTATAGATGGACTTAGGTATTTTTTGATAAATTTTCTAACCTTTTGTTTGAGATAGATGGAATGACCCATCATTCTATCACATGATCTGCTAACACATCATGAATGACAAATTTAACTTCATTTCTTTAAGAGATGAAGTGGAAATTGTCCAAAGAACGACAAACGGTGAGACTATACCAAAATCACGAAAGTATTTATTCTAATTCCAATTTCATCAACTTTTGGGAAATGATCTTGAAAACCAAAAATGTTGTCCTAGTGCTCTTATATCTGATGAATCAAATGGTACCTTAGATCGTCACAAATTTATGGCTTTGTTCTCTACCACTCTCCATCAGAACATGATGGTTATATTTCTCTTCCATATCCATATTTTCACCTATGTGGAAACCCAGGGATTAGTTTATTTGGGTAACAGTTACGTTTCATACTTTTGTTTTTAAATATTGGTTTTGGTATTCCTTTTTATGATGTGGTTTTCTATTAAATAAACTTTCGAATAGTAAACCATTTATAACCCCGACGAATTTCGAGGGCGAAATTCATTTTAAGGGGGGTAGAATGTAACAACCTGAGATTTTATAAGATACATTATTTTTAATTTCATTCATATCTTCTATTGTACGACACACCAAGATTATCTTGCGCTATACACAACATTGTATTAGCTTGCAGTATACGCAATCGCGACCTTCCTCGATAGCGTGTCTTGTACACAATACCGGGTTTTACTAAACAATGATATATTATTATAATATTGTTATGAACTAGCCATTATGAATAGTGTTAACTAAATTTTGAATTTTATAACATTATTATTCATCTTACACATTTCTAGAACATGGTATAAGAACAAAACAAATTTTTCGGGTAAAATAAGTATTTTTCAAAAAATGCAGTTTTGCCGCCTTTTGATGGCGCACCCACTTTAAATCTCGTTTTTGACATTTTTATAATTTCAATTTGACAAAATAAAATTCTTCTTTTGAATCAGGATATAAAAATTTACATTAGATAAAGTTTGGATATTTTTCCGATAACTTTCATATTTTAATGAATAGTAAAAACACGCTATATTTTAATTAAAAACAACTTTTTTCATCATAATATCTTATGTGGTTAAATTATAATATTGAATGGTTTAAAAGTATAAATAGAATATATTTTTACCATTTAATATAATGTATGTCATTAGCATTGATTTTACCTTGAATTCGTAGATTAAATCAATTCAATCTTTTGCAATGTTTTAAAGAAAAACCCGTTTTCTTTCGACAACGGGATTAATTTTAATTTAATTTCTGTATCTTTTGTGTATTGAATTTGGAAAAATGGATTCCATATTTGGAATCAGTGGGTCCAAATTATGTTAATAAGCTACATTTTATTTTTGGGCATTGTGAATAGTAACTGCGGTAAATTTTATTTACTATAGTTAAAGGTAAATCGGGTAATTAAGGGTAAATATAAGATTATAAAATTACCCTAAAACTTGGAAAAATCCTATTGTATGGCTAAAAGTATACCCATATAACCTAAGGGTAGGATTAGATTCATTTTATGGACTTTTTTCCATGAAAATAATTTAATTATTATTAAAACCAAAGAATGTGACAACATGTCACTTTCTTAAATCTTATAAGTATAATAATTTTATTTTAGTGATAAACTTCATGAAACTTCGAACATGAATAGTTTCCAGAAAGCTAATACAATTATCTACATCATAGGAATTTATTTAAAAAATTTAGGGATTAAATAATTATCATTTATTATGACACAAAGATGATGCAGTAATTGTCTTATTAATGAAATATTGACATAATTGATGTTATAAATGCCCAAATAAATGTAATTTGAGACTTTTTATGACTTACAATAATTTTATAGGTTAATATGACATGTTATTGTTGATTTAAGTAACTTGTTTTGAACTTATAATTCTGTTATGAATTTCATAAAAAACATGCACCAAATAGTGTCAAAATTGACATAAATTAGTTTTTAAATAAAATATTATATTATTAATTGTTATTTAATTCCTAAAAATCTAAGGTTCGGCCAAATGACTTAGATAAGGATATATATATTAATAATAAACAACTTAGGGTTCTTTTGGCTTGTTATGGTAAGTTTATTAACCATATAGTGTAAGAAAACAAAAAGACACGGTAAAAGTTAAATTATTTAACTTAGAGTTAAATCTAATTGTTAAGGTTAAAATAATAAGCTAAACTTGTCTAAATCCTATTGGATGAGAGGTTTTCGACACATCCCCACTTTATCTTCGAAATAAGACCCTTTGTAACCATTATAAACCGAATTTGACTTTAATATAAAATAATATTTTGAGATTTTCCTAAGGTGCCCCTCTCCTCCCTTATAAAAGGGCACCTCCTCCCTCTCCTCCTCACACCAATTTGAGCATTCAAGCTCGGCCAACCCCTTCCAAAATCTCTTCTCCACTTCCTTAGTATCATCCTAGAGGTCCTGTTCTTCTTCAAAGACCATCCTTAGTTCTTTAAGTGGAGGTTAAGTGAAGGCGCGTCAAAAAGAGGTAATATCCATTACCGATTTTTTTCAATTTATTTCTTCTTCAAATTCTTCTTCTTTAGTTGTTTCATGATAAATTAATAAAATCAGTATTTATTATATACTTATATGTTATTATAAATATTAAACAACTCTAATTAACCTTCTATCCATCCTACGGAAAAAGGAAATCACCGCGCGTGCGTACGTACGGAATACCGTCTCCACGCCGTGGTGTAATCTATTTTCCACCACCACCTTACTTGGATGGGTATAATGGTGTAAATAATAACTATATATGATTAATTTAAAGTGATATTGATTCTGAAATATTATACATACACTCCAATACAGTCCCACGATCATGAGAATGATATCATCGCTCGTGCGTACGTACGGACTATCGTCTCCACGACACGATGAGATTCATTCTCCACTTTAACCATTCATGAATGATTATAAAGTATATATAATAAGTAATCATAAAATATATGACATAATAATGATACTGGATTTATGTGTATATATATGTATGTCATCTACTTAATTCCATTCAACTCAATAAGGAAACGAAAATAGCGTTCATGCATATGTACGGCCTACCGTCTCCATGAACGGTGTATTTCTTTCCATTTAATGATTTATTATATATATGTATATTCTGAATATATATTATATATAAATCATGTTTTATATTCTGTAATTAAGTAATCATGATCTAAGTAATCATATGAATAATTACAAGTCAAAACAAGGACGACAAATGAAACGATTTTACCCAAAACTCTCTTTAACATGGAATTTACAAAAGAACGGGTAATATAAAGTAATAAGTGAACCATATATGATATCATAACAATTAATATGATTCTTTAATAAGTCAATGACATTATTTAAATCATTATACAGGAGTTTCGGACACTTATGAAGCAAATCGGACCTAAGGTAAGGGAAAATATCACAATCTCATTTTTATCCGAGATTGTTTATACTTTGGTATTTACTGGGGTGTATTTTATCATCCACATCCATGTTTCCTCAATATGTAATATTATTTCCATCCACCTACAATTTTTTAAATCCTATTTTACCCTTCGGTGAGTTTTTAGTAAAATATATGAAAGGAATCTTTTGTCATTTTTCGTACGAGGTACTTTTTGAATTTTCTGACAAAAGTACGAGAAGAATGTTTTTTTTAACTTATACAGCATGAATGGATTTTTAAAACATTATTTCCAAGAATCTTCCTTTACAAGTTTTCAAGATTATTTTTAATCAACTTCTTTTAGTTTAAAATTGTATAACATGTTAAGAAAGGAAAAGTGTTTTTGAAGTAGAAAGGATATTTTCCTCAAGAATGAAGTTCAAGTGTTTTATCAAAATTATTTTCCATATAAGATAATAAAGGGTTCTGTTTTTATCCCTATTATTACATTGATTTGATTATGTTGTGATGGAATTATTTTTATGAATTCCTTTATCGTATATGAATTGTTTTATGATGTCATGATGTTTAAGATTCTCATTTTTATTACATGGGTTATGTAATGATGTATGATTTATGATTTTGTGGCACACATAATAATGGTATCATTATGAGATGGATGGGACCTATATCTCCCTCCAATGCATTGGGTAAAGATTTTATATCTCATGAGATAGACATGGCTGGAATGGTAGGTTATACCGGTTCAGTGAAACAGGACTGAAACGAGGGTGACTCAGTTAAGAAAGGGACTTTGTCCACTAAGATAGTCTTGGCAATGAGTCTTGACTAATAAGAAATGATTCTCTATGATTATGTGTGTATGCCACAAAGTTTAATGTTTTAAGTTATGATTATTGTGATTACATTTCACTGCCATGAGTTATCCCAGGTTATGAAATTATGATCTCTTTTACAGGTTAAGATTTCCAAAAGTTATGTGCTTATGTATATGATGTGATTGATATTTCTTTTGTTTACCCTTACTGAGAATTTGAGCTCATCCTTTTATGTTTTCTTTTCCCCAGGATATAAAGAAAGTTTTTAGGTATAAAAAAAAGGAAGATCTTTATGGGAGATGTTGAAGATCTTCCACCAGGATTAGAAGATTATATTCTGAGTTTCCAAAGACACTAAACTATTATGATCCTTGTGTGTGTGTTTTTGTTATGTACTAAGTATTCCACAAATGTAATGTAATGTCAATGTACGTCAAGCTTCGGGTCTCTACAAAAACACCCATAGGAAACGTTGAGACAAAAAGAAATTATAAGAACCTTATTATCCTTGTGTGCGGAAATAATCTACCTGCAAACCTTATTGTTTTGCCTCTAGTAGAGTTTGATGTTATTTTGGGCATGGATTGGATTTCTGTTTATCATGCTAAGATTGACTGTAGAGCTAAAGAGGTTTCTTTTCAGAAATATTTTCATTTTGTATACAAGAATGAACCCTTGCTTTTGATAACATATTAGGAAGTTGAGAAACTAGTAAAAGATGGAAATGAATGTTACCTTGCACATATTGTTGAAAACAAATGAACTTTTCAGATTAATGATGTGACAGTGGTAAATGAGTATCTTGATGTTTTTCCTGATGAGTTGTCTGGTATTATACATGATCGGGAAGTTGAATTTATTGTTGACTTAGTTCCTGATTCTAAACCAATTTCAAAACCCCCTTATCGAATGGATCAAGTTTAACTTTTAGAGTTAAAGAATCAATTGCAGGAGTTATTAGATAAAGGTTTCATTCGACCTAGAAAATCACCATGGGGTGCTCCTATCTTGTTTTTTAAAAAGAAAGATGGTTCAATGAGACTTTGCATTGATTATAGAGCATTGAATAACATCACTGTTAAGAACAAGTATCCTTTGCCTCATATCGATTATTTGTTTGATCATCTCTAGGGAGCTCAGTATTTTTCGAATATTGACTTGAGGTCAGGGTACCATCATTTGAAATTAAAAAAAGCAGACGTTCCGAAGACTGTGTTTCGTACTAGATATGTCCATTATGAATTTGTAGTTATGTCTTTTGGGTTAACCAATGCACCTGCTGTATTCATGGATCTAATGAATATAATTTTACATGACTTCTTGGATAAGTTTGTGGTTGTGTTCATTGATGATATTTTGGTGTTTTCTAAAAGTAAAGAGGAGAATGAAAGTTATTTAAGGGTTATCTTGAAAACCTTAAAAAACTGTATGGAAGATTCAGCAAGTGTGAGTTTTGGTTACAACAAATTTCTTTCCTTGGTCACATTGTTTCAAAAAATGGCATAACTGTTGATCCTTCCAAAATAAAAGTTGTTGAAGAATGGACAAGACCCCCAAATATAACCGAGATCCGTAGTTTTCTTGGTTTGGCAGGTTATTACCGGAGGTTTGTTGAAAAATTTTCACGGTTATCTAGTCCAATGACTAAATTAACTCAAAAAATGTGTTAAGCTCATTTGGAAAAAAGAATGTGATGATTGTTTTCAGTAATTTAAAAAAAGACTGGTGAATGCTCCAGTTTTGGCACTGCCTTCCAGAAATGGTGGATTTGTTATCTGCAGTGATTCTTCGTTGAAGGGACTCGATTGTGTCCTTATGCAGAATGATCAGGTAATTGCTTATGCTTCATGTCAGTTGAAAACTCATGATTTAAATTACCCTAAACATGATTTGGAATTAGCTGCTATTGTTTTTGCTATAAAAATATGGAAGCATAATTTGTATGGAGTAAAGTGTGAAATATATACCGATCACAAAAGTTTAAAGTATATATTCACTCAGAAATAATTGAACATGATACAGAGGAGATGGCAGGAATTAATCAAGGATTACGATTGTACAATTCATTACCATCCGGGAAAAGAAAATAAAGTGGTTAATGCTTTGAGTCGAAAAAGTAATGCTTCATTAACCATGCTACGTTTGGAACGAGATCCTTTGGTTTTTGATTTGATGACCTTTGGCATAGAAGTTATTGGTGCAGGATGTTCTTCTATTTTGTTTCAGGTATCAGTGAAATCTTCTCTATCAGACAGAATTAAGAAAGCGCAGTAGAAAGACAGTAAGTTACAGAAAAAGGTAGAGCTGGTTCAGAAGGGTAAGTTTCTTGAATTTAACATTGATAATGATTGTTTTTTGAGGTTTGGGAAGAGATTATGTGTGCCTTGTGATTCACAGTTAAAGAATGAGTTGTTATGTGAGGCTCATAGTTCCCCGTTTTCAGTTCATCCTGGTAGCACTAAGATGTACAGAGATCTATGGGAGTATTACTAGTGGGATGGAATGAAAATAGATATTCCTGGTTTTACTATGAAATGTTTGACTTGTCAGCAGGTTAAAGCAGAGCAGCAGTTACCGAAAGGGATGCTTCAGTAATTACCAGTTCCGGATTAGAAATGGGAAAATATATCCATGGACTTTGTTGTGGGATTACCAAAGACACCTCGAGGTAATAATGCAATCTGGGTTATTGTTGATCACTTGACTAAATCTGCTCATTTCCTTACTATACGAGATACTTTTTCCCTAGATCAACTTTCTTGTTTGTATCTTAAAGAGATAGTCAAGTTACATGGAATTACCCTCTCCATTGTATCTGATCATGATCTCAGGTTTACTTCTAACTTTTGGAAAGGCCTTCAGAATTCATTGGGTACTGAATTAAATTTTAGTACAGCTTTCATCTGCAATCATATAGGCAGTCAGAACTAACAATTCAGACCATGGAGGATATATTACGTGCTTGTACGATAGATTACTAGGGAATTTGGGACCAACTTCTTTCTTTGGTTGAATTTTCTTATAACAACAGTTTTCATTACATTATACAGATGGCTCCATTTGAGGCATTATATGGAAAATGATGTCGAACTCCAGCTTTTTGGGATGAAGTAGGGGAAAGGAAGCTGATGGAACCAGAATTGGTAGAAGAGATGGCAGAAAAAGTTCAGTTGATTCATAATCACATGAGAATAGCTCAGAGCATGAAGAAAAGTTATGCAGATAACTGGAGGAAGGATCTATCTTTCGAGGTAGGTGATCATGTTTTTCTCAAAGTTTCTCCATGGAAAAGTGTGATGCGTTTTGGCAAGAAGAGAAAGTTGAGTCTGAGGTTCATTGGACCTTATGAAATCCTAGATAAATTTGGATCAATTGCATATAGAGTGGCATTACCTCCAAGTTTGTCCCAGGTACATAATGTTTTTCATGTTTCAATGTTGAGAAAGTATATGCCAGATCCATCTCATGTTTTGAGCCTAGAGGTAGTTTAGTTGGAAGAGAATCTCTCTTATGAAGAACAACCAGTCCAGATTATTGACTGAATAGAGAAAGTGTTGCGAAATAAGGTAATTTATTAGGTGAAGGTTTTATAGAAAAACTATATGGTTGAAGAGTCAACGTGGGAATCTGAAAATACTATGAGGGATAAATACCCCTACTTATTTTGATAAGTGAATAAAATTGTGATGACGCAATTATCAAAAGGGGGGAAGGATGTAACATCCCAGGTAAATAAAGAATAAGAAATTTTCATATTTATTAATATTTGTGAATTAAATATTAATTTTACTTTAAAGGGGTTGCTATGTTCGATAGCATACCCAATACGTAACAACGAGTTTCTTTGAAATATTACGTTGCACATTAATAATATAATAATATTATTTTAAATGGTAGTTAACACGTAGCCTTTGTATTGGCAGGAATGAATAGAAATAACTAAAATATGATTATATATGTTTGTTAAATGTTTTTACATTTATCCAATAAAAGATAAAGGCTTAAAATAAGAAAAGAATTCAATTTTAGGCATAAATACTCTAATATTCACTAAAAGGTTGATTTATCACCTTTTGATGGAGAACCCTATTTAAAAATAGTTTTGGTCACTCTTATACATTCTATTAGACTAAATAAAATCCTTCTTTAGAATCGGTACATCAAAATTTACTTTTTTTATGTTTTTGTTATTTTTCCGATAAAGTTAATTTTTAATGAATAAGTGAAAAATGTTGTATTTTAATTCAAAACCTCATTTTAATATAATTTATTTATATGATTAGATTATCTTTTTAATTGGTTTTAAAGTTAAATTAGAATATATTTTTACCATTTAATCCAATGTTGGTCATTATAATTAATTTCACTTTGAAATTGGACTTAAACAAGTGTCAATCTTTTGATAGATATTATTTCTTAAAAACGCGCTATTTGTTTTGACTGTGGGAATTAATTATTAAATTAATTAATGAAACTTATATGTTTTTAATTTTGTAAAATAGACATCATTTTTGAATTCGGAATATCAAATATAGCTTAGGGTGATTTTTTGGTATTTTTCTGAAAAACATCAATTTTTTATGAATAGTGAAACCATTAAGTGGTAGTTAAAAAACTGATTTTTCATTTAAATGAAACTTTACCACTTCTGTGATTTGAATTTTAAAAATCCTACATACATGGTTGTCATTAGTAAGTAAAATTTGGTTCAATGGGATGAAAATAATTTTTGGTGAATAGTAACTTTTAAGTTTTATTAATCGCGATTAAATGTAATTAGTGTAATTTAAGGTAAATATAATGTTATAATAATATTAAATTACCTTTACACTTGTCCTAAACTTATTGGATGAGTAATTTCCGACCAATACAATCCATGGGTCAATTTATGGGACCCCATGGAGCCACTTGGGTAAGATAATGACATTAATACCTTTTATTTAAAGTAAAAATAAAAATGTCACAAACATGTATTGTTTTACTAAAACAATTTTTAAATGGGGTTATATAATTGATATATTTGACTATAAATATTAATTATAAAGCTAAAAATATTTCCTAAAACATGGTAATTTGTTTTATAATTTTTAGACATCAAATAAATAAAATTATTTATGACACAATGATGATGCAGTGGTTACGTCATTAATGAATGATTTAAATAAATAAGAAGATAATGTTTAAAATAATATCCAACACTTGTCCAATTCTTATTGGATGATTTTTTTTCTAACATGGTCCACTGTATCCTCTACTTTAATGATTTTTTGAGCTTTAGAAACCAAATGTCATTTTATAATAAAATAATAGTTTCATGCTTTCCAAAAGAGCCCCTCCTCTCCCTTATAAAAAGACCACATTTCCTACCCATTTCACACACTTCTCAAGCCCTTTGGCTCGTCCAACATCTACTAAAATAATCTCCCAAGATCTCTCTATTCATCCTAGAAGTCTTACCTTAGGCAGAAAGCTCTTCAAGAAACCCTTTTGGTTCAAACCAAGGGGAGTTACCTGATTTAAAGGTAATGTCTTCTCTTATGTTCTTTTGTTTTATTTTGCTTCTCCAACCCCATAAACTCTTTTTATTCCTTTATTTTGTAACAAAACCAGTATCTTCAATATACTAGGATATTTTTATGAAAATTATTCTAGCTACACTTACACACACCTTCGTCTGATGGTTAAAGAACATACTGTTTCTGGGGATGGCGAATTACTGCCTCATGAAAAGATGATTATTCAATCTTCTCTTAACACCTTTCATGGTGTCCATTAAGATATCACTGTATTTATATATGATATATATTATGTTTATTTTTTCCTTATGCTTCTTTATTTTTCATTTATGTCAAACCTTTATGGTTTCCATTATGGGTAAACGCGATAATTTCATTTTAGGAAGTGCGGACTACCGCCCCCTCAAAGTGATTTGAATCGTTAATGTCATATCTGGGATGTATAAAGGATGGAGTTAATAATATTATATATTATATTATAATTATAATTATAATTTACCTTTATATCATTGTGATTTCATTCCATTAAATACAAAATAGAAATTAAAGTAGCGTTCATGCGTACGTACGGCTTACCATCTCCATGAACGGTGCATTTCATTTCTTACCTATAAATGTTATGTACTATTATAAATGCGTATATATACTAGATATATATGATATATATGATATCTACATCATGAATATAATTCTGGAGATAATGGATATTTTACCACATGAACAACTTGTAATTATAAGAAGTTTATTTTTGACTCAAGTACCAAATATCAACAAAATGACCGTTATTAACTTAAATGATTACATAATGTTTATAACATGGAAATAAGTGATATAAAAGGAATAATAAACTTAAAAAGGGTTCTTAAGCAAGTATAAATTAACTTTATTTTATTATTCAGGAGATTAAATAACGATCGAGTCAAGTCGGACACGAGGTAAGGGACTTCGTCTCAATCTCCTTTTATTGAGGCATATTTTGTTCTAATACAAGACTTTATTTTATACACTGTATAAACACCTTTTAATTTTCATTTCATTCAAATAGAATCTTTTTCTACGAAGCATTTTACTAAATGACAAAAATTAATGTTTCTTTTAACGTACGCGGTGACAACGACCTTTTCCGTCGCCGTGAGTACTACTTGATCTTTGGCTTCCTTAACAAGCCGTAATGTTTTTAAAAGAAAATAAATACCATATAATATTTTATGTATTTTGGTATTGAAAATGGATTTGATAATGGATTTTTTAGGTAAATATATTTAAGTGAGATATTGTGATTGAAATGTGGAAATGTTTTCTTTCCATTTTATCTGTTTTATGTCTTATGATTTTATAATGGTACTTGGACATTTGATGGGTGGTTACATGATAAACCAAATGAGGGGTGGTGTTGTGAATACCAGTACAGGTGGTTACATTATAACCTCCAATGCATTGGGTATGGAAGTCAGCCGTATGGTTATTCCATTTAGTGATATGTGTGGAAGTTGACCGTATGGTTATTCCATTTAAGTATGTTTATGTCCCAAGTTACCTTTATATGTTATGTGTTCTTTATATGGGTTTTATGGTAATATTTTGGTTAAAAAGGGTAAGTAATGGTCTTTTATTCAGTTAAGAGTATTTACTACTTCATAAAGGTGAAAATTATTACTTATGTTAATGTATTCATGGTTTACTTGTTGTTTTGAAAAACTAATAGTTTTCATTCTTTGTGTATCCCTTACTGAGCTTTTTATGCTCACCCCAAGTTTTTTGAAATGTTTTTCACAGGACATAATGTGGAATAGGGTCAAGGATGGTATCAAGGAAAATTCATGCTGTCTTAAACATAGAACTAGACATGACTCTTTTTTTTCAAGAGTTCATGTTTTGTAAAAAAAATGGAAACTGTGTAGAAGTGTCTACTTTGTAATATTTTGAGATGTAATAGTTATGTCCTAATTCTCTAAAACTCTAAACATAAAAATATCCTCAATGTGAATTATTCATTTAATTCAATATTAAGTAATGTTTTAAGGCTGGGTCCTTATAAATAGAGTCTAAATAACCATCTTGGTAGAGCTTTGTTAATCGCTTCTCATTTACATGACCGAGACGGTGATACCACACTGGGTGATGTATGAGTCATGTGAGTTTGTTTTGTTATCGATTTTCAACACTTGGTTTTTGTAATTTAATACATACAAACCATTATTTAAATGTTCCATACCATAACATACATTGTTCTTATATGAGATACAACCCTTATTTCCAAACTTGAAAATAAATCCATCCATATCCAAACAAGATAGAGAAATTATGTTCTTGGTAACACTAGGCACATAATAACAGTTATGTAAAACCAAAATCATCCTAGTTGGCAATGAGAGGTGGTAATATTCAATAGCCAATGCAATCAGCCTTGCTCCATTGGAAGCTCTAAGATCCACCTCTCCTCTGACAATATTTCTAAATCTATTTGGTTCCTGCATTTGAATACAGATGTGAGCCCCACAAGCTATATCTAATACCCAATGTGTAGAAATGGAAAGATTACAACCGATAACGAATGCACCTTTAGCATCCCCACGCTTCTGAGTGTAGTTCCTCTTCCAGTGGCCTTGCTTTCCTCATGCAAAACATACTACCTCTCGTTCCTTTCCCTACCTCTAGATCTTCCCCTTCTTGGAGGGATGGCACTCGAGGGCTTTGGACTGTTTATAAGTCTTTGGCCCCTTTGCCTTTTCCTTCTTTTTCTTATTCACCATAAGGACTGTGGGTTTGTCACACCCCATGTCCTTATCTACCTGGAGAATCAAGGTAAGAAGTTCTGATAGACTTCTCATTATTGCTCATGTTGTAGTTTAAAATAAATCTTGAGAAGGTCTTGGGAAGTGATTATAGGATGAGATCTGTACGCAACTCATCCGGGAATTTAATCCCTAAGATTTCCAGGCGTTCGATGTAGCCAATAATCTTGACTACATGAGGCCAAGCTGGTGCAGACTCTCCAAGATTAGTTGTAAACAAAGCATTAAAGATCTCATATCTCTCTTGTCTCGCCTTCTC
Organism: Viscum album; assembly: GCA_963277665.1. NCBI lineage: Eukaryota > Viridiplantae > Streptophyta > Magnoliopsida > Santalales > Viscaceae > Viscum > Viscum album. The sequence goes on from OY728130.1 coordinate 180,723,884, forward strand.
TTGGTAGAGATCCTTATGGTGAGACATCATGTTATACGCGTCCATGTTTTCATGTTGCTTCAAGAGCTCATTAGATATGGACGATAGCATGAAACATTGGAAATCTATGGCATCATCCATATGTTTCGCATAGAGAGATATTTGCTCATCACTGGCCTCTTTTCCAGGCACAACTGGAACAGGCTCTTCCAGCACATACAATTTCCTTTTGTGGTGAAGGATGACGCATAAACGCCTCTGTCACTCTTGGAAATTGGTGCCAGTTAGAGGGTTTTCCTTCTCGAGTATGGTTCGCAATGATATGTTTAAATTCATTTTTCTTTCCATTTCTAAAAATTAAGATGAGAAAAGGTTTAGTACTTTATTACAAAACTGATACAAATAAATAAATTAATACTTATTAGTCTCCCGCTATTTTATCAAAATCCAATATCCCTCACCATTGACTTCAGAATATTCTATTGCCTGAATATTCTAGTGGCAAGGATCCATATTGCCCTTCGCATTACCCCAACTAGGGTTGTTCAAGCAACTTGAAGGGTTTTAGGTAGGCATTCCAAATGCCAACTGCATTAACTCGCAGCTCCTTGATCCGCTGAGTGGACTCCCCAATCCTGAAATCCTTTTATTTTAGATTTCCCCAACCTTTGCCTCTTGGTCACACCAAGTCCTGTTGTGGCAGTCAACCCTTTATGCGAACCAAGTCAAGTCAACCCAAAACCTTGAATTAGAATTCCCTGATAATTGAAAGCACCCCAACTAGGTTTGGTCAATCACTTTGAACTATGGTTCGATTCTAATAAAGATTATGGAAGGCTATACCGAATTAATATTTCTTTGAGGGATTTTATCCTTATACATAAATTTCCATTTTATTATCTTTGATTACATGATTTTTAATATTAAGTGGGATATACTTAAGTGATTAACCATGTCTAAGATAATATTTACGCATAAGCCGATATTATTTTAGTTTCATCTTGCATGATTGTTTAATTCATTAATTGTGTGATCGTGACAACACACCCACAATAAATAAACCATGAAACTGACAGAAATAAAATAAATAGTATGATCATGATCTTGTTTTATTGGTTAGTTTATCTAGCAGTTGATAAACTAACCCAAGACCTAGGGGAGAAACACCTTGAACCTTTCAGGTTCGTGTTTATAGCTTTCCACCTGTCAACCTTTGTATCTCCTTGGATTGGTTTCACCTTGGCTCCTGACTTGAGATACCTCCACTAGCTTGGGAGATACATCCATTACATATGCATTTATCTCACATATGGGTGAGGGGTAAAGGGGGTTTTTACATAAAAGATTCATTGGGCATGTGGGCCCTACATATTAATGAGGAGAAGGCTCGCGGGCCAACAAGTTTAATTTAAATACATAAATTAAAAGAAACCATTCACATACAAAGGTCTTGGTCTAGCTCATGATCATCCATACATACAACAATATTTATGCATAAATAAAACTATCATTAAATTATTTAATCATTCTTGCTTAAGATAAATCATGCTCGAATAAATTAATTATCTTTAATTAATCAATTATTTTATCTTAAACCCTTTTTTAAATTTCCTTGAGATTCTCATACATCGTAATTTTAAAAAAATAAATTCATTTAAAATTATCTTTGTACATAACTTGTACCTTGGAGGCAACCCGGTGAATTCCCGTTCATAACTACCCAATGAGTAGAAATGAACATTACGCAGATTGTTAAATTAAACACATATATATATAACACTTATCACGTGTTGTGCCTCAGCTTTATGCTTGCACTATGGTACACATCTCAAGGGTTTTTTAATATAATAATAAATTTTAATAAATCTGCGTAATTTGGATGAGTACACGGTGTGTAGTTCCAACTACACGGTGTGTACTTTTATTCACCGTCCATCCGAAGTACACACCCGGGGACAAGGCGTGTATATGTACTTAGGAAATTTTCAGAGTACACTACGTGTTCAGTCGGACACACACCATGTAGTATCTGCATTACACAGTTTCCAGCCGGGAAAGCCGTGTATAGGGTACACGGTCCAACCCTAACCCGAAGGGACTACACGCCGTGTTCAGTGGACCACATGGCATGTAATTCGGAAACCATGTGTCACATGTTCCTGGACAACACACGGTGTCATTTATGACTTAGGTATACTCCAATACACGGCCTGATTTGGCGGACCAGTCTGATGCATTTAACCTAGACTACACGGCATGTAATTCTGAATACACACCGTGTATTCTTGTGTTGTACGGACAGGAACGTTTGGCACCTCCGGATGAGATCCTCTATTTTATTTTAATCAAAGTTAAAAGAAAAATTCGTTTCTATAAGGTGAATGAGAAACAAGAGAGGAGGAACAGATCTCGAGATTCGGATTTAAAGAATAATTAACTTGAATTTAAACAGCTAAATTATTAAATGCATAAATCACCAACGAAAAACTAAATAATTATAATCAACGATATGACCCGCTCTGATACCACTTGTAGGTTCCAAGAACAGTAGAAGCGCGTTGGTGGGTTTGGCCAAATTTAATTTTAGTGTTAAACAATGTTCAATCTGAGATCTATCACGATAATAAAACGTCGGATCTTTGGAATAGAACGAAGAATGAAAAGAAAGATAAGGTTCCTAGAACCATCGATAGGATCATCATATGTTGGTTATAATTAATTTAATTAATTGACAATAATTACCTTGATGGAATTATTTCTTCATTGATGTTTTTTGGTCACGTTCTTATGTGATTCGTCATTGCGTCGCAGAAGCCAAGTGTAGACTTCCTCTAGCAGTGATCCACACGTGCACCACATATCTCTGTACATCACCAAAGGAATCTCTGGGTGCTAGCGTGGAGAAGCCTTTGCTTGCATTGTCTGCCTTAGATCACCTTGATCTGATGGAGGAGGATCTATCTTGGTCTTGAGAGCATTCTTGGAGGAAGGAGTTCTCTCGACCTTGAGAGAATTTTCCAAAATTTTTGTGCACAATGATTCATTGAAAAGTGATGGGGTTGTGAGGATATTTATAACCAGGTTTGAGATTATAGAGTTATGATAATAAATAAACGCATTACGCATTTTATTTATTTCATTAACTCTTATTGAAAACCCCCATGTCGAATCATTAATTCCTTGACATGCGCCCACACTGATTATAATCAATATCATTTAATAAAACAATATTATTTATTTAAAATCCTGATTGGAAAAACTACACGGTGTGTAATCATTAATACGCGGTGTGTACTTGTTTTTCATTTCCTTTCCAAAATGAAAACTACACGATGTGTACATTCAATGTACATAGCGTGTATATCTTGTTTTTCATTTTATTCTTCATCCAACATTAAAACGATTTAGTCTTACTTGAATAATTATTAAAACACATATAGGAATAATCTTTATTCTACTTTAGATACTTGGATACACTTAGTGTGTGACCCTCTAGACCTCTTTCTCATTGGCATTAGGCGGGCTTGCCTAAAGTCCAAGATTACTGTCTAGTAACGGGTCAAGGCACCCAAGAGAAAGAATTTGACGCTGCATTGACGTGTCACCTCATACGAACACTTACTGTGTAATTTAATCCCTTTGTCTTGATATCGCTAATCAAGCGGGTTTCATGCTAGTGCCATAAACCCATGTGCTCGATTATTCTTTCTTTGACTTCCCAGAATTGAACTCACTCATACCTTACCATGGACATGGATTTATTTTGGCTATATAAACTTCATCAAAGGGCCTGAGATATCTACGTTTACTATGGAACAGAAGGGACAAATCCTTTCTCGCATTATCTATTAATACAGTATCACTCGTGACGCACCCAATGTATCCTACCTCGCTGCAAATAGTGTTTCATCACGGTTTCCATTAATAAATCTAAGTGTACGAGTTGTAATACCCATTAATAATAATCTTAAAGTCTAAGGACCAATACACACATCTACATATAGGAACATCCAATGACACTATGAAATGTGGATTTCCTACTGGCGGGTCTTGTTCTCATAATATCCTCCTGGATATTACCAAGGGCGCACACCATGAGAAGGTGCCTCAAATTTTTATGAGTCCTCACCCCTAATGGCCTGTATTATTTGTGTCCCTCAAATAACATCATCCGGCCATAGAACATATATTCAAGAATAGTGTTATGGAACTTCCAGGTTCTCATCATAGTAGGGATCCACTGTGAACCTTTAATGCAACAGTTGTCCTTAGGATATTATCACATGCATTTTCACGCAGAAGAATAATCAAGATGTGATAAGGTATTTATTAATGAATAAATTACAAAGTAGTTGGTTCTAGGCCACCAATTCCAACAATATGTTCTATGGCTGGATGATTTTATTTTAGGGACACAAATAATACATGCCATTAGGGGTGAGGACTCATAAAACTTTGAGGCACCTTCTCATGGTGTTCACCCTTGGTAATATCCAAGAGGATATTATGAGAACAAGACCCTCCAGTAGGAAATCCGCATTTCATAGTGTCATTGGATGTTCCTATCTATGAACGTGTGTATTAATCCTTAGACATTATGATTATTATTAATGGTTATTACAACTTGCGCACATAGATGTATTGACAAAAAACTGTGACGGCACACTGTTCGCAGCGAGGTAGGATATGTTGGGTGTGTCATGAGTAATATTGCATTAATAGATAATGTGAGAAAGGATTTGTCCCTTATGTTCCATAATGGAAGTAGATATCTAAAGACCTTTGATGGAATTGATATATCCTAAATAAATTCATGTCCATGGTAAGGAATGAGTGAGTTCAATTCTGGAAAGTCAAAGAAAAAATAATCGAGCACATGGGTTGATGGAACTAGCATGAAACCTGCTTGATTTGAGATATTGAGATAAAGGGATTACATTACATGGTAAGTGTTCATATGAGGTGACATGTCATTGTGGTGTTAACTTCTTTCTCTATGGGTGCCTTGGTGTGTTACTAGACGCTAACCTTGGAATTTAGGCAGGCTCCACCTAATGCCACTGAGAAAGAGTCCTAGAGGGTCACACACTAAGTGTGTCCAAGTATCTCAGTTAAATATTAATTTAACAAGTTGAATAAATATTATTCTCGGTTGTGGTTTAATAATTATTCAAGGATGTCTGATCGCATTTATTTTAACACTAGTTATTTGAGAGAATATATTATGGGTAAAATAATATATTTATTAGCAATTAATGCAGTAATATTTATTTAAGAAATAAATATCTATTATTTAAGGTCTAATAAATGTGGTAGAGGAAATAAAGAAAAATGGAAAAGCAAAAGTACACGTCATGTATATTAATATACATGCCATGTAGTTTTTCTAGGGATTTGTGAGAAATAATATTATTTGATTAATTAAATAATATTAGGTATAATTCATTGGGCATTTTCAAGTAATAATAATAGTCAACTTTTATTATTAGATATGGGGTCTTACTAAGAATTAAATGAAATGAATAAATGCTTTTGGGTAATTAATTAATTTTATTATTCTATGTAATTAAAAATCCCAATTATATAAACCTCATTAGCCTATCCATTTTGGGGGTTGTGCTCAATGGATCTAGAGAAAGTTCTCAAGATAAGAGATAATTCTTTTCTTCCAAGAACGCTCATAAGATATGAGAGAGATCCTCCTCCACCGAATCAAGGAGAGCACTTTACAAGCGGCTCTCAAGGTGATCAAATGTGGAAATTGAAAGCGAAGGCTCTTCTGCACTAGAACCCATAGATCCCTTCGGTGATGTCTAGAGATATGTGGAACACGTGTGGATCACCACTAGAGGAATCCTATATTTAGATTCTAGTATGCAATGACATATCACATCAGATCATGAACAGAAACATCAACAAAGAGAGAATTCAATCAAGTTAATTCTTGTCTTTTAATTAAATTAATTATAAACAACATATTATGATCATCTCTATGGTTACAGGACTCCCTTCCTTTCTTTCATTATTCATTATATTCCAAAGATCCAGTGTTTTATTATCGTGACGGATCTTGGATTGATCATTGTTAATGGAAAAATTAAAATTGGGTACACCCACAAAAGTGCTTCTGCTGCGCCTCGAACCTACAAGTGGTATCAGAGCGTTCATATCATTGATTGTAATTATTTATTTTTTTGATGATGATTTACACATTTAATAATTTTGTTGTTTCGATTCAAGTTAATCATTCTGCAAATCTGAATCTCAATATTTGTTCCTCCTCTATCGTTTCTTGTTCACCTTATAGAAACAATTTTTTCTTTTAATTTTTATTAAAATAAAACAGAGGATCTCATCCGGAGGTGCCAAACGTTCCTGGTATTACAACACTAGAACACGTGGCATGTATTTATAAATACACATCATGTAGTCTAGGTTCAATTCATAGAACTAGTCCACTAAACCAGGTCATGTAAATGGATCCTATCTAAGTCTTTAAGACGCCATGTGTTGACCAGGAACAGGTGGCACATGGTTTCCACATTACATGCCGTGTGGCTCATTGAACATGGAGTGTAGTCCCTTTGGGTTTGGGTAGGACCGTGTACCCCGTACACGGCTTTCTCGGTTGGAAACCGTGTAACACGGATACTACACGGTGTGTGTCCCACTGAACACACCGTGTACTCTGAAGATTTCTGAAGTACATCTACACACCATGTCCTTGGGCATGTACTTTGGATGGACAGTGAACAAAAGTACACACTATGTAGTCAGAACTATACGTCATGTACTCATCCAAATTATGTAGATTTATTAAAATTTATTATTATATTGTACAAAATCTTGAGATATGTACCATAGTGCTGGCGTAAAGATGAGGCACAACATGTGATAGTTGTTTTATATATATGTGCTTAATTTAACATTTGTGTAATGTTCATTTCTACTCATTGGGTAGTTATAAATGGGAATTCACTGGGTTGCCTCCAAGGTACAAGTTATGTACAAAGATAATTTTAAATTAATTTATTTGTTTATAAATATGATGGATGAGAATCTCAAGGAAATTCATAAAAAGGGTTTAAGATAAAAGGATTGATTAATTAAAGATAATTAATTGATTTGAGCGTGATTTATCTTTAACAAGAATGATTAAAGAATTGAATGATAGTTTTATTTATGCATAAATATCATTGCATGTATAGATGATCATGAGCTAGACCAAGACCTTTGTATGTGAATGGTTTCTTTTAATTTATTTATTTATTTAAATTAAATGTGTTGGCCTGCGAGCCTTATCCTCATTAATATGTTGGGCCTACATGCCCAAGGTTTATTTTATATAAAACCCCATTTTACCCCTCACCTACGAGTGAGATAAAATCATATGTAATGGATGGAGCTCCCAAGATAGTGGGTGCGGCTCAAGTTAGGATCCGAGGTGAAATCAATCGAAGGAGATACAAAGGTGTACAGGTGGAAAGCTATAAAGACAAACCCAAAAGGTTCAAGGTGTTTCTCCCCTAGGTCTTGGGTTAGTTTATCAACCGCTAGATAAACTAACCAATAGAACAAGCTCATGATCATACCATTAATTTTATTTTTATCAGTTGCATGGTTTATTTATCGTGGGTGTGTTGTCACGATCACACAATTAATGAATTAAACAAGTATGCAAGATGGAACTAAAATAAGAATGGATTATGCATAAATATTATCTTAGACATGGTTAATCACTTAAGTATATCCCACTTAATATTAACAAGTATGTAATCAAATATAATAAAATAACAATTTATGTATAAGGATAAAATACCTCAAAGAAAATATTAAGTCAGTATAGCCTTCCATAATCTTGATTAGAATCGAACCATAGTTCAAAGTGCTTGACCAACCCTAGTTGGGGTCCTTTCAATTATTGGAGAATTCTAATTCAAGATTTTGGGTTGAATTGACTTGGTTCACATAAAGGGTTGACTACCACAGCAGGACTTGGTATGAACAAGAGGCAAAGGTTGAGGAAATCCAAAATAAAAGGATTTCAAGATTGTGGGGTCCACTCAATAGATCAAGGAGCTATGAGTTAATGAAGTTGGAATTTATAATGCCTACCTAAAACCCTTAAAGTTGCTTGACCAACCCTAGTTGGGGTAATGCAAAGGGAAATATGTATTCTTTCCACTAGAATATTCATGCAATAGAATATTCTGAAGTCAATGGTGAGGGATATTGTATTTCTATAAAATAGTGGGAGACTAATAAGTATTAATTTATTTATTTGTCTCAGTTTTATCATGATAAAGTATGAAAGCTTTTCTCATATTAATTTGTATAAATGGAAAGAAAAATGACTTCAAAAATATCATTGTGAACCATACTCGATAAGGAAAACCTTCTCACTTGTACCAATTCCTAGGAATGGCAGAGGCGTTTATGCGTAATCCTTCACCATGAGAGGAAATTGTATGTGCTGGAAGAGCATGTTCTAGTTGCACATGGAAAAGAGGCCAGTGATGAGGAACTATCTCTCTATATGAAACATATGGATGATGCCACGGATTTTCAATGTTTCATGCTATTGGCCATGTCTAATGAGCTCTTGAAGCAACATAAAAACATGGATGTGTATAGCATGATGTCTAACATTAAATATCTCTATCAAGAGAAGGTGATACATGAGAGATATATCTCCAATTCTTTGTTCACAACTAAATTTGGAGAGTATGCACCAGCTGTGCTACATGTAGTCAAGCTTATTGGCTACATGGAACACCTGGACATATTAGGGATTAAGTTCCCGGATGAGTTGCGTATAGATCTCATCCTATCATCACTGCCCAAGACCTTCTCTAGCTTTATTGTCAACTAAAACATGAGAAACAATGAGAAGAGTATATCAGAACTTCTAATCTTAATTCTCCAGGTAGATAAGAACATGGGGCGTGACAAACCCACAGTCCTTATGGTGAATAAGAAAAGGAAGGACAAGGAAAAGGGTCCAAGGATTCATAAACGATCTGAAGCCCCTAAGCATCATCCCTCCAAGAAGGGGAAGATCTAGAGGCAGGGCAAGGAATGGGAGGTGGTATGTTTTTCATGTGGAAAGCCAAGCCACTGGAAGAGGAACTGTACCCAGAAACATGGGGATGTTAAAGGTGCCTTCGTTATTGAGTGTAATCTTTCCATTTCTACACATTGGGTATTAGATACAGCTTGTTGGGCTCACAAATGTATTCAAATACAGGAACCAAGTATATTTATAAATATTTCTAGAGGATAGGTGGATATTTGAGCTGCCAATGGTGTGAGGCTAGCTACGCTAGCCATTGGCGATTACCATCTCTCGTTGCCAACTGGAATGCTTTTGGTTTTACGTAACTGTTATTATGTTCCTAGTGTTACCAAGAACGTAATTTATGTATCTCGTTTGGATATGGATAGATTTATTTTCAAGTTTGTAAATAAGGGTTGTTTCTTTTATATGAACAATGTATGTTATGATATGGAACATTTAAATAATGGTTTGTATGTATTAAATTATGAAAATCAAGTGTTGGAAAATGATAACAAAAAAAACTCACATGACTCATACATCACCCAGTTGTGGCATCACCATCTCAGTCATGTAAAAGAGAATCGCTTGATAAAGCTCTACCAAGATGGTTATTTAGACTCTACTGAGTTAAAACCACTTAATATATGTCACGCTTGTTTACAAGGTAAAAGTGACCAAGCTGCCTTTTGGTGGATAGGGTGAAATGGTCACAGGGTTTCTAGGATTGGTGCACACGGATGTGTATGGACCATTTCCAGTAGAAGATAGAGGTGGATATTCTTACTTCATTACTTTTACTGATGATTTGAGTAGATATAGCTATGTCTACTTAATGAGGTATAAGTCAGAGTCCTTAGATAAATTTAAGGAATTCAAGAATGAAGTAGAGAATCAGCTTGGTAAGAAGATAAAGAAACTTCTATCGGATCAAGGTGGAGAATATCTAAACCAAGAGTTCATCGATCTTCTATGGAAGTCTGGGATTCTATCTCAGCTCACTCCTCCTTATACATCACTGTGGAATGGTGTTAGTGAACAGATAAACCGCACCTTGTTGAACATGGTGAGGTCGATGATGATTCATGCAGATCTTCCATTATCATTTTGGGGATATACATTACAAACTGCAGTATACACATTAAACTAAGTACCAACTAAGGTAGCAAATGGAATTCCCTCCGAGTTATGGAATGGAAATAAACCCATTTTGTCGCACACACATGTATGGGGGTGCGGGGAGTTTTTTAAGGCCTTCTCAGGCAACAAACTAGCACCCTGAGGCACGAGGTGTATCTTTATAGGATATCCTAAGGAAATGAAAAGATGTTACCTATATAACCCTTCAGAAAAGAAAGTGATTATTTCCAGAAAAGATGTCTTTATTGAGAGGGAGAACATCCTCAAAAGGGATAGTGGGAGAAAGATTGACTTCAACGAAGTTTATGCTCAATATACATAGGATTTGGTACAAGAACAAGTTCCACACATCCCCATAGAAGAGGTTCTAGAAACACAAGTACTACTTAGGAGCTCAAGAGAGGTAAGGTAACCTGAGAGATTTAGTTTCCTAGTCATTGAGGGTAGTGAATCATTATTGTTGTACAATGATGAACCTCTCTCCTACAAGGAAGTAGTAGAAATCTCAGAAGTTGCAATATGGCTAGAAGCTATGAATTATGAGATGGATTCCATGTATCAAAACCAAGTATGGGTTCTAGTCGATGAGTTAGTTGATATAAATCCTATTGGATGCAAATGGGTATTCAAGATAATGGAAGGTCAAGTTAGCACCTATAAAGCAAGGATAGTAGCTAAAGGATTTAGACAGCATCAAGTAATTGACTATGATGAAACCTTATCTCTAGTTTCCATGTTTAAATCCATAAGAATCATACTTTCCATAGCTGCTTACCATGACTACGAGATTTGGAAGATGGATGTCAAAATAGCATTCCTTAACAGGAACTTTCAGAAAGATGTCTATATGACACAACCAGAAGGGTTTGTGACACTAGGTGAAGCCAAATGGGTTTGTAAGTTACAGAAATCCATTTATGGATTAAAGAAAGTATCCAGGTCAAGGAACATTCGATTTGATGAATCCATAAAGGAATTTGGTTTCATTAATAATGAATGTGAGCCATGTGTTTATAAGTGGTTTAATGGGAATGTGGTCATTATCCTAGTAGTATATGTTGATGACATATTACTTATTGGAAACGATGTACCAGTCTTATAGTCAGTTAAGGACTGGTTGAACAAGTGTTTCTCCATGAAGGACTTGGGTGAAGCAGCCTACATTCTAGGGATCAAGTTTATTCATGATAGATCTAAGAGGATGCTTGGACTAAGTCAGGGTACATACATTAAACAGATACTAAAGAGATTTAGTATGGAACAGTCCAAGAGGGGATTGGTTCTAGTGTCACATGGCCTACATCTTTCTAAGAAAATGTGTTCTCAAACACAATAGGAGAAAGATAAAATGAGTAAGATCCCATACTCTTCAGTTATAAGATCCATCATATATGACATGTTATGTACTAGGCTTGATGTTGCCTATGCACTGAGCAAGGTAGGCAGATATCAAGAAGATCTAGGAGAATAGCATTGGACTACTGTTAAGACTATCCTTAAGTATCTGAGAAGAACTAAGGATATGTTCCTGGTGTATAGAGGAGACGAGGAGCTTGTCATCAGAAGGTATGCTGATGTTGGTTTTCAGACAGATCATAATGATCTGAAGTTTCAATCTGGATATGTTTTATGTCTCAATGGAGGAGCTATGAGCTGGAAGAGTTCAAAGCAACTAGTTTTAGTTGATTCTACAGCGGAGTATGAATATATAGTGGCTTCTAATGTAGCCAAGGAATCGATCTGGATTTGGAACTTTATCCAGGAGCTTGATGTGGTGCCTAGTAGTAAAGATCCCATCATATTTTATTGTGATAATACTACAGCGGTGTCTCTTGCAAAAGAACCAAGGTCACATCAACAGACAAAGAACATTCTCCGAAAGTATCACCTCTTGAGGGATTTCTATCAAAGGGGTGAAGTTGTAGTGAGAAGAGTGTCCACCGAAGAGAACATGGTAGACCCCGTGACTAAAGGCCTATCTCAGCAGAATCATGAATATCATGTGAGAGCTAGTGGGTTAAAGTTTTTTAGCAGCTGGCTCTAGACCAAGTGGGAGTCTGTTGGAGTTGGTGGCCTATAACAAACTACTTTGTACTTTATTCATTAATAAATACTTTATCACATATTGATTGTTCTTACACGTGAAAATGCATGTGATAATGTCCTAAGGATAGTTGTTTCACTAAAAGGTCATAGTGGATCCCTACTATGATGAGAACTCGGAAGTGCCATAACACTATTCTTGAATATATGTTCCATGGTTGGATGATGTTATTTGAGGGACACAAATAATACAGGCCATTAGGGGTGAGGAATCATAAAACTTTGAGGCACCTTCTCATGGTGTGTTCCCTTGGTAATATCCAGGAGGATATTATGAGAACGAGACCCGCTAGTAAGAAATCTACATTTCATAGTGTCATTAGATGTTCCTATCTGCGAATGTGTGTATTGATACTTAGACTTTAAGATTATTATTAATGGGTATTACAACTCGTGCACTTATATGTATTTATGAAAAACTATAACGAAACATTGTTCGCAGCAAGGTTGGATATGTTGGGTGTGTCAAGAGTAATACTTCATTAATAGATAATGTGATAAAGGATTTTTCCCTTCTGTTCCATAATGGAAGTAGATATCTTAGGCCCTTTGAAGGAATTGATATAGCCTAAATAAAACCATGTACATGGTAAGGAATGTTAAAGTTCAATTTTGTAAAGTCAAATAAAGAATAATCGATCACATGGGTTGATATCACTAGTATGAAACCCGCTTGATTTGAGATATCGAGACAAAGGGATTACATTACACTGTAAGCATTCATAGGAGGTGACACGTCATTGTGGTGTTAACTTATTTCTCTATGGGTGCCTTGGTGTGTTTCTAGACATTAACCTTGTACTTTAGGTAGGCTCCGCCTAATTCCACTGAGAAAGAGGCTTAAAGGGTCACATACTAAGTGTGTCTAAGTATCTCAGTTAAATATTAATTTAACAATTTTAATAAAGATTATTTTCGATTGTGGTTTAATAATTATTCAAGGATGCTTGATCGTATTTATTTCAACACTAGTTATTCGAGAGAATATATTGTGGGTGAAATAATATATTTATTAGCGAGTAATGTTGTAATATTTATTTAAGAAATAAATAGACATTATTTAAGGTCTAATAAATGTGGTGGAGGAAATAAAGAAAAATGGAAAAACAAAAGTACACGTCTTATATATTAATATACACGCCGTGTAGTTTTTCTGGGAATTTGTGAGAAATAATATTATTTAATTAATTAAATAATATTAGGTATAATTCGTTGGGTGTATGTTAAGTAATAATAATATTCAACTATTATTATTAGACATGGGGTCTTACTAAGAATTAAATGAAATGAATACATTCTTTTGGGTAATTAATTCATTTTATTATTCTAAGTAATTAAAAATCCCAATTATATAATTATCATTAGCCTAGACATTGTTGGGGTTGTGTACAAAAGATCTAGAGAAACCTCTCAAGCTAAGAGAGAATTATTTTCTTCCAATAACTCTCTCAAGCTACGAGAGAGATCCTCCTCTGCCGGATCAAGGAGAGCACTTTGCAAGTGGCTCTCAAGGCGATCGAAGGTGGGCATCGCAAGCGAAGGTTCTTCCGTGATAGAATCCAAAGATACCTTCATCGATGTCCAAAGATATTTGGAAAACGTTTGGATCACCACTAGAGGAATCCTACATTTGGATTCTACAACGTAACGACAGATCACATCGGATCGTGACCAGAAACATCAACAAAGAGAAAATTCCATCAAGGTAATTCTTATCTTTTAATTAAATTAATTATAAACAACATATGATGATCCTATCTATGGTTCTGGGACTCCCTTCCTTTCTTTCATTCTTTGTTATATTCTGAAGATCCAACATTTTATTATTGTGACGGATCTCGGATTGATCGTTGTTAATGGAAAAATTAAAATTGGGTGCACCCACCAACGCGCTTCCGCTGTGCCCAAAACCTACAACTTGTTTATTGGGAGTGTGATCTATCACTTGGTGGATAGAGATTCTCATGGGACTTCTTGGTCATTACAATGAGACCTTATGGCATCATCTTGTGTATAGAATAGTTGTCCATAGTCCAATCCCATATTTATTATCACCATAGACAAGTTAGATGCCTTCAGACAGATGGGATGAGATTCTCCTTTTGTGGGTGAGAGATATCTCATGGTGGAGTGATTAGATTTTATGAGCATAAAGTTGCAACCCATCACCCATTAGTTGGTGAGTTTATCCATTTGGAGTAGAAGTCTCTTCAAGTATATAGGTTCCTTTAGTCATGGAGGATTATATGGATGTCTTCCCCGAGGATGTTATGGGACTACCTCTGAGGGGGGAGATGGATATTTACATTGACTTTCACCTCGAGGCTACTCCAATATCTTATATGGAATATAATATGGCCCCTACCAAGATCTGGGATATGAGGGTACAGTTAGAGGACCTTCAAGAGAAGGGTTTTATTAGACCCAGTATGTCCCCCTAGGCAGCTCTAGTTTTTTTTCATGAAAAATTAGGATGATAACTTACTGATTTGTGTTGATTATCATCACCTGAACCAGGCCATGATAAAGAAAAATTACCCCTTATTAGGTATTTATGACCACTTTGATCAGTTGTGAGGTGCGAGATGGTTCTTGAAGATCGATCTCAGGTCTAGCTACCACCGATTGAGGGTTTGTGAGGTTGATATTCCAAAGCTAGAATTTCGATGTCCTTATAGACACTATGAGTTTCTGGTGATGTCTTTTGGTGTGATAAATTCTCCCAATTTGTTTATGAATTTGATGAACTGGGTCTTCTAGGCATACTTGGATCGATTTTTGGTTGTCTTCATTGATGACATACTCATCTACTTTATGTTAGAGGAGGAGCATACTAAGCACTTGAGGTTGGTCCTATGGTAATATCTCGAACTACCAGTTTTGTATCCACAAGGCTCACTTTCTAGGGAATGTAATTTCTAATCATGAACTAGCTATGGACCCCGTGAAGATTGATGGTGTGCTTTCTTGGGAGATGACTAAGAATGTATCATAAGTGTGGAGTTTTCTTTCACGACAAGGTACTAAAAGAGGTTCATGGAAGAATTATCTAGGATTTCATCCCATTTAACTACTCTAATACGGAAAGGGCATCCATTTACCGGGAATGAGTAGTGTGATAGATTCGTTGAGGATTTTTGGTTGAGGTTTACTAATGCTTCTATTTTGAGACTACCGAAGGAGAGCATGGAGTACATAGTGTATTGTGATGCCTCTAAAACTAGGCTTAGATATGTGTTGATTCAAAGGTAGAAAATGATCACATATGGGTCAAGATATTTGATACCTTATGAGAAAAACTATTCAACTCATGACTTGGAGTTATAAATGGTAGTCTTCGCTCTAAGGATGTGGAGACACTATCTTCTAGGAGAGCGTTTTGTTGTTTACTCAAACCATACGAGTCTTAGGTATGTTTTCACACAGAGAGATCTAAATCAGATATAGAGGCACTAGTTGTAGTTCCTATAGGACTATTACTTTAACATAGTCTATACTCCTAGTAAGGGTAATGTGGTGGTAGATTCCCTTAGTAGGAAGTCTCGTTCTTGTCTGGTGGAGGAGGCGTCTAAGCAGTTGGATTCTTTGCAACTAACCCTAGTAGAGGAGAAAGATGCAGCTTATCTTTAGTTAATGGTGTTGACTCCTCTGCTTCTCTAGTGTACGAGGGATTCTCATTTAGAAGACATCAACTATGAGTTCCTACATGATCAGATATCTTCAAGAGATTCACTAAGTGGATTCTCTGAAGTAGGGAATCATATCATCCTTTTCCAGAGACGAACGGTGGTTATGATCACATTGTGAGAGGAGGTGATGAGGTAGTTTCACACTTCTCCTTTGGTTGTACATGTAAGTATAAGAAATATATATAGATACCTTCAGTGATAGTTTTGTTTGTCTAGTATGAGGTGGAGCGTGGCTGAGTCCATCTATCAGCATCTCACATGTCAGCAAGTGAAGGTTGAACACCAATTTCTGGAAGATTTATTATAGTCACTTGAGATCCCAAAGTGGAAATAGGATGGAATATCCTTGGAATTTGTGACAGGGCTTCCATGTATAATGAGAGTCCATGATGTCATTTGGGTGATAGTTTACCAACTTACCAAGTCGATACACTTCCTTGTTATCAAGGATTGGAGTTTAGTGGTGAGTTTGGGGTGTTTTTATGTGCGGGAGATCGTCTGCCTTCATTGGTACCCTCAATTATTGTCTCCAACCATGATGATTGGTTCACATAATGGTTGTGGAGAGGCCTACAGGAGGTATTCAGGACCTAGTTGAGAATGAGTACATATTTTCACCCCTATAAGGATGGGAAGACCGAGCACATTATCCAAGTGTTGGAGGATATGTTGAGGGATTGGGTGTTATACTTAAATTAGAGCTAACAAGGTCACTTACCTTTGGTATATTTTTATTATAATAATATCTATCACTCTATTATAGTTATGGAACCTTTTGAGGCCCTATATGAGAGACCCCGTGGGTCACCCTTATATTGGACTGATATTGGTGAGGCATCTCTTTTTGGGATAGAGATGGTGTGGGATATGATGAAGAAGGTTCAAGTGATCTGCGAGCAGATGAGGACATCCTAGAGCTGACAAAAATCTTATGCAAACCAGCATTGTAGAACTTTAGAGTTCGAGCAGGGAGACCAAGTTTTTCTGAGAGTCTCCTCATGATGAGGATTGTGGTGATTTGGTCGTGGAGGCAAGCTATCAGTGAGGTTTATCAGGTTGTTTGTGATCCATCAGAGGATTGAAGAGGTTTCTTATCACCTAAACTTACCACCACGATTAGAGTGGGTTCATAAAATGTTTCATGTGTTACAGATGATGAGAAACATGCATGATACTATGCATGTTATTGACTAGGGTGAACTGAATATTGAGGATGGATCCACCTTCACAGAGTACCTAGTGGTGATCGAGGATCGGTGAGAGAGGATCCTACATGGATGAACCATTCCCTTGGTTCGTGTGTTATGGAAGCATAGGAGCATGCGGGAGAGTTCTAGGAGTGGGAGATCCAGATACGGGCTCAGTATCCCCACATTTTTGTTTATTTTGTGATTTTGGAGGATGGAAAGCTTCAAATGGTAGAATAATGTAGAGACTCTATTTTTGTATTTTAATACTTTGAAAAATTTTGAGGAATTTTTTTAGAGTCAGGTGTTGAGACAACACGATATTTTAAGGCCTGGTTAGCCTAAAATTAATTTTTATAAAAATATTAAATATATTGATATCATTCATGCATAATTTTTCATAAACATTCTACAGGGTTATCCATATAAACCTTGGGATAATTGAGAGGAGCTCTAATGATAGCGAACGTAGCAGATCATCCTCATCATTGGAAAATGCATTCTTCTCTAATGATCAATCCTAAATCGAGGTAGGGCTTGTCAATTGTGGTTTTTTACCTTGATTAAAATATTTATCATGTTCTTATATATTATTTTTTTTATCTACTATTAATTGATCCTTCCTATGATCATTATTGCTAATTATTTTGTTAATTCAATAAATCTATCATGTTTCACATGCTAACACCCATATTAATCCCTGATTTATGATTATTGGACAAGAAAATTTGGTCAATGATTGATTCACATTGTTTATGTGATTCATCCCCCTTTTCCCTTTGCATTCTTCATCATTGTATTATGGAGTTGCAATTCAACATTGTCGAGTGGGTTCGAGCACAATCGAACCCTCGGATTCCGACAGATTCGTGTGTGGTGAACAAACTGGTAAATCAAGGATGGTCCAGGATGAGATGCATGTTGTGGGTGATTCTCCATGGATATTCAATTTTTAGTGGTGATGGTATCGAGCAACAATGACATCAGGAGGTTTTCAAGATTTGTATGACTTAGTGGTAACTGATTTCCTACTATCGGAGGGCCAAAATCGATGGTCAGAGGTATATCCCACCAATTTTGGGTGGGAAGTAGGCATGAATTGCAGAGGTGAGGCTGAATTTGGAAGATGCGAGGAGATCTGAATTTTCTATGGAAAACACGACTACATTTCAAGTAGTGTGGAAGAACACATAGTGTGTTCTTCAGATTCTCATGGCGGTTAGGGTTTTAGCCAAAGTAAAATATTGCACACTGTATAGGTGTTCGACATGTTGTGTGTCCCTATCCAGGTGGCCAAGTCATGTGCCAGTTGCACACCCCCAAGGCCTTGTGTGTATAGATACATCATGTACTAGATTACATGGGCACGAGCAAGAATGCACAACACAGGTTGATATTTATGCCCAAGACCTCGGGTGGTTATACACGCCATGTATCCTAGAGGACACGTCGTGTACAAAGAAATGTCTTCCCATGCCGTGTCCAGAGGAAAACACAGCCAAGCATTGAAGCGATAAACCATGTTGTGTGGACCCCACACACGTCATGTACCTCCTTTTTAAGAAACTTCTAACTCTCATATCACCTTCATTTTGACTCGGATTTTGGGCTGTGAGTAGCCTATCCTAGGTGTTTTTCACATAGAACCTGATGGTGGCCTTCTTAGTGGATTTTGAGATATGATGTGAGATGTTTTGAGTGTTATGATTATTTAGGTGATGCTCAATGATGGTAGTGATTGAGCAGGATCATTAGAGAGATTCTAGGTAGAGATAGTACTCCCCTATTTAGGGAAAGATTCATAAATCTATGGGGACGATACTCCCTTGTTACACTAGGGAATGGGTCCCTCATACTCATTATTCCAGGTAGATACAGTACTCCCCTATTCCAGGTGTGGGTCCTCTATCTATGGAGACAGTACTCCTTTGTTTCACTAGGTAATAGGTCCCCCATACTCATTATTTAATGAAGATATGGTACTCCCCTGTTTAGGGTGTAGGTCCTCTATCTATGGGGATGGTACTCCCCTGTCTCACTAGGGTGTAGGTCCCCCATAATTTTTATTCCAAGTAGAGATGGTACTCCCTTATTTAGGGTGTGAGTCTTCTATCTGTGGGGATGGTACTCCCCTATCACACCAAGGCATGGGTCCCCCATATTCTATACACAAATAGAGACGGTACTCCCCTACATGATTGCAGGTCCTCTATTAACTAAGTGACCCCACCTCCATCATTCTAGGGTGTGGTTCCTCCATAATTTGAGTGGAATCCCCCTATTGTACCAGGGTGTGAGTCCTCTATCTTTTGGAGATTGCGCCCCCTTGGGCTGTAGAGTAATAGTGAGGCACAGTCCCTCCTCATGACTTCTTTGGACGGATACGTGAGATGTTGGGAATCGATGATGGACCTTTGGATCTTTGGTATTAATCATAAACTTGGGCAAGGTTGTGATATGGACCCCTTCTATCTCATTTGGGTTTATTTTTTATCATATATCTATGTATTGGGTTTATTTACCTCTTTCTTTGGTTTGAGTTGAATACTTCTATAATGTCTTCTATTGCTCCCTCTTTGGTTTTCAAGGTGTCCTACTGGGTATGTATATACTTACCCCTACATGGGATTTTCCTACACGTGTTGTGTCTTATGCAGATGACGGATAGATCGATGGTGATTTTAGAGGAGCATAGGGATACTCGGGTGCATTGACTACATGCATTGGTTGGGGCTTAGAGATCAGGAGTCGATATATCTTAGCTATTTTTTATTCTAGTTATTATCAGGTTGGGAAATCTTTTCTGGGTGGGCATGTATTTGTTTTATTTTACATTTTAGATTACCCTATCTCACTATTTTTTTCCCTAGAGGTTGTTACATGCTTAGTTTTTACTCTAGATGCTATTGTATTTTATTGTTATTCCTCTACACTTTTGCATAGAGATGGTTGGGTGTGTGCATATAGGTACTTTAGGAAAAGTCCTCTCATTTTAGTTATGCCTTCATGTAACTTTTCTCCAGCCTCTAACCTGTGGATGCGGGCATGGGGTTGTGGTAGTCCAGCCTTCTTCCATCTAGGTGGGGCCCAGTGGGTCAGGTTGTTACAGTCTATCCCTAGAAAAGGATGACATGATCACCTCCTTAAAAAAATATATCTAGTGAATCTCTTAAGTATATATGGTCATGAAGAACCTCATAGTTGTTGTATCCCAACTATGTCTCCCTTATATACTAGATAAGTTGAGGAGTCAACACCATCGACTAAAGATAATTTTTACCCCTCCTCCACTAGGGTAAGCTACAAAGAATCCAACTACTCAAACTCCTCCTCCATCAAGTGAGAACGAGACTTCCTGTTAAGGGAATCTACTACCACATTGCCCTTCCTAGGAGTATAAATGATCTTGAAGTCATAGTCTTGTAGGAACTCCAACTAACACCTCTTTCTTAGGTGCATATCTCTCTACATAAAGATATACCTGAGACTTTGGTGGTATGAGTATACAACAAAACGCTCTCCCAAAAGATAGTGTCTCTACATCCTTAGAGAAAAGACTGTCGTTGCCAAATCTAGGCCATGATTTGTGTAGTTATGTTCATGGGGTCTCAACTGAATTGACCCATATGAAATCATTATCTGCCTCTACATAAACACTCATCTGATCCCAGCTCCTGAGGCATAGTAATACACTACATACTTTTCACCCCCTCTAGTAGTCTCAACACAGGAACATTGGCCGACCTCACCCTTAATTGCTTGAAGTCTCTCTAAAATTTATCATTCTAGGTAAATGAATACCCTTTCCGCATTAGGGTGGTCAAAGGGGCTGTAATCCTAGAAAATTATGTCACAAACCTTCTGTAGTACCCCACCAAGCCAAGAAAACCCTACACCTTTTACATGCTCTTGGGTGTCTCCCAATTAAGAACTATATCAATATTCATTGAGTCCACAACTAAACCATTCTCAGAAATGACATTCCCCATAAAGTGAACCCCATTGACCCAAAACTAACACTTTGAGAGATTACTATAAAGTTGGTTCTCTAGAAGTAAGTCTAGGACTATCCTCAAGCACTCTGCATGCTTCTCCTCTAACGCAGAGTGTATGAATATTTAATCAATGAAGATAACCACAAACCAGTCCATGTATGGATATAAGATCTAGTTTATCAAAGTTATAAACATAACAGGAGAATTCAACATGCTGAAAGGCATCAATGGGAACTCATAGTGTTTGTAGCAACATAGGAATGTCAGATTTGGAATATCAACCTTGTGAACCCTCAACTGGTGGTAGTTGTACTTGAGATCGATCTTTGAGAACCAACGCGCGCCTCACAACTGATCAAAGAGGCCATCAATCCTCGATAAGGGGTACTTGTTCATTATCTTTTCCTAGTTCAGGCGACAATAATCAACACAAATTTGCAAGCACCCATCTACCTTTTTCAAAAACAAAATAAGAGATGCCTAGGGAGACACACTAGGTTTGATAAAACCCTTCCCTAGAAGGTCCTCTAACTACAACCTCAGCTCTTGGAGCTCGTTGGGGCCATCTGATATGTTATAGAAGATATAAGTATGGTCTTGAGGTGTAAGTAAATTCATAAAGCCATGTTTTTTCTTAGAGGTAGTCCTAGAAGATCCTCAGGTAAGATATCCATAAATACTGAAGGAATATAGTTGTATGAAGAGCCTATTGAACCCAGGACTAAACTCTCCAACTAATGGTGATGGGTTGCAGCCTCCTGCTTAAAAAACTCACTCTCTCATCTATGAGATATCTCTCACCCAAAAAGGATAATCTCATCTCATTTTTTCAAAGGCATCGGACCCACATGCGATGATAGATGATATGGGATTGAACTGTGGACAACTAATACATACTCAAGATAACATCATAAAGTTTCATTGTGATGATAAAGAGGTACCACATGAAACTCTCTCCACCAAGAGATAGATCTTATTGCTGGAGGATAAGTGATATCGAATAATTGTACCCATTTGAAACCTCAAGTGAAAGTTGATATGCTAAGGTCTCAGTGGGGAGATCTAGATATCGCATAAGGGATATGAAAATGAAGGAGATACTCACAATTGTGTCTAAAAGTATTAAATAAAGTATATAATAAATACAGATCGTACCTCATCTCATCTCGTGAGCTATTAATTCATAGGCCTCCATGGCTTGCAGCTGCTCGCGGCCTTGATCGCCAGCTCCTTGGGTATGGAGTGGGCTGCCTAGTATTGGTGGTATAAGTAGCTCGTAGCATTGAACTCAACCAATGGATCCTCCTCCAGGAGCCCCACCTACTACTCTACTAGTGTATCCACTTTGGGGGTTTCCATGGCCTCACTTGTTAGATCTTTGATCATGACGCTACCACTTTCATGGTGGTTTGCCTCCTGTCTTCCTTCCCTCCTCAACATGTCGGGTCGGGCAATCACATTCCATGTGACCCTTCTTGTCACATGCATAGCATATCCTTTATCTAGGTTGACCTATTCCTTTAAGAAAACTCTACACTACATGTCCACATGACTGAGATCAACCATGAGCAGATCTCATGTGTCGAGATCTTGGAAATTGGCACCTACTAGCTGTTATAGACGACTCAACCCCATGATGCCCACTGTCAGCTTCAACTGCCAAGTTTCCCTTGGATAGGAAGATCTCCATCACCAGTGCTCGTTCTAGCACTCCAATATATGTGAGAATACAAAGGGGAACTAAACTGACACAAATGTCTCTATGGAGACCCTGCTCGAACTTACTTGCCCATAAGTAACCATCCCGAACCATGTTGAGGGAGTACCATGTAAGTTTAGTGAACCTCATGGTATACTCAGAAACCATCACACCACCCCACTGTATCTCTAGAATCTCCTAAATCCAAAATAATCATAAGAACAAGGAGTGATTATCTTCACAGAATAGTTACTGTAAGTCGGCCTATTAGAGTTCTGACTCATCATACGTCTACATGAATAAACTCCACTAGTGCCCTACTACTTCATAGAAAAGACTGGTTTTTAGTGCAACCATTTGATCGGTCGAAGTCTGTACAAGCCTGAATACTCATATCACTAACTCAAGCCAATCCTTCACTACCTGGGGATCTAGCTCATCATGAAACCCCAGTGACCTCTAACATTGGAACTCATGTAGTGAGCTAAGATTGTACACATCCACAGCCTGACATGCTGGTACAAACCGTTGCTCGACATGCGGGGGTGTTGCTACCTACCCACATGGAGGAAAGATCTCATGAGATGATCCCTGAACTGAGGCCTCATCACTCATCAGATCATTTCACAATCCTTAATTGATATCCTAGATGGTTGTCTATACAAAGGCATCTTAAAAGTGATCAAGACATACCATGATAAGATGAGCATATATATATGGGGAGTTAACTCAATAAATACAGTTAAAGTACTCAATCCTATATAATGAATGTACCATTATTCCATGCAACCAATGTATTGGTATGCCAAGTCAACAAGTAGGTAGTCAGAGTCATGGTGAATGGATACATCATCCATCACACCAACAATGGGTTTTCTTACCTAAAATCCTCACTCAAGATACTTTGACATTATTTCCCTAAGTCCTAACCAATTCCTCACCATGGGTCTAACTCTAACTCAGACCCGAGGATGAACCACCTCTGATGCCACTCTATAACAACCTAACCCATCATGGTCTTCCTGGCCAGCGGAAGGTTGGGATACCATAACCCCAATCCCGCCTCCATGGGATAAGGCCTGGAGATAAGAACTGAGAAGGCATAACATAAAATGGGAGTTCTTTTCCTAATGTAATCATATGCACGTACCCAACCATCTCTATGCAACAATGTAGGGGAATAATAAAAGACAATAACATATATAGTAGTTCATGCATGTAATAACCTATAGGTAATATAATTAGAGTATGATAGAATAAAACCAAAGTGTAAAGGGTAAAAATACACGCCCAACTAGAAATTAAGTCCCAAACTAACAACAACTGGAATAAAGGAAAGCTGGAGATCCCAACTCCTGATCTCTAAGCCTGAACATTGTACAATGTCTATACATTCGAGAATCCCTATGCGCCACCAAAATAATCATCAATCTATCAATAATATTCATAATACATGACACGTGTGGGAAAAGCTCATATAGGGGTGAGTATATATATACCCAATAGGATGCCCTGAAAATTGAAGGGGGGGAATAGAAGATATGAAGTCAAATCAAACCAAATAAAGAGGTAAACAAAACCCAACAACACACACACATATATATATATATATATGATCATAAAATAAACTCAGATGAGAGAGAAATGGGATCTCCATCTCACAGCCCAACCCAGCTTGATGAGTCTACCAACAGCTCCAATAGGTCCATCTCTAATTCCCTGTGTAACATCTCAACTCAAGATCCACTAAACGGTGCCTCAAGCCGATGGGTCACATGGCCTCAAGAATTCCTCCCCATATTTCAGAGGCTACTAACTATTAGTGAGAGTATAATGTGGTATAGTGGGTAGGCTGTACCCCCATAATCAAAGTGTAGAATAGTGGTTCAATCACAACAAACAATAGCTGAGGCATATCAATAATTGAATAGAAAAAGATAAAACTAGATGAAATTAATAAATATATGAACTAAGAGCAGTGACATATACAATATAGTGATCATGTCATGTATCCATAAAAAATGGTGGGAAATACATTGCAACAGACATACCATATAATACATGTATCAAAAGAACAAAAAGACCCAAAAGGAACTATCTATGACTATAATCATGAGTATAGATTGGTCTTGTTCTCCTCTACTCCTAATCAATGATAAAACCAAGCATCAAAAAGTGGGTGTTTTCCTCGTTCCTTACCTATATCCATAAATTCTGTCCAGGTACCCAACGGTGGCCCGAATATGGTATGAGGTAACACTCAGTAGGCCACTACCAATGGTGTCTATAACATGTCCAGTCTGTGTATAAACAATGAAGCAGTGTGTAGTATATCATAGGTATAACAGTAATTAAATTAAATTTTCAAAAGTAGATGTTATCCTATCTATCCAAACATGGCTCCATGTGAACAATAATCAAGCACCCATGGACAAAAGGCAATTGTAATCAAGAAACCGCAAATCATAATAAATCATCCACAATGGCATATACTGTGTAATCGAGTGTTAGGACTATAATGGCTGGATACAAGGTATAAATGACCAAGGAGTCCTCATTAAGTCCATGGAGCATCTCGATGGAAACTCAGTAAATACTTGGGTGGAGCCCAAGGAGCATGTCCATAGAGAATATCCAAGGTGGGTTCAAGCAAGTTGGATCCAAGGAGTATCAATGTCCTTGGCATCTAAAGTAAATTGGATCCATGGAGTAGATTTGTCCATAGCATCCTATGGAATCATGATCCTAGGAGTAGAAATTCTCAAGGCATCCACTACCATAATCAGGATCCATTGAGTAGAAATATTCTTGGCATCTAATGGAATCAGGATCTGAGGAGTAGAAATGTCCAAGGTATCCACTTCCATTATTAATTCATCATCTTATTTCATAACCCATTTCATTATCACTTACATACCATGAGTTCATCCAACCCATTCCATATTTTCCCATTTAACATTTTAACCATTTAGTCATATGTATTCACATTCAAAGGAGGCATAAACCTTATCTTATAACTCATTTAATTCTCATAAATATAATAATAGGCTCAACACAGCCCATGGGTGGTCTAATCGCATAAAAAGGTAAGAACTCACCCCATGGGTGGATCGGGTTGAGGTGAATGACCTCCAACCATATAATGGTGCTAAGTGTGCATCCTAATGGGTTTCAATCAATTTATTCAATCCATTCAATTAATTTAGGGGGAAATTAAAGAAGTTCTGGTGTGCGATATATTGAAAACATGGTATATAAAAGACCAAACTTTAAGGGAAAGGTATATACCACCTACCATATGTTCATGGTAGAACACTCATCCATTATAAACCTTTGATTCAGTCCAAATCATGAGAAAAAGGAATAATAGACAAAAACCTTGGAAATAGGGCATATTATCTTACACCAAAATAACTCTATCGATATCCAAACAAATGACGGAAGGCACGAGATGAAAGAAAAACTCACTGTCATGGATCCAACGAGATGGATGGTGTTTGAATTGGAGTTTGTATGAATAAAAAACACCCAAGCCTAGGAGGAAGAGCTTCAATGGGAGAAATGAATCCCCTCTGTCTGTTGGAATGAAAAGAGGAAAAATAAAAATTAGGTTTTAAGAACTTTTAAGATAAATTTGGTAATTTCACCAAAAAACAATGGGTCACATGGTTTGGCCACAAGGTTGACCAAACCATGTGCCAATTTTGCGCCCTTTACTGCCTCTATAGGGAAATTGCATGGTTCATGTGCATGGTTTGGAAAACTATATGCAAACTGTGCCACATGCCACTGTCCAAGACTCCCCTCGCTTGGTCATGGTGAACAGTTAGAAAAATAGTGTATCAAATGTGTATTTGGCCCCTACTAAAAATTACAGGTACTCATACATGGGCATGAATTTCTGGGCACATAATTAGGCTGAACCATGTGCCATGTTTTTCCTTCTAAAAATCTCTGAATGGTTTCCTCAAACTATGTGGTCTGGGTATCACAGTTTCTACTAACTGTGTGGCCCAGTTTTTTCTCTAAAAAACGAGCCTTCGGGCTCTGAAAAAGCCCCAAACACCCCCTAAACTCTTGTGATCTCATTAGAAACTTACATTAGGTTAAAAAACATAGATTTAAACCAAAATTAAAAAGATACATACCTCGTAGAAAAACTCAGGATCTTAAAATCTTACCCCCTTAAAACAATTCATCCATGAATTTCCCTTCCAAGGGTGGTTAAGCATAATCTGAGAATAACTATGGCTACTAAGCATGTACTTCAGCCTCTCACTCCCAAGTATTGTCCTATAAATGGTCGTGCTTCTATATAACTCATACTAGAGGAACTGAATGGACTCATAGATCCTTCATTCTCCGATTAACAACACATATAGGATGCTCCTTGAAGGATGCATCTACCTGTAACTCAACCTCATCCAGATGTAGAGTATGAGATGGGTTTGAGTGATAATGACATAGTTTAGATACATAGAAGATTTCATACATGACTCAATACCTCTAAGGTAACTGCAACTGATAGGCTATCAACTCGAATCTCTCCAAAATCTAAAATGGTCTGACATATCGCGACAAAATCTTACCCTGTCGCTTAATCCATTTGTGTCTTATCCTAGAAGAGATATAAAAAAGACTCAATCCCTGGAATTTAACTCTAAAGGTCATCGATGGAGATCGAAATGGGATTTATGTCTAGACTATGTAGTATCCATCCACTTTCTGATCAACTGGACCTACTTCTTAGTCTCCTACATGAGATGTATTCCAAGCAGCGCTGCCTCTCCTGCATCTAACCAGAAAAGAGGTGATTGGTATGAACTACAAGACAAAGCCTCATAAGGTTCCATATGCATATTCCCCTAATATATATTATTGTAGGAGAACTCAACCAGGGGTATATGACTATCCTAGGATCCCCTAAAATCAAGGACTCATGCTATAAGCATATCCTCTAGAACCTGTATAGTGCGCTCTAATTGGTCATTAGTCTGAGGGTGGTATGTCATGATCAGAAGCACCTATGTACCCAAAGCCCTCTTTGATTTTTTCCAAAACCGAGATGTAAACTGGGTGTCCCTATCTGATACAATGGTATTAGTAACCTCGTGAAGGCACATAATCTCACAAATATAAAGTCTCTTAAGCTCATCTGCTGAGAAGGTCTCCCTGATAAGTAGGAAATGGGAGACCTTCATGAGATTGTCCACAAAAACATGTATAGAATCACTACCTTAAGGTGACCTCGACAACCCGATCATGAAATCCATCACAACATCATCCCATTTTCACTTAGGAATATACAAATGCTATAAAATCTAAGCCGATCACTGGTGTTCCGCATTCACCTACTGACAGGTGGAACACCTAGTGAAAAAACTAGTTACCACATGTTTCATCCTCGGACACCAATACTGGTAGTGTAAATCCCAATACATTTTGGTCACACTATGATGTATTTCCCAATATGAGGCATGAAACTTTCACATTAGCTCCTCGCATATGTCTGATAAAACCCAAACATGAATATGTAGAATTTCATCATTTCCCACAGTCTAACTAGGAGGCGGGTACTCACCTATCATGATCTCCCATAGGACTAGGTCCTCAACAATAGATAATTATCTCATCCTCACTCTATCTGGAAGAGTGTAAGTCACTGCCAAGGATGAGAGAAAAGTCAACTTGAGACTATCCTGCACTTCCAAGTGCATCACTAAGAATAAGCCCATAAGTTGTCACTCGCTATTGGCCTCTTGAACTACCTGTATTTGAGTCCTCCTGCTCAGAGAGCCGACCACTATATTTCCCTTCTCGGGCGTGTAAGAAAGATTGAAGTCAATGAACTGTAGGTATTTCACCCACCTTCACTGCCTAAGGTTCAAATCACACTATGTAAATATGTACTTGAGGATTTTGTGGTCCATGTACACTACAAAATTCTCTCCCCATAAATAATTCCTCTAATAGAGCAAGTCATGAAAAAAACATCTAACGCAAGATTGTGTGTCGGTTAGTTCCTTTCATGTGGCCTCAAATGATGAGACTTGTATGTCATGACTTGCTCCTCCTACATCAGAACTTCTCCTAGCCTAATACCTGATGCATCGCAATATACTGTGCATCTTCTTCCTGACTCTGGCAGAATCAAGATTGGCACTGAATTAAGTCTTCCTTTTATCTCCTAGAAGGTTGTCTCATAGGTATCTAACCATACAAACTTTACATCCTTCTTAGTCATGCATGTAAGAGGTGTTTATAAGCGTGATAAATCCTCTATGAAATACCTTTAATAAATGGGTATCCCCAAGAAACTCTATATTTCAAACATGTTATTGGGATGCTTCTAGGAAACTACAACTCTTACCTTCTCTAGGTCAACTGATACTCTTGTATCTGAGGTAATATAACCTAGGAAGTGAATCTTATCCATATAGAAGTGGCACTTTGTGATCTTAGAATATAATTGATGCTCTCTTAGTGTATTTAAAATGCGATCAAGATGGTTGGAATGGTCATGTCGAGTGTGAGAATACACCAAGATATCATCCATGAATACCACCACAAAAAAGTCCAGATATGTATGGAAAAATCAGTTCATCAAAGACATGAAAATTTTTGGCATGTTCTTGAGACCGAACGACATTTCTAGATACTCATATAGACCATACCTACTATAAAAGGTTGTATGGGGTATTTTTGAAGGTAGAACACACGCTTGATGATAACCTGACTTCAAATCAATCTTTTAGAAAACTTGATCTCCTCAAATCTAGTCAAAGAGGTCATCTATTAGTGGAAAAGGATACTAGTTATTAACTTTCAAAGTCTTTAAAAACATGTTTTGAAGGGTAAAAATCAAGAAAATACAATCTTATGGTTGTAAAATCATAGTATAACAATTGGATATTGATTTTTGAAATATATGAACTGACGACATGTCAATATGAGTTATGGTTTGCTCAGGATAACTGTAAACACATTTTAGTGTTTTAAAACACTAAAACATGCATTTAATGGTCAAAACCATATAAAATGACTTTATATTGATGTGAAATCATGGGAACGCCACCTTTGAATTAATTTTTATGTGTATTCATTCATAGACAATGCATTCATATGACGTGTGGTGTTCTTGGAATGACTCAATAAATAGTTTTAAAAGACACAAAAGTTTTTAAAAACATGTGTAAGGGGGTTAAAACCAATAAAAAGTATTGGATGGCCATAAAATCATATTAAAATTACTGTATAATTATTTTTGAAATGTAGGAACCAACGGTACATCATTCTAAGTTACGGTTTTCTCAAGATGCTTGTAAATGCATTTTTAGTATTTTAAAACAATAAAACATGCATGTAACGGTCAAAACCATAAAAATGTCCTTAGATTGATGTAAAATCATGGAAAATAATTATTGAATTATTATGACATTTACACATAGACAACACATTCATCTGATTTTTGGTGTGTTTGGAATGACTTAATAAACAGTTTTAAAAGATACCAAAGTCTTTCAAAACATGTGTTAGGGTGTCAAAACAAAAAAATGATTTTTAATGGCCATAAAATTGTAATAAAATTACTGGATATTTATTTTTTAAATTTAGGAACTGATGGGACATCAATCAGAGTTACGGTTTTCCCAGGATGCTTGTAAACATGTTTTTAGTGTTTTAAAATACTAAAACATGCATGTAATGGTCAAAACCATAGAAAATGACCTCATATTGACATGAAATCATGGTACCACCATCGTTGAATTATTTTTGACATATGCACATAGATAAAATGTCCATCTGACGTAAAATGTGCTCGGAATGACTCAATAAACTATTTTAAAAGATACCAAAGTCCTTAAAAACGTGTGTCAAAAGGTAAAAACTAATAAAATAGTGTCGGATAGACATGAAATCATAGAAGAATGACCTCGGATTTATTTTTGAAATGTAGGAATCGACGACACGTCATTCTAAGTTATGGTTTTTCTAGGATGCCCGTAAACGTGTTTTTAGTGTTTTAAAACACTAAATCATGTGTGTAACAGTAAAAACCATAGAAAACGACCTCAAATTAACATGAAATCTGGGGAAACCACCGTTGAATTATTTTTTGTGTGTACACATAGACAACATGTCCATCTGACATGTGGTGTGCTTGGAATGACTCGATAAATAGTTTTAAAAGATATTGAAGTCTTTAAAAATGTGTGTCGAGGGTCAAAACCAATAAAACAACATAAGATGGTCATAAAATCATAGAAAAATTACTAGAGATTTATTTTTGAAATATAGGAATCGATGACATGTCAATCGAAGTTACGGTTTTTCTAGGATGCCTATAAACACATTTTTAGTGTTTTAAAACACTAAAACATTCGTGTAATGGTCAAAACCATAAAAACAGCCTCATATTAATGTGAAACCATGGGACCACCACCATTTAATTGTTTTTTAAATATAATACATGTGGTCATATCAAATTATTTAAAAAATTATTAAGTAATTTCAAGCACACTGCACATCAGTTTAAAAATTTATTAGATTGTTATAAACTTATCTCTTTTTTATTGTAAGTGTTGAATCATATCTTAAATAGGTAAGTTTATGCTTTCAAAGTGTTCCGCAAGATATATTATTTGTTTTAGGTTAAAATTTATTTTGTTTGATTAACAAAATAACAAATTTTATGTGCAACATTCTGAATACATTTTGTGTTTATTCTCTTTTACATTTCTTTTCTTAAATGTTATGGTTTGTATTATAGGTGAAAAATGTCGGCAGTAGGAAAGAGGTTGACCATTATAATCCAGTACATTCTTTATAAGTCCTGATGGTTCTTAGTTCCTGTGGTGTGGTTAAATATTATCAATGATTCTACTATAATTATGATTTATTATGTTCAGTTCTAATTTCTATCTTCTTTTTTGTTCTACTTGATGACATGATGTGGTCAATTCCAGTTGATGACATGATTTGGAGGTAGATGGATGAAGAGGAGGTCATGGGATGGAGTTATATTGGCCATGGTTCAATAGTTTTTGTTGGAAATATTTTATTAGTATATATTGATTGATGATGTTATGGGTTGACTAAGGTTGTATATATATATATGACTGTGGATGTATGATCGTGTATGTATGATGAGTTTATCATACATTTATGGTTTATTTTATTGTATGATTGAGTTTTTTATATGTATATTATTTTTTATTAAATATCTTTTTTTAAAATAAAATATTTGGTAACATATTTAGTGATGGTTACTGAAAATCGTCACTAAATAGATTTTAATTTATCTATTTAGTGATGGTTTCTAATAATCTCCACTATACCTAAACACTACTAAATTACTTAGTGGAATTTTATTATTATTATTATTATTTATAATATATTTAAAATAAAATGCTTCTAAATGAATTAAAAACCACTGCTAAGTACCCAAAAAATGACACATATAAAAATCATCGCTATATAAATGTCACTATATGATTGTCGATTGTGAAATACGTGGCAGTTTACATAACCACTGTTAAACCATGTAGTGGAGGTTTAAACCACTACATATAGAAAAAAACTGTCATGAATCACTCTATTTTTTGTAGTGATAAGGGACATGTGATGTGCTTGTCTATAAAGATGAATGACATGTGATATATTCATTGATCAGGTCAGTCTACACTCTGAGAATCGAGAAAGGATGAGTTGGATATATGGGATTGACATGTTCTATGTACCATAGTCACTTGATGTCTTGGGAAAAGGAAAAATATGTTAATGCATGTTTTCATATGATACAAACTGGTGGACACTGGTATAGAGATATATGTGTTTGATGGAGATCACGTCAGATCCCTTTATAACTTGAGTAGCATTGAAGTTTTGTTAAATGTTGTTCTTTTCTTACATATATGGATCTGGAGATTCATATTTTTTATCAATGCTATAAAGGCTTATGGAGTCACACTTTGTGTTTGATTGAATGAGGATTGATTTTGAATTAGAGAGTTTCCCTAATAGTGTTTTAGAGTTAATCCAAAATGTTTTTTGGATGGGTGTTCACAAGGTATTGTAATTGATGTAATATAAGAAAAATTTAATTATAGTATTCCAAAAGTTTTTTAGAAGATATTCAAAAGGAGCTTTGGATATAGTTTCATGAGTTGTTTTATATGATACAAAATAAGGTAAAATGACACAAAGTTTTTTAGGCTTTAGTGCAAGTGGGGGATTGATGGGAATATGTCCTAAAGCCTTATATGTACATATGATGTATATATATACATATATAAGAAATATGATATTGCATGCAAATTATGATTTGCATGCCCATGCAACTTACAATTGTGGAAAAATGATAAACAATTATAGTTTATTGATTCTCCCCTAAAGGCTATCATTAAGGAACTATTTCATAAGATGTAACATAAGGGAGTTAATGTATACGATGCATGAACCGACCATGACATTTATACATTCATTTTAATGCATGAATAAATGAGATAACAATTAAAGATCATTTTTTATTACCTATTTAAACTACTATCGTGCAATGACAGTGAGTGTGTGATTGCTTCATGTTTGGCCAAAATTCCCTATGAATTTAGGTGATTCATTTGTTTTAATATTGAAATTACATTTTTGTTATCTTATTGTTTAAATTGTTTAAACTGCATGCATGCAAAAAAAAATATTCATTTTATTCTTCTCAAATTAATTATGCTAGACATAGACTTTATGTTGGGACACTACCTTACTGCATGGGCCTATGTTGAGCCAGTGACTTTGGTTGTCTTGTGATTACCACTTCACTAATCCTTTGTAGATTCATTTCTAGTTGTTGATTACATTGGTCATTGGTTCAATCTACATCGCCCACTAGTTTTGTGCCACTTGAGAGTGTCGTTTCATTTTAGTTTGGTTTCCTGTGTGTGGAATCTTCTAGTTGGCTATATTATTTCAAGGTGTAGTAGCATGTCAATGGATTGATGACACTTTCACACTTTGTCTTCTGGATTAGATTCATTCTGGTCCTCCTCTCCGTGAGTCTCACTCCCATTTTGCCTCTGGTGAAACCCTATCGGTTGGAGCTGATTCCGCCCTATTGAATTTTTGGATCTAAGCCATGTCGTCTCCATTTTTCACTATTGGTGCACCAATCTTGGTGGAGTATTATGATGGCATACCTTCCCTATGAAGAATAGAAGATGCTTTCAACGATCTAAGAAGATCTGATAAGATGTTGCTTCTGTACATTGAAGCTTGAGAACCGGTTGCATCCTTCGAGCTCAGACAAACATCACAGCATCCGAGAAGAGATCTGGACCCCCTGATAAGATTTAAATCTGTTCAGGTCTATAAGTTCTTCATTTTTCCTTCTGTCTTTTGTTGGTGAAGCCTTTTGAAACTTTTTCACTTGCTTTAGTTCTAATTTTCTCATTTGATTTTCATTATACCTATTTCCTTTTTTATATTAATAAAATGTGTGAGTCAGGTGGTGTTCTTGTTGTGCATGTAGGTCCAAACCGGATCGAAGTACGTAAATTCTTATGTCAATCTTTACTACTTTCTTTCTTTGTTGTATCTTGAATGGTTTGTTTCTGTTGAATTCGACTTTTATAAATAAAAGCCCCAATTTGGTCCTATCAGGTTTGTGTGTTCTACTCTTGCCAGTGCACCTTACCCCTCACAAAATGGTATCAGAGCTTTATTGGTTCTCTTTTTTTGTCAAATTTGTTTCTTGGTTTCAATTATACTCTATTTTAATTTCCACATTTCGATCTCATCTCAATTCTCCTATTTTCGCTTCTGTTTGTAATTAAAGTCGATGTAACCTTTATAATTTTTTCAAGTTCTAAAATCTAGTTGGATAATCATGTATACCCTTTGATATTAGTTGGTTCTAGGGGGTGTACACTTAACATTTTCTACAACAACCCGATATCTAATCATTTGGGTAAACATGTCGATAGCTAGGTTTAATATTGAAAAATTTGATGGTGATAGTTACTTTAATTTAGGTGAATTAAGATGAGAGCCTTTATATTTCAATAAGGATTGATTGATGCCCTATTCGGGCCTATGAAACCTATTGTCATTGTTTCTAAAACTGGATAAACATTTACTATATATGAAGATGTATCTCCTGATGTTATTGTTAAGGCACACAGTTCTCTACTACTTTCTTTTGGTGATAAAGTGCTTAAAGAATAAAGATAGAGGCGAGTAGAATAAGCAACCCAAGTTTAGGTCTAATTATAGGGAAAGAAAAATTGTTTGTTTTCATTGTAGTAAGCTCATGCATATTAAGCCCGAGTGTAGGAAGCTTGAGAAAGAACTTGAGACCAAACAACCCACTGAACAATCCCTTAAAGTGGACTCTGGTTATGACATTATAGATGTTTTGAATGTGTCTAACCATGTCCATAACCATGAGTAGGTTTTAAACTCGGGTTGTTCATTCCATATGTGTCCTTTTAGAGAGTCACTCATAGAATTGGTAGAAAGAGTAAAACAAGATGTCTTGTT
Source organism: Viscum album (assembly GCA_963277665.1). NCBI lineage: Eukaryota > Viridiplantae > Streptophyta > Magnoliopsida > Santalales > Viscaceae > Viscum > Viscum album. The sequence continues at coordinate 180,759,262 of OY728130.1, forward strand.
AGGGAATAATTATAGGTGTAAAGTAAAGGGAGGAGGTTTTGTTTTGATAGAACTTGATGACCACTCCATCATCACCTTTTCTTGATGTTAGGTGGCTTCCCAACCTCTATAGGAACCTAATTTCCATAGAAATTCTAGATCAAAAAGGGCATACCACTACAGGAAAACGGAATATTTGCGACGGGTGATTTGCGATGGGATCCCGTCGCAAAAGGTCTTTTGCGACGGGGCGCCGTCGCAAATCGCCCGTTGCCGAAAATGGCGTCGCAAATAGGTGTTTTTGCGGCGGTCCCGTCGCAAAAAAAAGTATTTGCGATGGTATTTTTCCCCCGTCGCAAATGGGTTTTCGTTTATATATAAAAAAGGTATTTGTGACGGGTTTCTGACCCGTCGCAAATGGGAAATTTAAAAAATATTTGCGACGAAGGTATTTGCGACGGACCGTCACAGAAATGTTTTTACGACGGGTATTCTTCCGGTCGCAAATGTTACAGTAAAAAAAAATTACGACGGGAATTCCCATCGCAAATACTAAAAAAAATAAAAATAAATAAAATAATTAATACAAATCGTATAATATTATATAAAAATAATAATAATAATAATAATATAAAAAAATTCTATTATTATAATATAAATAAAAATATATATAAAATATAATTATGAAATATTAATATAAAATAATAATAATATGAATATAAATAATATAATATAATATAATATAATATAATAATACTAATATTAATAATATAAAAAATTAATATAATATTATTATTATTAAATTATGTATATAATAATAATATTAATATTAATAATATAAAGAAATTATATTATTATAATATTAATAATAAAAAATATATATAATATAATTATAAAATATTAATATCAAAAAATAATAATAATATGATATTATATATTATGAAATATTAATATCAAAAAATAATAATAATAATACTAATATTAATAATATAGAAAATTAATATTATATTATTATTATTAAAATAAACATGCATATTTATGAAAAAATATTATTAATATTATTAATATTAATAAAATTATAAAATTATAAACTTCTCAATATTAACAATAAATATAAAATATTAAAAGTAATATTACTAAAATAAGCAGACATTAAAAATAATACTAATAAGTAATAAAATATTAAAAAAATAAAAACAAATTAAATCATGCAATATTCGTACCAATATGAAAGAGGAATTGTAAATAGTTAATATGACAATAAACTATGAACTCAAATGTTTATTACATCTAAAAAAATCAATGGGGGTGGATAATCTGGAGGACTTGGAGGAGGTGGAGGAGGAAACTTCATCCCTAAACTATGAGTCAGACGACGCATATACTTCATCTGCTCCTGATGTTACTCTTCATATCGACGTCTCTCCTCATCCTGCTGTTGACGCATCTACTCCTACCATCGACGCATCTCCTCATCATGCTGCTGATGCATCTGCTCCTACCCTTGACGCAAATCCTCTATAAGCTGACTCTGAGCACGCAGCTGCTCCTGATACTGTGAGGCAGAAGATGATGTCTCTCCACGAGCTCCTCTCGAGCTGGACGCTGACATCGCAGCAGTACCATAATAAGCTGCAGGAGTCAAATGAGAGCTGATACCAACTACTCGGCCCTTTTTGAAGCCATATTGGGTCGCTTGCATCCATGTCGTCTCATTAAAATGGTGGGCACTAGTCTGATCACCCGTCTCGTCTTGACTCTCAGCCTGTATCTGAGAGTTCGCGGCCTCATATGACTCCTTAAGTTTCAATTAGAAATTAAAATAATGAAAATATTATATGCATTTAATTTGTAAACTGAAAAGAAAATAATACTGACCACAATCTGACGCTGGCGGTCACCTCTAATCTCTCCAGTAGTCGGATCAGTGTACATCCTCTGATAAACGTCGTACGTCGTAATACCAAGCTGCTCGGCTTCCTATATGAATATAAAATAAACTATTTATATTTAAAGTTTTATAAAATATTAAAAAAAGTACTTACCAGACACTCTCTATGCGCACTGAATGTACGACTACCGGCTCGATGTGTCACCTCTTGTCTCCCCCGATTCTGTCGACCCAATGCAAATCTCCTCTGAAACCCACCACCCAACCAGTGTGTACATAATCCATCCCAAACGTAAGATGAAATGTACTCTGGTCGGTGGGCTCTACAGGACTCATCAAATTCTATCACACTGGCTTTCTTCACAGTCATCTTTCTCAAATTATGCAAAAACTGACGGAAACGGTCATGCATAGACACCACCTATGACACGTGGATAGTGGCACGCATGCTCTCATCGATGGGATACCATAAACCCTAATATAAAGTTATTAATGAATTAAATTTCAAAATAAATAATATTTAATTATGTACCAACCAATGATCGAACATGGCGTCCTGCACATCAGTAGGAATATGATCACATGTGATCCAGGGCTGAGAAAAATAATTGTGCAAGATAGCGCTCCTCTGTCCAATAGCTATATGCGTAAAACTGTGGAAAAAGAACAAATAATCAAATAATTAGAATATAAATAAATTATAATTAAAGATAACTAAAATACACAGGTTACCATACCACTGCGTGTGCGCATCGAATCCAAGAGGTGGACATCGCTCCGGGATAGGATCTGGAATCATTAGTCTGGCAAGACCACGCCCCCTCCGAGTACTCCCTGTAGTGCCAATAGCCTGAGGGTCAGATGACTCAACAACCTCATCATCCATAGGTAGATCAACCTCCAGCAACTGAAGAAACGTTTCCGAGTCCATCTGAAACATGAAATGATTGTTATTAGAAAACAGTTGAAAATAACTATTATGTATAGATATATATTTTTTATGATTCTAACCAGCATTTTACTATGTCAATGTTCATCTTCATCATCATCTTCATAGTTGTCAATGTAAATTTCTTCATCTTCCTCATCAACATCATCAATTTACATATTAGTTTCACTTTCATCATCTCTTGTCATTTCAAATTCAGTTGTAACATCATTGACAACATCGTCACCATCGAACCTTAACTGTGGGGTGTCATCCTCGATATTCATGTCACTTTGTGAAAAAGATGTGTTTTAAGGAGTGTCCTGAAAAATTTCATTTCCTTGCACTTCAGTGGAACCACATTCAATTTGAGTAAACTGATTTTCTCGAGATTTAACTTTTATTATACTCCACTAATCATCCAACTCTTTTGCAGTAGCACAGTATTTTGCATAATAAATTTGATGTGCTTGATGAGCCAATAAAAATGGTTCATTTACTGCAAGAAGACTTTTATGTTTAATATCAACAATTCCATGAGTCGGATGAATACGCAAGCCTCTCTTAGTATCCATCCATCGATATTTAAATATTGTTACATAATTTTGTCCCAAATAACACAGTTCAATAATTTCTTCAAGCATGCCGTAAAAGTCAACTTTAATATCTCTATGATGTGATCCCTTCAAACAAACACCATTATTCATTGTTTTATTTGATTCCCCATATGCACGTGTATGAAAGCGATAACCATTCACCACATATGCATTATAAGATTTAGCCATTTTGGATGGTGGGCTACTCAATATACGCAATCGACTATCGATCTTATCAGCATGTACAGATACCTGAAAATTTGTAAAACATTTATCACTATTACAAGTAATAAATTGATTTTATATGTAAAACCAAAAAAGAATGTATGTTACCATTTTTTGAAACCAGTAGGAAAAACTTTTTTGCCGACGTTCTTCTAAGCCAGCTGCTGTAATTTATAGAAATTGTTTCTTGATATGATCATCATATAACCTACAAATACAATATGATTAATTTACTGTAACAGAATCTATAGAATAAGGGATAGGAGCACTCACTGTACAATTGGTGACATTTCTTCACAGTTGAGTAGAACATATGTATGAGCTCTATGATATTCATCATCTGAAATCCATCTATCATGAACTCCACCAAAGCCAAGTTTGGGTTGATTGACAACTGATAATTGAATGTTCATATCATCATCAACATTCCCCTCGTTCCGGCCCATGCGATTAAATTTTGAGGGATATTCAGATTCAAAATAATGAGAGCAGAATAAAGCAATTTCCTCTTGCAAATAAGCTTCAGCAATTGAGCCTTCAACTGATACTTTGTTACGGACTTTTTTCTTCAATTTCTGCATGCATCTCTCAAATGGGTACATCCATCGAAACTAAACCAGACCTCCAAATTTTGCTTCATGTGGCAAATGTAAAATCAAATGTTCCATTGAGTCAAAGAAAGTCGGTGGAAAGATTTTTTCCAGTTTGCATATAATTACAACAGCAGCTTCTTCCAGTTTGCTTAGTGTATCGTAGCCTGTTGTCGTCGCACGCATGTCTCGGAAAAAATATGATATATCTGTTATCAAATCCCAAATTTTAGAATTCAACAAACCTCTTAATCCAATAGGCATAAGTCTTTCCATTATAACATGACAGTCATGACTTTTTAATCCGGTAATATGACCATTTTTAACACATCTGCCCAAGTTGGAAGCATAGCCATCTGGAAGTCTCAAATCTGCAATTCACTGAAAAAATAATAAGTGAATCTCTTTGGTCAGTGTATAAGCTACTTTTGGATTCATTGATCTCTGTGATCTGACATTTTCAAACAATTCAAGTTTTGGTCGCCTGAAAATTTGGGCAAGATCTAATCGTGCCTTTACATTATCTTTGGTTTTACCCGGTGTATCTAAAACTGTATGAAATAAATTATCAAAACAGTTCTTCTCAATATGCATGACATCCAACATTAGTCGGACCAACAAATCAGACCAATATGGCCGATTCCAAAAAAATTCTCTGTTTTGTCCAATTGTGTTCTTTCCCAAAGCCATGAATTTTCTGTTGGTTTATTGTCGGTCCAAAAGTGATGAAAGGTAATGAAAATAAAACTAATTGTAACTCTATACCTGAGATCATTTTTGGAGGTTCATCTCTTTCAATTCTTCCATTTCTGAAATGATATTTATTCATCCGAAAAGGATGATCGATTGGAAGAAATCTGAGATGACAGTCAAAATAGAAAGGTTTTTTTCCATTCCCGAGCATAAATGCTTTTTTGTCTCCCATACAGTAAGGACGTGATTTTGGACCATGTGTACTCCAGCCAGATAACATGTCATATGCCGGGAAGTCACTAATTTTCCACATCAAAGCAGCTTTCATTACAAAATTCTATTTCGCAGCAGCATTATATGTACCAACACCATGACTCCACAATAAATTTAACTCGTCAATCAATGGTTTCAAATAAACATCAATATTCTTTTTCGGATGTCCTGGGATTAATAATGTCAAAAAGATATAAGGCTCTTTCATCAAAATCCATGGAGGCAAATTGTACGGAGTTATAAAGACAGTCCAACAGGAATACTGACTACCAAAAGATCCAAATGGACAAAAACCATCAGTAGAAATACCCAATCGCACGTTCCGGGATTCTAAAGCAAAAGACGGATGCACTTGATCAAAATGTTTCCATGAATCACCATCAAATGGATGAATCAATCTTTTACCATTTGAAATATTGATTTTGTGTCATGACATCATTGTAGCTGTATTCTGAGACATAAATAAATGTTGCAACCTGGGTGTAAGTGGAAAATATCTCAACTGTTTTACAGGAATCAATCCAGACTTCCCTGATTGAGCTTCTTTATACCTCGATTGTCCACATGTGGGACAACTATCCAATGACACATTTTCACCAGAATATAAGATGCAATCGTTTGAACATGCATGTATCTTCTGATAACTAAGGCCCAGATTACAAACCAGTCTCTTTCTCTCATAATAATTAGCAGGCAGCACATTTCTTTCAGGTAACAGTGCTTTAACCAAAGAAAATATCTGATCAAAACAGTTATTTGACATTCCATTATCTGATTTAATAGCCATAAATTTTTCAACTACTTCTAATTTTCTTATCTTGCAACCAGGATATAATGCATCCTCAGTAGACCTGAACAACTAAGCAAATTCAGATGGTGCCAACTCAGGAGGTAAATCAACATCATCCTCAATTTCAGTTTGTTGAACGGATAACCCTGCAACATCATGTACTAAATTCTGAAACTGTGATGGATCCGAAATCAAATTATTAGTATCTTCTCTAGAACTGCGTTCACCGTGTTGATACCAAACAATATAATCTGATTGAAAACCATAACTCAAGAGATGTTGCCCAACGATGTCAAATGTCTCAAACGTTCTCAGAGGACATTTTTTACAAGGACACTTAATTTTCTCTTCTGAAACAAATTTCGGGTTTGATGATGCAAATGATAAGAAAGCTTAAACACCATCAACATATACATGATTTAAACTAGAACCGTTTGGATTTTTGTGTTGATTTATCCAAGAACGATCATCTAATAATGATTGATGTCGATTTCCTTGTTCCATATTCATATATATATTTCTATAAAATTTAAAACCATTACTGTTGTTAAATAATTTGATATAAGAAAAACAATATCCTAAAAAGATAAGATACATAATTACAGTTATTTCTTAGTAATTACCAATAATTATAGGTGACACGGTTAGTTTGTAATCATCCCCACTAATTATTATTAATTTAGAAATACTTAACAATACTTGGCAAAATGAAATATTCTTGAATAATGAAATAAAATTGTGTAATCATCATGACACGTGCCTGTCGTGGGGTGTGGAAAAAACAAATATAACCTATGTTAAAATGTATTATAGTGTATTACCTAGGTTGTCTCTAGAGATTAGTGCACAACAATTAGGTTGTCACCTTAAAATAGAAAGAAGTGAGGTTGTTTTTAGAAATTGTTTGATTTAGAAAATACAAGAAAGAAACTAAATAGATTAAAGTAATTAAGTGAAAGTTTTGAAACAAATTGACAAATGATGTGATTTAAATCAGTGATATAAAATGGTGATCAGGTTAGGGTCGGTTTTCCAATTGTAATCTATCATTGTTCATTTTACCCAATTCTCCTCTGTTAAATCGTTAAGAGTGAGAATCCACAATCGTTTCTTATCACTCCCTTGGTCAATTAAAAATGTGAGAATAAACCTTACTAAAATCTTAGGTTGGTCTACTCTCCTTCCAATGTGTAATAGAGTTGTAGAAAATACCCCCAATTATCTTAGGCAATTCCCAATCGGGTCTTGTTTATCCAAAGTAATCAAGAACATTCACTACTCCTCACACACGTACCGGTGATCACCGAGTACTTAACCACTAAGTCCTGGTCTATTCCATCATTTATAAACCAGAACCTAGTGGAGGGAGATATTGATCATTGACCAAATATAAATGAACAACAGAATCTGAAATCAGATACAATCGTATATGATAATAAAAACTGTTATAGGAAATTGAAACTAATTCACAGAAGAGAAGAGGATTTTAAAACATTAAGATAAGGAACTCATGAAATACAACATGGAAAACCTCTCCTTCCCCAATCACACAGAAGTTTACCCCACCATGTTAAGGGTAATTGTGACTAAGGGGAAAGAAGAACACATTACAAGACTAAGAAGTGTAAAACAAAGAAAAGAAAGAACAGAAATTTGATCCTCCAGAATCTGTCCTCCAGAAGTTTTCCTCTGTTCTTCCCACCATCCGGCCGAAACTCACTGAGGTCCCTTCTTATAGAATTTTGGAAATGAAGTTTTCTATCTACCCTCAAAATTTGAGAGTCATTGAACAGTTTAAAGAAAGATATGGCCGAATCAATGACCATTACTTTTCTGGCCGCCAAACACTGTTTCACCCACTCCACTTAGACGCGCCCAAAAGATGCCTTAATGAGATTCATATTTTCTGAAATTTAATATGAACCCTCCCTTGAAAGTACTCTGTCGACACCAGCTAGAAGCGCCTCATTCTAAGGTCTTCTGAAGGAGATATTCCATATTTAATGCAGTGGGGTCCATTCTGCCTGTCAAACTGATTTCTCCACTTGATTGAATTTTTTAGTACCATTGGGTTTCGAATTGGGTCTTGGTCCAGAAGGAACATTTAAATCCCACAAGCATAGGAATACTAAAAAAAAGTATTATCTTAAATTGGACCTATATTATAAAAGTTATGCCTGAAAAACAGAATCTATATAAAACTGCCAATTTTACAGAATTACCCCGTTTTCACATTTAAGCCCAAAATACACCAAAAACACATAAATGATGCATATACACTAACATTGAATAATTGGGAGGGATTAAATCATTTAAAAACATACAAATAATAATGAAAATATTAACTCTATAAATGCCCCCACACTTATCACTTGGACTCCTGGACAAGTCAAAATCAAAATAAAATCAAAGTAAATTCAAAACACATATCCATGAGATCCACCAATTTGAAAACAAGAAACAAAATATATCATGCCTCATAAAACTCTATTATTTCATGTTATTAATTTAGGATCATTCAATAAATTTACTCTTAATTTCTCCTCACATTCACACAAAACACTTACCTAACTTTCATTATCTCTCATTACACAAATCTCAATTTTTTAGCAATGTCTTTATCATCCAAACTCATACAAGGGTCAACATAGGCTTGATAAATTCCTACATCTCCACCCGATGTGAGTCAAAGACATATGTTTATCATGAGGACTTGTTAAGGTTGTTCTGTGGCTTTAGGTTGGTAGGATTTATATGTGAAAATTTTGAGGCTGAATGAAGAGGGCTTGGCTCTTTTTGAAGCACAATTGCATTACTCTAATTTTCAAAAAAGTATGGTCTTCTCTTTACTCCCCTTAGTAGAAAATAAACTCCTTCTCCATGAAATATCAAGGAATGTTCTCATAGTTAATCATTTCAGCAGCAAACATTTCAATATTCTCAAATATAATATTTCTTGAAAGCTCCAGAAAAGGCACAACTTCCTTTTTACATTAGAAGCTCCAGAAAGGCACAGCTTCTCTCATCATGAAAGCTCCAGAAAAGGCACAGCTTTCAGCAGAATGATTTTTTTTTTTGCAGCAATAACATCTCTTCAACATTTTTTTTCCCAAAGTATCCCCAAAACAAAAGGTAGTACAATACAAGACATCTTCCCCCCACACTTATGTTCAAATAGATCATGCAATTTCACTTCAAGAACAGGTTGGATAGGGAATATTGGCTTGTAATGTGGCTAACTTAACAGGATGTTCATGGCTTCTATGGGCTACAAGGATTAAATGTTCAAGGTAGGCCATTATGAAAGGTATTATCTTGAAAAAGAGGGATTTCAAACCAAAGAAATGCCTCAATCATTTAAAACACAAGTACCTCAAACCCTCAAGTTTTGACAGGAATAAATCAAATTCTGGTTAAATCAAGCATGATTTGGTTCTCTCAAGAAGTGAGGTGAATGTAAAGAATATGAAAATAATAGGTTCAGAAGCCTCACGAGAATGTGATTTAAAATATAAAGATAGTGATATGTGGAATGGGATTCAAAAAACATAGTATTTTTTTCATGAAATTCCCAAAGAATTGAACTTAAAACAATATCATTTTCAGCATTCATTTAAGCTCAGTTTCAAGGAATAAATTATTTCGCTCATGGAGATGGGTTTCAAAAATATCAATGATAATCATTTCAGCTCAAAATTTTCAAAAACACACAAAAATTTAAAAATAAGCACATAGAATTTGAAACACACACATGTTTTTATTAAAACAAATAGGAAAAAAACAACACATAAAAATCCTAAACTACAAAGGTTCCCTCCCCCACACTAAAATGATGTAGTGCCCGCAATGAATTAAAATGTATTTAACACGTAAGAATATTGGAAATTGAATCATAGCAATCATGAAAATATAAAGGAGAGGTACGACCTGATGGAGTTTATTGATAAACAGGTTGGAGGAGTGTGATCTCCTCTATTGGCTCTGATGGCATGGTCCCAAGGAATTTCTTCAATCTGTGCTCATTAACAGTGAATGGATCCTTCGCTCCATCCTTCACAATCTGCACAGCACCAAAAGTATATACATTAGTAACTATAAATGGACCTTCCCACCTGGAATAAAGTTTACCTGGCATCAGCTTGAGTCTTGAATTGAATAAAAACACCTTGTCTCTAGGATGAAAGTCTTTTGGTTGGATCAGTTTGTCATGATCCACTCTTGTTCTCTATTTTTAAATCCTAGAATTTTCAAATGATTACCTTATAATTTCTTCCAACTCTTGTAACTACAATCTTCTCTCTTTCCCAGCACTTTCAAGATCCAAATTCATCTTCCTCACAGCCCAGTATGACTTGTGTTCTAATTCTACAGGTAGGTGACAACTTTTCCCATAAATCAACCTATATGGACTCATTCCAATTGGGATTTTGTAGGTTGTCCTGTAAGCCCATAATGTGTCTTCTAACCTTTGGCTCCAATCCTTCCTATTTGGATTAACAGTCTTTTTCAAAATTCCTTTGATTTCCCTATTGGACACTTCAGCTTTCCCATTAGTCTGTGGATGATAGGGAGTTGATGTTTTATGATGCACTCCATACCTTTTCAACAAAGCCTCCATTATTCTATTGAAAAAGTGAGTCCCTTGATCACTAATGATGGCTCTAGGAACTCCAAGCCTACAAAATATGTTAGCCCTGACAAAATCACAAAAAACTTTAGCATCATCAGTCCTGGTGGCTTTTGCTTCCACCCATTTGGAAACATAATCAGCAGCAAGCAGAATATAAGAATTTCCAAATGACATCGGGAAAGGGCCCATAAAATCTATCCCCAAAACTTCAAATATTTCACAAAAATTAAGTGGATTTTGGGGAATTTCTTGTCTCTTTGAAATATTTCCTGTAAACTGACATTTTCACACCATTTACAAAATTCATGAGAATATTTGAAAAGTGTTGGCCAATAAAGTCCAGATTCTAAAACCTTCCTTGCTGTCCTTTGAGGTCCAAAGTGGCCTCCACAAGCTAATGTGTGAAAAAAACTAAAGACTGATTCAATTTCATTTTTAGGCAAACATCTTCTGATCATTTGGTCATTGCAAATCTTCCAAAGAAATGGATCATCCCAGATGTAATATTTAGATTCAGATTTTAATTTGTGAATTTGGTGAGAATTTAAATGAGATGGGACCTGAGATGTTACCATATAATTGACCATGTCAGCATACCAAGGTACTTCTCCTTCAATCAAGTACAACTGTTCTCCTGGAAGGTGATCATTTAGTGGTTCAGTGTCTGGAATTTCAACTTCAGCAATGTTAGGCAGTCTACTTAAGTGATCAGCCACTTGGTTCTCAGATCCCTTTTTATCTTTGATTTCTATGTTGAACTCCTGTAGTAATAGCATCCATCTCACAAGCCTTGGTTTTGCTTCATCCTTCTTCATCAAGTACCTAAGAGCTGCATGATCAGAAAACACAATGACTCTAGTTCCAAGCAGATATGATCTAAATCTTTCTAAAGCAAAAACAACTGCTAAAAACTCTTTTTATGTTGTTGTGTAGTTGAATTAGGTCGCATCTAAGGTTTTCGAGGCATATGCAATGACTTGTGGCTTGCCCTCAATTCGCTGATAAAGGATAGCTCCAACTGCTTGGTTTGAAGCATCACAAAGTAGCTCAAATGGTTCTTCCCAATTTGGTGGCTACATCACTGGTGGTGTAATCAATCTCTTCTTCAACTCATCAAATGCTTCCCTACATGAACCGTTGAAATCAAAATCAGCATCTTTCAAAAGTAATCTAGAGAGAGGGAGAGAAATCTTACTGAAATCTTTTATAAACCTCCTATAGAATCATGCATGTCCTAAAAATTATCTAACATGTTTCACACAAGTTGGGTAAGGCAAATAATTTATCACTTCAATTTTTGATTTATCAACTTCAATGCCTTTCTGAGAAATGACATGCCCAAGGAAAATTCCTCTCTCAACCATAAAATTACACTTTTCAAAATTCAAAACAAGGTTTTTTTCAATTCAAGTTTTCAAAACTTTTTCCAGATTTTTCAAACAATGGTCAAAAGAATTTCCAAAAACTGTGAAATCATCCAAGAAAACTTCTGAGCAATATTCAATGTGATCAGAAAATATACTTACCATACACCTCTGAAATGTACCTGGATCATTACACAATCCAAATGGCATCCTTTTGTATGCAAAAGTGCTGAAAGGACAAGTAAAGGTAGTCTTCTCTTGATCTTCGGGAGCAATGGGTACCTGAAAATAACCCAAAAATCCATCCAAAAAGCAATAATGAGTTCTACCTGCCAACCTCTCTAGCATCTGGTCAATGAAAGGGATAGGTAAATGATCTTTTCGAGTGACCTGATTCAACTTCATAAAATCTATGCATACTCTCCAGCTATTCTGAATTCTCACAGGGATTAATTCATTCTTTTCATTCCTCACAATGGTTAGGCCAGTTTTCTTTGGGACTACATGGATGGGGCTAACCCATTGTGAATCTGATATAGGATAGATGATCCCAGCTTCTAATAACTTCTCAATCTCTTTTTTCACAACCTCCATTAGGGTAGGGTTTAGCCTCCTTTGGGGTTGTCTGACAGGTTTGGAATCTCCCTTAAGAAAAATTTGATGTGAGCAAATTTTTGGGTTTATTCCAGGTATATCACCTAAGATCCACCCTATTTCTTGGACATTATCTCTCAAAATATCAATCAATGATTTTTCTTGAGTTTCAGATAGATTATTAGCAATTATTACTGGTAATTTCTCTCCCTCCATAAGGTAAACATATTTTAAATCAGTGGGGAGTGGTTTTAATTCCAGATCAGGAAGATGCTCAAGAGATGAAACTAAATTGAGGTTCTCCACTTACAATGGTTTGAAATCCTGCACATAAGAAATCATATCATCTTCATCATCATTTAACAAATTATCAAAGAAATCAGATTTTACCTTTTCTTCCAACAGGAAATCAGAACCTCCAAGAGTTTGGGAATCCATATGTTCAGTGATATCTTTAATGGAAAAATTCTCTCCTAATGATAAAAATTCATGAAACATACCTGATTCTTCAATTGGTTCTATGTCATCTTCATGGGAGAGTGTGAAGAGTGAATGGTCATCTAATGGGTACCTCATGGATTCAAAAATATTGAAGTGGACGGTGTTGTCTCCAAACTCCATGGTAAGTGTCCCTTCATGGACATTGATAATGGTTTTGGATGTCTTCAAGAAAGGTCTCCGCAAAATTATGGGTGAGTGTGATGGGATCCTATCATCTTCCATATTTAACACATAAAAGTCAGCAGGGAATAAAAGATCTTTGACTTTTACTAGGACATCCTCCAGAACTCCTACTGGGAAAACTGTTGATCTGTTTGCAAGCTGGACCACCACTCTTGTGGGCTTCGAGTCTCCCATCTGCAAAGAAGTATATACTGAGTGAGTCAATACATTAATTGATGCACCTAAATCGCACAAAGCATTAGATAAATTTAATGAACCAATGGTGCATGGAATAGAAAACATCCCTGGATCTTGACATTTGGTTGGCAATTGTGGTGTGATAAGGGTTGAGACGCTTCTTCCCAAATTGATCCTCTCATTCCCTTGAAGACTCCTCTTCTTAGTGCAAAGATCCTTCAAAAATTTAGCATACTTTGGAATTTTTTTGAGTGCTTCAATGCAGAGGTATGTTGATTTCCACTTTCTGGAAGGTGTCTATAATTTCTTTTTACAGTGCTTCTTCTTGTAACCTCTTTGATTCAATCATCCTTGATGGAAATGGTGGTGGTATATCTTTCTTATCCCTTTTTTGCCTTTGAAATGGTGTTTATTGTTTCTTCCTTCTTGGCCTATCATTATCATCCTCCTCTTTCTTATCATCTTCCCAATGCATTTTCATATAACTCTCATCATTTCTAACTTCATTCTCACCTAGATCAGTTTTTCTTGTTTCAGGTTCAATGGTGGATGGTGGTTGGAGTTCTTTTCCACTTCTTGTAGTTATAATGCTAACATTCTCTTTTGGGTTTGGGATTGTTTGGGAAGGGAGTTTACCTGGATTTTTGGTTAGAAATTCCATGAGACATTCAAACTTGTTGGACAAATCTTTAACAATGTCTTTCAATCCTTCAAACTCAGATTTTTTTTGGTTTTGAATTGGAGGTTGGGCACTAGTGGATGGTTGCTCATAGGGACTTTGGATATTGGTTGGTTTTTGGTATGAAGGCTGGTTATAAGATTCCTTTTGCTGAAATGGTGTAGGGTTCTGGAATTGATTCTGGAATGGGGGTTGGTTTTGAAACTGATTTTGGTACGGGGGCCTAGCTTGATTCTGCTGATTTCCAAATCCATATTGGACTTGGTTATGCTCTATCCATCCTTGATTTTGCTGGAATTGCCTTGGTTGAAAGGCTGCTGCACAACTTTCCATTCCCTGTATTTCAGCACACTGGTCAGTGAAATGATCAGGAGATGAGCATAAACCACATACCTTAGTTGGCGCTTGTTGGTCACTAACTTGCTTCAAGGCCATCTGTCTCACCAAACTAGTAAGCTCTTCAATATTAGTTTCTAATAAGGGTGATGGATGAGAAGTTTGTACCTCATGAATACCTCTTGTTCCAATACCTCTTGTTCCAAATTGCTGCGAGTTTTGGGAAATCTTCTCAATCAATCCCTTGGCTTCTTCTGGTGACTTGTCAATCAGTGCACCTCCAAATGATGCATCAAGAAGGTTTCTATCATTTTCCAGTATTCCTTGATAGAAGAAGACAAGAAAGAGGTGTTACTCAATGGCTTGATGCAGACAACTGGCACATAGCTTCTTAAATCTCTCCTAGTACTCGTAAAGGGTTTCTCCAGATGATTGTCGTATGGCGTAGATTTCCTTCTGAATGGCTGTGATTCTACAGGTGGGGAAGAATATTTACATAAAACATCTTACCAATTCATTCCAGTCATGTAAATCTCCTGGTTGTAGGCCGTACAACCATTCTTTTGCAGCCCCATCTAATGAAAACGGAAATGCCTTCCACTTTACCTGCTCCTCAGTAATTCCACGGGGTTTGAAAGTTGAGCACACATGTGTGAACTCTTTAATGTGTTTGTTTGGATCTTCCCCTACCAAACCATGAAACTTTGGAAGCAAAGGAATCATGTTAGGTTTCATTTCAAAATCATTTTGTAACACTGGCATGACAATTTGATTGTTTTGATTAAGGAATTGTGGTGTACAGAGGTCTCTAAGTGTTTGGTTTTGATTTTCAGCCATAATGACAGGCTCAGAGTGAACACTTG
This sequence comes from Viscum album, assembly GCA_963277665.1. Taxonomy (NCBI): domain Eukaryota; kingdom Viridiplantae; phylum Streptophyta; class Magnoliopsida; order Santalales; family Viscaceae; genus Viscum; species Viscum album. Next base: position 180,774,554 of record OY728130.1, read on the forward strand.
AAGTTTCACTTGAGTCTGCTAGGGGAACTTCCACAAAATCAGATTCCAAATTAATCTTTCTAAGTCTATTCAACAAGGTTCTTTCAATCTCAGGATCTATGGGTAAAGGTTCGGTTTTTGAGGTTCGAGTCATGCAATTTTGAAGAGAAAAGATGAAAAGAGAGAAAAGAAAAGAAATGAAATGTTGGCGCTACCTTCCCGGCAACGGCGCCAAGTTTTGACACGTGATTGTCGTGGGGTGTGGCAAAAACAAATATAACCTATGTTAAAATGTATTATAGTGTATTACCTAGGTTGTCTCCAGAGAGGAGTGCACAACAATTAAGATGTCGCCTTAAAATAGAAAGAAGTGAGGTTGTTTTTAAAAATTGTTTGATTTATAAAATACAAGAAAGAAACTAAATAAAGTAAAGTAATTAAGTGAAAGTTTTGAAACAAATTGACAAATGATGTGATTTAAATCAGTGATATGAAATGGTGATCAGGTTAGGTTCGGTTTTCCAATTGTAATTCTATCATTGTTCATTTTACCCAATTCTCCTCTGCTAAATCGTTAAGAGTGAGAATCCACAATCGTTTCTTATCACTCCCTTGGTCAATTAAAAATGTGAGAATAAACCTTACTAAAATCTTAGGTTGGTCTAATATCCTTCTAATGTGTAATAGAATTGTAGAAAATACCCCCAATTATCTTAGGCAATTCTCAATCGGGTCTTGTTTATCCAAAGTAATCAAGAACATTCACTACTCCTCACACACGTACCAGTGATCACCGAGTACTTCACCACTAAGTCCTGGTCTATTCCATCATTTATAAACCAGAACCTAGTGGAGGGAGATATTGATCATTGACCAAATATAAATGAACAACAGAATCTGAAATCAGATACAATCGTATATGATAATAAAAACTGTTATAGGAAATTGAAACTGATTCACAGAAGAGAGGAGGATTTTAAAACATTAAGATAAGGAACTCATGAAATACAACATGGAAAACCTCTCCTTCCCCAATCACACAGAAGTTTACCCCACCATGTTAAGGGTAATTGTGACTAAGGGGAAATAAGAACACATTACAAGACTAAGAAGTGTAAAACAAAGAAAAGAAAGAACAGAAATTTGATCCTCCAGAATCTGTCCTCCAGAAGTTTGCCTCTGTTCTGCCCACCAGCCGTCCGAAACTCACTAAGGTCCCTTATTATAGAATGTTGGAAATAAAGTTTTATATCGACCCTCAAAATTTGAGAGTCATTGGACCGGTGTAAATAAATATATGTCCGAATCAATGACCATTACTTTTCTTTCCTCCAAACACTGTTTCACACACTCCACTTGGACGCGCCCAAAAGATGGATTAATGAGATTTATATTTTCTGAAATTTAATATGAACTGTCCCTTGAAAGTCCTATGTCGACACCAGCTGGAAGTACCTCATTCTAAGGTCGGCTGAAGGAGATATTCCATATTTAATGCAGTGGGGTCCATTCTGCCTGCCAAACTGATTTCTCCACTTGATTGAATATTCTGTACCATTGGGTTTCGAATTGGGTCTTGGTCCAGAAGGAACATTTGAATAACACAAGAATAGGAATCCTAAAAAAATGATTCACTTCAATTGGACCTATATTATAAAAGTTATGCCCGAAAAACAGAATCTATATAAAACTGCCAATTTTACAGAATTACCCCATTTTCACATTTAAGCCCAAAATACACCAAAAACACATAAATTATGCAAATACACTAACATTGAATAATTGGGAGGGATTAAATCATTGAAAAACATATAAATAATAATGAAAATATTAACTCTATCACATCGTTGTGGAGATTATATTACTAATTATTCTTATTTGTTTCCAGCGGATTGGCAGCAGCTCTTTTGTCTGACGACACATCTCCTTGCAAGGAGATGAGTCATCAGGGAAAAGAGCCTCTTTTATCCAATGGCTCATCTCTTTTTAACTTTCTCCCGACTGAAATCAGTATGAAAAACTTGCTCTGACATACGTTAAAGTACATTTTTCATACTGATTTTAGTGGGAGAAAGTAGCAAAGATATGAGACGTTGAACAAAAGGTAGTCACCAATTCGCTGGAAATTGTGCCAATTTATAACCATGTACTTGAATTTATTTGATTTTTGATTAATTATTACTAATTATTACTAATTATTACAAATATCAATATTTTCAACAGATTTTTCTCTATTCTTAACATGTTCAAATCTTAAAGAGTCGTCAATTTTCAGATCATGCCCAATAAAAAGTTTGTGTCAACCATGTCTAATTTAAACTCTATAATTGTCCTTACATGGTTGATCACCTCGCAAGTAGTTTTGCAATAGGACGACACAAGTAATGTCATTCTCATCTTTAAGAATCATTTCACATGACCCTTTACATAGATCATTCTTCCTTGAAAAAATAAGAGAACTTCAGTATCTTTCCCTTAATTTTTCAAGAAAGAATGGTCTATGTAAAAAGTCATGTGATATAATTCTTATAGATGAGAAAGACATGACTTGGGTTGTCCTATTGCAACGCTACTTGCGAGGTGATCAACCAAGCAAGAACAATTATAGAGTTTACATTGGACACGGTTGATGCAAACTTTTTATTGGGCATGACCTGAAAATTGGCGACCCTTTAAGATTTGAACATGTTAAGAATAAAGCAAAACTTATTGAAAATATTGATAATTGTAATATTTTATAAATTTTTTATAATTTTAATAATATTAATATTTTTTTATAAATATTAAACATATAATAATAAAATAATTATATTATTAGTATTATTTAATTATTAATATTAGAGTAATATAATATTTTATATTATGTTACTATTTATGTTACTAATTATATTACTAATTATGTTACTAATTAGTAACAAACGTGATTGACCGCTCATCTACCTCAATTTTCTTTTCATTTGTGCGTTGAGGTTGACAGAAAACTTCTACCTCCACATGTAGTATTTACTTTTACTGTCAAAATTATAAATCTCCTCACCTCTATATTGGCGAGGAGGTTGATAATTTTGACAGTAAAAGCAAACAGTACATGTGGAGGCAGAAGTTTCCTGTCAAGCCTCAACACACAAATAAAAAGAAAATTGAGGTAGATGAGCGGTCAATCATGCTTGATAATTGTTTCCTAATTATTTTTATTTATTTCATAATTATTTTTATTTGTTTCCTAATTATTTTTATTTGTTTCCTAATTATTTTTATTTGTTTCCTAATTATTTTAATTGTTTTCTAATTATTTTAATTGTTTTCTAATTATTTTAATTGTTTCCTAATTATTTTAATTTTTTCCTAATTATTTTAATTGTTTCCTAATTATTTTAATTATTTCCTAATTATTTTAATTGTTTCCTAATTATTTTAATTGTTTCCTAATTATTTTAATTGTTTCCTAATTATTTTAATTATTTCCTAATTATTGTTTCCTAATTATTGTTTCCTAATTATTTTATTTTTAATTGTTTCCTAATTATTTTATTTTTAATTGTTTTCTAATTATTTTATTTTTAATTGTTTTCTAATTATTTTATTTTTAATTATTTCCTAATTATTTTATTTCTAATTATTTCCTAATTATTTCTAATCAATTAAATCTAATTATTTCCTAATTATTTGATAATTATTTTAATTAAATCTAATTATTTCTTAATTATTTAATAATTATATAATTATTCTTAATTAAATATAACTATTTCTAATTATTTCTAATTAAATATATTTATTTCTAATTATTACCAAAACATCATCCGGAAGTGTCAAACTAAGAGTGCAGCAAGGCTCGTTGTCGTGTACCAGGTTACCCCGAGTCAAGCTCGAAACACCTTGTCAGAGTTTTCACTCCTAGGTACATCTGTGCCAGAGCCGCTTCTACTTGTTCGTATCCAGACAAGGACTATTTGGTACAACAACTTAATCTAATTATACTATATAGCTAAATAAACATTCTATTAAAAAAATTAAAATTAACAATTAAAAATAAAATTAACAATTAAAAATAATTTAACAATTAAAAAAACTATAAATACCTTAGATATTTTGAAGTAGTTTGCGCCTCTTAACTCCTTCTCTGCTCTTCTCGTAAGAAAAAATTAAAATAAAAAAAATCTACTTAGAACAGAAATTTAAAGAGAGAAAGGAAAAAAGAAGAAGAGAGATCTGAATGATTTGAAAAAAATGGATGGGGGTGAATATAGGTTAGAATATTTGCGACGGCCTTATTTGCGACGGGAGCCCGTCGCAAATACCTTCGCCCGCATTAATTACGGGCGGCGGTTAAAAGGGTTTTTGTGATGGGCCCGTCGCAAATAGTTGTCTGCCGACATACCATTAGCGACGGGCAGATATCCCCGTCACAAATTGCTATTTACCGCCGCCGGTATTGGCGACGGGCCCCGTCGCAAATACCTTCGCCCACATTTAATACGGGCGGCGGTTAAAAGGGTTTTTGCGACGGGCCCGTCGCAAATACCTGTAGGCCGACATACCATTAGCGACGGGCGGATATCCCCATCGCAAAAGCCTATTTACCGCCGCCGGTATTGGCAATGGGACCCGTCGCAAATAACACCTGCTGAATAGTGTTTTGGGACGGGTAATTGTCCCGTCGCAAATAGTATTTACCACCTCTGGGTACTTGCGACGGGACGAAGGTCACCGTCGCAAATAGGCTTCCCGCGTGTTGGCGCGCAAACCGCGTCATACCTATTGTGACGGGTCTTGTATTCCCGTCGCAACTAACTGACCATTTGCGACGGGCATATATTCTCGTCGCAAATACGCTTTTCATCGGATTTATTGCGACGGGATTTATTCCCGTCGCAATAATCGATGTTTCCCGTAGTGTACCTTCATGTTTGAATCAGGTGTCTTAAAAGGTCTCCAAATGCTCTATAACTATCATAAAGGGTTATCTAATTAATGGGTTTTATGTCTTGAATAGGAAGACTCATTCAAGCCAGTTGGTTAGTGTGTATACCACTAATATTGAAAATACTCTGTTATGGCATAGAAGATTGGGGCATGCAAGCTCCAAGGGTCTAGAGGAACTCAGCAAACAAGGGTTGTTGACTGAAATCACACCAAGAAACCTTCCATTTTGTGATGATTATATGATGGGTAAGGCTAAGAGAGTCACGTTGAATAGGTCTAACTTTAAATCCTCTAGCCCCTTAGAATACATACATTCTGACCTATGGGGACCAACAAGGACTTCCTCCCATAGTGTAGGGTCCTATTTTGTTACCTTCATAGATTAATTATCAAGTAAGGTGTGGATTTTACATACTAAAAAATAAATCTGATGCTTTTCAGACCTTTAAAACCTAGAAAAACCTTATTGAGAATCGGGTTGGGAAAAATATTAAAATAATGAGAACATATAATGGCTTAAAATACTTATCCACTGAATTTATCCAGTTATGTAAATCTGAGGGTGTTGCAAGACACCGACCTATTAAGGAAACTCCCCAATAGAATGTTCTTGCTAAAAGAATGAATAAAACCATTTTAGAAGAGAGTATAAAGCATTCTTGCATGCTCAGGTCTCCCTAAATCCTTCTAGGCAGAGGATGCCACTACGACATTTTACCTCATAAATAGGTGTCCTTCCTCCACCAATCAATTTAAAACCTCTAAAGGTCTTTGGTATAGAAAACCTCCCTCTAATATTTACTTAAGAGTCTCTGATTTCACTGTTTATGATCATGTAAAAACTAATAAGCTCGAGCCTCGAGCTCTTAAATATATCTTTGTGGGATATCCTGACGGTGTAAAAGGTTATAAACTTTGGGCTGATAAACCCGGTTACCAAAAATACATCATTAGTAGGGATGTGGTGTTCCATGAATCATGTTCTCCCAAATCCAAATCTGTCACATCTGACAGTAGTGATCCATCCATAAATGAGGCTGAAGAGACCAAGCCTCCAGGTTAGTTTGAGGCTATTGTCCAGCCTCCTCCACCTGATCCTCAACCTATGACCCAAGCTTATTAAAACTCCAGTTCTGATTCATATTTAGAATCTAAACCTCCTTCTAATAATACCGACTATCAGTTAACCCGAGATAGAGTTAGGAAGGTTCCTAGAGCTCCTTCTCGGTTCAACCAATATGATATAGCTTCTTATGCCTTTCATGTTTTCCATGATCTTATTGATGATGATCCTCAAATCTAGAAAAAATCCCTTAATGAAAAATATTCAAAACAGTGGATCTTTTCCATGGATTAAGAAACAGATTCCTTAAGAAAAAATCACACTTGGTCTATCATAGACAAACCACCCAATGTTAAAGTAATTGGATTTAAGTGGATTTATAAAAGAAAGGAAGATAACACCACTAGAAATAAAATTAAATTCAAAGCAAGATTGGTTGCTAAATAATTCCTACAAAGAGAATGAATAGACTATTCTGAAATTTTTCCCCCATTTGTTAAGCACTCTTCAATAAGGTTGTCTCTTGCTTTTGATGCTTATAGTGACTTTCACATTGAAAAACTTGATGCTAAAATTGTCTTCTTTCATGGTAATTTAAATGAGAAACTTTATGTGAAGCCTCATGATGGTTGCTCTAAAGAATTTAAATCTAACCAAGTTTTCCTTTTAAATAAATCTTTGTATGGTTTAAAACAAGTCTCAAGGCAATGGTATAGACAATTTGATTATTTTATGCTTGATAACCATTTCATTAGGAGTCAGTGTGATTGTTGGGTTTATTTTAAGACAGTTAAAAATAACATGCTTTATCTGCTATTGTATATTGATGATATGCTCATTATTTCCAATAATATAAAGCTCATTACTACTGTAGAGTACAATTAAAAGGCATGTTTGAAATGAAGGACTTAGGGGCAGCTAAGCAAATACTGGGTGTTGAGATTATAAGGGATGGACTAAAAAAACTGTTATATTTTTCACACCATTTATGTGTTCTAAAAATTCTTAAACGGTACCTATTTGAATCTCTCGATCTTGTAAGTATACCTTTTGGATGACACTTTAAGCTTTCTTTAAGTCAACACCTATTGTTGATGTTGTTATTGAGTTTATGTCTAAAATTCCCTATGCAAATATAGTTAGCAGCATCATGTGTAACATGATATGCACTCATCCTGATGTAGCCATTGTAACATGCACTCTTATTAGGTTTATAGTTAGTCCACGGAAGCTGCATTGGCATGCCCTAAAGTGGTTGCTATGGTATTTGTCTTGTACTACTAATCTGTCTTTGTGTTATGGTAAGAATGTGGATACCGCATAATTGATTGTTGGATATGTAGATGTCGAGTATGCAAAAAACATTGATACCCAAAAGTCATTGATTGGGTATGTATTCACTGCTTGTGGAGGCCCTATTTCCTGGAAGTGTAGTGTGCAGTTTGTGGTTGAACTTTCAACCACATAATTAGAATATATAGCCATGATCGAGGCTGCTAAGGAGGCCTTGTGGCTTAAGGGTTTGTCTGTTGAACTCAAGCTTTATAATCCTATTATTAACGTATATAGTGATAGTTAGCCTGCATTACATTTATCCAAGAATTTAGTATGTCATGGTAAATTCAAACACATAGATATAAGATTACATTTAATTGGATATGTTATGAAATCTAAAACCGTGTGTATCAATAAGATACACACTAATGATAACTTGGATGATGGTTTGACTAAAGCCATAGTATTGTCTAAATTCAAACACTGTCTAGATACAATGAATTTGATTCCCATTCTATAATCATAGTAACAACAAACCGCAGGAGAAGGAAGTGGAACTCCATGATGGGAGGGGTAGGGATTGGATCTATAGAGAGCGGTGAATCATGTATCATAACTTATACACTGCATAATATTTTATGTTGCGTGTACATATAAACTATTGAAATAAATGCTGAATAAACTGGAATGTGTACAGTTCATATAAAATACATATTCCAAACTAAAAAACTAACAAACAAAATAGTTTGAATAAAATAATGGTATACTCGAATGTTTCGCACAATGTGTAACAAAAAGCAATTGTTATTGCTTTTATTCCAAAAAACAGACCCATACATTAAAACAATTGAAACATCTGGTCGACACATATTCACTGACTACTTCATTTAAAACATATTCAATAAATGCTTCATTTAATACTGAATCACAATTAAAAAAACAATTTTCTTAGTTTTCACTTACATTAAAGAAACTGAAACACATAAGTTGATGATTTTTCATCATTATAAATGAAGCAGTCAGGGAATGACGCACTTATACAGCCCCTGCACAAAACTGGATTCCTCTTCATCGAGCTTCTTCCATTCCAAAATGTTTTCATGTTGACATGCATTTCCAGCAGTATGAAATCAAGAGGTCAAAAATTGAGAGGAATAAAATGAATTGAAGTTCGTTTAATCATTTAAGGTAGTGAAAGTTAGAGTAATATCACGTGGATCTCATTATATGTCTACCTTCATATGTTCCAGCTCTGTATAAATTCACATGCTTCAGCAGATCTATTACAAACATATGATCACTGAAAGAACACCAAATCAATCAAAATAATATCACATAGTGAACCAATTTTATATCAGACTATAGGTAGGAAACTATATCCAATCAATAGAAAATTTTTGTGCTTTAATTATTTCCAGATAGCAAGGATTAGTTTGGAAGGTCTTGCAAAAAAATCTGAATGTACATGCATCAGAAAAGAAGTTGTATGAATTTAAAAATAATTAATACAAAATTGAAATTCTAAATCTCCCTATATGCCAGAATATGTTTGATGCATTATGAAGTGGTTCATGTATCTTAACTTATACATACTCTAAAAAGTGATTCATGTATCTTAACTTATACACTGCATAATTTTTTATGTTGCATGTACATATAAACTAATAAATGCTCAATAAATTGGAATGTGTACAGGTCATATAAAGTACATATTCCAAACTAAAAAACTAAAAAACAAACCAGTTTGAATTAAATAATGGTATACTCTATTGTTTCATACTATGTGCAACAAAAAACAATCGTTATTGCTTTTAATCCAAAAAGCAGACTCATACCATAAAACAACTGAAACATCTGGTTGACACATATTCCCTGACTACTTCATTTAAAACATATTCACTGAATGCTTCATTTAATACTGACTCATAATTAAAAATATCAATTTTCTGAGTTTTTACTTACATTAAAAAAACTGAAACACATAGCTTGATGATTTTTCATCATTATAAATGAAGCAGTCAGCGAATGACGCACCTATGCAGCCCCCTGCACAACATTGGATTCCTCTTCATGAAGCTTCTTCCATTCGGAAATGTTTACATGTTGACATGCATTTTCAGCAGTATGAAATCAAGAGGTCAAAAATTGAGAGGAAGAAAATGAATTGAAGTTCGTTAATCATTTAAGGCAGTGAAAGTTAGAGGAATATCGCGAGGATCTCATTCTATGCCTACCTTCATATGTTCTAGCTCCGTATAAAGTCACATGCTTCAGCAGCTCTATTACAAACATCTGAGCACTGAAAGAACACCAAATCAGTCAAAATAATATCACATAGTGAACCAATTTTATATCAGTCTATAGGTAGGAAACTATATCCAATCAGTAGACAGTTTTTGTGCTTTAATTCTTTCCAGTTATCAAGGATTAGTTTGGAAGGTCCTGCATAAAAACCTCAATGTACATGCATCAGAAAAGATAAAAAACTTCATTTTTTCTATATTTCTCATAAAAGAAGAAAAGTGAATTAAATAGACAAAAAATGTAGATTTCATAGTAGGTTGTGGGTGTAGAAATTCCTATACTAGTTGTAGGGGTAGGGGTAACAACATTACATATTTGGAGTTTACCATAGCCAGAGGAAATTGAATTTGCTAGCCCAAGGTGGTTTTTCAGTGTAGACAGTGGGAGCAGGAGCCAATGTAGGGAGATACAACATAAGATTTAGGAGGTGGAGAACTTGAAGCTGGAGGATCCATAGCCATAGGAGACCGAGCCGGAGGTGGAGGTGGATCAAGAACCTGCAAGATTAATAACGTACCAGCCAGTCCAGGTTCTAGTCCAAAGTAGAGGGTTGTATCCTTTTTTGGGGAAAAGTTATCACAGTACAAACACCATTAAAGGTGTTAATCTGCAGTCACATTAAAGAAAATACTAAGGAGAACTTATCAACATGAAATTCATTTCTCATCGAAATCAAATTCACTGGAATAGAAATAGTGGGATCAGGGGTACCGTATATCATGCGCATGACCCGAGGGAATCCAATTATCAGTGGATAGTGAATACTCTGTTTTTTCTGTATTCATGTCAAGGATGAAGGAAAACAAATTTTCAAATTGGAACATTTAATGAGCACAATATGGCAGTTATTTTTCTCCTTACAACACTTCTCTTCAGGATTAACTTAATCTACAAAGAGATCAGTTGATGGTTTGAGAAGAAACAAAAATTTACATCATTGTTCTACTAAAATACATGTGTTGCATAAAATGTCCAGACCAAATGAATTGTCATATACAACCTTGAATTTTTCTACCATTGCACCATCCATTAGTCATGATATTGATATTTATCTACAATCGGATGTTCAAAAAATTCAAATAAGAATGAACGATCAATTCAAATTGCATAATTCGGGCCACTTGCCTTGTTTGGATCATAAACATAGGATTGTAAACTATCAGTTTAGGAAGGGCATGTCAGATTTATCCCTGCACATAATAAATGAAGGAAATCATTATGAAAATGGTCCACCATTGGGAGGAAAAGAATATGTAATTGTCACATGATCCATGGAATGAGCCCTACCTCCCAATCGTATAATGAAAATTCATAGATAAGCTAATAAAAATACAAAAAAAATTGTCAAATGAAAAACACATATTCAGAAGTGATTCAGTTTTTTATAGTGATCATCCTCATAAAATATTACCTTTTATAATACAATGGGACATTGGATGGTGCATTAAATAGAATTAATCTCAAAAGAAAAAACTTCACCTCCACAACGATAGTTAACTTCATCAATCCACCATGGTAGTAGTTTTGGTACAGCTTCATAATTTCCACGTGAAACATAATCCCTCTCTCCATAGAATCAGCTGAGTTTTTGTATACCCTTCTATGCAACAAATAGGATATTTGTTTCATAAAATTATGAAGTGGAAACGCTTCCGGGATATCAAGGAGGGAAAATTAACTAAAACATGAAAAATTACCCAAATAGAACCTATTAAAAGGATGACCAACTGCTGTAGAGGTATGGAATTGAAATTGTTCGAGATGAAAAGCATAGTTTGGCATAACTTGATCAAATTCAGTGATTTGGTTTTGCTTCACATTGCATTATAACAATCCTAAAAGAACATGTTAGCAGCACGAAGCAGGAAATGAAAAATATGACTCGATACACGTAGATATGAGAAGCTCTTTGGGATAGAGATAAAGATATATGTCTGTAGCTTTATGTAGCTGACAAAAAGTTACAAACAAAATATGCATGTATGATTTAGTGGAAGGTGCATGTTACATTTATTGGTAATTAAACCCAGTTTGATAGGAATTCGAGGCCCATATGCTAACATCTGTTGTCTTATATACTTGAGACTGTGCTAAATGGAATTAGTAAAGTGACTAATTTGTTTCTAGTTCAATAAAAATGTATTACGTAAAGCAGTTCGAAGGTTTGATTATGTTTATGGTGTACTCACAATGTGAATATCAGCAGCAGCAGATGTGAAAATAAGAAGAAGAATCGTTGTCTGGAGAAAATCCTCGTGCGGTTACTGGGAAATGCAAAATTTATAGTCAATTGAATGTTGTAGGTTTCATGTTTATGTTGAAAGTAAGAATACTGTTACCTCACCAGAGTATTTCTGTAATGTCTGTTCTTCCCAACATCCGTTGGTCCTCCGCTTGGCGACGCAGTGTAATAGGGTTGTCTGTTCTGGTAGTAGAAGGTGTAGCAGTCGGATGTGGTATACGACGACGCAATAGAAGAAATCGGGAATCACTTATACACCGAAGAGTCGTTGAAATCGGGATCCGGTAGCCGTAGTTGACATACATTTGGCTGAGACAATGACTGCAAATATGACGTTAGAATCGAAATAAATAGATGTAGAATGATAATAAGGCTGGAGGAAGTCGATGGTGAAGCGTTGGTTGTAAGGGCAGTAGACCCAGTCTCTCCGTGGTAGTCGCCAGAATATGGTAACCGCAGGCCGGAATACGGGTGTTTTTTAGGCCGTCATCGTAGGCTTACTGCGGGACGAAGAAGCTCGGAGATGGAAACCGTATTCGGGGAGCCGCGGGAGGAAGATGCTTGGAGATGGAAACCTTAATCGGGGAGCCGCAGGAGTAAGTAGCTAGGAGAACGGTTGTAGGCGCGCTGCGGGACGAAGAACCTCGGAGATGGAAACCGTAGTCGGGGAGCCGCGGGAGGAAGAAGCAGGGAGACCGAAACCCTAATCGAGGACCCGCGTGAGAAGCCTGTTCAGTGGAGGAAACCAATTCGGGGGGAAACGCGAGGTGTATCGCGCTATCGTATAGGATACGAGAGGATATATCCCGGAAGGTGGATGGTAGAATGGTAAATGGAGATGGAAAATGGGTGACGTGGAATTCGGGTTGAGTGACACCTAAGCCCGACAATACCCAGGTTTAGTAAATATAGTGTATATATTCAGTGGAGGAAGAATTTTTAGTTGTATATAATCCTTTATCATTGTGGATGTTGACTCCTAAACATCCACTGTTTTCATGTTTGTATAAAACATTTGTAAAATGAATAATCACAGATAATATAGTTATCTCCTCATAAAGGTGGGGAAAAGAGTAGAACCTATGATTTAGGTGTATTAATTTTAGAAATTGAAAAACAAGAGTTACATAATTAGCAGCCTTCTCTATCAATTGCAAAATGAAGGAATAGAAGTTATATAAAGACTGACGTACTTGGAAGCAAAGATGATATTTTCAGTACTAAGAGTTACATAATGAGCAACATCAACGGTAATAATATGTTTCGGATCCCATAATTGGACTTTTATTATCTTGCTTACAAAATCACAGACTGTCTAGAACATCTGTAGTCATCTCTTCCACTACAAGAATAATGATTATTTGCATCCAACCAATATAGAACGAATCAACATCAATTTACATAGGTCAGATGAGTTCAAGATTAAAAAATGGACAAATAATTTTGACTATCAACATAAAGGAGCTAGTTTGAAACAATGTAAACAAAACTACATGTTTACATAAAGGGCTATGTTTAAGAATGGATGATTGAGTAGCGCAGACCTTATATTTGGGCGACCAGGCTGTGGAAAAAGATTAGAGACCTGGAGACTGCAGAAGGGAAATGTCGGAGCAGAATCACGCGGACTGAAAGAGTTGATTACAGAAATCGCGAGTACATAGGTCATGAGTTAAAGATTAAAAAATGGACAAATAATTTTGACTATTAACATAATGGAGCTAGTTTCAAACAATGTAAACAAAACTACATGTTTACATAAAAGGCTATGTTTAAGAATGGATGATTGAGTAGCGCACACCTTATATTTGCGCGACCGGACTGTGGAAAATCAGTAGACCTGGAAACTACAGAAGGAAAAAAGTCGGAGCTGAATCACACGGACTGAGGTGATGACATAAATGGCGAGAGGAGCAGATTCAAATAGGTTACATAGATAGTGGTGACAGATCTGTACTCGGTGGTGACGGATCTGTACTGGTTTGTTGCAGCTAAACCTTATGCGAGAATAACAATCCTGGAGATCAAAAAACAATTCGTATTAGTAATAATAATCAACTGCAATCATATAGATAACTTGAATTGAGAGTCTTTATATGATGTTATGCATTTGTAAGAATCATTATATCATATGCACGGTGCTTGCAGTTTGACGATCAGCTCCGTACGTTCATAGGACCACCCAAAATTGAAATTGAAACCAAAATTGATATTGAAACCTAAGAACATGTATCCAGAAACCTAGTTTATGTTGAAGCATATATAATTCAAGCAATAGAAAACCTAATGTATAAAGATTAGCCATCGACATTTGAAGGTCCACCAAAGATTGGATCTGACCCCAATCTCATATTTCTAGGCTTACGAAGAGGACTTCAGTGTAACTGTTCTGTAAATAAACGAATCACCCTGTTAGAAATTGCAATATAGATGTAGCAGGTATGTGAGAAGTATGGAAACGGAAAAAAAATCAGCAAACCGTACAGAAGATTAGAGACTTCGGAAGGACCTACCTTGAAACTTGTTGACGCAGCTTCGGAAGTGGGTGACGGTAAGCCCGAGGAGGATTTCAAGTTCGTGGTTGGTAACCACGATGTATATGTCGACGATTTCTGGAATGAGATGAGAAGATTGCAGAAATGTTGAACGGAATAGAGCACGGACAGTAGAACGCGACGAATCCCATCACAATATGCGGGAGGAGATGAGCGGAATGGAGCACCGGTGGTGAGATTCGACGACGAAGGAGTCGCGCCTGGGTCGAGGATGGAGACGGAATACATGAGGAGAGGGAGGTATTGGATGACTGCGAAAACCCTAATCGAATCGGGGATCTGTGTATACGGGCGAAGGCAAAAGTTTTAGGAGGTCGGGCGCGAGGATTTGGGGGTATAATGGGGAAGGAGAAATTGATTAGGTTGACATGAATTGCTGTGGTGGTGACACATAAGGATGGAGGAACCAAAGTTTAGTAAATATAGTGGATTTATTTATGATTTTGAAATTACCCACAGTTTCAATTGGATTCCATCAATTTCAAAATAAAATATACTTTATTTTTAGCCCATCGAGGGTGCCAATTAAGCTAAGTTCTGCTCGGAATCAGTAAAACCTGGGTTCCACGTCAAGTGAATAATTAAAAATAAAAACAAATGAAATAAATCAATTTAAAACCAGTCAACGTATAATTTTAAAATCTTCAAGTAACTTCAAGTAAAAAATAACCGCAACGGTGGTGAAAAAATAATTTCCAAAAAATTAATGGCCATTTTCAAAAACTTCAAAGACCCCAAGCGAGTTCGTACGTATAATCGGAGGAGGCCACCGGCAGAAGGTTCCCATCGCCTTTTCCCGGCGGCCCCACGGCGTGCGTTATTCTCCCTGTCCCCATCGCAGGCCACCTTCTCCGTCGTGCGATCATTAATTATTAACTAATTACTTTTTCGTTTTTTTCCACGGTTCAATTCTGCGCACATATCACTGGGAATCTTCATCGGGAAAAATGACGCCCGCCAGAACCCTCCAAGTTTCCCTGCGGGAGGGGAATCCGCTGCTGGATCGCCTACCTTTCGCTGACTGGTACTCACCCCCTCCCACGCCGCCGTGTGGTGCCGCGATGCCAGACTCCCCCCGGGAGACGTCCAGCGGCAGCGGCGACGGGGATACCGTCAGGGTCGTCTCCGCCTCGAGGTCCTCCTCCGTCATCGAGTCCATTCGCGGCTGCGGCCTCGCCGGCGTCCGGATCGACAAGGAGGAACTCCGTCGCAGGACGCTCATGCCGCGCCACCTCCGCAACGCCATGCGCGACGCGATCCGGCTCAAGGATTTCACTGTCGCCGACGAATTCGTTCCCGCGGGGGATGACCAGGTTCCCCCGGAGTCCCCCGTGGTCGTATTCATTAACCCCCGCAGTGGTGGCCGTCATGGGCCTGAACTCATGGTCAGGCTTCACGACTTGATTTGCCAAGAACAGGTCCCATCTCCCCCTCCCCCCCTCCCCCACTCCCCCCCTCCCCCACTCCCCCCCTCCCTTCCTCTAACTTCCACCCGTACATCAACGCGAATGAGTATTTCTGTCCGGGCTTATAGTAGGACAAAGAAGTTGGCTGCGGACAACCGCTAACTCTGCTCGTTTGAGTGTGATATTTTCTCTCAGTGTCCGGTATTTTGAGTTCTCTTCGGCCAGCGATTTCTGCGGAAAGTTGCCGTCTCTTTTTGAGTTGGGTTGGGGTTGGGTGCAAATTACGCCGCCTAAGGTGTTCTGACGCGGACTCTGAAAATCTTTTCCAGTCGGTCTTGCAAAAAAAATTTATACATGTAAATCTTAATGTAAAACAAATGGCTGTGATGTCAAAGTCAGGGCTTTGATGGATTTTTAAGGATTGTTTGAGATTTATGTTTGGAAGCTGGTCAGTAATTTTGCATCCCTAGCGGGTGGGTTATAGCACACCTGAAAAAAGCTTAGTCTATGAGCAGGGGATATGCCTAGCAACCCAGAAGATGTGATCACTGACTCTTTCTGTGATTCCATGGGACTCTTTCCGGTCTGGAAAATCTTGATAATAATTTTTAAAATTATTTACTATTCAAAACTTATTTGAAACACTTTGTTGCCTCAAGGCGAGATTGAGGTTTTTAACAAATTTAACATTTTTGTTGTGTACAGTCACATTATAAAGCATATGGACTATGAGAAAAAAAGTGACAGAAGTGGGTGATTTGAGACTATACTTTCATTATCTGGTTCATTTTGTTTCTTTTATGTTACCCTTTTTACATTCACCTACATCCCAAACATTTCGATGAATGCTTTTTATTCTACTTGTTTTTTTTTGAACTCCATCCATTAAATAGTTATTCAGACTCCATTAGAAACTTTCTAAGCACCTTTAATATGCCCCTACAGATGGGAATTGGATGAATGTTTGAGGTAAGAGTGAAACATGGTGTAAAGGATCTAATGATTGTCTTGTTTGGCTGCATGCCGTAGCAGTGAAAGTCCTCTTGAAGAATCATTCAAGGGTGTATGAATGCGGCATACCTACTTGGCTGCATCATTTTTAAACTGCCAAACTGTAACATCTTTAAATCTTACTGTGGAATCTTTTATTTAGACTCTGAATAGGATTCTAGAGTTGTATGAGCAAAATAATTCTTATGCTTTTGTTGTATTAGCAAAATAATTCTCCACTATATTTTTGTTTGCAACATTGTGTCTATGCATCTTTCTTTTAAGTCGGTCTATCTCTGTATATTCTATTTTAAATTTGATTATTGCAATGTCATGCCAACCATTTTTTCTTCAAGTAGATCTTTATAATTAATTGCCTTTTGTGAATCCAGACATTTAAATAATTTTTTTTAGGTTTTTGATCTTCAACATGTAAGGCCTCACGAGTTCATCCAGTATGGATTGATGTGCCTTGAGAGGTTGGCTGATCAAGGTGATCCGTGTGCTAGAGAAACACGAAAAAAACTGAGAGTTGTGGTATGTACATATCAACCCATTAATTAATGAACTGTGCGCATGCATGTGTTCTATTTTTTTTGCTTTATAAGCACAATGTATTTTCACTGTTTTAAATTTGAAATTGCATGCATAAAATTTTAGTTTTACTGTACGCCGGACAGGTTGCAGGAGGAGATGGTACGGTTGGATGGGTACTAGGAAGTCTCACAGAACTTAACAGACAGAATCGGGAACCTGTTCCTCCAACAGCTATCATCCCACTTGGTACAGGAAATGATCTGTCCAGGAGTTTTGGTTGGGTAAGCTTTCCATTGGCATTACCTTTTAATTTGTCAATGATTTCCATGTTTTGTTAAGCTGCTGTTGTGTATGTTCTTTTCAGGGAGGTTCATTTCCTTTTGCTTGGAAATCAGCAATTAAAAGAACACTTTACAGAGCCAGCACTGGTCCAATTTGCCGTCTTGATAGGTTATTCTATGATTGTTTTTTAATATCATGAGGCTTTGTTATCGTGGCATGTTTTCCGGTAAGAGAGTTATGCCAGTACCAGTGTGCACTATGCTTATTTTTTTTTTTGTGGGGAGCAGTAAAATTTCGTATGTGATTTCTATATAACATTTTTTGATGTATGCGTTGCTTTCCTTCTCTATTATCATTGCTTTTATCGCTCTACGATTGTAACAATGATCATGATTGTTACCTCGGGGGAGGGGGTATTGTTTAGATCTCTGTTCATCAATGGCTGGTATTGTTTATGGTACTGGGTGTGTGAGGGTTTTGTTTGACATAAGTAAAGCCTTCTTGGTAGGGCTGAAAGCAATTTTTTTTTAAAGATTTTAATTTCTCTTAAGCTGGACCTAATTTTTGGTGGCTGGGGATAATTCCAGTTATTGCTATTTAAAGCTCGACAGAAAATACTTTTCTCACTGCAGATCTCCATCTTTGTCAACCATTAAGTATAGATTCTCATGAATATCTGTGCTTTGCTTGGTTTTGGTGTTTCATTTTGTTTAACACTTTCCTTTTCAAATTCAACGTGAACAAAATTTCTTTTTAGGATACATATTTATTTCATGAATTTTTAGAATGCTTTTCAAACCTGTGAGTAGATCAAGTCATTCTAAAAATTTCTCAAAATTTTGACAGCGCAATTTGTTCAGTTGTGTGTCATCACATCTTCAGCTACAATTCCTTGATTCAGGCGATTACATTTAAGAAAACACATTCTAATGATCATATTTTGACAAACAAGATTTTCTGATTAAATTTCTTTGAACAGAACTTAGACAATTGTATTTTGTGAAAAGATTGTTAGAACTGGATGATGGTTATCAAAATTTATCATCATTGCTCATTGGAATTCTTCAACTTCTGTTTGATTCCTCTGTCAATGGTTTTTATGGTTTACCTCTAATTTCCAGTCTTTAAAATTTTTCACTTTCATCATCAATTGCCATGAATTTGAAATAATAAGAAACGAAAATAATTTATTCGTGTCCTACATTTTATAAAAGGCTGGGAATATAAAAATAGTAATAATGAAGAATGAAAATGAAATTTAAAAATCAAAATATGGAAACTAGAATAAAATCAAATAGGAATTTAGAAGGGCAGTCATGAATTTCATTTTGACATCCATCCAGTGTCATAAATTATCAATTTGCATTGAAAATAGTTGTATCTCTGTGCTCTCTCTCTCTCTCTTGAAGAACCCTTTTAAAAACATATCTCCACGTGTAATTTCAAGGATGGGTATTTATTAATGATTATTTTTTGTGGTTTAATATTCAGAACTTTGTCAATGGATATTATTGGTAGCTTGATGGCTGTATTACTTCTATCTTGATGCAGTTGGCAAGTGCTGATCTCAATGCCCGCTGGGAATTATCTCGATCCTCCCCATTCTCTAAAGCAAACAGTAGAGTGCACACTTGATCAGGTCATCTTGTAGTTTAGTCATTGATTATTTTAATGGTTCAACGAATATCTCTGATTATGGAGATTTTTGTTAGAGTAATATTATTATCACACATTAAACATGGATGAAAGATCACTGCAGTACTTGTCTGGAACTTATGTATAACTTGAAGGTCCAGTTTATTTTGAAAAAAAAAAGTTGGGAGCATTCTCCTCTTCAATTTAAAATGGCATTATGCCCTTTTCACCTGGATGAAGGGCGTTGGCCTGGGTGAGGCGTGACTAGTAGGAAGCGTATCACAAGAGGAGGCACGCAGGGAGCATAGGCGCGCACACAAGCAGGAGATTCGCAACACAGGAGTGCAGGGCCTGAATGAGTGAGCAAGGGATGCGTGGTGCCTGGTGAGTGTCTGAGTGGCCCTGGCACATGAACGCAGTAGGCACACGTCTTGGAGCTGTTCATACTGGAAAAGTGCGTTATGGGCTCTGGTGCTCTTGGGGCGGAGAGGCTTGTTGCGCCATGGACAGGAGCTGCAAAGGCGCTCTAGGAGGGTGGCACTTGGTAAGGCTCGGCGCTCCACACGTCTGGGCGCCACGCCTGGCTGGGCTGGCTTGCCTGGCCCAGGGCCCTGGACCCTGGCCTGGACTCGACAGAGATTGGAGTGAAAGAGAGGAGAGTGGCTCTAGGCTTTCCTAGGCTTTGATAGCATGTATAAAGAATAAACTTAGAAACCGTCTCTCTTGAATGTGGCTGAAACTCTTGATTTATAGAGGCAGATAAAGAGATACATGACTTGAGATAGATAGGAAATACAAAATTCAAACTAACGTAAAAAACAGGATATGATAGACTTATTGTAGACCTATTCAAATAGAAAGAACCTAGACACATATCCACTCTTAACAGTTTTGATTTCTCAAGAGGAATTCATCATGTTCTTTTTAGGTTAGACATGTTAAAAGCTGGTTGAAGAGATCAGTTGACATTCTTTTGGCATGTTTATGTGTTGTTTGATCATGTCAAGATCCAATTTTCTGATGAGATTTTTTTGATATTAAAAATGAAAATAAGTTTGGGAGCATATATATCAAATAACCTAATGTAATATCTTGGATACCCTTTAAAGACTTTGTGAAAATATTCATATGATATCAAACCACTTACCACTAGAGACCCGATCAAAATATCAATTAAGGGATCACAGTCTAATGCATGCGTGCTTGATTTAGCTGTTTCTCAACCAACCACCTGCCCAACCTTCCTTTGATGCAAATTTGCAACTTGAATGGCATCAACCTGAATAAATCAACATTGTCTCCTGTTAGAGTTTTTAAATAATTACGATATGGGTCTATCTAGTTTAACTCTATTTGAATAGGTTTATCATATCCCTTTTCCTCGCAATTTGAATTTTGTTTTTCCTCCCTATTTGAAGACATCTCTCTCTCTATCTTCCTCTATAAATAGAGTTCCAACATCATTCACTAGACTTGATTTCTAGGTCTTATTTTTATTTGATATTAGAGTCTAGGAAACCTAAAGATCTCTCTCCTTTATCTTTTTTCTCTTTCTTTCCCAAGTTGACAGCTCTCTCCTCAGACACCTGGGCGCCCTCTTGGCTTTACAGTTTAGGCACGCCCCTCCCCGTACGCCAGAGGCTGCTGGCTAGCAGTGAGGGTCTAAAGTGATACTGAGGGGAGACTATACCATTTGGTACAGACAACCATAAATCACAGCAGAATCAATATATAAACAATCATCACAATACCCTAAAGATTAAACGAAACACCACAGCCCAAGCCAACCAAAAGTAAATAACATACCACATGCTGTAATAGAATGAATTATCCAAAAATCACACGATTTAGACATACACCAATGGAAGCCTGCTCGTTGAATATCATCGGACGAATCAACTTTAATGTTTCTCCAAAATCTGTCAAATCCCTCAATTAGGGCGTAGATGACGGAAAATGCTGTAACAACAGAAGAAACATGAAATAGATCGAAGATGAGTGATAAATTTACCTTTAGTCACCACCTAGGACGAACGACACTCGAATCTGTACACAAACGAAGGAGATCTCTTCTTTGGAAGAGAGAAATGAGAGGAACGACTACGGGCACGACTGCTGAGCAAAAAAGAGGGAAACCACTTCTGATATGATTTTGATACAAAAACCATTTAATTTAATGAATTAAAAAAAAAAACTGTGCTGAACAAGCCCTGCGGCGTGACTGCAATGGTCAGGGCGTGATGCCCCTGTCATGGTTGCCATTGCGGCATGGCCCCACTGGCAACGACGCGACACTCTGCACCCAACAAAACCAAAGATCCAACCTCCCTTGCTCGGGCAATGTTGTGGCGCAATCCTCCTCATCACGGTGCAATGCCCTCCCTTCACCCAGGGATTCACTGTGCATCCCTCTTCCTCGCGGCGCAATGCCCGCCATTGGCCTGGTTTCACGTAGACTCCCTCGTCGGTTATTAAGTTGCAGATTGGCCTTTGGCTTGGGCGGGAGTGCTGAGGAGTCTCTCGAGTTTTCCTTCTCCTTCATCCTTATTCTTATAATTTTTATTCTGTTTCCACCCTCCTGTAATTCTGCCTGTGTTGCTGAATATATTTTTCAAAGAAGCCCGTTCCAAGTGATCCTTGGGCGTGAGGGTTCTTATCAATTGGTTCAACCTGCCGTAAATCTTCCAAAACAGAATGGTGATGGAGACGCGATATCAAGCTCGCCTCGAAAGCGTTGAATAGCGGGTAGGGAAGCTCGGGTTGAAGCTCGACTCTGCCATCTCCAGCTCGACATTGGCAATGGAAAGTCTCACCGCGAAGCAATGGTCATAGGAGCAAGTGTGTCAAAAGCAAGCTGAACACAAGCAACATGAGCAGGCCAAATCTGAAAGGAACAATCGCACAAATTAGTCGAATTCTGCAAATACTTCTCCGACCTGATGCATGATGCCTGGACAAGGCTCCACAACCTGATGTGGCGCGTCCGTCCCTCTGCTTTGCCCGCAGCGGAGTCAGGTGAGCCCGAGAAGCAAGGTTGGGATACTTGGGAAGCGAGGCTGGAGAAATTGCCGCAACGCGAGCCTTCTTTGGTGTCCAAGCTACTTGAGGCGCAATCATTGGTGTCTGATGTTTTGGAGGCGCCGCAGCGCACCTCTGGTGTGCCCATACCACCGGCTAGCTTCGTCCCCTACCATTTCTCTGCTGCGCGCCGAGTGGAGCTACCCATGTTTGACGGTTCAGAGCCGCAAGGATGGATCACCCGTGCAGAATCATACTTTTGTATACAACAAACTTCGGAGGGATCAAAGGTTTCCCTTGTTCAGGTTAGCATGCATGAAGATGCTAAATATTGGTTTAACATGGTGATGAAAGTCCATCCAGGTTTGTTGTGGACAGTGTTTAACGAAAGCTTGATGGAGCGATTTAGCAGCCTGGAAGCTTAGCATCCATATGCGAAGTTGGCAGCCTTGCAGCCGATAGGACCAACCCTGGATTACACTGTGCTATTTAGTACAAAGAAGCAGGAGCAGTCTAAAGGGTTTGCAAGACTCTCTACGCCTCTGCCATTTCCCAGGCTGCTGGTGCAAACAAAGCCGGGGACCCCTTCACAGTCGGGGACCCCTACGCGCAGCTGGGGACCCCTACGCGCAGCTGGGGACCCCTACGCGCAGCTGGGGGACCCCTACACAGGACAAAGGAGGAATAGCTGGGATGGCGACTGTGTTCAACACCTCTAATTCCTTGATAGCTGAAGTTGAAAAAGATATACAAATTCAGGTTGTTCGTAAGTATGAGAGATTCAACAGGCTAGCTACCAGCTCTTCGGGAGGAGGGAGCTCTTCAAGAATATGTCGAGCAACTTGATTATCTGGCGTCAACAGAGGAGCTGCTATTGTCGCTAGCTCAAGTTGTTGCATTACCTGAGGACAGAGGAACTGTTGGGGCATTTCGAGCTGTTTCCCTCGCCAACAGTGAAGGTGCGGATACTATGGTGGCGGAAATTCAGGTGGGGGCTGAATGCGTGAAGTTGGAGTATTAGGGAAAGATCCCTTCCTACGAAGCTCAATGGTGGATGAAAGGAGATTTGGTGGGTGGAATTCCCATTTTGCTTCTGCTGGGGAGTGGTGCAACCCACAACTTCAAATCTCTGAAGCCGGCCCGAGAAGACGGGAGGAGCATTTGGGTGATTGCGTGGGATGCTTGTATGAAAAGTGCACATTATGAAGGATCACATTAGTTCTGGGATGAACTGACCGGGAATACTGCGAAGGAGGAGAATGACTACAACAAACACCAACACAATCAAGCTACCAACAATGTATGGACTACCTGCAAGATCAATATTCAATTCATGTGACAATTGTTCTTTAAAGATCTGTACTCAAAGCATATCTTCCATTTATGGGCTTGCTGCTGCTTTGCTTGGTCTGTCAAAGGAATGCATCAATATGAGGGCATTTAGGTGGGCCTCTTCACTGCTAGAGGAGACCTGGTGGCGGCAGTGAACTCTAAAACAGGCGACTCAGTATTGTATTGCAATATTAAGGTCTGAGTTATAGGGGAAGAGGCGGGGAAGAGGCGGTGAACTCTAAAACAGGCGACTTAGAATTGTATTGCAATATTAAGTTCTGAGTTATAGGGGAAGAGGCGGGGAAGAGGCGGTGAACTCTAAAACAGGCGACTTAGAATTGTATTGCAATATTAAGGTCTGAGTTATAGGGGAAGAGGCAGGGAAGAGGCGGAGAAGAGGAAGAAGAATGAAGAAGTAGAGAAAAGACACTTCGGGAATGCACTGCTGCTCTCCACCTAAGTCGAAGCCGATTCCCAAGCCTCACGGCCGATTCCAGAATAACTCCCCCCTCCTGCCCCCCTGCTGCTTATTTATAACGGATACCCCCTCCACTATATGTGGGCCCCGAACCTTCTCCCCTAATCGACTAACAAATTCCCCCCTCCTCACAATAGTCTAAACAATATTCCCCACTCCTTTCCAGCAATGACACTACTGGCCTTGCCCGGGTTCCTATCACTGGCCGCCCCTTGAAAACAGACTTGCCCTCAAGATTGAAAAAGGTGGACTTGTTAGGCAGTCGAGCCAAGTGATCTCCCAGATTTTCCTCCGTACTTTTGTGCTCCGAGCAGAACCAAACAACACATGGAAGCCAAACATGACTAATCGAGGACTCTGTTGTTAACGTAATTTGAAAAGCGTCTTTCCTGCACATGGATGCCAACAATCTCTCATATTCACTTCCCTTCTTCCGGGATCAGATTCAGGGGAATGGAGGTTGGGGTTCCTCTCCCAACACACGTCCCATCCTTTTGTTTCATTGGGCCCGTGTGAGCTGATGTAAACTGGCCCACAAGGGCTGTTGCCACGAAACCCCATCCCGTGCATAAAAACCGTGCGGACCTCCTCCATGAACCTCTTCTCGTAACTCCGCACGTAGCTCGGACCACACTCCGTTGATCTTGGAAGCCCCTGCACGGTTGGTGATGTGAGTCTACCCCATCCGACTTTGTAACTGGTGATTGTGCATTGCTCACTCTGTCGCCACCCTCCTCTGCCGCTCCCCGCCCAAGCCGAAGCCGATTACCAAGCCTCACGGCCGATTCAAAAATAATTCCTCCCTCCTGCCTCTCACCCCCTGCTTATTTATAACGGATATCCCCTCCCCTCTACGTGGGCCCAAAACCTTTCCCCTGACCGTCTAACAAATTCCCCCCCTCCTCCACAACAGTCGAACAATATTCCCCATCCCCTTCCCGTAATGACACTACTGTCCTTGCTCGGGTTCGCATTTGAGGTTGCAAAGGCAAGCACATGTATCTGGAAGTTGCATGGTGATATTCAGCTCGCATATGCCATGTTTACCGTGGATGGAAGAAGGCTTGAGGATCAAAACTGATGAGGATGCTTTTAATAATTCCGTATGTTCATGGAAAAAGACCTGTTGTACAGCTGCAGTTTCTGCCAGCAGTTCTCATCAGCTGGGTGTGCAGATACTGCCACTCAGAGAGTTTCCAGATATCCCCTCACAAAGTCTCCAAAATCTGTAGGTTTCTTTTAAAAGCTGCTAGAGTTGCAACTGAGTCACAAGGTTGGGTTGATTTAGTTCCAGGAATTACTTTTCGGGCCTTAGTGTAGGTTGAAAGCATCGTCCTTGGGACACTGCCATCATCCACCACTGGACCTGTTGTGCTTATGGTCAATAAAGCCGGAGGAGATGAGGACCTTACATCTGCTGCTAGCAACTTCATGGGCATCATGCAATTTGATGAAGCAGAAACTGAATCCCATGGTGAGAAAGCTGCTGCCTGCAGTGGCTTGGCTCTCCTTGCAGCGGATCATCGTCAAAATTGCAGCACCCAAGAGGTGCCAGTTACTTTTAAAATTCCTGCTGGGGCGGTGATACCCTTGGGCATCATGGAACTCGCAGTGGAGCTCAAGCTCCAGTATCAGTGACCCAAGACAGGACATGATTCATTCAACAAAGAAACTACATGGGGGGAGGAAACGATTGGCCATACTCTGTTTCATTTCCTCTGTCTTGAGGGCATGACTGGTTTTCAAGGAGGGGCAAGTGATAGACACCACGACACAGCCTGGAAACCATACTCTAGAAGGGGAAACAGGGACCCCACAACACTGCCTGGAGAACATATTCAGGGAGGGGTAAAAGTGGGAAAAGTTGTTAGCCCAATTGTTAGCTCATGAGGGATGACAGGGCTGTTAAAAGGGGAAGGATGGAGAGAACTAAGGGACACAGAGAATATTATTCAGCTGCAGATCGGCCTTTGGCTTGGGCGGGAGCGCTGAGGAGCCTCTCGAGTTTTTCTCCTCCTCTATCCTTATTCTTCTAATTCTTCTATTTCCACCCTCCTATAATTCTGTTTCTGTGTTCCTGAATATATTTTTCAAAGAAGCCTGTTCCAGGCGATCCCTGGGTGTGAGTTTTCTTATCACAATTTTACGTATTCTTCGCCATGCCGCAAAGCCTTATGCTACGACGTGGTTTCTCCCGACTTCAAAAAACAAATCATATGCAGGCTTACCTTTACGCAATCCGCGACGCAACCAACCACCTGAAGTAGCCCCCGAGGCGCGACACAACCAACCACCCGAAGCAGTCTGATACCATTGCGTGCCTCCTAACCACCCTTTACTGCGCAACCCACCTGCTGTGGCATGATCCATCCCCCGCGCGCACTCCTCGCAGTGCAATCCCGCAGCCTGCCGGGCGATCCTTCTCTAACTCCAACAATTCAATCTTATGTAGAGGGTTCGCGACATGGTCCCCTTCTTTCATGGTGCGACCTGATAGGTATTTGTGGGTGTGGTGCTGAGGGAATCTATCATAACTACCACGGGGAACCCAGTGAGGAATATGGTTGGGATTTTGGGGGGAATATTCTGAGGGGGGGACCCACAATTGTTAAAGAAGCTTTTATAAGGAGGAGGAGTTGGAGAGAGACAGAGGGGGGGAGTGAAGGGAATAAAACCGTCTTAGGCTTGGGGCGAGTTAGAGAGTCTTAGGCTTGGGGCGAGTTAGAGAGTCTTAGGCTTGGGTTAGTTAGAGAGACTCTCTCGGAGTGTGTCCTTGTTTTCTTCTTCTCTTTTCTGCTGTAATTCCCCCTCTGTTCTTAATACAAAGCAGTCTTTGAGTTTGGTTTTCTATCACTTGATCCGACCTGCCGGATTACCTATCGGGGAGGAGTGTGCTGCCGCATTTCTTTTTGCGGGGAGTAGAGACGATGGTGACAATAATGGATGAGGTGGAATAACGACTTGCATCGATCCAACAAAGGAAGCTTGAGTGGGATCGAAAATGGTACGTGCGAGTTGAATTGGAACGGCAGGAGCAGGCTTAGTTCCGAACATACCTCACATCCTGACTGCGTCGCCTGGAGGAGCGCAACATCGCCATTCGATTCAGTCAGGCGTCGGGGCGGAACACGGTTTTGGTGGCAAAATTTACTTGTAACATGCAAGGTGAATTATCTACTCTTCGCCTTCTATAGGACAACGTACGATCTACAGTGTGATGGAGGACATAATCATGTGTACATCATGATGGCAATCTGTGCAGCTGGATGATGCTGACGGGGTGACATCGCTTACTCTGTTGCCTGCGCCGTTTGATGCACAACTTGTGGCATCTGGCCCTGGTGAAGGTGAAATGATTGGGCAAGAGGTGCAACCTAACGAATTGGCGACACTACCTACACCTTGTTTCTTGCGGAAAAGTCATATGATTGGGATGTTGGTCATGTCTGGTGTGGACGCATTGTTGGCGGACAATGCGGCTGAAACTAAGAAAGGACCTTCTACACCGCCCAGAAACCATGGCACCAACAATAACGTCTAGTGATGTGGAGGTGCAGGAGTATGGTGTGGTGGTGGTCGCTCATTCTCTTGGCCACACTCTAGACTCGTCGTCCGCGACACCGTGCATGGAGATTGCTCAGGCTACTTTGGAGGGACTGTCGGTCCTTCTGTAGAAGGAACCAGTGCTGCAATATTCAGTCGCTGTGGTCAATTTGATGCTAGTGCCTTGATCGTTTGGACCAGGCATAAGTAATTATGTTAGGGGAAGCTGGGAACCGCAAAGCGGCTCACAAACCTCCACACCGAAAGGAGCAACACCGAAAGCTAGGGAGCAACTTAGCAAGATTATATTTCTGCAAGCTGAACAAGTCCAACCCACTGGAAGAACTTCTGTGGGATGACCATCAACCAAAGAGGCATATCCGGTTGATTGCTTGGTATGAAGGGTGCATTATCCCGTTTCTCACCTTGAGGACATGGTGATTTTCAAGGGAGTGACAGTGATAGGTATCCGTGGGAGTGGTGTTGGGGGAAATCTGCCATAAGTACCATAGGGGGCCAATGGGGAATATGGTTAAGATCTTGGGGGAATATTCTGGGTGGGGGGCATAGTTGTTCTGGAGGCTGTTTTAAGGAGGGGCTGGAGAAAGATCGGGGAAAAAGGGTAGGGAATGGAATCAACTTAGGCTTGGGCGAGTTAGAGAGTCTCTCTTGAAGTGTCTCCTCCCTTATTTTATTTTTCTCTTTTCTGCTACAATTCCCCTTTTGTTCTTAATACAAAGTACTCTTTGAGTCTGGTTTTCTATCATGACCCTCTCGTCCTTCAAAAATTAATCTTACGTGACACACGCCACCCCAAAACATCCCATGGTTGTGGCGTGATCTGTCGCCCACAACAGATTTCTACAGCAGGGCCACCCCGACCCTGCTCCGACACTCACCCGATTACCCAAGACACCTTATGGTCCTCCAAACATTTCCAAAAGCACCTCTTAGAGATGTTATAACTCCCAGAATTCTGATCCAAATCCTAATTCTCAAAACGTCACCAACATGTGACGGCGCGAGTCGTTACAAACTCCCCATCATAACACTTATCGTTCTTGAGAAATCTCATGCATCACCCTAGGCCCGCATTGGTCACAGAGTCCCGATGTACGATCCAAATTCTATGTCTCGCTGGTTATGGTCATGCCAACATTGCATTTGAACCAACTCCATTGCTCAAAACCCCAGGAGCCTTTCGCCCTTGCTCCTTGTAATGCGGGCAGTTCCTCGAATGACGCATTTTAACCCTTCTCTGTATCGTTGCGCTCAATCGCACATGAAACGCCCTAGCCGGTACCTCGCTGCATCGACCATTCCTGAAAACCTATCGGCTTGCGCATCGTAGTGCCGATTAATTCCACTAACCCCACGACAATGCCCTACTTTCGTCGGAATTCATGAATTTTCAAACCATAGATGTCATACACCATCGGTTGACATCACTGGCCTACACCAGACTATCACTCGCAAAATGTCACACCCAAGCGTCCCCCGAGCATTGACATTCCATGAACTTAGTCACCCTACCAGTTTGTCTCTCCCAACTCACGACTGTCAGCTACCGAACTTACCGACTCTACCCGATCCTCATCGATCAATACCCACATCTGGGTATTTTCTATTTACCGCACATAACCCAGCTGCTTGCATCTAAGCGCTGACACAAAACCACAACCACCACCATTTTGGGTCCACTAACACATTACCCCTGATGTCTATGGAAAGACGCTCGAAATGAGCGCCATGTGCTCAGACCATCCATGGTGTCCTCACCATAGAATTTCCCTTATCACCGATCAATGAGCATGATCTTGGTCGATATCCACTGTTAGCCGAACGATGACTCTGGCAAGCCCCACTCGTATTCCTCTAATAGATCCACATCTCAAGCTCTGCTCTAGGGTCCAATGATACTGTGATTGTAACAGCCCAAGATTTTATGAAAAATATTCTTTTTAATTTCACTAATGTCTTGTGTTGTACGCTACACCAAAAGGAGCTTGCACAACACGCATCCTTGACTTGCCTTGCATTACACGCAATCGCGACCTTCCTCGAGATATTTCTAAGGTATGTCTAGGGATGTCTCTAAGGATAAGTATACGTTTAGGATATAGTCCTAGAACTATGGTAACGAAATTAGATTAAACCAAAGATGTTAGATATTGAAGTTACTCCCCCTTTATTATGATTTTTGCCTCTCACACTATTCTTTTTGGGTTTTAAAAAATGGCTGGAAACAAGATGATTCACGATAATGGAGGATATGATGGACAATGAAATGATATTCTTCATGAGCAACCAAATGAAATGGATTTGGAAGTCCAAACATCATTATTATGCCGAATCAGCAATCTCATAATATGATCAATAAAGTAAAATTTGGTAAGTTTCCTGACTCGGCTAATAAGAGAAAGATGAAGTTTCATGATGATCATAGAGGAAAGAAAGTTCAATTTCCCCTATGTAAATCATGTGGGAAGAGGCATCAAGGAGAATGTTTCAAAGGAACTGGAAGATGCTTTGGGTGTGGAAAAGAAGGACACAAAGCCAGTAAGTGCAAAGGAAAAGGTTCAGTTAACACCAGGGATGAGGATAATGGTATTGCTACGACATCAACAATGGTTAAATGTTTTAAATGTGGAATGTACGGGCATTATGCAAACCAATGCCCTAAGAGAAAGTCTCATGAAGAGAATCAGTATGGTCGTATGGGTAGTATTTATGTGGATGATGATGAAGAGACTACAAATGATATGTGAGATGAAAGAATTGTTGAAGCTCGGTCAATGGTTTAAGAATGTAGTGGAATGATTACATGTTTATCATGTGTAATGTTGTATAAGTAATCTCATGCTACTATGGAATAAAGAGACATCTATGGATTGTTACACTGTTGTCTTTCCTTAAGTTTTGAAAGTTTATGATGAATGGTATGAGTAACAATGAAAGGTTATTCAGATATTTTTTTTGGAAAGTGGATGATATGCGCATAATGAAGGGAAAACGAGAAAATGAAATATTTGACAGTATTCATGAGCTCATGATTGATATAAGGACTAAGTGATATCATGGTTTGAGTATATAGAATTTTGAGGATTTTGGTATGTGGAAAGTGTTAACTTTTAACTGCATTCATGTTTTCGCTAAGGTTCAATGGGTATTCAAGAGAATACATGATTAAGGAGTTTGAATGTTTGGAATGTGACCAACAAAACATATCTTATGATATATGAGGATCAACGATGATATTAAATCTCTGGTAATCGTTTTCACTATGTTATAAGAGTGGACCGAAGTATTTTAGATAAGCCTAAAGATTGGAATGGATTATGTTGGACATAAGTTAGTATTGTTTAAGGATAAAACTTTTTTTTGATATTATTGATGGGATGTTATAGTAATGTAGTTTTAGAAAAAAGACAACCTGCAGGACGGGCGACAACCCATCGCGTCGGACAAGGCTGTGGGAATCGAACCCACAACCGAAGTGCGACTGACCTTTATCGCCCACCACTGGCCTACAGGAAGTCCCTGTTTAGTAGAAACTAGTTTTATTATATTAAGCAGTATGATATATGAAGTATAAGTCCATTTTAGGAACCATATATGATTAATCTCACTATAGAATGACTTATGTATATTTAATAACTTTTGCTAACCTTTTGTTTGAGACAGATGGAATGACCCGTCATTCTATCACATGATCTGCTAACACTTCACGAATAACAAATTCAACTTCATTTATTTAAGAGATGGAGTAGAAATTGTTCAAGGCACGAACAACAGTGAGATTGTACCAAAATAAAGTAAGTATTTATTCTAATTCAAACTCTTCAACTTTAGGGAAACGATCTTGAAAACCAAAAAATGTTGTCCTAGTGCTCTTATATCTGATTAATCAGATGGTACCTTAGATCGTCACAAATTTATGGATTTGTGATTGTTGGCTTTTTCATAGCCATGTTCTCTACCACTCTCCATCAGAACATGATGGTTAGATTTTTCTTCCATATCCATATTTTCACCTATGTGGAAACCCAGTGATTAGTTTATTTGGGTAACCGTTACGTTTCATACTTTCGTTTTTGTTGGAACCCATTGAAGTGTAAATGGGTGAGTCCCACATCGGACTTACCCGTCTTGTATATTTGTTTCCTAATCTATAAAAAGGATGTCCTCACCTCACATTGGAGGTAGGGGGAATTCACCCACTACATGGTATCAGAGGGATTTTTATCCCGAACCCTCCCTCCCTTGCGGATTCCCGGCGTTCTCCCGGCCCCGCCTCTCTCTCTCCTGCCCTAAGCCTCTCCCGGCAGGCCCTCCCTCTCCCGGCAGGCCCTCCCTCTCTCGGCAGGCCCTCCCTCCCCGTCGGCGCTCCCGGCAGGCCCTCCCTCTCCCGGCAGGCCCTCCCTCCCCGTCGGCGCTCCCGGCAGGCCCTCCCTCTCCCGGCAGGCCCTCCCTCCCCGACGGCCCTCCCTCCCCGACGGCGCTCCCGCTGCCCTGCGCTGCTTTCGGCTCCCCGCGGCTCCCGACACCATCACCCGCGCACCGCCGGCGGCCTCCCGCTGCTCCCTGCGCGCTCCCTCCCGACGGCCTCGCGCTGCCCCCGGCGCCTCCCGCTCCTCCCGCGCCTCCCTCTGCTCCCGCGGCCTCTCCCGGCTACCGGCTACCGGCTCCCCGGCTCCCGGCTCGCCCCGCCGTCCCGGCGCACCTCCTCCCGGCTCCCTCGCCCTCGCCCGACGGCCCCTCTCTCCCCGACGCGGCCCGCGCCGGTTCCTCCCTGCGGACTTCCTCCCCGACGGCGCTCCCTCCCCGCGGCTTCAGCCGCCATCGCCCCGGCGCTCCGCCCAGGCGCCCCTTCTCCGGCGCTCCCCTCACGGAGGCCCTCTCATCCCGGCGGCCCTCATCCCGGCGGCCCTCATCCCGGCGTCCCCGGCTCGCCCCGACGGCGCGGCTCCCGACTCCCGCTGCTCCCGGCGCCTCCCGCGGCTCCAGCGCTTCCGGCGCCTCCCGCTGCTCCAGCGCCTCCCGGCGCCTCCCGCTTCTTCCCGCGCCGACTCCTCCTCCGGCGGCCCTCCTCCTGCACCCGCCCTCCGCAGCAGCTCCCTTCCCAGGAGCGGCTCCCGCCCGGTCCGGCGCTCCCCAGCCCGTCTACCAGCAGCTGCCCTGCGGCCTTCCTGCGCCGTCGGCCAAGCTCCCTGCGTTCATGGCGGGCGTGTCCGCCCGCGGCCCTCCGGCATCACCTCCGGACGCCAGCATTCCGGCCCGGCCGCACCCTCCCTTCCATTGGCGGCCTTCCCGAGCACCTATGCACTCAGCCGAGCGGCTCTCCCATCCTCCATCATCGGCTCTACCGCGCAGCGGTCCTCCTTCATCCAGTACCCGTTACAGGACCACACTCTCGCCGGCGGAGCTTGCTTTGGTAAAAACTTATCGTGCGACTGCGCCACCATCTTCTTCTCTAGCTCCACTTGCTCAGACTGGCAACTCCACCGCCTGTGTTTCGCATCGCCAGACAGCTTGGATGTTTGACTCTGGTGCGTCAGAACATCTCACCGGGGACTCTGGTATGTTCACTACCTATCATCCGTACACCGGTGCCTCTACCATTACTGTTGCTAATGGCTCAACAATCCCTATTACCGGCTTTGGCACATGTTCCTTGACCCCGTCTCTTCCCTTGACGTCGGTCGCTCATGTTCCTCAAAGCCCCTTTAATCTTATCTCTATCAGCAAACTCACCACCGAATTAAATTGTGTTGCTATTTTTAGCTCCTCTGGTGTTGTTTTTCAGGAGCGGAAGACGAATCGGGAAATTGGTCGAGGTTATCTTCGGGATGGGGTTTACCTGTTTGATACCCCATCATCCCTTGCTTGCTCATCCACCTCAGCCCGAGCCCTTGACCTCCATTACCGCCTTGGTCATCCACCGCCTTCCACCCTCCATAAACTTTGCCCCCAATTCGGTGCTCACCTCTCCTTCCATTGTGAATCCTGCAAGTTTGCCAAACATCATCGGACGACGTATGCTCCTCGCCCGGAACCACGGGCCGCGACTCCTTTCGCTCTTGTTCATTTCGATGTATGGGGTCCTTGCCGGGTTCCTAGCCAGTCAGGGTACCGTTATTATATCACCTTTATTGATGATTACTCCCGCATGACCTGGCTTTATCTTCTTCGCGATCGAACGGAGGTTCTCTCAACCTTTCAGACATTTTTTCAGGAAATCCAGACACAGTTTTCTCTCCCTGTGAAATGTCTCCGATCTGACAATGGGCGAGAATACTTATCCACTCATTTTCAGCAGTTTATGAGGGCCCACGGCATCATCCATCAGACCTCCTGTCCTGATACCCCTCAGCAAAATGGGGTGGCCGAGCGGAAACACCGACATATCTTGGAGACCGCTCGTGCCCTCCTCTTCCACCGCCAGGTCCCTCTTCTTTTCTGGGGGGATGCCATCCTCACTGCTACTTACCTTCTCAATCGTCTTCCCTCCTCCATCCTTCAGGGGGAGACTCCTTTTCATACCCTGTTTCCCTCTCTCCCTCCTCACTCCCTTCCACTCCGTATCTTCGGCTGTCTCTGTTATGTCCGGGACACTCGCCCAAATCTCTCCAAACTATCCCCCAAATCCCTTCGCTGTATTTTTCTCGGGTATTCCCGCACTCAGCGCGGGTACCGATGCTTCTCTCCAGACCTCCGCCGGTATATCACCTCTGCCGACGTTTCATTTGTCGAGAGCTCTCCTTTCACTCTCCCCTCTGCTTCTCCTGACACTACCATCGATGACTGCCTTCCGCTCATGGTTCACCCGCCTCTGGTGTCTCCTCCGACCGGTCATCTCTTTGGACAGACCTACTCTCGTCGTCCTTCCACTGTACCTCCCGTCTCGGCCGAGGAAACCATTGTTCCCGCTTCGCCTGATGTTCCTGACACAACTCCCGTGGATGTGCCGATTGCACTCCGGAAAGGTACTCGCTCGTGTCAGAATACTCCTCTCTTTGTATCTTCTTACAGGGGCTTGTCAGCTCTGGAGACCGTGTCGCTTCCTCGAACGGTCGGTGAGGCCAAATCTCACCCCGGGTGGCTAGCCGCAATGAGAGATGAATTACAGGCTCTGGATGCCAACCATACTTGGGATCTTGTTCCCCTTCCGGCAAACAAACAGGCGGTCGGCTGCAAATGGATCTTCACGATCCGTCTCAATCCCGATGGCTCTCTCTGCCGCCTCAAAGCCCGGCTTGTCGCCAAGGGATTTGCTCAGACGTATGGCGTCGACTACTTTGAGACCTTCTCTCCCGTCGCCAAGATGGCCTCGGTCCGCCTCTTCATCTCTCTGGCTGCTCATCATCACTGACCCCTTCATCAACTCGACGTTAAGAATGCTTTTCTCCATGGTTTTCTTGACGAGGAGGTCTACCTGCAGCAGCCCCCTGGTTTCTCTGCCTCTGGTGCCGCCTCCCATGTCTGCCGTCTCCGTCGCTCCCTCTACGGCCTCAAACAGTCTCCTCGCGCCTGGTTTGGCCGTTTCAGCACTGTCGTCACCGCCTTTGGCCTCTCTCGGAGTATGAAAGATCACACCGTCTTCTTCCGTACGACGGCACACGGCTGTATCTTGCTTGTCGTTTATGTTGATGACATCATCATCACAGGGAGCGACTCCAGAGGCATCGCCAGCCTCAAGGCGCATCTGCACCATCACTTTCACACCAAGGATCTTGGACCCCTCACGTACTTTCTTGGCATCGAGGTCTCCCGAACTGCGGACACTATCTCTCTCTGCCAGCGCAAGTATGCTCTTGATCTATTGCAGGATGCGGGGTTGAGCACCGCCACCACAGTTGACACTCCCCTTGAGCCTGGGGAACGCTCCCTTCATTCCGACTCAGAACTCTTTTCTCATCCTGAGAGCTATCGGCGCTTGGTCGGTAAACTCAACTACCTCACCATGACGCGTCCCGACATTGCATGTGCCGTTGGCAAAGTCAGCCAGTTCATGGAGCATCCCACCTGCTCTCAGTGGGATGCTGTCCTCCGCATTGCCAAGTACATCAAGAAAGATCCTGCCCGCGGCCTTCGGTACTCACATCATGCTCACATGGATGTTGAGGCTTTTTGTGATGCGGACTATGCCAGTTGCCTCGCTACCCGCAAGTCTACTTCGGGATTCGCCGTATTCTTCGCCGGTAATCTCATCTCTTGGCGCAGCAAGAAGCAGACTGTGGTCTCCCGTTCTAGTGCCGAGGCAGAGTATCGCGCCATGGCCACTGTCACTACTGAGATCCTCTGGCTTCGTCATCTTCTCCAGGAGCTCGGTTTCCCGGCATCGACTCCTGCTCATATCTGGTGTGACAATCAGGCCGCTACGAAGATTGCCTCGAATCCCGTCTTTCATGAACGGACGAAGCATATCGAGGTGGATTGTCACTTTCTCCGCCACCATCTGGAGCAGCACCATATCGGTTTCGGCCATATCCCGACGGCCGATCAGCTTGCCGATCTCTTCACCAAAGGTCTTCCCGGAGCTCGTCTTGAGTCTCTCACTTCCAGGCTGGGTATTCAGAGCCTCCCGGGCCCAGCTTGAGGGGGAGTTTGAGATTGTCCTGTTATTCTTTTTGTGTGGGACTCTATCCAATCTGGGCATGTCCAGCTTGAGGGGGAGTGTTGGAACCCATTGAAGTGTAAATGGGTGAGTCCCACATCGGACTTACCCGTCTTGTATATTTGTTTCCTAATCTATAAAAAGGATGTCCTCACCTCACATTGGAGGTAGGGGGAATTCACCCACTACAGTTTTTAAAGATTGGTTTTGGTATTCCTTTTTACGATGTGAGTTTCTATTAAAGAAACTATCGAATAGTAAACCATTTATAACCCCGATTAATTTCGAGGGCGAAATTCATTTTAAGGGGGTAGAATGTAACAGCCCAAGATTTTATGAAAAATATTCTTTTTAATTTCACTAATGTCTTGTGTTGTACGCTACACCAAAAGGAGCTTGCACAACACGCATCCTTGACTTGCCTTGTATTACACGCAATCGCGACCTTCCTCGATAGCGTGTGTAGTACGCAATAACGAGTTTCACTAAACAACAATATGCTATTAAAATATTATTAAAACTAGCCGTTATGATTAGTAATAACCACTTTTTGAAATTTTGTAAATTTTGTTTTTCAAAATGGAATTCATTTTTGGATTCGGAATATCGAAATTAGCCTAGGGTGAAATTTTGGTATTTTTCTGAAAACTTTCAATTTTTGATGAATAGTGAAACCACTAAGTGGTAGTTAAAAAACTGAATTTTTCATGAAACTTAATTTTACCGCTTCTGTGAGTGGAGTTTTGAAAATCCGAGAGACACGGTTAATATCAAGGACTAAAATGTGGTTCAATGAGATGAAAATAATTTTTGGTGAATAGTAACTTTTTACTTTTTTTTACCACGGTAAAAAGTAAATAGGGTAATTAAGGGTAGAAATGATATTATTATTACCCTAACACATGTCCTAATTCTATTGGACAAGTGTAATTCGACCAAAAACAAACATAGGAATAAAATATGACCATTTAGGCCCACTTGGATTAGATTAGGACATTTATTATTAATTTATTTAAAGAATGGTTAAAAGAGGTAAAATCAAAGTTTATTTACTAAAACATTTTTAATATGGGGTTATACATAAGATAAATTCGACTATAAATATTCATTAGAAAGCTAAAAAGATTTCCTACATAATGGTATTTTATTTGTAATTTTTAGACATTAAATAATTTAATTTATTTATGACACAACGATGATGCAGTAATTATCTTATTAATGAAATATTGATATAATTGATGTTATAAATACCCAAATAAATATAATTTGAGACTTTTTATGAATTCCACTAATTTTCTAGGTTAATATGACATGTTAGTATTGATTTAATTAACTTTGTTTGAACTTATCATTCTGTTATGATTTTCACAAAAATCAATTACTAAACAGTGTCAAAATTGACATAAAATAGTTTTTAAAACAAATATTATATTATTAATTGTTATTTTATTCCTAAAAATCTAAGGTTCGGCCAAATGACTTAGATAATGTTATATATATTAATAATAAACAACTTGGGGTTCGTTTGGCTTCTTATAGTAAGTTTATTAACCTTATAGTGTAAGAACACAAGAAGACACGGTAAAAGTACAATTATTTAACTTAATGTTAAATCTAAATGATAAAGTTAAAATAGGAACCTAAACTTGTCTAAATTCTATTGGATGAGAGGATTTCGACCCATCCCCACCTTAGCTTCGAAATATATCAATTTGGAGCTATTTAAAACCAAACTTGACTTTATAATAAAATAATATTTTTAGTTATTCCAAAGGCCTCTCCTCCCTTATAAAAGGGCACCTCCTCCCTCTCCTCCTCACACCAATTTGAGCATTCAAGCTCGGCCAACCCCTGCCAAAATCTCTTCTCCACTTCCCTAGTATCATCCTAGAGGTCCTGGTCTTCTTCAAAGACCATCCTTAGTTCTTTAAGTGGAGGTTAAGTGAAGGCGCGTCAAAAAGAGGTAATATCCATTACCGATCTTTTTCAATTTCTTTCTTCTTCAACTTCTTCTTCTTTAGTTGTTTAATGATAAAGTAATAACATCAGTATTTCTTATATACTGATATGTTATTATAAATATGAAACAACTCTAATTAACCTTCTATCCATCCTACGGAAAAAGGAAATCACCGCGCGTGCGTACGTACGGAATACCGTCTCCACGCCGTGGTGTAATCTATTTTCTGCCACCACCTTAATTGGATGGGTGTAATGGTGTAATGAGTAACTATACATGATTATTATAAAGTGATATTGATACTGAAATAGTATACATGCACTTCAACACAAGTTCACGATCATGAGAACGATATCATCGCTCGTGCGTACGTTCGGACTACCGTCTCCATGACGCGATGAGATTCATTCTCCATGTTAACCATTTAAGAATGATTATAAAGTATATATAAGCAATAATAATGAAATATATGACATTATAAAGCTACTGGATTTATGTATATATGTATGTCATCTACTTACT
Source organism: Viscum album (assembly GCA_963277665.1). Lineage (NCBI taxonomy): Eukaryota > Viridiplantae > Streptophyta > Magnoliopsida > Santalales > Viscaceae > Viscum > Viscum album. The sequence goes on from OY728130.1 coordinate 180,813,215, forward strand.
TCCATTCAAGACAATAAGGAAAGGAAAACAACGTTCATGCGTACGTACGGACTACCGTCTCCATGAACGGTGTGTTTCATTTCATTTATCTATCTATTATATATATATATACTGAATGTATATGATATATAAATCATGTTTTATATTCTGGAAGTAAGTAAATCATGATATAAGTAATAATAATGTCAAGAACAACAAGTCCAAACACCTACGATAAATGAAACGATTTTACCCAAAACGCTTCTTTAACATGGAATTTACAAAAGAACGGGTAATATAAAGTCATAAGTGAACCATATATGATATCATAACAATGAATATGATTCTGTAATAAGTTAATGACATTATTTAAATCATTATACAGGAGGTTCGGACACTTACGAAGCAAATCGGACTTAAGGTAAGGGAAATATCACAATCTCATTTTTTTATCCGAGATTGTTTATACTTTGGCATTTACTGGGGTGTATTTTATCATCCACATCCATGTTTCCTCAATATGTAATATTATTTCCATTCACCTACAATTTTTTTAAATCCTATTTTACCCTTCGGTGAGTTTTTAGTAAAAGATATGAAAGGAATCTTTTGTCGTTTTTCGTACGAGGTACTTTTTTGACTTTTCCGACAAAAGTACGAAGAATGTTTTTTTTAACTTATACGGCATGAATGGATTTTTAAAACATTATTTCCAAGAAGCTTCCTTTACATGATTTCAAGTTTATTTTTAATCAACTTCTTTTAGTTATAATTTTATGACATGTTAAAGAAATGAAAAGTGTTTTTGAAGTAGAAATGATTTATTCCTCAAGAATGGAGTTCAAGTGTTTTATCAAATTTATTTTCCATCTAAGATAATATTGGGTTCTGTTTCTATCCTTATTATTACATGGATTTGATTATGTTGTGATGAAAATATTTTTATGAATTCCTTTATCTTATATGAATTGTTTTATGATGTCACGATGCTTAAGATTCCCATTTTTATTACATGGGTTATGTAATGATGTATGATTTATGATTTTGTGCCACACATAAGAATGATATCATTATGAGATGGGTGAGACCTATATCTCCCTCCAATGCATTGGGTAAAGATTTTATATCTCATGAGATAGACATGGCTGGAACGGTAGGTTATACCGGTTCAGTGAAACAGGACTGAAACGAGGGTGACTCGGTTCAGAAAGGGACTTTGTCCACTAAGATAGTCTTGGCAATGAGTCTTGACTAACAAGAAATGATTCTCTATGATTATGTGTGAATGCCACAAAGTTTCATGTTTTAAGTTATGATTATTGTGATTACATTTCACTTCCATGATTTACCCCATGTTATGAAATTGTGATCTCTTTTGCAGGTTAAGATTTCCAAAAGTTATGTGCTTATGTATATGATGTGATTGATATTTCTTTTGTTTACCCTTACTGAGCATTTGAGCTCACCCTTTTATGTTTTCTTTTCCCCAGGATATAAAGAAAGGTTTTAGGTATAAAAAAAAAAGAAGATCTTTATGGGAGATGTTGAAGATCTTTCACCACAATTAAAAGATTACGTTCCGAGTTTCCAAAGACACTAAACTATTACGGTCCTTGTGTGTGTGTTTTTGTTATGTACTAAGTATTCCGCAAATGTAATGTAATGTCAATGTACGTCAAGCTTTGGGTCTCTACAGTGATGCCCCGCGTGACCTCTTTCTAACTCTATTAATAATACCCAACCTTGGCATATCTAACTCAAGGTCCACGATATTGCTTATTGCCACATGACCCGCGTTCCATCCCCCTATGGGCCCCGCGTAGCCCCGCTCCCAACTCAATCACGTCGGTGCCCAACTCACCATAGTTAAGGCACTCTCCTGATTCTTTAGCCATCGCATTGAGCTACTTGGCCCCTCATCATTTCACAGGACCCGACGGTCATGTGAGCTCATTTCACATTTCATAAAATGTCACAACTCATCTCTCATATGAGTTGACTCTTTGGGCTTAACTAAAATTCTCTTGACCCCTCGGCCATTTGACCAGCGCTCTATAGAAACCTTGTCTCATGCACTGGTCATACCCCAATGCACCCGTTCTCATCGGTCAAATTGTACCTCACTATCCTCTCGAGCAACCCCTGCTCTGATCAACACATGACATATTGTCAAGGGCCAATGCCCTTTCCCATTTTTCGATCTCAACAAGATTCCTCACACCTTTCCATTATCGGCTCATATTCAATCACTATCCACACATGAATGTCCATCAACAACCCACGACCCAACTCTCTGAGGAAACCAAGGAGTCCTCGACCCCACCACAACAGACATACACCCCTCAAGGCATCCCCATGCCTAACAAGATACTCGATCAGACCTCCCTTGTTTGTGGTCTCTATAACATAAGGCATCTATACATGCTTCCCATCTCTAAAGGCACTCACAAACTTGGGTTAAGCCCTCTCTTGGGCCCCTCGTACATCACAACTTATCTCAAACGATAATTGGGAACGCACCCTGCTACCCAATTATAGCCCTCTCACCTAGTCTATAAACCGTACCCCAAGAGGTCACAACTCACAGAGCAACATCCACACTCCATCTGAGATACCAATAGGCAACTCACATGCTATAACACCCATTTTAGGGTTCTCATATGTATCAGACATCCCATACCCAATCCAACCACCCACTCTAGGGTATTAATCCCCATCGAGCATCCGCATACCAGACTACCCCCCTAAGGATCAAGGTCGCACCCACATGCATATAAATGACATCGCTCTCTGATGATCCGTATCAAGAAAATCATAACTATCTGGTTCGGTTAGGTACAATGCCACCAATAAGTTATTTGGGAAAACACTAAATAAGTCACCGTTGACAATCACACACAAACATGCACATGTCATGTGAACCCACATGTCTGATATGATGTATGAACACTCACTCTCTTGCCAACTCGGGCCAAGAGCAAAACCAGAAATCAAATAATCCAAAACACCATACTCAACAATAATCAACTTAACTGCAACAATGAAAAGCAGGAACATCAACCCCGATTTCCGAACAACTTGGACTTTGGTTCATGCGGGTAATGGCCAGGCACAAACACAACGTCCACCCAAGTTCGTCTAATCTTATCTCTTGTATACCACATCCCAAATAGCAAGACAAGAAAAACAAGGAGGCTCTGCTACCACTTTGTAATGTCTCGGCCTGATTCACTTAGCACTATCCGGATCAGAGTAACCGGATCAGAGCGCCACATGCCCTCAAGTCCGCCTCCCCATATGCCAAAGTCTTTCAACTAGCCACAAGGGTCTAAGATGATACCGTTTGGAGACTATACCCTCTGGTAACCATAAATCACAGCAGAATCAAGATATAAACAGTCATCACAATACCCAAAAGATTAAACAAAACACCACAACCAAAGCAAACTAAAAGTAAATAACCTACCACATGTTGTAATAGAATCAACCATCCAAAAGTCGCACGAGTTAGGCTGACACCAACAAGATCTCCTGTGGGAAGATCATATACAACCCAACCAAAATAAACAAAACCGAAAATGACCGCCATTGGTCCCGAGTCCCAACCCGACCCCATCTCCTGATTCCGTTCAAGCTATCAAGCCCAACCATCCAACATTGGGCCTTTGCCCTATCTGTGGTTGCCATCATGAGATTTGCTTAGGGGCATCCAAGCAATTTGTGAGTACAACTTAGCAGACCACCACCAATGGCGTCATTAACATATTCGGTATATGGAGTGCATGAAACGTGATTTTTGAAGAGTACGTCTGTGAGAGTCTTCTGCTACATAAGTAAGAGATGCGCGATTCAGTGCCATGTGATGTTGATGATTGGAATTGCTGCTAACGCTGGTTTAATTCTAGCATACCATCTTGTGCATGATTCAAGTTACAATTTGAAGATATTATTTCATGCAATAATCACCTTAATTATTAGTTGTTGTGATTGTGGTTAAGGTTTCACCCTATTAAAGAATCAGATGCGTGCTGAATTTATGGGAATTAATTGCGGCTACATGGACTGTGGGAGAGATGAAGTAGTGAAGAGGCCAAGTTTTGTTGAGAGAGGAGCGTGGTCCGATTTTGATGCGACTTAGAGAGTGAAAAGGAAAAGACTAGTCAATGTTGTTCGACTGTGCAAGGGAAACAACCATATGTGAAGGATAAGATGCATCTGTTGTGACATTCTTTGCACAGTGAATAAGAAGAAAGAAGTTTCTATGATATGTTGGTATCTATTACTGTCATGGTGAGAAAGGATTTGAAGATCTGAAGTGACATCCAACCCTTAATATTAGATATATCAATTGGTATCAATCACAACAATTGTAATCCCCGCTGGAGCACAGGCACCGTCAGGAGACAAATTGTAAAGGGTTCAAGACCATACACTTGATCCGAAGGTTGTATCATGATAATAAAACATCAGCTGCGTGGAAGTGGGATCACGATCACAAAACATCAAGGACTAGTTACTCATAGAGTTCGTGAATTTTTAAACCCTGCGTTCTCCTTGTCGTAAAAGGCACACTGAGGCGTGCGCCTTGGCAAGAGGTGCTGCGAGGCGCACCTGGAGCTCGATGACATTCTTGAGGTGCGCCAAAGGTGCACGCCTCGTTTGCAAAACCCTGAGGCGCTAAGGTGCCAGATGCTATTATGCCACACTACATTAAAAAAAAGAAGGGGCTACAGTCAGTAAAAAAGCCCAGAAAAGTGGGGTTGGTCCTTACAAAAAAGAGGGTTGTTTGGTCTAAGAGGAATACAAAAACTTCATCCGCGGCAGGGCAAGCGCATAGGCTGGGTAGAATAACAATGGAAGATCAAAATTGGAAGTTTATTCCAACGAAGGACCCCTTTAGTTTTTTACAGTTTATATAATGGTGGGGGTCCTTAATTGGAATAAATTTCTAGTTTTGGTCCTCTGTTGTCATTCTCCCTTTTTTAAATGACTATTTAAGTTTTTTTAATTTAAAATATTGTTACGCAATAGGTATATTTAATTATGCCACAGTATGCGCCTTAGTTTTGGGAGGTGCTCCCCGCATCTCCAAGCAGCTCTTTGCGCTTTACTGCGCCGCACGCCTTTGAAAACTATGCGCGTTCTGTTTTGTGGATGCATGAGTGCCTTCAACAGGTGAAGGATGAAAACAACAATGTCATTTTATTTAATCGATAAATGAAGATTGAACATGAGATGTTCGTAAAAAGAAGAGATTGAAAGTATACACCAATTCACCCCCTCTCAGTGTGTGCATATCTCACTTGGGATTTCCTCCCCAATACCCTGTTGTGCCTCGGGCTCCGTTGCCCGGGCACCTCTTTCCCCAGGTCTCTTTGTTGTTGCTTGGTTATCTATTCAATGACTTTTGGTATTCTCGGTGATCCATGCAACACATTTGGTGCCACTGGCCCATGCCCCCGCGCCCTCTACACAGTCTAGTGCTGTTTCTCTACGGTGCTCCCTCTGCCACTGTTGTGTTTGTATTATCTAATGCCGGATAGTCTCCTCACAACATCTTTGATGGTGTTGTGTTGTAACGTAGAATGGCCTTTTCCGAACATCCTTTTTCAGACGACCATTTCAAGGTGTCTTTTCAGATGACCTTTTATAGACTTCCTCATCCAGGTGTCCTTTTTTGGATGATCTTTCTCAGGCGTTTGATTCTAGACAACCTCTTTTAGGCGTCCTTTTCATGATGACCTTTTCTAGATATCTTATTTCAGATGACCTTTTCCAAACGTACTCTATACTGGCTTCTGTTGGAGTTGGTGCCCTAAAATCGATTTTCATAGTACTTAAAGGTGGGTTCCATCAACTAAATGCGTGCTACAAAGAAAACCGATTTTCTTAGTACTTGATTGCATGTTTTCATTATTAGTGAAGTTTATTATCACATCATGATTGTTCCTCTGCATGAAATTTGTATGTGATAACGTCTTAAGAATGTATGTTGCATTGAAAGGTCAAAACAATTTCTCGCTATAATGAGAATCTAGCGGTGCAACGACAATGTTCTTGAATATTGTTTTATGGCCGAAGGTATTGTCTAACGGGACACAAACGATATAGACTATCAGGGATAGGAGGCTCATAAGACATTGAGTCACCTTCTCATGGTGTTCGCCCTTGGTAATCTCCAAGATAGGGGGTTCTGAGAACAGACTTGTTAAATAGGAAATCCATATTTCCATGTGTCATTGGATGTTTCTATATGCAGATGTGTGTATTGTTTCTTAGACTTTAAGATTATCATTAGTGGATATCATGACTCACATATTTTGATGTATCGATGAAAACCGTTACGACATATGCTCGCAGCGAGGTAAGATATGTTGGGTACATCATAAGTGATATTGCATTAATGGATAATACGACAAAGAATTTATCTCTTCTATCCATTAACGAAAGTTGATATTCAGGCCTTTTGAGAATGAAACTGCCTAAATAAATTCACGACCATGGTGTTCAATTGACAAGTTCATTTTCAGAAAGTCAAAGAAAGAGAAATTGAGCATATAGGTTGATGACACCAGCATGCAACCTGCTTGATTTGAGATATCACGATAAATGAATTACATTATACGGTAAACATTCGTAGGAGGTTGAATGTTGTTGCGACATCAACTTCTTTCTGTATGGAAGCCTTGACGTGTTGCTAGACGCTAATTTTGGATTTTATAATGCCATTGAGAAAGAGGCTTAAAGAGTCACACACTAAGTGTGTTCGTAATCTCAATTAAATTCAAGTATTGAATTTAACAAGTTAGAATAAATAATATTTATTCGGTTTGGTTAATCGTCATAATTTAATCGCAAGTTATTCAAAAGAATAAGTTTGTTAAATAATAATAAATATTTGTTTGCAAGGTTTGATGAATATAATATTTATTATATTTATCGATGAATAATGCAATGATATTTATTTATTAAATAAAGTCATTATTCAAGGATCGGTAAATATCGACGAGGGAAAGCGAACCGAGCTTATGGTCTGATTGGAAATGGTATACATGATATTTATTTATATTATTAAAGTGTTGCACATGTCAAGTGATTAATAATGTAGAATGAGGAAACCCCCTTGCCTCCTTACCTCAAAGTGAGGCGGAGACATTCTTTTATAATGAATGATAAACTCCACATCGGACCACAAGTCCGATGTGGGATACAGACTCCAACACTCTCCCTCAAGCTAGGTGTACCTACCTTGGACACATAAAGAAAAGAAAGCAACAAAACAGAGACTAACACTCCCCCTCAAGCTGGACATGCCCAGCTTGATTACAAAACCAGACGAAATAAAAAAAAAGAACGCTGCAAAGGTTGCTGCTCCCCCTCACGATCGAAGCTCCTGCGCAGGATGATGGATGGATGATGTCGCGGACGCAGCAGATGAACCACTCAGAGACCGGGTCAGTTAACGGAACGCCAGGAATGCCGCACTAGTGGGGCCGGTCGATGAAACGCCGGGAAATCCAAACTAGCACCGGGAAAACCGCACTTGCGGGACCGACAACGGGAGGCGAGGACTCCGCATAAATCGTTGCGGGATCTGGCGGCGCCAACGGGATCATCAACGAAGAAAGAATTAAAGAATTACAAGTTGATGTGATTCTATATTTGCTCATAAATTAATTACAAATTACGTGTGAATATCCTCTTCTTCTGGTTTCGGTTTTTTAATCTAATCAAGTAATATACGTTGGACATGACGTTTTAATTATGTGCGGCAACAATTACACGTAAATTTAGACTAAAAGCCGAGTTGGTCATACCATCAAATGGTATTAGAGGGGTCACATGTTTAATTTATAATTATTTATTATTTGTTGATTGTTTGCATGCATTTGCATTTTCTTTTACTTATACCGATTTGTTTTAATATTCGACATCGTCGTCCCTTTCTTTGTTCTCGCTAACATAACCTGTAAACGGTTAAGATTAAAAAATAAACATATGAAGAACACCATTTGGAGGCGCCAAAGGCTTTGCCTGGACAAAACCAGAGTACATGGCATGTACTGCCTGCATACACACCGGGTATTTTTGTTTTTGCATCCGTATCTTGTGATAAAGTCGGATAGATTCGACAAAAGCGGATCGAAGTATAGATCCGGATAGACTGACACACAACTTGAAGAACTACACGCCATGTTGTACCCGGTTTCTCGCGGTCGAGAACACGGGGTGTCCCAGCAAGTCGTGTATTAGATACACAACACGGGGACCGATGTTACACGCCGTGTTGTACCCGGTTTCTCGCGGTCGAGAACACAGGGTGTCCCAGCAAGTCATGTATTAGATACACAACACGGGGACCGATGAGTCGTGCAAATTTGAGGCCGCATGTTGCGTATTCTGAGTACACACCATGTACCTCAAACATGTCCACGACAGATAACACGCCCAGTCCCAAGGTGTGTGCTGCGGACATGGGTAAAAGACAGTACACGCTGTGTACGTATATGCCGTGTAGTCTGCTACAGACAGTGTGCCCATTTTTTTGCAGAGAAAAATTAAATATATAATCAAATCTATTCACGTGTCCCGTGTGTCATTATTTGACAAAATACACACCATATGAAAAGATAAAATGGGCTTTATGTATAAGAATAAAAATCCCTCAACGAAAATATTAAGTCGGTATAACCTTCCTCTACTTAAGTTAGAATCAGCCTCATAGTTTAAATTGATCGACCAACCCAAGTTAGGGTGCTTTCAATTATCATGGAACTTTTAGATTGAAGTTTTGGGTTGACTTAACTTAGTTTATATCAAGGGTTGACTGCCCGAGTAGGACTTGTGTAACTGAGAGACAAGTGTTGAGGAAATTTTTAATCAGGATTTGAGAGTCCACTCAACGGATCAAGCAACTGCGAGTTAATGTAGTTGACAATTTACGCCTACCTAAAACCTTTCAAATAACTTGTCAGGTCCAAGTCTGGGTTATGGGAAGTGGAATATAGATCCGTTAGAGCTGGTGGGGACCCTGCCACTTGGCAGGTTTATTCTAGAAGGGGGACCACTGGAAAAGGGAGAGAGGGAGGAGATCACCTGGGGGGTCCAACCGCTGGAGGTGGTCACATGGGAGCCTAACCGCCTGGAGGGATCGTGGGGGGGCCTAACCGCTTGAAGGAATCTCCAACAGATTGGAGATTATTTAAGGGGTTAAAGGGGGGGGGACCACTGGTAGCTATTTTTCCTGTTTTAACCACTCCTTGGAGTTTGGGCGGGAGAGCAGAGGGGCCTCCTTAAGTGCGTCGGTTTTCTTCTACTTTCTTACCTTTCTGCTTTTATTTTGAGCACTGGAGTCTATAACCAGGTTCGCTGTACTGTTTCATTGAATATACCAAATTCTGTTGCTAGTTCGGGTGGAGGTGCTTATCATTTTGGTCCGATCTTCCGAATTCTCTCCTCTCCACCCCTCTCATCACTGTTGTCACGTTGTTTCCCCTACCATGAACCAACTCCGAATCAGGCATGGAGACCCGACTACAATCTCGCTTGGAAGCATTGGAACAGCGGTCGGAACGCACTGAAGCTGGACGAGATCAACGCCTAGATCGGGTGGAATCAACGATGTCCGATTTAGCAGCAACGGTGGGAGCATTTCAGCTTGAAATTTCAGGATTAAAGGAGTTGCAGAACACCATAATCAGCATTGTGTACCGTTTGGAAAAGCTCCCTATTCAAGAAGAAGCTACCACCTCAGCACGAACAGGTGGATCAGGTGGAATGGTGTTAGGGATGCACGAAAGGACTGCACCAAATGAGATGCTACCAAGGTTAGAAGTTACAGGAGACAGTCTCGGACCGCAGCTGGCAGTCCGACTTGTAAAATTACCAGTTTTCGATGGACAGGATCCTCGCGGATGGATTAATAGAGCAGAATTATTTTTTTGGATTAATCAAACACCTGAACTCTTTAAAATCTCATTGGCTCAGGTGAGTATGGAAGGAATTGCCATACACTGGTTCACGGTTCTAGAAGTACATCCTCAGTTGACTTAATCAATTTAGAGAGGAGTTAATGGAACAATTTAGTGGACTAGAAGTGCAGAATCCTTATGAGGAATTGGCCGCTGATCAACAGCAGGGCTCAATTCAAGAATATATTGAACGATTGGAATTTTTGGCATCACTCATTCCACGCCAACCAGAATCTCAGTATGTGGGATACTTTCTCCATGGATTGCGAGAGGAAATACGAAGCTGGGTGCGGATCCATAATCTCGAGACCCGACTACAGGTAATGCGGTTAGCAAGACATGTGGAATTAGCTCTTGGCAAAGGCTCAGGACCACCAACTCAATGGGGAGGGACACGCTGGAATGGAGGCAGGGACTGGGTGAGTACTCCCAGGGGAGCCTCACTTCATCAATCAAGTCCACAACCGCCAATAATAAGGCGCAGTGGAGAGCCTCCAAGAAGAAATAAAACTGCTACAGCGGGCACATGTCGGCAAGTATGGTTGACTATGGGAGCTTATGGTTGTTCCATTGAGGCACACATCTTAGATATTGGTGGACTGGACTTAATCTTAGGTGTGGCATGGCTAAAGACTTTGGGGGGCGTTTGTATCAATTGGAAGACCTTGGTGATGAAATTTGTAGTGGAAAATCAGCAGTTCACACTCTCAGGAGTTCACCAAAGGAATCAGGCTGCTGTTTTGTTGGATCAGTGGTCTCGAAAGCAAAGTCTCGGCAGTGCGCATCGCCAATTAATCGAGGGAAAATGAAGCAGTGGAGAGCAGTTTCTGACTTCTCACCAAAGTCATGACTTACAACAGATCTTTCTCCAATATCAGTCAGTTTTTGATGAGCTCCAAGGTCTCCCAGCTTCAAGACTCCATGAACATGCGATAAATCTCTTCCCAGGACAGGGACCGGTTTTTGTCAGACCATATCGATATCCTTATTTCCAAAAAAATGAGATAGAAATGCAGGTTCAGGAGATGCTGACCAAAGGTATAATCCGACCTAGTACGAGTGCTTTCTCAAGTCCAGTATTGTTGGTTAAAAAGAAAGATGGGTCGTGACGGCTATGTGTTGACTACCGAGCTTTGAAGAAGGTACCCATCCCCGATAAATTTCCAATACCAGTGGTTGAAGAGTTATTATATGAGTTGTATGAAGTTACTTTCTCTAAACTTGATCTTAGAGCAGGTTACCATCAGATCCGCATGCGCAAGGGTGATGTGGACAAAACTGCCTTCTGTACTCATAGTGGTCACTGAGTATTTAGTGACGCCATTTGGATTAATGAATGCCCCCTCCACTTTTCAAGCAACAATGAATGACTTATTTCAACCCTTACTTCGACATTATGTGCTGATATTTTTTGATGACATTCTTGTGTTTAACAGAGATTAGCCGACCCACTTACAACATCTTGCAAATGTACTTAGTATTCTCGAAGAAAATCATTTCTTTGCCAACAAAAAGAAGTGCCATTTTGGACAGCGGGAGATTGAATATATGAGACATATTATATCAGTTGAAGGAGTTTCTGTTGTAGATCCTGGGAAGGTGCAGGTCATGGTTGATTGGCCAATTCCAACTACTGTTATGGGTGTCCGTGGTTTCTTAGGCCTCATCAGCTTCTACTGTAAAATCATTCGGGGATATGGTAAAATAACTTGATCTCCCACTGCTCTTACTCGGAAAGATGGTTTTCGATGGACAAATGAGGCCCTCCAAGCTTTCGAACACTTGAAACAGTTGATGACGGCGGCACCCGTATTAGCTTTACCAGATTTTTCTAAGCAGTTTGAGCTCGAGTGTGATGCCTCTAGGAGGGGAATAGGGGCTGTCCTCGTGCAAGAACGCAGACCAATCTCATTTTTTAGTACTACTTTTCGGATCGTCACCTTGTAAAATTGGTTTATGAAAAGGAGATTATGGCATTGGTCCTATCCATTCAACATTGGCGGCCTTACCTCTTGGGCCGCCCATTTATTGTCTATTCAGACCATCGAAGCCTAAAATACTTACTGCAACAACGAATAACCACAGTGGATCAGCAATGCTGGATTGCTAAACTTTTGGGGTACCAATTTGAAATTTGCTACAAACCAGGAAGAGAAAACTCTGTCGCAGATGCTTTGTCTCGGATAGAGGAAAACACATGCCGCTGCTATCAATTGCAAGCTCAGCCGGTATGGGAGGGGTACAAACTGGCTGATGGAGTCGCTACAGACCCACACTTGAGACCGATTCTCCAAGCGTTACAGTCTTGCCAGCAGACTGTTGCTGGGTTTACTTTACAGCAAGGGATACTCCTATATCATGGTCGGTTGGCTATTTCAGCAACTTCTCCTTGGATTCCTTTGTTATTAGCGGAATTTCATTCCTCTCCTAAAGGGAGACATATGGGTTTTTACCGAACTTATTGCAAGTTGGCCGACAATCTATACTTAGAATATGATGATGCATCTGTATCGACTTATCCATCTCCTTCGGCATTAGCTGAATTATTTATAGTTATTGAGCCCCCTGCTTTCTTCATACTACTAGTAGCTTGCCCAGCCATCTGCGGAGTCAGAAGGCCTCTTAGGCCTAAGTGTGATTCAAATCATCCACCGGCGAGAGCTAAGTGTGCGAACGATATAAATATTCTACTCTTGCCCCTGTTGGTTTACTTCAACCGTTGGAAATTCCTACAAAAATATGGTCTGACATTTCCATGGAATTTATTTCAGGGCTGCCAAAATAAAAAAGGTATGATGTTATTTTGGTGGTGGTTGATCGTTTGTCTAAGTATGCTCATTTTCCGCTCCTTAAGCATCCTTATACTGCACGATCAGTGGCTGAACTATTCCTCCGGGAAGTGGTCCGTCTTCATGGTGTACCAACCTCTATAGTAAGTGATTGGGATCCACTTTTTCTCATCATTTTTTGGACAAAATTATTTCGTCTCTATGGCACCATACTTGCTTCAGTACTGTCTACCACCCACAAACCGACGACCAAACAGAGGTGGTTGACCGCTGTTTAGAGACTTATTTGTGCTGTTTTGCAGGGGATCAATCGCGTACTTGGTCATTTTGGATCCCTTGGGCGGAGTGAAGCTATAATACTACCTGACATGCCTCTATTAATACAACCCCTTTTGAAATTGTTTACGGCCGCAAACCCCCAACCATTCTGAGTTTTTTGCCGTCTGAAATTTGTGTTCCAACAGTAGCAACGACTTTGGGGGACCGGGATGAAGCTCTTTGGCAACTTCAACAACACCTGTCGTTCCCAGGACTATATGAATAAAACTGCTGATAAGCATCGCCGCCATGTGGTTTTTCAGGTGGGAGATCGGGTATTTCTCAAACTCCGACCCCATAAACAACACTCAGTTGCCCACCGTGTTTACCAGAAGTTGGTAGCCAGGTTTTATGGGCCTTTTACCATTGTTGAGCAAATTGGTCCGGTTGCATACCGTCTGGATCTATCGACTGCTTCACGGATTCATCCAGTTTTTCATGTCTCCCAGTTAAAAAAAGCCATAGGCACGCAACAAGTTCAACCATCTTTACCTCCAGGAATGGAATTAGATTCTGCTCAAAGCCCAGAACTTATAGCAGTTCTCTCTTCCCGTTTGAACTATAAAGATGGCATGACACAACCTCAGTTTCTCATCCACTGGTCCGGTTGCTCGATGGATGATGCCACTTGGGAGGATGAGTTCACTCTCCGCAATCAATTTCCTTCTTTCAGTTTTGAGGACAAGACTGCTTTTCAAGGGCGTGCAAGTGTTGGAGCTGGTGGGGACCCTGCCACCTGGCATGTCTATTCTAGAAGGGGGACCACCGGAAAAGGGAGGGAGGAGATCACATGGGGGGTCCAGCCGCTGGAGGTGGTCACGTGGGAGCCTAATCGTCTGGAGGGATCGTGGGGGGCCTAACCGCATGAAGGAATCTCCAACAGATTGGAGATTATTTAAGGGGGGTGAAGGGTGGGGGGACCACTGGTAGCTATTTTTCCTGTTTTAACAACTCCTTGGAGTTTGGGCGGGAGATTAGAGGGGCCTCTTGAAATGCGTCAGTTTTCTTCTACTTTCCTACCTTTCTACTTCTATTTTGAGCACTGGAGTCTGTAACGAGGTACGCTGTACTGTTTCATTGAATATACCAAATTCTGCTACTAGTTCGGGTGAAAGTGCTTATCAAGATCATTGTCACTAGAATATTTAAGCGACGAGATATTCTGAAACTGATGGTGATGGCTGTTAGGTTTCAAAAAATAATGGGAGATTAATGAGATTTAATTGATTTTAAATTTATTAATATGTTTTCATAATCAAACTAGTACTAATTAAATGTTCTTAATTTGTAGAAATGATAAATCAAACGACTTCGACAATATCACTGTGATCCATACCAGAGAAAGATAATCTTCCCAGCGGCGCGAATTTCAAGGAATAATATAGGAGCTTGCCCGTTACACTATGCCACGAAAGGAAATTGTATGTGCTGAAAACCCCACTTCCCGAGTTCCTTGCCAAAGAGGTCAGTGAAGAAGAAGTATCTCTCTATGTAAAACATGTGGACGACGCAATGGATGTCCGATGTTTCATGCTATCCTTGATGTCCAATGAACTTCTAAAGCAATAAGAGGTTATAGATGCATATAACATTGTTTCTCACCTTCTCTATCAAGAGGTGAGATCAGAGAGATAAGATTTCCAATGTGCTATTCACATGCAAGCTTGGAGAGTCGGCGCTAGCTGAGCCACATGTAGTCAAGATGATTTGCTACATTGAGCGCCTGCACATCTTGGGTTTTAAGATCTCTAATGAGCTGCGCACATATCTCATTTTGTCCTCACTACCCAAAAACTTCTTCAGTTTTATTGTTAATTATAATATGAGCAATAGTGAGAAGTCATTTTTGGAACTTCTTACTCTTATTCGCCAAGTTGATAAAGACATGGGGCGTGACAAATCCGCTGTCTTTATGGTGAATAAGAAGAGGAGAAACATGGCAAAAGGGCTTAAGACTCATTCCAAGTCTAAGGTTCCAGAGCACTGCTCTTCAAAGAAGAAGAAGATCCAGTGGCAAGGAAAGGAACAAGACGCGGTATGTTTTGCATGTGTAGGGCCATTGGAAAAAGAGTTACACACAACCAAAGAAGCAAGGGGAAACTTTGAGTGCATTCGTTATTGAGTGCAATCTTTCCATATCTACAAGTTGAGTATTAGGTACTGTATGTGGTGCTCACATTTGTATCCAAATACAGGAACCAAGTAGATTTCATAAAGTTGCCAAAGAGGTGGATTTACGGGATGCCAATGGAGCGAGGTTGGCTGCTCTAGCCATTGGAGTCTACCATCTCACATTGCCGACATTATTGATTTTGGTTTTAAAGAATTGTTATTATGTGCTTAGTGTTGCCAAAAACTTATTTTCATTTCTTATTTAGACATGGATGAATTTATTTTCAGTTTTGGAAGTAAATGTTGCTACTTTTATTAAGATAACATATGTTATGATATGACACAATTGAATAAGGGTCTTTATGTATTAAATTATGAAAACCAAATATTACCAATTGATGATGAAACAAATTCGCGCGACTCCTTTAACACCCAGTTACTGCATCACCGTCTTGCTCACGTAAACGAGCAGTGTTTGATAAAACTCTATCAAGATGGTTACTTAAATTCTTTTGAGCTTAAGCCACTTGAAAAATGTCACGCTTGTTTACAAGGTAAAATGACCAAACCATCATTCGATGGTCAATGTGAAAGAGCCACATAACTTATAGATTTGATACACACTGATGTGTGTGGACCTCTTCACGTATAGTCTATAGGTGGATTCTCATACTTTAATGGATCGAGATGATAAATATCTTAACTAAGACTATCGACTTTTTACGGGAGTATAAGATTTTATCTCAATTAATATCACCTTATACATCACAGTGGAATGATGTTAGTGAAAGGATGAACCATACACTACTAGACATGGTAAGGTCGATGATGAGTTACACAAGGCTTCCATTATCCTTTTGGGGATATGCATTACAAACAACATCATACTTACTAAACTGAGTACCAACTAAAGCGGGAAACAATACTCCCTTGAGTTATGGAGTGAAGAGAAACCTGTTTTGTCATATGTTTGTGCATGGGGTTGCGAGGCGTTTGTTAAGGCTAGCTCAAACAACAAACTAGCACCTTGAGACACAGAATGTATCTTTATAGGGTATCCTAAGGAAACAAAGAGATACTATTTATACAACCCTTTAAACAAGACAATGATTGTCGCAAGACATAACGTCTTTCTTGAGAGGGAGCACATCCTCATGGTGGATAGCGAGAACAAAATTGATTTCGATGAAGTTGATGCTCAAGATACACAAGAGTTGGTGCAAAAACCAATTCCATAGGTCCCCATAGAAGAAGTTCCTAAAGCACAAGTGCTGCATAGGAGCGCAAGAGAGGTAAGATAACTTGAGAGATTGTTTTCTAGTCACCGATGATGGTGACTCATTATTGGTTGAGAATAATGATCTTCTCTCCTTCAAGGAGGTAGAGAGCTCAAAAGGTGCAAGGTGGTAAAAAACCATGAATTCTGAGATGGATTCCATGTATCAAAACCAAGTTGGGTTCTCCAGTTTGTTTTAACCCATTAAAATTTTGCTTGCCACAACAACTTTCCATGACTATGAAATTTGACAAATGGATGTCAGAACTGCATTCCTTAATTGGAACCTTTCGGAGGATGTGTATATGACACATTTAGAAGGTTTTGTGACTCCAGACAATGCCAAAAAGGTATGGAAGTTGCAGAGATCCATCTATGGATTAAAGCAACCATCCAAGTCATGGAATATTGGATTCGATGAAGTCATAAAAGAATTCGGTTTCATTAAGAACGAATGTGAGCAATGTGTTTATAAGCAGTTTAGTGGGAGTACAAATGTTTTCATAGTAGTATATGTTGATAACATATTACTAATTAGAACCGATATACTGACCTTACAAGAGGTTTAGACGTGGTTGAACAAGTTCTTCTCCATGAATGACTTAGGTGTAGTAGCCTACATTCTAGGGATCAAAATCGCGCATGATAGATCCAAGAGGCTGTTTGGACTAAGTTAAGGTACACATTGACCTAACAGTGAAGTGGTTTAGTATGGAACAATCCAACTGGGGATTGACTCCAATCACATGGTATACATCTTTCCAAGAAAATGTGTCTTCAGATACAAGAGGAAAGACAATGAATGAGTGAGATCCCATACGCTTATGTGATAGGATCTATCATGTATGCCGTGTTATGTACGGGGCTTGATATCAAACAGATCCAGATGAACAACACTGAACTGATGTTAAGGCTATCCTTAAGTATCTTAGGCGAATTAAGTATATCCTTAAGTATCTTAGGCGAATTAAGTATATGTTCCTGGTGTATGAAGGAGATGAAGAGCTAGTAATCAAGGGTTATATAGATGCTAGATTTTAGACAAATCAGAATGATCTGAAGTCGTAGTCTGGATATGTCTTTTGTCCCAACGGAGGAGCTGTGAGCTGGAAGAGTTCAAACCAGCCAATTGGTGCCAATTCTACAGTGGAGTTCGGGTATATTGCGGCTTCCGATGCTGCTAGGGAAGTAGTTTGGATTCACCACTTTGTTCAAGAGTTTGATGTGGTGCCTGATAGTAAAGAACCCTATCACAGTTTACTGTGATAACTCTGCAATAGTGACTCTCTCCAAAGAGCTGAGGTCACATCAAAGGGTAAAACACATACTTAGTTTCATCTCTTGAGTGATTTTTCTCAACGAGGTGAAGTTACTGTGATCTGAGAGTATCTACAGAGGAAAAACATGACGGATCCCTTGACTAAGACTTTATCTCAGCAAAGACACGAGTATCTTGCGAGAGTTAGTGGATTGAAAGTTGTTATTAGTTGCCTCCAGTGCAAGTGGGAACAACCTCGTTAAATAGGAAATCCACATTTTCATCTTATATGCGGACATGTGTATTGATCCTTAGACTTTAAGATTATCATTAATGGATATCACGACTCACGTATTTTGATATATTGACGAAAATTGTGATGACATATGCTTGCGGTGAGGTAAGATACGTTGGGTACGTCACGAGTGATATTGCATTAATTGATAATGCAAGAAAGAATTTATTCCTTTTGTCCCTTGACAGAAGTTGATATCTTATGCCCTTCGATGAGAATGAAATTGTCTAGATAAATTAATGACCATGGCGTTTGGTGGGCGGATGCATTTTCAGAAAATTAAAAAAGAGAAATCACACATATAGGTTGATGACATCAGCATACAATCTGCTTGATTTGAGATATCGCGATAAATATATTACATTATATAGTAAGCGTTCGTAGGAGGTTGAATGTTGTTGTGACATTAACTTCTTAATCTATGGGAGCTTTGGCGTGTTGCTAGATGCTAACCTTGGACTTTAGACAGTTATACTTAATGCCACAGAGAAAGAGGCATAGATGGTCCTACACACTAAGTGTATCTGTAATCTTAGTTAAATTCAAGTATTGAATTTAACAAGTTAGAATAAATAATATTTATTTAGTTTGGTTGATCGCATACTTGTCAAATAGCGCTGGAGCAGGCGCGATCATGGTGGTGCGTTGCGGAGCGATGCACAACTGCCCCTGTGACGCTGAGTCGCGTCACAGTACGCGATTCCGCCAGTCGCGCCACAATCGTGGTGTCGCGGATCGCGCGCAATCTTGCTGGCTGCGAACGCGACGCGTATTTGCTTGCAAAAAAATTGGACTGGCCTACGACATCGCCGCCGCACCGAGCCCTCAACGTCGACGACTACCTTGCCGCACCGACCCCTCGACGTTGACGACCACCTCTGCCCCCTGCGCACCGACCCCTCGACGCCGCCGCCGCCGCCGCACCAACCCCTCGATGCCTTCGACCCTCATACCCCCTGCGCATCGACCACTCGATGCCGACGACCCCCTTGCCCCTTGCGCACCGACCCCTCGACGTTGACGACCTCCCTGCCCCGTGCGCACCGACCCCTCGACGCCATATATGCATTATTTTAATTATGTTTTATCTTTTATTTATCATATTTTAATTTTTCAGCACATATATATATGTATAGAATTATATAATTTAAATAATATTAAATGACTCGATTGGAAATGGTATAAATGATATTTATTTATATTCTTAAACCGTTGCGCATGTCAAACGATTAATAATAATATTATTATTATTAATGGACATGAGGTCAACTAAGAATTGTTAAGTAGGGAAAGAGTTTGTGTGCAATTTGTGAACCCTAAACTTGTCGTAATGAATATCTAATTATAACACTTTCCATAATCACTTGTTTTGCACGACGGATTTAGAGGGACCATCAAAGGACACTTTCGCTGTGTTCGGGATCATCAATTTCAACGCTTTCTCTGATGTCCAAGAAGACCATGATGTCCATACAACTCATAAAAGATCATCTTTCATGACAATTTTATCTCTTCCGTCTTTTAAAACAGTGTAGAAAACTAGAGTATGCATCAACTTGAGGGGAAGTGTTGAGAGTATAATTAGGACATTAGTCTATCTAGGTTGAGTCTTTGAATAGTTCTATCCTATCATTTTTCCCTGTAGTTTAAATTTTGTATTTCCTATCTATCTGAAGTCATGTATTTCTCTATCTTTCTCTATAAATAAGTAGTCCCGGCTTCAAGAGGCACGGTTTCTGGGTCTATTCTTTGCACATCTTTCAATTGGTATTTTCTTGTTGTTTGTGTTGATGATGTGCTTGTACTGTATTCTGGTTATTTTACAGATCCAGTATTTTTGTAATTGTATTGCAGTGCATTGAATCCCGAGACCTTGTTGATATTATGCAGGGATTGGAGATTGAAGGAGGGTTGCCTGAGAAGGCAACTTCATACGAAGGAGTTTTTTACAATTATTTCAGCATAGGTGTGTTGTTTTTGATCCCTCTGGTTGATTATTTTAATTTTTTTATTGATACATGTCCCTGGAGTAATAGAATTAGTTGTGAAATTGCATATTTTGTATGCTACATTTTATGATGCTTGTGATTTATATCCAAAAAATGAAAGTCAAAATGTTCCTCTTAGATGAAAATCAAAATGTTCCCCTTGGACGGAATGCATTTTGGTTATGTATGCAAGGAAGCGTTATTGGTTTTTTAATTTTATACATCCTTTGGTAGTATTTATTGGAGTTTTTCCTGTAAAACTATTTCAGATACTTAGCCTTGATTGATATCTTGGGAGAGTTTTTTTGAAGAAAGTGGAATGAGAAGTGGAAGTGAAAGTTAAATAAGAAAGAGTGGAATTGTGTTTTAAAAATATGATTCCTATGTGTTTGAATTTTTTTATAATTTTTATTTTATATATGTATTTAAAGTATTAAATTACCCTTTTCATTTTTCTTGGAGATGACAGTTTGAAAGAATAAGGGTAAAATGGGTCTGTTTGATGCATATTTTCATAAAAAAAATTGTTTGGCGATAAGTATTTTGTTTTTGAAAATTGTTTTTATTTTTTATTTTAAAAACAAACAAGAACAACCTAAATTTTATTTTGTTTTTTATATTTGTTTTTTTGTTCGCAAAATAAGTTACAAGGAGATAACACTTGGGATGTAAAGTCGGTTTGGACCCAACCATGGTGAGTTGAAGCTCCTAAACCACCAACCCAGATTTTCAAGCTGGCCCAGTTTAACTCGAGTATTTCAAAAAAAAAAAAAAAAAAATCAATTAATTTTAAAATTACTATATCATAAAATATCATCAATTTAAATAAAAAATGTTAAATGGTTCAGATTGAGCTGAATTTCGGTTGGGCCGTGTTGGTCGCCCGAACCCAAATTCCAGTCAGGCCCGACCCTACCCCAAAAATGCCAATCCAGTCCATTGGGCGAGCTCTCAAGCCGAAGGGTCATTTTTACATGACCAATGTCCAGTTTTCATGCTCAATATATTGCTTCTGCATTTATTAAATATATAATTAGAGTTTTATTAAATAAAAGAATTGTTATCTTTCAATGCTATCAAACAAATTTTTTTATAACTTGTTACAAAAATAGAATTATAAAGATGTTTTCAAGAATAAAAAATAAAAAATTTAACCTAACTGAGGTTTTTCTGGCATAAGTTTCACTGAAGCCATTAGACTTCCATGGGTTTTAGTGGAATTGAGTTTCACATAGGACCAAATTCCTTTGTACCTGTTAAACCCTATTTTTATTCTTATGTGTATTTCCGAGTCCTACATCGGAATACTCCTTTGTATATTCCGCCTTCTCATTCTATAAAAGAAGGCCTCCACCTCTCTTTGAAGGGAAGGGGGTTTCTCAACCTACATGGTATCAGAGGGAGGTTACATCTTAACCTAGCCCCGCTCTTCTTTGCGGTTTTCCCGGCTAAGTCCGGCCCCGCCTCCCCGGTGCATTTTTGCACCCTCCTTCCCTGGCGCCTCCTGCCCGGTGCGCCTTCCCTCCCGGCGCCCGCTCCTCCTGCGCGCGCGCCCTTCCAGTCGCGGCTCCTCCCGAGCGCGACACTCCCGACGCCCCGCCACGGCTCCTCCCGACGACGACCCTCCCGTCGCCCCGTCGCGGCTCCGTCCGCCTCCCGCGGGCCCTCCCGGCCCTTCCCGACGACTGCGGCTCCCACGCTTCCTGTCGCCCCCGTCGGTCCCGCCTTCCCCGGCTCCCACCGCTCTTGTCGACGGCTCTTCCCGGTGGGCCTGGCTCCCGTCGCCTCCCGTCGCCATTTTCAGACGTGGCTCTCGGCTCCCGCATCCCATCCCGGCGGCCCTCCTCTACGCGCAGCACCCCCGGCGGCCTCCTCTGCGTGCGACTTCCGACCAGCCGCGGCTCCCTCCAGGCGGACCAGTCCAGGCGAACCGGTCCACGCGAACCGGCCCCGACTGCTCCCTCCAGACAGACCGGCTTCGTCCAGGCAAACCGGGCTCCTCCCGGCTCTTCCTACGCCCGACGTGCTCCCTTCCCCGACAGCTCCATCCCGGACGGCTCCCTGCGCCGCTTCCCAGCGCGCCGGACCCCGCCTTCCCAGCAAGTTCGCCCGACCGCGGCTCCCGGCTTGCGGCTCCCATACCTCCCGCAACTCCCGGCTCGTCTCTACCGGCTCTCGCACCTGCCGGCTCCAGCAGCTGCCGGCTCCACACCTGCCGGCTCCAGCAACTGCCGGCTCGGCACCTGCTGGCTTCCGCTTCTCCAGGCAACTGCCGGCTCGGCACCTGCCGGCTTCCGCTTCTCCAGGCAGCCCGACTCCCTCTCCAGGCGGTTCCCTCCAGGCAGACCGACTGACTCCCGACGAACCGGTCCCGGCGGCCCCTTCCAGGCAGTCCGGCTCCCTCCCGGCGAACCGGTCCAGGCGGCTCCCTCCCGGTGACCTGGCTCTTCCTGCGCACAACTAGCCCCGCCTCCCAGCGCCCCTCCCGCTGCCCGCTACCTCTCGCGGCTTCACACGGCTTCCCGGCACGCCCGACCTTCCGTTGATTCCGGCGCTGCCCACAACTGCGTCCTACACCGCTACCCGACGCTTCCATGGCAGCCTCTTTAGCTCTACCTTAGATGATCACTGCCTCCACCCGCCTCGTCGGTCGTGACAGTGGCCGCTCAGGCCCTCGTGGTCGTGGCCGTAGGGGCGGTCGTCCACGTCCCCTCTGTCAACACTGTGGCGACCTCGGCCACTTGATTGATCGATGTTGGATACTTCATGGACGCCCATCTCAGCACCTGCGGCGGGGTCAGACAGCAGTCCAGGAGGCTCCCTCCTCAGTCGCCACTTTCCCATCATCTCTGGCCCTGTCTATGGCAGACATCCGGCTGAGTTATGATCCTTGGACCCCTGCCGGACCTGATCCATCTTCAGCTTCTCTAGCCCATTCTACTGCTTCCGCCGCCTTTGTTGGTCGTCGCTCCCCTGCCTGGATGCTCGACTCAGGTGCCTCTGACCACCTCACTGGTGATGCTGGTATGTTGACCTCTTACTGTCCTTATCAAGGTCCATCAACCATCACCGTCGCCAATGGCTCCACTATCCCCATTGCGGGTTTCGGTGCATGCTCCCTGACGCCATCACTTCACTTGCCCTTTGTGGCACATGTACCCCGCAGTCCCTTTAATCTTCTTTCAATCAGTAAGCTCACAAAAGATTTTAACAGTGCTGCCATATTTACCTGCCATATTTACCTCCTCTGCTGTGGTTTTTCGGGTGCTGACTACGAATCGAGAACTTGGTAGAGGCACGCTTCGGGACGGGGTCTACATGTTTGATGGACCGACACCCGTCGCCTGCACATCTATCTCTGCTCGTGCCTTGGATCTTCATTTCCGGTTGGGACACCCGCCCGCCTCCACCATTCATCAGCTTTATCTAGATTTCAAACCACATACTTCTTTTCATTGTGAGTCTTGTTCTTTTGCGAAACATCATCGCACTTCCTACATTCCTCGGGTGGATACAAGGGCTTCCAAACCTTTTGATCTGGTCCATTTAGACGTTTGGGGTCCTTGTACCATCTCGAGTCATTTGGGGTATAAATACTACATATCCTTCATTGATGATTTTTTGCGAATGACTTGGCTATACCTCCTTCGAGAACGCTCCGAAGTGTTTTCCACATTTCAGACATTTTACAATGAAATTCATAACCAATTTTCCACTTCTGTTAAATGTCTCCGCTCGGACAATGGGTGTGAGCACCTCTCCACCCCTTTTCGGCACTTTCTCCGGGCGCAAGGCATCATTCATCAGACCTCCTGTCCTGATACACCCCAGCAGAATGGAGTGGCCGAGCGGAAACACCGCCATATTTTGGAGACTGCTCGTGCCCTCCTCTTCCACCGACAGGTGCCTCTGCATTTTTGGGGAGATGCGATACTCACTGCTACCTACCTTATAAACCGCCTTCCTTCTTCTATTCTTCAGGGGGAGACTCCTTTTCGAACTCTGTTCTCTTCTCTCCCTCCTCACTCCATTCCGCTTCGAGTGTTTGGATGCCTGTGTTATGTTCGTGACACGTCCTGGACTCTCCAAATCTCTCCCAAATCTCTCCGGTGCATCTTCCTTGGCTATTCTCGAACTCAGTGTGGATATCGCTGCTACTCACCGGACCTCTGGAGGTATGTCATCTCTGCTGACGTCTCATTTGTTGAGAACTCTCGGTTCTCCCTTCCCTCTCCTCATCCCGACTCAGCCATCGATGATTGCCTTCCTATCCTGACCCATCCTCCTCCAGTGTCCCCCCTACTGCTGACACCCATTTTGGTAGGGTATACTCCCCTCGTCCATCACCTGTATCCCCTGTCCCGACCAATGACATCGTCGTTCCTGCTTCGTCCGATGCTCCTGCCCCAGCCCCAGAGGACTTGCCCATTGCTCTCCGGAAAGGTACTCGCTTTTGCCAGAGTACTCCTCTATTTGTATCTTCCTACAGGGATCTGTCCGCTTTGGAGACAGTTTCTATTCCTCGCACTGTAGGTGAAGCAAAATCTCACCCGGGATGGTTAGCCGCAATGCGGGATGAGTTGCAGGCGTTGGAAGAAAACCATACTTGGGATCTTGTCCCCCTTCCCGCAGGCAAACAGGCGGTAGGCAGCAAATGGATTTACACACTCAGGCTGAATCCCGATGACACTCTCCATCGCCTCAAAGCTCGTCTTGTGGCCAAAGGCTTCGCTTAGACTTACGGTATTGACTACTTTGATACCTTCTCACCAGTTGCCAAGATGACCTCCGTACGATTATTCATCTCTCTCGCCGTCTATCATAAGTGGCCTCTTCATCAACTGGATGTCAAGAATGCCTTCCTCCATGGCTTTCTTTAGGAAGAGGTTTATCTGCAGCAGTCCCCCGGGTTTTCTGTCTCCGGCACTGAATCTCAAGTCTGCCGACTCCGCCGCTCTCTTTACGGTCTCAAGCCGTCTCCCCGTGCTTGGTTCGGCCGCTTTAACACGGTTGTCACCGACTTTGGGCTTTCTCGCAGCATGAAGGACCACACTGTGTTCTACAAGGCGACCTCCCATGGTTGCATTTTATTGGTCGTGTATGTGGATGATATCATCATCAACGACAGCTACTCTGTGGGTATCACCCATCTCAAGGACCATCTTCACCATCACTTCCACACTAAGGATCTCGGTCCTCTCACATACTTCTAGGCATCGAGGTTTCCTATTCTTCGGACACCATCTCCCTCTGTCAACGGAAGCACGCGTTGGATATCTTGCATGATGCTGGGCTCTAATCCCTAGGAAGGCTATACAGAGAGAAGTTAGGTCATGACAGGGATATTTTTGGGTACCACATGTCCCCTTTCAATCCTCTAGGCATCCAAGTCAAAATAGTGGATGCAGCTGCACACAATGCTTGCTTATTTACAGGTGCTTGTGTTTTCTAACCTTTGTTGCGCTTGCCTCCTTGTAATAGTAATGCCAGCTACAGTGGCCACTTCTGTCGACACTCCTCTGGAGCCTGGAGAACGGTCTCTTTATGCCTTCTCGGCACTGTATCCACATCCCGAGCGGTACCGTCGGTTGGTGGGCAAACTCAATTATCTCACCATGACTCGACCCGACATTTCTTGTGCAGTTGCCAAAGTGAGTCAATTTATGGAGCATCTGACCACCTCTCATTGGGATGCTGTCATCCGCATCGCCAAGTACATCAAGCGCGATACTGCCCGTGGTCTTCGCTACTCCCTGCATCCTCATCAGCATATTGAGGCCTTTTGCAATGCCGATTATGCTGGTTGCCTCTCTACTCGGCGATCTACCTCTGGGTTTGCCATATTCTTGGCAGACAACCTCATCTCTTGGCGCAGCAAGAAACTGACGGTCGTCTCCCGCTCCAGTGCCGAGTCTGAGTACCGTGTCATGACCACCGTCACTACAGAGATCCTTTGGCTTCGGCAACTCCTTCAGGAGCTTGGCTTTCCTCAGCAGAAATCTGCTCACATATGGTGTGATAATCAGGCAACCATCAAAATTGATTCGAATCCCATCTTTCATGAACGAACGAAGCATATTGAGGTGGACTGCCACTTTCTTCGACACCACCTGGAGCACAATCATGTCAGCTTTAGCCACATTCCGACGGCGGACCAGCTTGCTGACATCTTCACCAAAGGCCTCCCCGGTGCTCGCCTTGCCTCGCTCAGTTCCAAGCTGGGGATCCACAGCATCTGACGCCCAGCTTGAGGGGGAGTGTGTCTAGGTCTTGTACGATGTCATCTTTATTTTTTGTGGGACTCGGTGTCCGTGTCCAGCTTGAGGGGGAGTGTTAAACCCTATTTTTATTCTTATGGGTATTTTCGAGTCCCACATCGGAATACTCCTTTGTATATTCCGCCTTCTCATTCTATAAAAGAAGGCCTCCACCTCTCTTTGAAGGGAAGGGGGTTTCTCAACCTATAATACCAAACTGGTTATTCAGCCTTCTTTTCCTTTTTTTGTTTCCAAAACTTGGTTCTGTTTTACCAAATTGGGCGATAAGTGAATCTAACAATACTTGTTTCCAATAGTAAATAAATACCATTTCTGATGAACATGTTTTCTTCTTTTCCATTTTTGTTTCCAAAACTTGAGTTTCTTTAAGTGAAAGCTTTCTTAACAAAAACGCGTTTACAAAAAAAATACCATTTTGGATGAACATGTTGTCCCTTTTTTTTTGGATAAACCTGAAATGTTGAAAAATAGTTGAAGCAAAATTGTTGTATCTAGTAGAACTTGAACCGTCAATTTTGTGGATTATTCTTGCATAGAATTTCTTTTCTTCTACGATTTTCCTCAATTCTTTTATGTGGTCACATAGGGATGGACGCTCAAGTTGCTTATGGGTTCCATCATCTACGTAATGAAAGACCCTATCTTACTCAAGGTCCACTTTCTAACAAGGTCAGATTCTTGTTCTTGTCATGTGCATAAGTTCTGTCACAGCTGGTGTTGTTATTATGATATAAAAGCTTTTAGTTCTGATGTTCCATCGGGCTTCCTTTATCTCGTTTGTTGCATTGGATGCTTATCGGTGTTTTCTCTTTGTTCTTCTGTCTGTTGTTCTATTAAGTTTTGTGTTTCTCTTTTCTGCAAATTTTCCTAGAATTTGCTCATTCATCAGTATTTCAAATTGTTAAAATTGTTATGTATACTTTAATGGTTGATAGAGAGTTGCAGCCTTGTAGCATACCCTGATAATTATTTTGAGGGGAGGAAGATACGTCCCCACAGATGCTTTGGATAAGAACTTATGGTCCTGATAACATTTATATTATTATTGAAAAGCTCTGAGTTCTGATGTTCCACGGGGCTTCCTATGGGCTGCTTTTATTTTGTTGATTGATTTTGATGCTTATCAGTATTTTCCTTCTGCCTGTTCCATTATCTTTTTGCTCGCTAAAATACTACAATGTGAAGGGTATTGCACTACGGCGTGGAGAGAGCCTGGGTGCGGTGTGGTTTTCATCACTGTGGCGTAGTATCACCTGTTTGTCATATACTACGCCATGGCCACTTGCTCTGTGGCGCAACCAACACTTTTTGGTCTCCTGCGGCGTGGTCACCAACACTGTGGTGTGGAGACTTGCATTTGATCAGATCCACTTTTCGCGCATATAACTCCTTCAATAACACCCCCACACGATTTCAGGCACGATCTCCTTGAACAACATCTCACACTGAACTAGCCGTGGCATGGACACAACTAATGCGGTGTAGCCTCCTATAGGATAGGTGATCCCAAAATCATTGCTTGTGCCAAAATCAGACACTCAATGTTGCAAGGCACGATTGCGGCGTGGACTCCTTCTTGTCCATGGGGGGTGCGGCGTGGGCACCCCGAAAACTCCAGATCCAGTGAAAACCTTTAAAATCCGCTTTGCATCGTGGTGACCTTGGTTGCGGCGTAGCCTGAAAGCCTCGAGTCCCACATCGGACAATACTTCGGAAATCTCGCAGAATATAAACATCTTCGTTCCCTTGACTCGCTAGATGCGAGTAATGGGGTCCGCTCCCGGCTTCCTCCACGACGCCGTCCTGTGCTGTGGACCACTTCCTCTGTGGTGCCGCCCCTGCGGCGCGAACCACTGCATAGAGTGGTCCTTGTCGCACGACCCTAAAAGACACGACCCACACCGTTATGGTCACAAGACGTTAAATTGTACGACAACGTCTTCAACACATGACGTTAAAATGTAGTCTTACCCTATGCACCAAGCATAGGATGCCTTGGGCGACTGGCCTAGGAAGCCTCGTGCGGCGAGCATGGGATGCCTCTTCTTATGAGATGACTTCCCGAATTCCTGGATAACTCTTCTTATGAGATGATTTCCCGAACGCTTGGGCAACTTTTAATGCATAAGCCCCACGTCCCTTGTCACTCCTTTCATGGAACCTGCATCCTTACAACATGACGTTAAACTACATGGAATGCTGAGAACTGTGTGTGGCTTGATTCTCGCTTTGATGAGATATGTAGTGACGTCCAAATCCTACATCCTGATCCAACCACAATATGATAAATGCAACCCCATTCCCTGTATATGAGTTAGATCAGTGCAGAGAATCTTTACCTAGAACTACGTACGACTTGATTGTTGTTGCCACCGGATATGTAGCGACGCCTAGACCTTTTGTCTCAGGCCCAACCACAAATTTTGAACCTGGGTATGATTGTCTTCGCTAGTGTTTGAATCTATGTCATTCATTCACATCATATTCTTCCTTACCAGCTGACGAAGCCACTCCATACCCGGTGTTAATCAGTTGCTTCACCAGCTTTCTTTGAATTCCCTCATGCGAAAAGGGAAACCCTCACCTTTCCTTATTTCTCACACCGAGCATAGCTCACGTGAGCTTATAAATCTTGGTAAGGGCCTTTTCGCATGGTCAGGTCACTTCGCTGTCCAAACACCACGACCTTAAATTGCATGTACTTCGTTCCAAAGGCGCTTTTGCAATGCAAGACTTTTCACACCTCCTCTTCACGTCGGGTAACCTACGTCCTTGCTGCATGATGTTAAACTGCATGGTTGACGTCCCTTTCATATGATGTTAAATTGTCCATTGTTGCAGCCCTCGCTTGAGAGAACCACTATTACTGGGGTTGGTCCCTTTCCACACGTATATCTCAGTACTACGTGTGACTTGATTCTCATCCTAATGAGGTATGTAGTGACGCCCGAATCTTAAATCCAGAGTCTAGTCGCAAATGTTCCCTTCATTACATATGAGTCAGACCTGTGTAGGGAACACTCTACCCGTTCCTGGTCAATTGCGGCCCAAATGCGACACCTTCGTTTTGACTATGCATAATACGCCGAGAACACGTCTTTGCAGAATACGTCTCAAATGTGTCCTGTCAATCAAAGGCATTTCCATACTTGGGAAAAGATCCTCTTATCTCCGTATGCTTTGACGACGTTGTAATGGAAACTGCTTTTCGAACATGGTCCGCAAGTCACCCCTTACATGCTTGTCCCATCCCACTCCTTAGGATATGGGAACCCCAAGACCACGACTTACAACCTTTCCTCTTCACGCCCAGAGAATATTAGAGCATTCTTGGTCGAATCACCAAATGGATTGTTCTGGATGCAATACCTTAAAAGACGCAATAGTTGTCCTTGTCGCATGACGTTAAACTGCAGGGCAACGTTCTCGCTGTAAGACGTTAAACTACATGATTCACATCCTTATCGTATGACATAGAACTACGCATTGATGTGGCCCTCGCCTGAGAGGACCATCGTTCAAAGTGTCAGTCTTCTATCACCTATCACGCCTTTATTTATGTCAGAACTACGTGTGCCTTGATTCTCAATTCAATGGAATACGTAGTGACGCTTGAATCTCTCATTCTAGGCCCAACTACCATAGCAAAAATGTCTACCCCCTCTCCCACACATGGTACTAATCCGTGCTCGGAATTCCAGCGTGAGTCCCTTCATTGACAAACTCATGATTGGAGTAAAATGCCCTTCCCTCATCAATGGCCAATGCCAATCTAAATGTTTCCTTAATCCCTGGGCGCATTCCTTTCACAAACCACACTTCATGGTTTCGGGAAACTCGAACCGCCACGAACCTCCTGTGGCCATCGGTAATAAGTGTCCAACTTCGAGGGACACCTTTTTGACTATGCATAATACACCTCAAACACGACTTTGCCTAATACGCCTCCAAATATAGCCTGTCAATTAAAGGCATTTTCATCTTTGGGAGAAAATCCTCTTATCTTTGTACGCCCCGATAACGTCGTAATGAGTGTTGCTTTTCGAAGATGGTCCGCGATCATTCCTTGCGTACTTTTCCTATGTCATCTCTTTGGGTCTGAAATTTCCTAGACCGCGACTTAAAAAAATTTCCCTCACATCTGGTAAGTGTTGGAGCATTCTTGGCCTACAAGTCCCACTTGGGTCGTTATCCCTTATGGTCAAAGCCGTCCGACCTAAAACATCAGTTGCATTGGTCCAGCATGTAAGACCTTAAACTGCCAATCAAAGCTACAACGCTCGCTAGGATGAAAATATGCAAAGGGCACCATGGACAAGAGTCGAGTTTCTGCTCGCTAGACATTCACTTCGCATAATTCAAAGCGACAACACTCGCTAGGATGAAAATATGCAAAGGGCACCATGGGCAAGAATTGAGTTTCTGCTCGCTAGACATTCACTTCGCATAATTCAGTCAAGTGAGCAATTGAAATAAAAAAGACATGAAACTTGTTAAGTCAAAAACCCATAATGGGTGGCCTAAACAAAGTCAAGTCTTGCTCGCTAAGGTTTTTTATGTTTGACTTAGGCAAAAATTAGGGCAATGACGCAAAATACACAAAGTTTGTAGGGTCTGTCATGTGAACTCTAGCAATAGTCAAACTACGCTCGCTAGGTCCATGACCTAAACTAGCTTTAGAGAATCCTCCCACTAGTAAAAAAACTCCAGATCCCACTAGATGATTTAGAAATGCGTCAAAGAGCCCTACATTTTCTCATAATTAGATTCTTTTTATTTCGAATGAATCCAATTCTGTGGGGGGGGTAGGCATCAAAAAATTCATGCCACACACATAATGCCGCATAATTCATAATGTGATCCTCACTTAGACAATACATGTCGAGTTTGAGTAGAAGTGTGTCCCTATGCCGGAAGATGCAACATAATGGATTTCCATGTTCCTCAAGACGACCCACACACCGAGGGATGGTGATTCCTTACAATTATTGCCCAATCGGGTGGTACGGTCTCACCTTCCTCTGGGAGTAAGCCGTGGATTTCATAAATTAATGATAAAAAGCAGTTGACGCCTTAAAAACATTTTTAAGGGTCTTTTGGGCACTTTTTTGCACCAACCCTCGCAAGGTGTATACAACATAGCACCGGGGCGTAGTTCGCTTCACAGATTTTGATTTGACTGCTCGCGGAGCACAAACAGACATACATATCAAAAGTTATGGATGTCGGAAGTTGGACAATTTTTATAAAGGAATTTGAGATCTCATGCACCTTCAGCGCGGACCAGCCTGCGCGATGACCTGCGCGAGCCACCTCCTTCGCCCAGGGTCACGAGATTGCCTATAAATAGGATCTTTGGGCTCCTCATTTGTACGATAGGAAGACCAGAAAAATCCTCGAAGCTTTGCTCGCCCTAGTCCAAGTCCAAGTCCCCAAAACCTTTCAGGTGGCTCTCGAAACCTCAAAATAAGAGGGAATTAACGAAAGTTTAGGGCATACGGTTCCTCCAAGGTTTGAAACATCAAGGACCTACGTGTGGAGCCACTTCCCCCCTAGTCTAAAAGTATTAGGGCGAAGTTCCCCTCCTCGACTAAGGGCCTGCGCGAGACCCTTCCAAGGGCACTTGAGGTGACCCTTAGAGATCAAAGGATGGACTCGCCTAAGTGTGGTTGCCCATGCGGTTCTTCACCCAAGAAGTCAGCTCTGGCTTGCCCAGGTATCACGCAGGCGATATCCTGCCAGCCTGCCCAGTCAATAGGCGAATTCTGCTCGCCCGGGCATTATCTGGGTGAGGTCATGTCCAGCTTGCCTAGGCAATTCCTGGGTGAGGTCACATCAAGCTCGCCCAAGTATCACCCCGGCGAGTTTCTTCCAAGCAGCTCAACCAATACCTGGGCGAAGTACCCTCAAAGCCCTCTCTCATATCAACAATGACAGGGCACCCCTTTCCTTGGGACCCCCATCCGGGGGGACCAAATCAAAACCTCCACCAAGACCCCCGAACATGTATGGTCAATGCATGACACACCGGCGTGTCCTCTCGATCATGCACTTTCGTGGTAAAAAGGGTCACCTTGCATTTACCCTACCTAGTAGCTAGGCTCCTCATCCTATCAATCATGCATTCTCGTGGTAACTAGGATTCCAGCCTTAGGGACTGTGGAAGCGGATCTGGCAGTGACGTTCATCCCCGCACGTTGCCTGAAATGTGAAGAGAATTGGGCCGTATCCGTATGGATACGTTAGCCCCGATGATAGCCCTGTATGCGTCGTTATTTCCCGCAGGGTTACCAGATTTAGAAATTTATAAACTCGAAACAAATAAACCACTAAACTACAAGGTAGTATAGGAATTGCAAGTCCGAGGTCGAACCCACAGAGATAGGGTTAGAGAAAATCTTAATTAAATAAAATAAACCTAAATTAATTACGATCTGAAGAAATGAAATCTAAGCTATCAAGCATTGGATTAGTGGAGAAAGTGGGAAAAGAAAATAGAAAAGTGGTGCCGGGCAGCAATGAATCCAGGTTTATTGGTCGACAAGGTATGAAATAATTGATCAACAATCATGTAGTTGTCGGAATCAGGTCTTAGCGAGGCCAATGGTCATGGTAAATGCCCTTCATCCTAAGTTCCCCTTTTCTCATGATCAGGTATTCCAGATTGCAAAGAATGGGTAACCCAAATCCTAATTTAAACATAGGGCAATGACAAACCCAATGGTCATGGAGGAAGTCTAAACCCCTAGATTGCACGTTAAACAATGATATTCGATCAACTCAGGCAATGGTCATGCCCAAAGAAAGAGAAATTAAACCCTTTTCCTAACCCCGCTCACAATGGTCATGCAAGAAAATCAAGAAAGAGATCGCGATGAAGAACGAACATGAAATCCCAACATAAATTGCAATAAAATATAAAATACCTCGTACAATCAATCCACGTTCATTACGCATGCCACGACCCAAAGAGATCACCCACTCATGCTAATCACGAGCGGGTGCAGAAAAGAAATAAAGAAAATCCTACAAAGAAGCTGCAACAGCAGGGATTCAGTGCGCCTTGGTCCGGTCGCGTCGTCGCTCCTTCCGATCCTCTCTCCCAGATTGGTCGAGGTATGGATTTATAGGGCTTGTGGGTCAAACACTTGACGCCAACATTCAATCTTGTATCTGCACGTATCTTTATTTTTTCTTCTGTTTCTCGAAACTTTCACAACGTGCAATCCATGTCAGCATCGGGTTTTTCGTATCTGTCCTGTCCTGCCATGACCTCACCCTCGTTTAACAGCGAACGAGGAGCAAATGTCTCCCTTGGGCATCCCTCCTGGAGTAAGCCCATAGTCTTTCTTGTGGGGCATTCCCCACGCCTTCCATACCCTCACCCTAAAAGTACCGGGGTGCGCAGCGGAAGCCGGTGGGTTGGAGATTTTAAAATTTTTTATCGTTGGAGTGACGTAACTTGTCATCTCCAACGATCCGAGCCCTGGTACGGTCTGAGGATTTCACGTAATTAATCAAAGTACATAAATTAAAACTGAAAAATGTACCTGTTCGGATCTGAAGCTGCGCTCGACTGCAACTCGTCACCGACGATCGTTGCTTGAAAGATCCATAGCAGGATCCCTCTAGAAAGTCCACACGCGTTTCAAAAATCCGTTGGAGCGTCGTACGTCGAATTCTGGGTGCTAGTGTGGAGCCCCACGTTGGTTTTGACGCCCCGACAATCAGTGCATCGATATGCGTTCGATGCATAAGAGAGATCATGATTCGGGCGCCTGGATCGAGTGCCTCTCTCTCTAGAAAGTGGGAGTGGAGAGAGATGCTCTAGATTTCTTGTTGTGAATAGTACATGACAAGAGCCTTTCACCTCCTATATATAGTGGATGTATATAAAATACCCGGTTGGATTCCCTGACCCCCCCGTTTATTAAATGTCCACTAAATAAATAATTATGACGAACTAAATTGCGTCAATATTATTGATTATTTTATTACATACTTGTATTATAGATGAAATATATTACGTGATAAACCCGAGCCATTTAACTCGACTTGTCATTCTCGCTTAATATTAAACGAACCTGGAATGTTAAAATAATATACGTTCGATTAATATTTTCTTGTATTTACTTGACTTGTAAATATTTTAAATAAATTTAATTCAATTATTCATAACTTGAATAATATGAATTTATTTATTTATCGGTGATCGATAACTTGGACAACACTCGAACCCCGTGGTGGGGCTCACCATGTCCAAAATACCTATCCAACTAAATATGGCGGATTCTTGAATACGCTATTGTGTGTAACCCTCTAGGCCCTTATCTCAATAGCGGTGAATAAAATCCGCAGACCAAGAGCGGAGTCTAGTAACCCCATCAAGGCCCCTATAGTGATAAAGATTGTCATAACAACGACAACCAGCCTACGAACACTTATCGTGTAATATAATTTCTCTGTTCTTAAATATCTCATAAAGCAGGCCGCATACTTGTATCATCGCCTTTTACTTTATTATTTGTTGACATAACCAGATGGATTTACCTTTCGACTGCTTTGGCCAAAGACTTATGAAGGTAGTACCATCCTGATCAATCAGGTCTGAGATATATTAATTTCTTAACTCGGAAGCGACAAATCCTTTCTTTACCATTCATCCAATGTCATACCCGCAATGACGCACCCAACACAAACTACCTCGCCACGATTTCATTATCATGGTTTTCGACCTGCATCAAAGTACGCTATCAAATGACACACACTGGTAATGATATCAAGTCAGGAGACCAATACATATGTCTGTAGATAGGAACAACCAATGACACCTGAAACATGTGATGTTCCTATTGACGGGTTTGTCCTCATGATCTCACTACTAGAGACCATCAAATGCAAATTTCATAAGAAGAAGTCTCAATGCTTATGAGCCCCCAACATCTGATTGCCAAACATATACTGTGTCCAGTCAGTAAGATGTATCTAGGTCATATGACCTTTGTTTAAGATTAGCGTCATAGTATCTTGAGGTTTTCATTATAGTTTGGGATCTGCTATAACCTTTTGATACGGTAATTAATTTATGGACATTACCATTAAATAGTGGACGCAAAAATATCTACACTATAATGGTAAGAATACATCATGTATATCTAACTGTATACACGATATGGTAATCAAAAGTACTGTTCAAGTTAGGTATTGGGCACCCACTATTACAACACACCCTCGTCCACTAGCAGACAAAAGAGATTGTGCAAAATGTCAATTCTTTCACTTCCTCCCGTTTCTCACACCGAGCACGACTCATATGGTCCTAGGGGTTAGTGGTGATCATGTTACTAGCATAATAAAAAATCCACCACATGGGCCTCCTCTGTAGGTGTAAGCCGCAACCATTTCGAACTACACGAGCTTTGATTTTTGTCCAAACAGGATACTTAGGAAGCCTCTCTGAGGTTCAAACTCGACATCCCAAACTCACCCTAATCTTCTCTGGGCCATATTCCCAGCAGGGTTATATCCGACCTGGAGGACCATATTCCTTCTGGCTCCCCCCACCATCATCCTTATTGGGTCATATTCCTAGTAATGTCAAACCCCCACCTGGGAGGCTATATTTCTTCCTGGCCCATCCCCATTGGCCTGAATCCTCGGTGCATGTCATCGCATAACAGGGTCATATTCCCTACTAATCAACCAGAAAGGGCCGTTTCGGTGTAAGTCCGACACCAATTTTGCTAGGCATCTTCCGCCTAGACATCCTCGTTGTATGATGTTAAACTACATGGTCTGATCCTTGCCACATGACACTAAAAGGTATGATGTGTCTCATTAAGTCGAACTACATGTGTTTTGATTTTTCTCACGAGGATACGCAAGTAACCCCTATCATGGGCCTCATTCCAACTCAGAAACAACTTCCATCTCCCTGGATGATAATTAATTACAGAGTACCTAACTCTGTGGCTTAAAACCAGCATCACAAAGCAATAAACGTAACCAAAACGGAGAACCTCTGATACGTACAAATGGTATCCATCGATGGAGAACCTCGAATACATACAGATGGTTTCCTATCAAGACATGTCCATAACTGGTTGATAATACGTAGGGGTGACCGGTTCCCTATTTGAAATTTAAAAGGGATTCACAAATATGTCTTAAATCTGTAAAATAGTCTCGGAGTAGACAATAATTCCCCAAAAAAAGGGTGTGATGAGCCCGATCTCCTATCCTCTCGACCAATACGAGTTCTCAAACGTTGTTGGTTAAGTTCCCCAACGACCATCTATCTTTGGGAGTAGGCCCATGAGCCATCATGGATGTTAGAGCCGTTGGGTGTTTCCAGTTCCACGAACAAACCCCGATGGAAACCGGCCCATCATGAACGGGTGCGAAACAACTTCAATCAAATTATGAAGGGTTTATGTTTTTGTATGAAAAAGAGTATCATATACAGTGTCGGGCAATCCTCTTCTTTTCAGTAAGAACACTTAAACATGCACATTGCCAACAAGGTAACTGTCATTTGTGCCCGAGGGGATTCTCGGATATATAGCTTTCAGAAACTCCAATTGTCCGTTGCAGGATAATACTGAAATAAATCCTCGTATTGAGTAGCCAATCCTGACAGTTTGACTTTTTTTTTCAATGCTTCAAAGTAGCCATTTTAAGAATAACCATTCTTAAATCATCGCACATACCAAATCTGTGACTTGCATTAAATTCAATAAACTAGCCATTGAAATTTAATTTAAATTTCAATTCTAGACAAGCACAGAAGCATAGTCCTTCTGGTGGCAGCGAAACTAGTTTGGCGATAACGGTTTTAGACTGGCGGTAGCGGATTTATATGGCAGTAGCAGAAGCGAATTAACGATAACAACTAGTAAGATAACATTTTATGAAAATGCCAAAATTGTGAAGTTTCTACCATTTTACACAAACAGTTTGTAATAAATTAAACATGATTTTTGAGCATTAAAACAAGGAATTGATGGACTAATCCAACAAGGTGGTTGAGTATGTTGTTGATCATGTCGTCGGTTGGAGCTCAACTAAAATGAGATTTGTCCTCTCGTATGACAAGTATGACATCTGGGTCCTTGATTGAGATAGATTGAGGGAGCGTGCAACCACTCCTAGATAATACATATGATGTGCTTATCTATTCGAGCGAGGAACATGTGATGTGTTCATCCATAAAGGTGAATGACATGTGATGCATTCATTGACTTCAAACTCGTCTGTTTTTGGAAAGTTGTCCCATGAGCCATCATGGATGTGAGAGCCGTTGGGTGTTTTTAGTTCCATGATCAAATCCCGTTGGAAACTGACCCATCACGAACGGGTGCGAAACAACTTCAATCAAATTATGAAAGGTTTATATTTTTGTATGAAAAATAGAGTATCGTATACAATGTTGGACAATCCTCTTCTTTTCAGTAAAAAAACTTAAACAAGCACGTTCTCTTAACACATCAATCACCAATAAGCCAACAAGCTAACCCTCATTTATGCACGAGGGGATTCTCGGATATATAGCTTTCAAAAACTCCAACTATCCGTTGCAGGATAATACTAAAATAAATCCCCGCACTGAGCAGCCAATCCTGACAATCTGACTTTTTTCTTCAATGCTTCAAAGTAGCCGTTTTAAGAATAACATTTCTTAAATCACCACACTTACCAAATCTCTGACTTGCATCAAATTCAATAAACTAGCTGTTGAAATTTAATTTAAATCCCAATTCCAGACAAGCATGGAAGTAGAGTTCTTTTGGTGGCAGCTGAACTAGTTTGGCGGTAACAGATTTAGACTGGCGGTAGCGGATTTATATGGTAGCAGAAGCGAATTAACGGTAGCAGCTTGTAAGAGATTTTTTTTTTGAAAATGCCAAAATTGTGAAGTTTCTACCATATAACACATAAACAGTTAGTAATAAAGTAAACGTGGTTTTTGATCATTAAAACAAGGAATTGTTGGCCTAAGCCAACAAGGTGGTTAAGTATGTTGTTGATCATGTTGTTGGTTGGAGCTCAACTAAGATGAGATTTATCCTCTCGTATGACAAATAAATATGACATCTGGGTCCTTGATTGAGATAGATTGAGGGAGAGTGCGACCACATCTAGATAATACATATGATGTGCTTATCCATTCGAGTGAGGGACATGTGATGTGTTCATCCATAAAGGTGAATGACATGCATGCATTCATTGACTTGGTCCGTCTATATTTGGAGAATCAAGAACGTATTAGCTGGCTATATAAAATTGAGATACTCCGTGTCCCATGGTCACTTGTCTTGGACAAAAGATCATATGAGAATGCACGCTTGTATATGTTGTAGCTGATGGACTTAAGTATAAAGATTCAAGTGTTTGTCAACACTAAAAAGGTCCATGGGGTCACATTTTGTGGTTGACTAAATGAGGATTGAGTGTGACTCAGAGAGTTCCTCTAAAAGTGTTTTAGAGTTTTTCCAAAAGAGTTTTGGATGAGGATTTCACAAGTTGCATATGCTGTGATACGAGGTGAATTTAATGATAGTTTTCCAAAAATATTTTGGAAGATATTCAAAATTGTTTTGGAGACAATTGGGTATATTGGAAGGCATGCAATGGAGATTTCATGTCATTGCCTTATCCAATCGTATTGTATGATTGGGTGATATAGTATGGAGTATTTTAAGTATAATCGTATGGTATGATATACACTAGCATCCTATGATCTTGACCCTAATGATAGTATTTATCATTCGGGAGTCTTCCATTTTTGGCTATCATTAAATGGGGAGACGTTTCATATGATGAAACATATGGGAGTTTGATGTATTCATGCAACGGTTGCATGAACTGGCCGAATGACATTTACTCATGCGTTATAATGCACGAGTAAATGCATGTTCACTCAAGGAGCATCATCAATGACTTTTATAAAGGGTCATTCACCATGAGATGGTGAGGTATGCAAGCTTGCCCAAGCCTTGGTCGAAGCTCCCCTTTCCATA
This sequence comes from Viscum album, assembly GCA_963277665.1. Classification (NCBI taxonomy): domain Eukaryota; kingdom Viridiplantae; phylum Streptophyta; class Magnoliopsida; order Santalales; family Viscaceae; genus Viscum; species Viscum album. Next base: position 180,852,498 of record OY728130.1, read on the forward strand.
GCTCTCTTCTCTTACCTCCTTTACATCACGTGACACTAGCATGCCGTGGTGAGTGGAAGAATCCCACTCATATGACGAGTGATTCGGCACAATCTTTGGATACCTCTGGAGGAGGGATATGTCATTGGACTGCCTCTCATGCAATCTTCATCAAACGCATGGGATGAAGACAAATGCAGCGGCCTTCTTCAGTGAAAGGTACATAGATTTCTTCATTTACATGTTGCATGATTTTGTTTATCTAGCATGGTCTATCTTGGATTTGGGTTTCTATTTTTCTTCCGCTGTATTTAACGAGTGTTCTTATATCTTTTGAAACCCAACACTAAGTTCTTGTACCGATCTTTTTTTGCTTACCCTAAGTTCATAGGCTCTGTTTGACAACTTTTATTGAAAACTGCTTATCGTACTTATCATGATTGCTTCTGTTTAAGCGTTTACAGATTGCTTATTAAAAATGTTTTTCTGCCACTTTAGTGTTTTACTTCAGAAATTTAAGTGAAGTTTTTTTTTTCAGAACACAAAAAATCTTAAACTGCTTAAGTGATGATTGCTATAAGCAGTTTTCAAGAAGTGTTGTTGAAAAAAATCTTTAGCATATTGTTCTTATCGTGTTTGTTGTAGAAGTGTAGATTTGAGTTTTGGAGTGGAGACGTGATAAGTGGTATCTGATAAATGACATAAACCCGAATATTTTTAGCTTGCTTCACCCTCTCCACCTTTCTAAATGTTTTTAAATGTTATTGATTTTAATTTGTAAGAATGAGTGTACAAATTTAACTGGGTTTTATCAATGTGTACTATATCAAAGTAATTTTTAAAATTTTGAAAGTTGCAGCTGTGATGCGTGATATTAATAAACTCAAATACTAGTAACGAACTTCAACAATTATTTTGTTGGTTTGGACATCCAAATCTTTCATTCTATCTCTAGTCAATGATGCCTTGGAAAACCCTAATGGTGAGAGGTTTATGGTATAAATGGAATGGTCATTAATGGAATGGATGGAATGAATTTAAAATTTTCATTGTATGGAAGTTTCATAATGGAATGAAATGGTCAAATCCTTTCATCATTTTAGTTTTTTATAAATAAATGCAATAAATTAAATTTTTTATTTATAATTTTCAAAATTTCCATTATATTTATTTACTTTATTTTTTATTATTTTTAAAATATTATGATGACGTATTATCTATCTATGCCATTACCGACTCTCTGATTTGGAGTGTCATAAAAAAGGGGTTAGAAGGTCAAGGAATGACTTGGAAGACCTTTAATGACCATTTCATGTCCTAAAAAAGTCTCCCAAACGATGGAATTCTTTCTCAAGCACACCCTAAGGCTTCGTTTGGTAGAAGGGAATGGGGGGTTGGGAAAGGAAAAGGGTGAGTGAAATCCTTTAATGACATGTTTGGTAGGAGTGGCAGTGGATACACCCTCGTTTATGGGAGCCAGAACAGCTCCCGATTTCTGATAGAAACACCTTGACGGTTGGGAACTGTAATTTCAAGGACAATATTGTCCCTTATCGTCTGTTTTCTGTGACAAAAGTATCCTAAAAAATTTCTCACTTTCTTACCTGGTGTTGCAAGCTCCCCCACCTATCACACCCACAGGTAGGAAGGGCAGGCCATAGCCTTCCCAAGGGGTAGCCCACCCACCAAACTCTTTATTTATTTATATATTTTAGGTCTTGCAGAGCCTATACTAAGAGGCCCAACGGCCCAACCTCATCTGGCCCAAAGGCCCGCAATAACCAGCCCGGAGGCCCACCTGTGCTTGCCCGTGGCTGTTCATCCACAAAGACCTCCACCCCTTTTTTTTGCAGTCGTCATTGTCTGCCGTTCGCCTTGTCGCCCACCAGCTCCACCGACACCGGAGGTCGCAGCCACACCGTCGTCCAACATCAGCCCCCCTCGTAGTCGACTCCAAACCGATCTGGCCAACAGTCCCCTAACCTTCGAGCGGCGCTGACAACTGAGCCACCGAACGCTGCCCCTGCTCTGGCCGTGCACGCCCATGCCGTTGCTGTCGTCGCTGGCGGATGGATCATCATCGGGTCAGGCATTGTCGGCTGACCACCATCGGCCCAAGGCCGCCATGTCTGCACAGCCCCCGCTGTTGAGCGGGGCCACCGGAACCACCTCCTGCGATAAGTCACGGGCAGCTGGCGTGAAACAAGCCGCCCCAATTTAATTGGGGGGCCATAAATTTGCGGCATGAGAAATCTTTTCTTTGCTTTTGGTCTAAGGAAATCTGTGCATGAGAAATCTGTAATTCAGTAGCAATGACAGAAAAAGATTCTCTTGCTGTGCTTCTCTTCGACATGGGCATGGCTGTTGACATAACAAAAAAAAGAAGAAAACCAGGCTGAATAATTTTACTATTTTATTACTATATGCTAACAATTTCAGTTCAGAACAATAGAAAAAAAATCACCTGCTTGAACAAACTCCTACCTCAGATCAGAAAAGAAAAGCACAGTTTGTGGGTTCCGCGGCGGCAACGGAAAAAATAAAATAAAAACTCTCTCAGATCATTTGTTTTGCAGCCATCAGTGAGGAGAGAGCAGAATGATGCCAGTGCATCACCGACGAATGATCATGCTTGGCGATCCTCTAAGTCAAACGATATAATGCTGGGATTAGAACTCCGAAGGAAGCAGACTCCCCTCCCCTGATTTTTGATCAAAACAGCCCACTGACCTACTCCGTCATTTCCTTATTTTTTTTAATTATTCATCCATTTTTTTAAATCATTATCATTACTTTTCCACATCTGATACTAATCATACCAAAAATAAACATGGAAATGACTTTGCCTTTCCCACTACCTTTCCCATTCCTTCGGTTTCCATTAGACAACTACCCTCCTACCAAGCAAAGCCTAAGAAGCATTTCTTTCAGTCTTCCAATCCTTGTCGAAGAGGATTGGCACCTTGTTCCTTGATTAAATTCCATGAGAAATAGAATAAAATGTCAGCAATGCTAAATGATTTAGAAGCCCGAATAGGATTATAGAGGTGTCATTGGCATGCCTATAGCGGAATTAAATATCTCAAGAACCTATAGAGATGTTGATATTCTGCTATATATTGTAGCTACGGTCTCCTCCTGAATGTTAATATGAAGTTCTTTTTCCCCCAAAAAATTGCCCCCTTGAAATTGGAGTAAGACAGGTTTGTGACTCAAGGCAAATGCATATGTGATCACAAGATTTGACTAGTTTAGAGGGCAATGAAGTTGTTGGTTAATGCTCAACACTTGATTCATCGTGTTTGTAAGTTGCTGATTTTTTTTTTTATCGATCAGTATGAATTTTATGTATTGTATTTTTAATGAACAATGTGAGTATAACTTCCATCCAATTCATTTTGTTTCGAGTATTCTGTCCACATGATCTTTGAGATTTTTTAGTTTTCGTTGCTTTCTTACAGTTGATCTACTCTGGATACACTTGCACCCAAGGGTGGTTTTTGACACCATGCATGAGTGATCCAGGTTTGAGGTTAGTTCGGTCCCCTATCACCAAATTTTCATGTTATTAACTTGTGTCATGTCCTTTAGGTGTTCACATATATCTTGGGAGAGCCACATATTTATTTGTTTTTTTGATTCGTGCATCAATATTTTTTATTTTTGTGGCATATTTATAATAAAAGAACAAAAAAAAATAATGCCTAAAATTCTGGTGGACTCACATTTGTGTCGTGGATTTGATTTAATTTCGCAACATCTTTGCACATTGTATGGAGCTATTACATCTTTATTGGGTTAAATAAATTCAGCTTTGTCACGATTTACTAAAATTTATGGATGCTCATATTTATTTAAACCCTCATGCATGCAGGGGATTAAGGAACATTCTGAGAATTCATGTTAAAAAGGTTAATTGCTCAGAATGGGAGCAGATTCGTGTTCCTTCAAGGTATTGGTATCAAATGTTACTCTGATTTGAAATCAAATAATTTTTATCCATACTTTTAAATGAAGTTCCTCCTTGCTATGTTACATGGGGGCTATCTTTCATCCATTTTTCATAGAACAGGTCAATGTGTTAAAAGCTTCTCTACCATGATGTGTTATGCGATTTCCATTTTACATGGGGGCTATCTTTCATCTATTTTTCATAGAACAGGTCAATGTGTTAAAAGCTTCTCTACCATGATGTGTTATGCGATTTCCATTTTATTTGTTTGTTATGATGTATGTGTCTATCACTGATAATAATCTATAAATCAAGATTTTGATGCTGACAACATGGTGAAGATGATATTCTAGGTTTTATCTAGATTTTCTTGATGACATTTTGGCTAATTCTTCAGAAATATTTAAAAACATCATTTACCAAATTGGGAAAGATTTACTTTTCATAAATTTCATTATCCGTGAATTTTTTTCTCCAGATTTGTTAACGTGGCCATATAGAAGTTTGAAATAGGCTAGATAATCTATATTTGTGCAATTTTGAAATCATTGATCATTAATGACTCATTTGTAAGTTAAAATTGTTTTCAAAGTGAAAAAAGGTAAAAAAAGTATGGGAAGGAAATGTGGTCTGAACCCATGTTTGGTATGCTTAAAATGATTATATTTTTATAAGTAAAAATTAAAATTAACTATAAAATGATGAATATAATGTAATTTTAAATGTAATTAAAAGTAGAATAATTAAAATTATAATAATTAAATATTATAATAAATTTGTTTGAAAATATATTAATTAAAAATATATTAAAATTATAAATATAATATAATTGGTTTCATTATTACAAATTTAATTAAATTATAATGAGGATAATGAGAGAACGGTAGTTTGGTCATTTACTGATACTTGACAGTGAAACTCGATTTTTTTTTTTTTTGATATAAGTGGTTCTATAAGGTAGCTACTTTCATGCAATCATTCAATCAATTTTCAAACTTTTATTTCCACTCTCACTTGTCTAGTGCTAGTTCCAGCATACCAGATGGGGCATGATTATTTCAAGATGGTTAGGACAATGGTGTTTCATTGTTTTGTTCAGTTAAATCTGTGATTCTTTACTGGATGCAGGGGGGTGGTGCTTGAACTCCTCCTGGGTATCCCCTAAAAGTTCTCTCGTGCCCCATTCAATAGCAGGGAAGTGAAAATGAAAATCGAAGTCCGAAAATTGATTGTTTTGAGAGCATCAAAGTGACTTTCACATACTTCCATCAAAATGGGTGGAATTGACCTCTGTCCAATTGAAAAAGGAATTATTGGCACTTTCATGAAGTGTCAAAAATAAATATACTACTATTCTCCGACTATTCTCACTATATTTTTGTTGGAGTCTGTATCTCACATCGGACTTATGGTCCGATGTGCGCTTAATTATTCATTATAAAAGAACCTCAAGGCCTCCTTTAAAGAGTACCTTGATAATTCGGATCTCTCCTTTTATAATTCTAACATGGTATCAGAGGGAAACTAATCCCCAAGCCTTCCTCCCGTTTTATTTTTTTCCCGTTTCTCCCGGTTGGGGGGCGGCGGCCTCCATGGCCAGCGAGCCATAGGTATCTCCCGCCGCCCCCCTTGCCGGCTATCCCTCCCTCCCGGCAGACCGAGCTCCCAACGGCCCCCATCCGGCAGAATCCTCCCTGCGGCACACTCCCTTCCCGACTCTCTTGCGACTCCGACCCGCCTCCTGCTGTGACTTCGGCTCCGCCTCCCTCCCTTCGATGCTCCTCCACGGCGTCCCCTCCCCGCTGCGCGCGACGGCCCCGCCCTAGGGTCGCGCCTCTCGTCGCGCCTTCTGACCCCGACGGGATCCAACCGCAACTCCCGACCCCCCTCCCTTCCACCGACTCTCATCGTCCGACACTTCCCCCGGCAACCCGCTGCTCCCTCCATGCCGGCCTCCTCCTGCGGCACCCACCGCCTCCATGTCGGCCATCCTCCTGTGGTTTCCCGGCGCTTTGACGACCGGCCCGCACGTGCGGTTTTCCCGACGACTCTAACGTCCGGCCCGCCCGTGCGGTATTCCCGGCGACTCTGATGATCGGCCCGCCTATGCGGATTTCTCGACACTCTGTCGACCGACACCGTCAGTGCAACTTTCCCAGCGCTCCGTCGACCGACACCGCTTGAGCGGCTTGACAAATCATTTTCAGCAGTATCATCCATCTTCGTGAGGGGGAGCAGCAGCCATGGCGATCTGTTTTGTCTTGTTTTATCATCAAGCTGGGTAAGTCCAACTCGAGGGGGAGTGTTTGCAGCGTTTCTTGTTTGCTTTGTATTGTCGTTGCTTTGGTCTCTTTTCTTTATGTGTCCAAGTTAGGTACACCTAGCTTGAGGTGGGGTGTTGGAGTTTGTATCCCACATCAGACTTATGGTCCGATGTGCTCTTAATTATTCATTATAAAAGAATCTCAAGGTCTCCTTTAGAGAGTACCTTGGGAATTTGGATCTCTCCTTTTATAATTCTAACAATTTTAATTACTTCTAAATTATGCTTCAAATTATATTATATTTATAATGTATATTATTTTAAATTTTATTTAATTACAATAATTATAATTATATTCATAATTAAATTCAATCGTAAGAATTATGATTATAATTTTAGTAATTTAAATTTTACTTTCATTTTTACACCATATTTTTTTATAAGAATATTTTTATAACTATTTTTATGTTTAATTATTATTAATTATAATTTTGCTTTTAATGATATCTTAAATTTTAACTGTGTTTTTGTCAAATAGCTAATTAACTATTGTATTTTAAATATTTTTTTATTAATTTTATTTTTTACGAGTATTAATGCTTAAGTAATGTTTTTATTAATCATATTATATTTATAGTAATTATAATTATAAGATAATGAAATATCCTTTCCAAAGTACCAAACATGTCTTTAAATCTTATTTCCTTTCAGATTTGTTTTTCACTTCCACTTCAAAAATAGTTCCAATGTTCCAAACAGAATATTAATTTCTTGCAACTCGCAATTTAAGGAAGGTTCAAAATAGACATACTAGAAGATTGCAGAACCCTCCACTGGAAGAGTCAACCTATCCTCTCCCACCGCTCCTTTTTTTCATGACTATCACTTCTCTTCTGTGATTGATCTTTTTCCATGTCTTTCAATAAATAGCTTGCAAATGACTTTATCCTGTGGCAAAACCGAAATAAATTCACTCTTTGCAATATACATTGGAAAGTAATGGTTTTTTTTCTACATTTGTCACAGTATACTAGTGCCATCTACCCCATGCTGGTTTGATACCAATCTCCACAGTAGCTATTAATAATGATTGAGAATTTACCACATCTCATTTTGTTTATAACCATCCGGAGGATAATTCCAGCAGACATTGCAATATGGATTCTCCACACTGAGATCGCAAACAAATTCCATTTTCTTGAGCCGGCAGTCAGCCTTCTCATTATCCATTAGAACAGCATAGATGCATTATTGGACGGGACCAATGATTGTTACCATCACCTTCTGAACTCTGTTAGGAGATTTTTTTAAGGATATGTTGTACAAATTACTACAAGGCCTACTTTTTTAGGATTAGAACTGCTGAGGTATTGTTTAGGCAGGCAACAGATTTCTCACCTTAAAATCCTTCAACACTTAAAGCCATCATCCATTGGGTCCTGGTAATTTATCTTTGTTGCAATTGTCAAGGATTGAGAAATCATGCACTTAATCAAAATGTTTATCCTTCAACTCACCGTCTTCCTGATCAATTCATTGAAAATCAAGTCCTTCAAACTCCCTCCCTTAGTGAACGAGCTTCTTTGACCTCGATAGGCTACACAATGTACATTTCCCAATTGAGAAATTGTTATTTCAATTTCCTTGTTTAAACCATGATTTACTATCTCTGATATCCCCAAACCTGTCTGTATTCCATTTTTCACTACCTCTTATGATATTCAACAAGGTGGCCCCTTTCTGCTGCGACCTCCTAGAACGTAACCCTTAAGTTACATAATTCTTAAAGCAGTGAGGTTTAGATCTCCATCTTGCACCCCTTGTAAAAGAGAGAGAAATGGCTTAATTAAGCCCAGGCATATGCTTTTGGATGCTGTTTGGGAGGCTAACCTTACCTTTTTCAAGTGGTATTGTATGAACCTGTGCAGATAAGCAAATTTAAAATTTCACTTCATAACTGCGCAAACTGAATCGGATCCTCTTCTTTTACTTGTTTATACAGCTGTGTTAAAATCGCTGTCAATACTCTCGAGGCCTGGACTGTTGATTCCAGATCCTTCCATAATTCCTTTATTTTTGTCCATCAGTCTGTTAAAATACTCCTTGAATAATTTGTCTTCCTTCACAACATACAGGATGTGCTATGAACCTTAACATTTGTCTTTTCTACTGCTATACAGAGCATAGTGTCTTTGAATCATGAACACTTTGCTGTAAAAAAGCTCTGGACACAAGGAAAAAAATGGCTTTTTAGTTTATATGATTCTATAAACCCCTTCGTAGGGTGACACATTTTATGAACATATACAACAACATTGTAGTTTTGGATCTTCCATTTTGCTCACAAACTTTGTGTATAGTATTGCTTAAATTCAAAGATATTAAATAAACCGGTGTTTTTTGTCCGTTTTTTACCCTTTCCTTCTGTTTAGTTGTTTGATTCAAGTCTTAATTTTTTTTGTCCCCTGATATTGTTTCTGCCTCCTTTCAGTGTTAGGGCAATAGTTGCCTTAAATCTTCACAGCTATGGAAGTGGAAGACATCCTTGGGGTAATTTGAAGCCAGAGTATCTGGAAAAGGTATGCTACATGTCACAGGACCCACTGTTGCATTTATATGTCTATCTGTGTTTGTGTTTGTGGATAGTGGACGAGTCTTAGTGCAATGGAAGAGTACATATAATAAACTTGCCCTTGGCCCTTGGAAAGAAAGAGGGCCTTGTGCGTTACATTGTGCATTGTTTTACACTAACTGATTAATCGTACAAAACCATATTTAGATAAGTGGAGCTTGTGTGTTTTTTCTTGTATGACATTTATTTTTTGATCAGATTTTTGCCAGAGAAGAAGATTAGGCAGCATGCTTGGATTAAATGCCTCCTTGATATTAGAATCACTCCATGTGGATATAAGAAGGTTTTCGACAGTGTTAATATTATACTTGGGTAAAACGAGTATCTGTTTCAAACACTCTTTAACAGTGAAAATTGTGTATTTAATTCTCACTCTATAACTATATTGTCTGTCCAATAATCATATTTGAAATTGAATCCATGAAGTTCACTAGTTTCACTTTTTTTCCTGGAATTTCCATTTTGTAAAATCTGATCTCCAATTTTAACTTCAAAGATTGAGAAACGAAAGTGAAATCCTTTATATGACTATTAGATTCCCTTTAAATCAAAATTGTAGATGGTGAATTCCCCTTACCTCAATGTGAGGTGAGAACATTCTTTTATAGATGAGTAAAATGGAATACATGGTGGAGTATTCCGATGTGGGACTCGGAAATATCCAATATAATATAACTGAGTTAACACTCCCGCTCAAGCTGGACATACCCAGCTCCACAAAAGAAAGAAAATAACGAACAAGACCATACTCACTCCCCCTCAAGTTGGGTTGCTGATGTTGCGGATACCCAGCTTGGTACTAAGAGAGTGAAGACGAGCTCATGGGAGGCCTTTTGTGAAAATGCTTGCAAGCTGATCCGCCGTCGGAATGTGGCCGAAACTGATATGGTTCTGCTCGAGATGATGGCGAAGAAAGTGGCAGTCCACCTCGATATGCTTCGTTCGTTCATGGAAGACGGGATTCGAAGCAATCTTCGTGGCCGCCTGATTGTCACACCTGATATGAGCAGACGTCTGCGGTGGGAAGCCAAACTCATGGAGGAGATAACGAAGCCAGATGATCTCAGTAGTGACCGTGATCATGGCACGGTATTCAGACTCCGCACTAGATCTGGAGACGACAATCTGCTTCTTGCTGCGCCTAGAGATGAGGTTACCTGCCAAAAAAACGGCAAATCCAGAAATAGACTTGCGGGTAGCAAGACAACTAGCATAGTCAGCATCACAGAAAATCTCAACATTCAGATGAGCGTGATGTGAGTACTGAAGACTATGAGCATGGTCTTTCTTGATGTACTTGACAATGCGGAGGACAATATCCTACTGAGATTTGGTCGGATGCTCCATGAATTGACTTACTTTGCCAACAGTGCAGACAATGTCCGGTTGTGTCATAGTGAGGTAATTGAGTTTGCCCACAAGACGACGGTAGCTCTCTGGGTGAGGAAGGGGTGTCGTGTCGTCATAGAGAGAACGTTCCCCGGACCCAAGAGGAGTATCCACGACAATTGCCTGACTCAAACCCACATCCGGCAAGAGATCCATGACATATTTCCATTGGCAGAGAAAGATGATGTCCGTAGAATGGGAGACCTCGATGCCAAGGAAGTATGTGAGAGGATCGAGATCTTTGGTGTGGAAGTGGTGGTGAAGATGCCCCTTGAGTTGGGCGATTCCAGTAGAGTCGCTCCCGGTGATGATGATATCGTCAACATATACCACTAGCAGGATGCAACCATTGAACGTCGTACGGTAGAAGACGGTGTGGTCCTTCATACCGCGAGAGAGTCCAAATGCGGTGATGACGATGTTGAAGCGGCCAAATCAAGCACGATGAGACTCTTTGAGACCATATAGAGAGCGACGAAGTTGGGAGACATGGGAGTCGGCTCTTGAGGCACGAAATCCGGGGGGGGTTGCTACCTCTTCTTCAAGAAAGCCATGGAGAAATGCATTCTTGACATCCGGTTGATGACGCGGCCAGAGAGATGGATAAGCGGACTGATGCCATATTGGCAACCGGAGAGGTCTCAAAATAGTCAATGTCATATGTCTGAGCAAAACTCTTCACCACAAGTCGGACTTTGAGGCGATGAAGGGTGCCATCGACATTTAGACGGACCGTATAAATCCATTTGCAGCCGACCGCTTGTTTGCCTTCTGGAAGGGGAACTGGATCCCAAATATGGTTGTCATCTAGAGCCTGCAGTTCATCCCACATCGCTTGTAGCCACTCCGGGTGAGATTTGGCATCGCCAACCGTGTGAGGAATAAGTATCGTCTCCAGAGCTGTCAAACCTCTGTATGAAGATGTATAGAGAGGAGTATTCTGACAAGAACAAGTACCTTTCCGGAGTGAAATGGGCAAGTCGTTTGATGCTGGGGCAGGAGCATCGAACGAAGCTGAGACAATGGTTTTCTTGACCTCGATGGGGGCACAGTCGATGGGCGACATGAGTAGACTGTACCAAACCGGTGATCAGCAGGGGGAGACACCAGAGGTGGGTGGATGATGAGAGGAAGACAATCATCGATGGTTGTGTCTGGATGGGGAGAGGGAAGAGAGAATGGAGAGCCCTCAACAAACGACACATCAGTAGAGATGACATATCACCGTAAGTCGGGAGAGAAACATCGGTATCCGCACCGAGTGCGGGAATATATGAGGAATATGCAACGAAGGGATTTAGGAGAAAGTTTGGAAAGGTTGGGACGAGTGTCCCGAACATAACACAGACATCCAAACACATGGGGTGGAAGTGAGTGAGCAGGGAGAAAGAAGAATGAAGTCTGAAAAGGAGTCTCTCCCTGAATGATAGAAGAAGGGAGTCGGTTAAGGAGGTAGGTAACAGTCAAGATGACATCAGACCAGAAAAGGAGACAACTTCATGTGGAATAGGAGGACACGAGTAGACTCCAGAATATGACGATGTTTTCGCTCGGTCACTCCATTCTGCTGAGGTGTGTCGGGGAAGGATGTTTGATGAATGACGCCTTTATCCTTGAGAAACTGCTGAAATGAAGTTGATAAATATTCCCGTCCATTGTCGGAGCGGAGACATTTGAGAGAGAATTGAGTATGAATTTCATTATAAAAGGATTGAAAAGTAGAAAAAACTTCAGACCGATCACGAAGAAGCTAAAACCATGTCATGCGTGAGTAGTCACCAATAAAAGATATATAATAACTGTACCCGGACTGGCTAGGAACCCTACAAGGACTCCAAACATTGGAATGAACAAGGTTAGAAGGTTTCGCGGCAAGCGGTTCCAATCGAGGAACATATGTCATCTGATGATGTTTAACAAATTTGCAAGATTCACAATAGAAGGAAATGTGGGGACTGAATTGGGGGGCAAAGCTTATGTAGGACGGAAGCTGGTGGATGACCAATGCGAGAATGAAGGTCACGGGCTGAGGTGGAAGAGCAAGCAAGAGATGGTGGGGCTGAGCGACGCCGGGAGGTTCTGCCTGGAGGGAGGCGGGGCCGAACGACACCAGAAGTCCGCAAGGAAGAGCGGAGTCTCCAGGAAGGATTCTTCGGGAGGACGGGGCAGGGGGGGAATCACGATTTTCCCTTTTGATACCATGTAGATAGTGAATTCTCCTTACCTCAATGTGAGGTGGAGAAATTGTTTTATAGATGGGTAAAATGAAATACATGGTGGAATATTCCGATGTGGGACTCAGAAATACCCAATATAATAAAACGGGGTTTAACAAAAATGTAATTTGATTATAGCATGGCTTCATTCTTATTTTTCATTTTTGCAGGATGCTTATCTTTGTGTAATTTACTGCAAGAAACGAAACAGATGCCCTTTATTAGTCAATGCCATGCAGCTCTGAGGCAGTTGCCTGTAATTTAGCGCCTTTGACACTTTAAACTAGCACATAGTTCTCTTAAATTTATCATAGCTGAAATTATTTTGGAGACGATAGTTGCAAGATTTCTATTGTACTTTAAAATATTAATGATAATTTTAGATACTATAATCATTTATTACTTGAAATTGTCGGATTTGTTGTCAGAGAGGCTTTGTGGAGGCTCATGTGGATGATGGTCTCCTAGAAATTTTCGGTCTAAAGCAGGGTTGGCATGCTTCTTTGGTCATGGTTGAGCTCATCTCTGCCAAACACATTGCCCAGGTCCTGCAATTCTCTTTTTGTCTCCTAAAATATTTCCATTCATCATGATCTAATTTCAAAGCCTATGGTCAATTAATTTTACACGCCAACAGCAGTTTTGAGCAAGTATCATCAAGCGGAGCCTAAATATAGTTTTTGATGTTGATATTGGCAGGCTGCTGCCATCAGATTCGAGATGAGGGGCGGGGAGTGGAAGCACGCGTTCTTGCAGATGGATGGGGAGCCGTGGAAACAGGAGATGAGCAAAAATTCCTCGTCGTTCGTAGAGATCAAAAGGGTGCCTCATCAGTCCTTAATGATAAACGGAGGGTGACATTGTTGGATGCACAATTCGAATGGCTTTGATTCAGTTTTTTTTTTTTTTTGGCTCAATTGTATCGAGTCCTGTAATGTGTGTAACAATTCATGTAAACCCACCCTGTCATGTTTTATAATATATATATATTTTTTCTGTTCGTGATGAATTCATGGACGAGTGATTACTTTGAAAATGTTTTATTGTGATCTGAATTAATAAAATTCCGGACTTTTGTTTGGGATTGTAGGTTTTCAATGTTTATAGATGTTTAGGGTTTCATTGCATCAATTCGTTAGGTTTGTAGGGCATATATGATAAGAAGAGAATCCTGAGAACAATGCTTTCAAGGGAAACCACCGTCGTCTTTTTAAATTATTAATATTTGACCCATCAGAAAAGTGCAGAACCGTTAGGTGCTGGGGTTCTTTCAGCTTAACGTTTCGTTCATCATAAAGTGATGATAGAGTGGTTGGAGGGGAGCATTATCCCGTATCTACCAAACCCATCAAAGTGCAGTGCCCACACACTTTCGTTTTTCTTTTAGTAGTTTGAAAATAAGGAGGGGGTGAGCAGTGCCCACACTTTGTATTTGCTTGTTTAACAATAATATTTTAATGGTGTTGAGTTGGGCCCACTTCAGATTGATCCTCTCCCCCATGGATGCAAGTCCCTTCATCCATCCATTCATATATAAATCATACCCCCTTCCCCACTTCCTAGGCTCAATTGAGCAAATCAATCAAAATCTGAATACAGGGGAATGGCGGCTTCAGCTGCTGCTAAGATACTGATAGGAGTCCCCCTCGATGCCCATGGCAGCCATGCGCTCCTTTTGTGGGCAGTCCGGGTTTTAGCCCGTGCAAATGACACCATCATTGCCTTGCATGTTATTGGTCTGCATCCAGCTGCCTGGCGTTTCACAATTAATCAACCCAGTTGGGTCATTTGTTTTTTCATTTCATGGAAAACTGAAGTTTTTAACTTGCAGAGACGAAGAACACCAAGAAGCACGCATTGAAGGCTAAAGATCAGAGGCTGTTTCGCCGAGCAAAGGCCTCTGTTATATCCGCGGCAAGTGAATTTGTCAGGCTGTGCCACTCTAGACAGGTAGAAGTTAGAACAAGTTGCTTTGCATCTGATTTCAAGCACTGAAATTTTGCCACAACTCTATTATTTAAGGTAAACTTGGAGGTCAAAGTTGCTTTCAGCTCTAGCATTGGCAGAGGCCTCGTCGAGGAAGCCAATCTCAGCTCACCCGAATTTCTTCTTCTCAGAGGCACACGAAACCGGGCGAATAGGTAATGCAACTGCTGTGATTCTCTCAATCTCTATTTACTACTGACCTTTTTTTTTTTTTTTTTTTTTTGTGTTTTGGAAGAGCATCACTTGGGACATTAAGGTACTGTTTCGAGCATGCACCAGAGACCTGTGCAGTGGTCTCAATTGGGGCACATGAGCAACCCATGCAACTCTCAAAGTCAGAATCGCCTCATTTTAAAGGTTGGTCTTTTAATTCTAACATCACTTTCTGTCTAAAATGCTGACAAACACGGCTTGACTGAAAGGTGAAAAGCCTTCGCCAAGAACCGTGTTGGGTGGATTAGACAGAGAATCACAGAACATGGAAGAAGACACGTCTAGCTTTGGAGACTCGAGCAGCATTACATGCTCCCCACCCCAAGACACTCTGAAACAGAGGGTCCAGTCTGATTCCTGGAAGCATCATTCGGTGTTCAAGCTGTTCTCATCTCTTCTTCTTTCGCCATTCGATTCAAGCGGGAGAAAAGGAAGAGGAGAATCGTTCAATAAAGAAAGTCAGCGACCATTGTTGAGGTGCTTCAACCATGCTGATGTTTCGAATGCCACTAATAATTTCCACCCTGGTAAGAATGGCATTGTGTGTTGTTAGCCCCTGTTTGGTTGAGGCTGCCAGGTGGGAACGGAAAAGAAAGATTGTGTTTTTTCCATCCCATAGACATGTTTTCCCCCTCATATAAATATAATATTATATATTAATAATTACTGTAATTTAGGAGGGGGAAAAGTACATAGGTGAATCACCCACACACACATGCACATGGGAAGGCTTGAACACGAGTCCTCCCAGATGCCAGCCAAGGCTGCATCTGACTGGCCCGTGGCCTCGTCAGGTTATATAATAATAATCATGAAGATAATAAATATTCTAATATTTTAGCAATAAAATTATATCTATTATATTACTTTCCATTGCAAACCAAACATCTCTTATTTTTTACTTTCCTTCCATTTCCTTTACTTATATTTCCATCAACTAAATGGGGCCTTCATATATGCTTACCCACATTCATAATAGATGGAAATACTTAATGTGGCAGATAATTTAGTCGGATCGGGTGGCTACTCGGAAGTATATAGAGGTGAGCTTTGCAGTGGAGAGGCCATTGCCGTGAAGAAGCTAGCCAAGGACAACACAGAGAAGGAGTTCCTCATGGAGCTCGGCATACTCGGCCATGTCTGCCATCCGAACACTGTAAAGCTGATTGGCTGCTGCATTGAGAATGGTCATCATCTGGTTTTCAACTTCTGTCCAAATGGGAACTTGGCCACTGCCTTGCATGGTAAAGTGTACCCTGTTTTCATTTTCTAAAAATGTATTAAATCATATTTTGGATAGTTGGGGGAAACATGAAACATGGTTTTTTTAAGTTGGTGTTTCTTTTGAAATGCTGCCAAACAATCCCGTCATCCATTTTTATCAGGTAAAACTGGCAATGTGCTTGAATGGCCCATCAGATACAGAGTTGCTGTGGGAGTGGCAAGGGGTCTGCACTATCTTCACAAATGTTGTAAGCACCGGATAATACATCGCGACATTAAAGCCTCTAATATCCTCTTGGGGCAGGATTATGAGCCACAGGTGACCTATTTCTTGGGGTGTTTTAATGCCTTGAATATTCATGTATGGCTATAGAGCCATTCAAATTGATGCGGTTTTTTATTTAGATCACGGACTTTGGGCTGGCAAGGTGGCTTCCCAACAAATGGAGTCACCATGCAGTGATTCCCATTGAGGGCACGTTTGGGTACCTCGCGCCGGAGTACTTTATGCATGGCATTGTGGATGAAAAAACCGATGTGTTTTCCTTCGGGATTCTTCTCTTGGAGATCATAACTGGCCGGAGACCTGTGGATTCCTCAGAACAAAACCTTCTACACTGGGTAAGTAATCAACCTCCGAAACATGAAAATAAGTTTCTTCTCTCTTTCTTTCTTAAAATCTTTCATCCCCATCGAGGGCGCGTTTTGATTTTGGCAAATGTTTCATATTTATGTTGGAAAATGTTTCCAAACCGGGAGGGAAAACAGGAAAGTTTAAGAGCTGCACATCCAAGTGTTTTCATTTTTTTTTTGAAAGCAGGAAAGCAGTTTCTTTTGTTTTATAAAAATCTAGCCGCTTCATTTTGTAAAAAATGTTTGGATTTATATAATTCAATACATTTTTTGAAAATAAAAGCAAAAAGCGTTATCCAAAACCTTCTGTGCTTAAAAAAACAAAGTATTTCGGTATGAAAACTGAAAGCACTTGCACATAACACTTGTTTTCTGGGATAAGTATAAAAAAAATAAGATCGTGTTGGGTTTTAAAAAATGTTTTTTGTTTCCATTTTTCAAAAATGCTTTGGATTATATAAATGAAAAACATTTTTTTGAAAATGAAGATGGAAGATTTTTAAGAAAAAAGAGCTTGTTTTCATGTTTCATATAAAATGACAATGTAATATGTAAATCATTTACTCTGTTTTATCATTCTATGCAAAACTTCAAAAAATGAAAACAAGAAACCAAACACAAATCGAATCAAATGAAGTTAACCAATGGATGATCAAGTAATGAAGAGATGGACACATGCGTAGGCAAAACCCCTGCTGGAGTCCAGGGAGATAGGGGAGCTGTCGGACCCAAAGCTGGCTGGGGAGTATGACCGCGAGGAGATGCGCAGGCTGGCAGTTGCAGCCTCATACTGCGTGAGAAGATCAGCAGCTTGGCGCCTTCCGATGGCTGAGGTACATGCAATTAACACATCTACTCATGCTTCATTACAAATACACACCATTTTTGGGATTTTGAACTTTCTTCTTTCTTCCTTTGTTTCTTCATTTTTGTTCTTTGTTTTGGGTTTTAACAAGGTGCTGGAACTTTTGATTTGTGGGCATGGCTCAGAGGAGATGGCAGGTTACAGTTACAGAGAGGAGGAAGAGTGGGGAGAAGATGATTATTTCATGGCCTTGGAGTCTGATGAATCCACACTCATCCCTCCACCTCCAGACATCTCATCTTCATCTTCATAATAATAAAAGTGAAGTAATACTAACAATAACGTCTTTGTTCCATGAAAATTTGTACCCCCATGAATCCTCATTAGTGATTTTGATGCTGGTCTGATAGAGGCTCGCTGCGTGTCATGAGAATGGGACCTGCATGTCGTTTGATCGATAATGGGCATGGTCTAGGAAGAAATTTCTATCATTCGATCTATATGTAAAACCAATGGGACTAGCTCGTGTGGTTGGGTGGGGTAGGAGTTTTGGATAGGTCCGGGGTTCAAATCCTAGTGCATTTAAAAGAACAAAAAAAGAATACAAGAATGCAGTATTTATGAGAGTTATGTGTACAGACTTGCGGATGATGTGATTATGGGGGTGTCTGGCATTGATATTTTAATTAATTTGCAGTGTTATCATATAGTGGATTTACTTCACAATGTTTGGTACTATAACTGTGATGGTAAAATAACATTACAACTGTGTAGTGATTGCAGTCAAGTTATGAAGTCTGATTGCAGTCATCTTCATCATGAAATGTTGAAAATATCCCTCATGAACTACCTCATCAGGGGCAACATTTTAATTCTTTAAAACTATATTTATCATCACTTGGCAATTTTTTATCATTAGAGGGATGAAAATTAATTGATATTAAAGTAACATAAGATAATTGGTGAGACATATAACAATGCCCTTATCCTTGAGAGTTATTTTGCTCGCACCAAACTGGTGGTACAAAAGGGTATCAATGAAATTACTGTAACATAAATCGAAGAATTGATGAGACATATTACCATTGCGCCTATGGTAAGAGCATTGTAATGCTTGGTAATAAATGAAGTGAATCTTGAGAACATACAAGATTTTGGGTGAATTTGAATGTTTTGGATGAGATCCCCCTTTGACCTTTATATAGGCTTAGTGATGTCTTTTTTGGATTGAATTGCAGGATCTGGGTGTAGCAGTATCATGCGTGGTGGGGGTGTCAAATTTAAAAATAAATTCAAATCCGAATGCTCATATGTATGATTAAATATTGAAATAAACAATTACCTTAAATAGTTGTTGTACGATTTGATCCCTACTTGGTGTCGTTGTCATCTTTGCTTAATTATCCGAACTTCAATCCCTTTAGCGATACACACGTGTTCTACAAATCTTTGGATGTTGGTCTCTATCTGTTGGTTGTTAATGTGAAGAATCGATATCACTGCAACAGTCTTGTGCCGATCACAACACAAAAGAGAGTTGTGGTGGCTAACCCTAATCAACACCGCTTAATTGATGAAGATATACCTTAAACCCTCATCCATATGATGTATGTTGGCCACATCGTATGTGACAATATGATACATTCCATGGTGCGGTGTCTTTGCATGCAACATGTTGCTTGGGTATAGGATATTGTAAAACTTGCCATTGCCTTAGCATGACAGTGAAACGTTAAAGGTTAATGTTCAAATCTTTCTATGTTGGTTGTCATTAATAAACTATTTCATATGATGAAACAATGATAGATTGCATGGTCAAAGGGTTACAAATCATTCTAGCCATATGATATTTACTCATGCGTTATGTAACGCATGAATAAATGCATGCACACTCGAGGAACATCCTTGAGGGTTATAAAAGGAGGTTGAGGCATTGTAATGGTTATTGATTGAGCTTGCCTGTGCCTCCTGGATTATCCTTGCTTGAAGCTCTCTTCTTTCCTCCTTTCCATGTGAGATGCTAGCATATCATGAAGAAAAAAAGGGCCTTGTCCATACAATGAGTGATTTGGTTTCAGCTTGTGGATACACCATGGAGAGGGGAGCCTGATGGCTGCCCTTAAGGGATCTTCATCAAGCTCATGTGATGAAGATAGTTGATGCTATGATTGACAGTGTAAGGTACACACAATAGTTTCTTCATTTATATACAACATGGTTTTGTTTATTAAGCATGGCTGATCTTGGGTTCTTGGGTTTCTATTGTTTCCACTCCTTAGTTTAAGTGTTAAACTATCCCTTGAAACCTAATAGTGGTATCAAAGCCATGCCATGTGATTAGATTATCAAAATCATGCTTAAAATGAAGATGTATTAGATATCGTTTTGGAGTCATATTTTGAATCGTTAAAAATGATATAGAATCAATACCGTGGTCGACCATGCGTTATAAGACAACATGAGTTGCGTTAGGGTCGCTCCATATGATATATGTGATATTGCAGGCGATGACACATCGCAGTCCCTCTGTTTTTCAACATATCACAGGGTATGATATGGGGATGTCGTATAGTACGATGACGTTGTTCCATGTTTTAAAAAGAGAGCAGCGTATCGTAATAATGATATTGATGCCTGTTGTAAGATACAATTCTCCGTGCTGAAAGGTTACTTCTACACGACATATCAGAAGTTGCGACACCCAGGTGTATGAGATGTACTATTTTTTTCCTTACACATGCAATCATGGCATTATTTTATAACCAGAACATAAGTTGCATTGGCCGCGAAGTGCTTGTTGTTTATTCTTACATGGAAGCCACATCATAAATTGCGATAGATAAGCGATGAGAGTTAATAGTACCTAGACATTCGTTGTGCATGACTAATCCTACATGACCGCCTGTTATAGAATACGACCATTGATGCATTGGGTTAACCTTATCGCCCGAGGTTGAATCCTGCATCAAACATGTGATCACCGACGAGATGAACCGCCAACTCACAAAAGACCTCACGGACGAGGAGATTTTTCAGGCTCTCCAACAAATCCACTCCACAAAAGCCTCCGGTCCTGATGGTTTCTATGCTCTTTTTTTAAGCAATACTGCCACATTCTCGGCCCTGACATATGCGCTCTAATGAAAGACATTTGGGCGGGGGAAATTAACCTCTTCTTTATTAATGAGACAATTCTCACCCTCATCCCAAAGATCAAGCAACCCCTTGAGGTCTCGGACTTCAGGCCTATCAGTCTCTGTAACGTTTCCTACAAGATTTTCTCAAAGGTCCTGGCTAACCGTCTGCGCACGTGGTTACCTGATATTATTTCTGAAAATCAAAGTGCCTTCGTAGCAAAGAGGTTTATTACGGATAACGCCATTGTGATCCATGAAGTGTTTCATTCTATGAAAACGCGATCTGCTGTAAAAAGAGGTATTATGGCCTGGAAACTGGATATGACTACGGCCTATGATCGCGTGGAATGACACTTTCTCCAGGCTGTTATGACAAAAATGGGTTTCAGCCCCAAATGGACAGATATGATTATGCATTGTGTTTCGTTCGTCTCTTTCCGGATTAAGATCAACGGTGGACTCACCCAAGGCTTCTCACCCACCCGTGGCCTCCGCCAGGGAGATCCCCTTTCCCCCTTTCTTTTCATCCTTGTGGCTGACGTCTTCTCTAAACCTCATTTCCTTGGCCGCCTCTACAAAAGGGATACATGGGGCAAAGGTTTGTCGGGCCAACCCACCTGTCTCGCACCTCTTCTTTGCTGACGACTGCCTGCTTTTCTCCAGAGCGACCCATAATGAATGCCTCGCTATATGTCAGGTGATCCGCCTTTATGAGAGGGCATATGGACAAGCGATCAATCCAGCCAAGTCGGAAATCTCTTTTAGTTCTGGCATCCCACCGACCAAGAGAGCTGAGCTTTGTCGTACTACAGGCATTCAAATGGTGGACAAACACAAAAAATACCTTGGGCTTCCCACTATTGCTGGCCGCTCAAAAAAAGAAATCTTCTCCTCCACGGTGGATAGAATCGAGAAAAAAATCCAAGACTGGACTCCGAAAAGAGTCTCTAAAGCGGGAAAGGAAACACTCATCAAAGCCGCTCTTTAGTCCATCCCCAGCTATATTATGTCCCTGTTCAAGATTCCTGGCACACTTGTTGACCACATCCATTCTTGCATCGCTAACTTCTGGTGGGGGTATAACAATGGCAGAAAGAAAATTCACTGGATTTCTTGGAAGTCACTTTGCACACCCAATACAGGCGGAGGAATGAGATTTTGAGACCTCCGACTCTTTAATGATGCTCTCTTGGCTAAATAGGGCTGGCGCCTCATGACTCATCCATCTTCCCTTTGTGCGCGAATTCTTCGTGCAAAATGCTTTCCCCACTCGGATTTCCAGAACTCCTCTCTTGGTCCCCGCCCTAGCTTCCTATGGAGAAGCCTTTGGGGATCCCGAAACTTACTTAACAAAGGACTGGGCTGGAGGGTCGGAGATGACACAAAAATTAATATTTGGACCGATCCCTGACTGATTGATAAAGATGGATTGCATGCTACCTCCCCTGCCGTACCTGGCTATGAGAACTCCACTATTTGTTGCTTATTCGACGATCATGGTTCCGGGTGGTGTTTGGATAAAATCAACTCATGGTTCAATGAAAGGGACAGAAAGATCATACTCAGCATCCCCTGTGCGAGGGATGCGGGGACAGACTGCCCCTTTTGGAGCAATGATTTTTCTGGATCTTATACACTGAAGTCAGGGTACAGACTTGCTCTCGATATCCAAATCGAGGAAAGGGGTCTCTGGAAAACCATTTGGCATCTTAAGGTCCCCCTGAAAATCCATTTTTTTCTGGTGGCAGGTTTGCACAGGTATTCTTCCCACTATGGACTTCCTCGCCTTCCGACATGTCACAAATGATAAGCATTGCCCCATCTGCTCGGGTATATTCGAATCCCCTCTGCATGCGATCACCCAGTGCCCGGGGGTGGAAGAGATCTGGAATTTTTGGGGTTATGATTTGGAGCTTATGCTGGATGCGGCGCTGGATCTTCCGACACTGCTGACGTTGTGGTCGTCTTCCTTCACTGCGGACAAAGTTGCTTCATTATGCATCGTGGCATGGATCGTCTGGACACGACGCAACGACTTCATCTTTAATCGCTTTGAAACCCCCCCCAGGTTCTGGATTGAACGAGCTACATCCTGGATTGAGGGGTGGAAAAGGGACTCTGACCGTTTAGGGCTCTCTGGCACTCACACAGGTGCATCAAGATGGTACCCTCCCCCAGAAGGGACCCTCAAGATCAACGTCGATGCATCTATTTCCATTGAAGGAATTGTCAGAATTGGACTTGTGGCACGAGATTTTCATGGCCAAATCATTGATGCCAAACATGAATCAAACTACGCTCTTTGGGAGCCCGTTGTTGCTGAAGCCTTCACTGTCCTTGCCGGGCTGTTGTTCGCAAAAGATGGAGGATGGGAAGCTATTCACATCGAATCGGATTGCCTCACCATCATCAACGCTATCGGGCTTAAGGACGACAATCTCCATTCTTTTGGCCCTATTATCAGGAACATTCAGGCTCTCAGTCAAAGCTTCACAACCTTTTCCTTCTCCTTTATTAAAAGGGATGGAAACAAAGCAACCCATCACCGGGCTTCTTTCAGCACATCCGACATGAATCACCTCTGGCTTGATCACTTTCCTTCCTGGTTGCAAGAATGTGTAACTGCTGACTTTCGTGGTTAATATATCATCTTCTTTTGTCAAAAAAAAAATGTAAATGTCGACTACGTGGTTTTTTTGAAATTTTTTATTTTTTGTTTTGTTTTGTTTATATATATAAATATATAAACAAAACAAAAAATTTTAGCAGAATTTTTCTGCTATTAAAGATCCAGCGCTATAGACTTTACAACAATCTAGATTCTCACAGAAACCCTCACCCATGCCTCCCTTTTATAAAAGGGTTTGCCCTGAAAATCATTCTGCATTTTTGATGTGGGATTCAGGTTCTCTCTTTCCTGCGCAGTACATTCTGCATTTCCGATGTGAGATTCTGTTTCAAGTATGTGACTTTGAAATACAATAAAATATAAACTATAAGACCAATATAAATGAAATTTTAAACATTGATTATACATATAATAAATAGTTAAAAACAAAAAGAATTTCCTAAAAAATGTTGACGAAAAATAATTTATAACCTTTCAAAACCGCCTACTTGAAACTTAAAAATGTTTCAAGTATGTGAATTTGAAAGACTATAAAATATAAACTATAAAACAAATATAATTGAGACTTTAAACATTGTTTAAACATATAATAAATAGTTTAAAACAAAAGGAATTTCCAAAAAAATATTGATGAAAAGTAATTTATAAGCTTTCAAAACCGCTTACTTGAAACTAAAAAATGTTTCAAGTACGTGAATTCGAAAGACCATAAAACATAAAATAGAAGACCAATATAAATGAAACATAAAGAACATTGATTAAACATATAAGAAATAATTGAAAACAAAATGAATTTCCTAAAAAATGTTGATGAAAAATAATCTATAAGCTTTCAAAACCGCCTACTTGAAACTTAAAAATGTTTCAAGTATGTGACTTTGAAAGACCATAAAACATAAAATAGAAGACCAATATAAATGAAACGTTAAAAATTGATTAAACATATAAGAAGTAGTTGAAAACAAAATTAATTTCCAAAAAAATGTTAATGAAAAATAATTTATAAGCTTTCAAAACTACCTGCTTAAAACTTAAAAAATGTTTCAAGTACGTGAATTCGAAAGACCATAAAACATAAAATAGAAGACCAATATAAATGAAACATAAATAACATTGATTAAACATATAAAAATAATTGAAAACAAAAGGAATTTCCTAAAAAATGTTGATGAAAAATAATCTATAAGCTTTTAAAACCGCCTACTTGAAACTTAAAAATGTTTCAAATACGTAACTTTGAAAGACCATAAAACATAAAATAGAAGACCAATATAAATGAAACGTTAAACATTGATTAAACATATAATAAATAGTTGAAAACAAAAGTAATTTCCAAAAAATTGTTAATGAAAAATAATTTATAAGCTTTCAATACCGCCTGCTTAAAACTTAAAAAATGTTTCAAGTACTTGACTTTGAAAGATCATAAAACATAAAATAGAAGACCAATATAAATGAAACGTTAAACATTGATTAAACATATAAGAAATAGTTGAAAACAAAAATAATTTCTATAAAAATGTTAATGAAAAATAATTTATAAGCTTTCAAAACCACCTACTTGAAACTTAAAAATGTTTCAAGTACATGAATTTGAAAGACTATAAAACATAAACTATAAAATGAATATAATTGAAACCTAAAACATTGATTAAATGTATAATAAATTATTTAATTATTTAATTAGTAATATAATTATTAATTATATAATAATTAATTAGTTAATTAGTAATATAATTATTAATAATTAATTATATAATAATTAATTAGTTAATTAGTAATATAATTATTAATTATATAATACTTAATTAGTAATATAATGATTAATTATATAATTATTAACTATATAATAAATAATTATTTAATTAGTAATATCATTATTAATTATATAATAATTAATTAGTTAATTATAAATATAATAATTAATTATAATAAGTAATTAAAATTATTAATTAGTAATTATTAATAATTAATTATGTAAAAATTAATTAGTTAATTAGTAATATTATTATTAATTAAATAATAATTAATTAGTAAATTTGTAATATGATTTTTAATTATAATTATTCACTATAATTATTAATTAGTAATTAGTAATATAATTATTAATTATAATTATTAATTATAATTATTAATTATAATTATTAATTACTAATTATTAATAATTAATTATATAAAAATTAGTTAGTTAATTTGTAATATTATTATTAATTATATAATAATAAATTACTAAAATAGTAATATAATTTTTAATTACATTTATTCATAATAATTATTAATTATTAATTAGTAATTAATAATTAGTAATTAGTAATTATTAATTAGTTAATTAGTAATATAAATATTAATTATAATTATTCATTATAATTATCAATGAGTGATTATTAATAATTAATTATATAATAGTTAGTTAGTTCATTAGTTATATAATTATTAATTATATAACAATTAATTAGTAAATTAGTAATATAATTTTTAATTACATTTATTCATTATAATTATTAATTATTAATTAGTAATTAGTAATTAGTAATTATTAATTAGTAATATAAATATTAATTATAAATATTAATTATAATTATTAATTATTACATATTAATTATTACATATTAATTATTACTTATACTGTCACACCCGGTTTTCTAAAACAAATTTTATTTATTATTTTAATTATTTTTACTCTCTTGAAAATATTTTTCAAAGTGCGGGCAGAACCCGATTAAATTTTTACTCTATGCTAATAAATGATTTTTTTTGGCATGGCGAAGTCCGACGCATGGGCGGGGCACGATCGAATTTGCGAGACTTTGCCTGGGTCGCCGCGCGACCTCGTTCGGTTCACCACACGCCCTGCTCGATGATTAAATAATTTAAACCAAACAAGTTAAGAATAATGAGGTATAATTAAATGAGTGGTAGAGAAAAAAATATATATAAAATAAGTGTGTTAAAGATTTAACGAATTTTGTTTTAATGATAATAATAATAATAATAATGTTATAAATTATTATAATTAGAATTATTAAAATTTTAATTAATAATATCATCATTATAATTATCCTTGAAGGTATAATTTTTATTAAGTTATTATTATTATTGTCTTTTTATTATTATAATTAATATTAATAGTATTAATATTCACTTTTTTATTATTTGTTTTGTTTTCATTTTTTTAGGTTTATTTTTATTTATTTATTTATTTATTTTACCTTCTTTTATTTCTTTTATTTCTCACTGCTTTCCTCTCCCAATTCTCTCCATCCCGTCGGATCCCCTCCTTTGGTGTCGCGCTGCCATACCCCCCCTAAACCCTACTTTCAGCCGGCCTTCATGCTTCCTCCGGCGACGGGTCGAGCCGCCGCCCCCTGCTCCATTCGGCGTTGCGCCTCCAGCTACCTGACCCCAACCCGTTGCGCCGCTATTTTCCTCCCTCGCACCACCTCGTGCCGCCCCCACAAACCCCTCCCTCCCTCGTGCGACCTGTTCGGCCGAGCCCCCGGCGGATTCCCTCCTTGTACGACGCATCGAACCGGCCACACCTCCCTCTTCCGGCAACAACGACACCAGCCAGCCAACATCCCTCCGCCAGGCCGCCCTCCAGTTAAGCCTCTCCTAATTTAATTATTATTATTTTTCATTTACTATTATTTCTTTATGTCGTTTTTTTTCAGTTTTGTTGTTTTGGTTTTTCCAGCGGATATGAGATCCGACTTTGTGGTTCTAACTTGAAGTTTTTAGTTCGAATTCGTGAATTTGGGTTCGCGCTAGGTTCCTTGAGGTGCGAATGGCACGCGTTTGTGGTTGCACACAAATTTTGGGGGTTTCGCCAATTGAGGTAGGTGGTTCCGCATCTAAACATTGTTTGATAAGTTAATTTGCTTGCTTAGTTAATTTATAATATTACTTGATTAATTCTTATGGGTGCGGATCTGATTATCTTGAAGTTGTCTATGCAATATTTTTGTTTAGCAGTATGTTTATGCGGTGCAGGTGCGTTCATTGTCTAGAAACTTGTTTTTAGTCAATTGCTAGTGTTTATTAATGTTTGCAGTTGGTGCGTTCATTGTCTGGAAACTTGTTTTTAGTCAATTACTAGTGTTTATTAATGTCTGCAGTTGGTGCGTTCTTGTCTGGAAACTTGTTTTTAGTCAATTGCTAGTGTTATTAATGTTTGCAGTTAGTTTTTCATATGTGCAAAGTGCAATGTTTGTGTCCTAGTGTTTTTATAAAATTTGTGTTGATTTTGTGAAAAGGTGCAAAGTGTGCAATTTGTGCTCTTGATGTGGTGTTGGGTGTGTTTGGTCATGAAAGAGGGTTGAGTGGTTTTGTGTGTTAGAGTCGTGTTATATTTCTCTTTAATGAATTAGTTTACAAAGAATTTAATATGTTTTAATAAAATTATTAACGATGAAAATTTAAAATGTTTTAGTAAACAATTATTAGAAATGCAGAAATTGTTTTAGTTGAGTTGGGCAAATTCTTTTGGTGTGCGTACTTTTCCAAATGGGTTTTTGTGTGTGTGAAAGTGGGACGTTGGTTTATGTAACACCCTAATTGATTTCTTTGTCTGAGTTTGACATGAAATGTGAAATTGAAACATCTTGAGCACAAAAGGGGAAGCCCGGGTACTAGGTGGGCGGACTAGACTAGCGTGCTAGTGATACGAGAGTGACATCAGCCCAGTTTCACTTAGCAGGATTGACGCTTACAACACTAACTAAACATTGAATGATGACTGGAGACCACTATGGTAGGAGGTGTTTCCCTACCAGTGGCTCGTGCACGGGAATGTATGATATGGTTCACCGAGACGTGAGGTTCTAGGGTCCCACACAGCTTTAGTACTTTAGGGTCTCTCCCACTTTTGGTGCTCCTGGACTACTATACACGCACCGTCGGCATACGGTGCAGCTTTTGGGTTTTCGTGAAGGTTTGAGGTTTTCTTTGATGCAAGTGTGTTTTCTTTAAAAGTGTTTTCCTTATAATTTTTTTTTATTTAAAGTTGTTTAAGCCTTGGTGTCCTTTCATTTATTTAGCCTCCAAATGTATTTGTCATTTAATGTTTATGCGTGGAACTTTTTCTTGGTGGCATCCTACTGGGCTTTCAGCTCACACCCTACATACATCCTTGGGTGTATGTAGGTTCTGTTTCTTCTGCTTTCCAGGTTGTGACTTCGTGCTCAGCGATGGTGGTTCTGGTTGCTGTTGGTCTTCGTGCGCAGGTTGGTGTTGGTAGCTTGGGGATGCAACTTCTTGTGTCGCATGAGGTTGGTTTTGGAGTTTAGTTCTCTATTCTTGTTGTTGTTCATTTTGGGTCTTTAGCTGAATTGTAGACCTAAACCTGTTTATAGTTTAGAAGTGTGTTTGGTAGCTTGTTCCAGTTTCAGTGTATTTATCTTGTTGGTTGTTTTTATGTCTTTTATTTTGGGTAAAATCGTTCCCACTTGTTAATCTTGATACCTGGGCACTTGTGCCAGCCCGTGGAGATCGGGAAAGCCCTTCGGGTCTTGTCGCGGAGCGGGTCAGGCGCCGGGTCGGATGGCGACCCGACCTGGTTCGTGACAAAATGGTATCAGAGGGAAAGGTTTGCTCTCTTGGGTCATTTTCTTTTGGGATAGAGTCACGGTAGACTTGAGTTAAAGTTGTCGGGACTCGACGTCCTGGCTACGAGTAAGGTGCCTGGCCAGTACAACTCGTGGCGGGACTCGAGTTACCAAAGTATGATGGGGGTTGTTTGAGTTTTTGGTCCTCGCGGTTAATCGTGTCTAAGGGAAATGAAAAGGGAGTAAGGTCAGTGGTCTTAGTGAGCTCGCAAGGTCTGGCAAGCCTTGTGGAGCCGGGGACACTGTCCTAAAACACTCTCCGTGGCCAATGGCGTGATTGGCGTATGGCCGCCAACCATATGCTCCAATCACCCGCTGACTCTAGTTTCCTCCTGCATTGTTTCTCGTCTTCTTGTTTTGGATTCGTGGGAATTTGGTTTTTTAGTAAAAATGTTTTGGTCTTGGAAAATGTTTTCAAATGAAACACTTTAAAAAGAAAATGAGGTACGAGGTTTGAAAGGTGTGGGTTGAATGTTTTGGTTTTGAAAAATGGAAAGGTTTGGTTTTGATCCTTGGCGCTCTCATGGGCAACCACATGAATGAGTGTATGCAAAAAGGGAAATGGTTAATGGCACGAGCGGATGAGTGCCTGGATAGACATGAGGTGGGTGCCGGTGCGGCACGAGAACATGCATGTGCGAGGCTCATGGGATGCCATTGGTGTTGGTGCAATCCACCGGGTTTTCTTATTTTCAAAAAGTTTTGTTAAACGAAAAATTTAGTGTTTTTAAGTAACCGGTGCTTGCGTGGCGTGCCCTTGTGTTTTGGAAATGTCGGATGTGAGGCGTTTTGAGACGAGGATCCTTTCTGAATGACTTATGTCCTGAGTTTGAATTCTTATTTGTAAGTTGGTATGCAAGCGTGTAGCTAGTTAATTATTTTGAAAAGTACATCGGGGAGCCCTTGCAGTGGTTCCCCCCTGCACGTTTGGTGTTTGCTTGTGGTATGTCTTGACCGTTGGACCAGTTTGGTTGGGTCTATGGTTTCCTTTCTTGACTAGTGTATGCCCCCCCATAAAGCATTGACATGTGATTGAAGTGCGGCTACAGGTAATTTTCCGTTGGCCGACCCTCACTAGTGCAGAAAACGTTATTTACGTCGGTTATATATAATCGACGTGAGAATCTGTGAAACCTGGTTTTTTACGTCAGTTATTTAATAACAGACGTAACAAATGCGTTGATTAGCTTTTTAACGTCAATTATTTTAATAACCGACGTTACAAATCGCGCGTGTTCGGTTTTTACGTCGGTTATTTTATAACCGACGTAAAAAACCAAAGCGCGGGGGTTTTTTACGTCGGTTATTTGATAACAGACGTAAAAAAAGAGACATCTAGGCATTTTTTACGTCGGTTATTTTATAACCGACGTAAAAAACCAAAGCGCGGGGGTTTTTTTTTACGTCGGTTATAAAATAACCGACGTAAAAAATGAGTTATCTACGGGTTTTTTACGTCGGTTATAAAATAACCGACGTAAAAAATGAGTTATCTACGGGTTTTTTACGTCGGTTATAAAATAACCTACGTAAAAAACGTGATATCTACGAGTTTTTGTAGAGACCCAAAGCTTGACATACATGGACATTACATTACTTTTGCGGAATACTTAGTACATAACAAAAACACACACACAAGGATCGTAATAGTTTAGTGTCTTTGGAAACTCGGAATATAATCTTCTAATCGTGGTGAAAGATCTTCAACATCTCCCATAAAGATCTTCCTTTTTTTTACCTAAAACATTTCTTTATATCCTGGGGAAAAGAAAACATAAAAGGGTGAGCTCAAATGCTCAGTAAGGGTAAACAAAAGAAATATCAATCACATCATTTTCATAAGAACATAACATTTTGGAAATCTTAACCTGCAAAAGAGAGCATAATTTCATAACATGGGATAAATCATAGAAATGAAATCCCAATAATCATAACTTAAAACATGAAACTTTGTGGCATACACACATAATCATAGAGAATCATATATTATTAGTCAAGACTCAATGCCAAGACTATCTTAGTGGACAAAGTCCATTTCTGAACCGAGTCACCCTCGTTTCAGTCCTGTTTCACTAAACCGGTATAACCTACCGTTCCAGCCATGTCTATCTCATGAGATATAAAATCTTTACCCAATGCATTGGAGGGAGATATAGGTCCCACCCATCTCATAATGATACCATTCTTATGTGTGCCACAAAATCATAAATCATACATCATTGCATAACCCATGTAGTAAAAACGGGATTCTTAAACAACATGACATCATAAAACAATTCATATAAGATAAAGGAATTCATAAAAATATTTCCATCACAACATAATCAAATCCATGTAATAATAGGGATATAAACAGAACCCTTTATTATCTTAGATGTAAAATAATTTTGATAAAACACTTGAACTCCATTCTTGAGGAAAATATCTTTTCTACTTCAAAAACATTTTTACTTTCTTAACATGTCATACAATTTTAAACTAAAAGAAGTTGATTAAAAATAAACTTGAAAACTTGTAAAGTAAGCTTCTTGGAAATAATGTTTTAAAAATCCATTCATACCGTATAAGTTAAAAAAAACATTCTTCCCGTACTTTTGTCAGAAAAGTCAAAAAGTACCTCGTACGAAAAACGATAAAAGATTCCTTTCATATCTTTTACTAAAAACTCACCGAAGGGTAAAATTGGATTTAAACAATTTTAGGTGGATGGAAATAATATTACATATCGAGGAAACATGGATGTGGATGATAAAATACACCCAATAAATACTAAAGTATAAACAATCTCGGATAAAAATGAGATTGTGATATTTCCCTTACTTTATGTCTGATATGCTTTGTACGTATCCGAAACTCCTGTATAATGATTTAAATAATGTCATTAACTTATTAAAGAATCATATTCATTGTTATGATATCATATATGGTTCACTTATGACTTTATATTACCCGTTCTTTTGTAAATTCCATGTTAAAGAAGCGTTTTGGGTAAAATCGTTTCATTTATCGTAGGTGTTTGGACTTGTTGTTCTTGACATTATTATTACTTATATCATGATTTACTTACTTACAGAATATAAAACATTATTTATATATCATATATATATTCAGTATATATATATATATAATAGATAGATAAATGAAATGAAACACACCGTTCATGGAGACGGTAGTCCGTACGTACGCATGAACGCTATTTTCCTTTCCTTATTGTCTTGAATGGAAGTAAGTAGATGACATACATATATATATATACATAAATCCAGTAGATTTAACATGTCATATATTTCATTATTATTCATTATATATACTTTATAATCATTCATGAATGGTTAATGTGGAGAATGAATCTCATCGCGTCGTGGAGACGGTAGTCCGTACGTACGCACAAGCAATGATATCGTTCCCATGGTCGTGGAATTGTGTTGAAGTGTATGTATACTATTTCAGTATCAATATCACTTTATAATAATCATATATAGTTACTCATTACACCATTATACCCATCCAATTAAGGTGGTGGCGGAAAATAGATTACACCACGGCATGGAGACGGTATTCCGTACGTACGCACGCGCGGTGATTTCCTTTTTCCGTAGGATGGATAGAAGGTTAATTAGAGTTGTTTCATATTTATAATAACATATAAGTATATAAGAAATACTGATGTTATTACTTTATCATGAAACAACTAAAGAAGAAGAAGTTGAAGAAGAAAGAAATTGAAAAAGATCGGTAATGGATATTACCTCTTTTTGACGCGCCTTCACTTAACCTCCACTTAAAGAACTAAGGATGGTCTTTGAAGAAGACCAGGACCTCTAGGATGATACTAGGGAAGTGGAGAATAGATTTTGGCAGGGTTTGACCGAGCTTGAATGATCAAATTGGTGTGAGGAGGAGAGGGAGGAGGTGCCCTTTTATAAGGGAGGAGAGGGGCACCTTAGGAAAATCTCAAAATATTATTTTATATTAAGGTCAAATTCGGTTTATAATGGTTCCAAAGGGTCTTATTTCGAAGATAAAGTGGAGATGGGTCAAAATAATCTCATCCAATAGGATTTAGACAAGTTTAGGTTATTATTTTAACCTTATCAATTAGATTTAACTCTAAGTTAAATAATTTAACTTTTACCGTGTCTTTTTGTTTTCTTACACTATATGGTTAATAAACTTACTATATCAAGACAAACGAACCCCAAGTTGTTTATTATTAATATATATAACCTTATCTAAGTCATTTGACCTAACCTTAGATTTTTAGTAATAAAATAACAATTAATAATATAATATTTGTTTTAAAAACTAATTTATGTCAATTTTGACACTATTTGGTACATGATTTTTATGAAATTCATAACAGAATGATAAGTTCTAAAAAAGTTACTTAAATCAACAATAACATGTCATATTAACCTAGAAAATTAGTGTAAGTCATAAAAAGTCTCAAATTACATTTATTTGGGCATTTATAACATCAATTATGTCAATATTTCATTAATAAGACAATTACTGCATCATCTTTGTGTCATAATAAATGATAATTATTTAATCCCTAAAAATTCTAAATAAATTCCTATGATGTAGATAATTGTATTAGATTTTTGGAGACTATTCATGTTCTAAGTTTCATGAAGTTTATCACTAAATTAAAATTATTATACTTATAAGATTTAAGAAAGTGACATGTTGTCACATTCTTTGGTTTTAATAATAATTAAATTATTTTCATGGACAAAAGTCCATAAAATGAATCTAATCCGAACCTTAGGTTATATGGGTCTACTTTTAGCCATCCAATAGGATTTATCCAAGTGTTAGGGTAATTTTATAATCTTATATTTACCCTTAATTACCCGATTTACCTTTAACTATAGTAAATAAAATTTACCGTAGTTACTATTCACAATGCCCAAAAATAAAAAGTAGCTTATTAACATAATTTGGAACCACTGATTCAAAATATAGAATCCATTTTTCCAAATTCAATACACAAAAGACGCAGAAATTAAATTAAAATTAATCCCGTTGTCGAAAGAAAACGGGTTTTTCTTTAAAACATTGCAAAAGATTGCATTGATTTAACCTATGAATTCAAGGTAAAATCAATGCTAATGACATACATTATATTAAATGGTAAAAATATATTCTATTTATACTTTAAAACCATTCAATATTATAATTTAACCACATAAGATATTACGATGAAAAAAGTTGTTTTTAATTAAAATATAGCGTGTTTTTATTATTCATTAAAATATGAAAGTTATCGGAAAAATATCAAAACTTTATCTAATGTAAATTTTTATATCCTAATTCAAAAGAAGAATTTTATTTTGTCAAATTTAACATATAAACATGTCAAAAACTAGATTTAAAGTGGGTGTGCCATCAAAAGGCGGCAAAACTGCATTTTTTGAAAAATACTTATTTTACCCGAAAAATTTATTTTGTTCTTATACCATGTTCTAGAAATGTGTAAGATGAATAATAATGTTATAAAATTCAAAATTTAGTTAACACTATTCATAACGGCTAGTTCATAACAATATTATAATAATATATCGTTGTTTAGTAAAACCCGGTATTGCGTACAAGACACGCTATCAAGGAAGGTCGCGATTACGTGTAATGCAAGCCAAGTCAGGGTTGCGTGTAGTGCACAACTCCTTTGTTGTTGCGTATAACAGAATCCAACCATATTTTATTTATACATTGAATATATATATATATATATACACTCAATGTTGCGTAGAATAACTTCTATCAAACGAACTTGAAATTGTGTGTAATAAGAGCCAAGAAAAGTGTAGCGTATACTGCAAGCTAATACAGTGTTGCGTATAGCGCAAGATAATATTGGTGTGTCGTACAATAGAAGATATGAATGAAATTAAAAAGAATGTATCTTATAAAATCTCGGGTTGTTACAGTTTTTTACGTCGGTTATTTTATAACTGACGTAAAAAACCAAAGCGCGGGGGGGTTTTTTACGACGGTTATAAAATAAATGACGTAAAAAACGAGTTATCTATGGGTTTTTTACGTCGGTTATTTTATGACCGTCGTAAAAACTCCCCCGTGCTTTGGTTTTTTACGTCGGTCATTTTATAACTGACGTAAAAAACCCGTAGATAACTCATTTTTTACGTTGGTTATTTTATAACCGACGTAAAAAACCAAAGCGCGGGGGGTTTTTTACGTCGGTTTTCAAATAATCGATGTTATAAATTTAAAAAATAGTTTATAACGTCGGTTATATAATAACCGACGTTATAAAACATTTAAAAAATTAAAGCCCCGTGGACTGTCATTTATGTTTTTTCGATCGACAGTCCGCCAGCTCGTCTCTCTCGCGCGGTAAACCCTAATCGACTCGTCGATAGACCCGCGTTAAACTCATTTTGGCTTCATCGTTTATCATCTTTAGTCTCCTCAGATCTATCATCTCAACTCGCAACACTCAAGTAAGCATTCCACGAATTTATTTCGTTTGTTTTTTTCCCGGATAGTCTATATTTATGTTTTGCGATTTTTTTGTTTAAACTAGGTTAGATTCTTCCATTTCGAACCCTATTACATCTTTTTGAATATCGTTGGCACCATACATTCATTTTTATCTTGAGTGTATTGTTTTTTTATTTCTTTATAAAACAAATTTTGATATATTACCTTGCATTTAATGACTCAAAATCCTCCTATGTTGGAAACATATTTGGGGTTATTTACTGAAGGACTATGGCGCGATTAAGGAAAGATTTGGAATATTTCCTGATTTGACCGGTTTGAATTTCATTATCAAAAAGAAATTTGAGGTATGGTTGATTCATCCATTCCTTTTATCCTATATTTCATTTAACACTCAGGTTCATCTAACAATTTTGTAGTTGGATAACCAATAATGTTTATGTGATTAGAGAATTAAAAGAAATTATCATCATATAAAGTGAATCATCCTTGTTGAGTGTCTTATCATAGAATAGGAATCAATCATCCATATTGAAGATGTCATTTTTTTAGAAAACAAAAACCATTAATGTAAACCATTTATCATTCATTAATTGAACTATAATAAATATTTACACATGAGTTATAATGGAACATAATAAAATAAATATTTATCATTCAACCTCATAGAGTCTAATAAATCTATGATAAAACATTTTGTTTTCTTTAATGGAAACAAATTCACTTTTACCCACTTTGTATTTTTAGAAGACACTAAACTCCCTTATAATTTCACCCTTTTGGGAAGTATTAAACATCATTATATCCCTTTAAAAAATCTAAATGTCACAGAAATATCGTGCATCCATTTTGTCTTATAGAACTCTACTATAGATAAGTATACCATTTTTTATATTATTAGTTATGATAAACTCTATCATAACATCATTAATATATGTTTATAAAAATGGGAATATCACAATTCTCATGATTTTAGTTTAGAATAATGATAATGTTTTTTATTAATGATAATATAGACATGGGTAATTTTACAAAAAGAATGTGAACTTGAATAATGAATGTTACTTATATGTATTTCACAAGATTTTTTGATTTTATGTCACAAAACTAATTGATGATCGAATACAACAAATAATTGCACCACCAACCAGAGTGAAACCAGTGTATTGTTCTATTTTAGAAATTCAGGATTCAATCAATGAGATTGTGATTTATTTATTTTTTAGAGTTTCTGAATCAAGATACTAGATTCTATTTCAAATGGGTATTTGTTTTTTTGATGTTTCACGATTTTATTTGATGTAGGTTTTTATTTTTCGTGGATTACTTCATAAAGTGGTCTCGGTTCATTTGATTTTGTGTTTCCTTTCACTATTGGAAATCATGTTTTTCCCAACGCTTGTATTCCAATGGTTCTTTGAACCGTTGCTATAGGTAATCTTTACCAACGGTTTCCAAAAACCGTTGGTAAAGATCTGTAAAAATTGTGTTTTCCCAACGGTTTGATGAAACCGTTAGAAAAATGGGTAAAAAAGAGTTTTCCCAACGGTTTAGTGAAACCATTGGGAAAGATGAAGACCCCTATACCAACGGTTTTATCATAACCGTTGGTATATATGGCATTAAGAGGTTTTTCCCAACGGTTTTTTGAAACCGTTGGGATAACATAACTTTCCCAACGGTTTTTTAAAACCGTTGGGAAATAAAATCCCCAAATATCATCGATCTGAAACTCCAGACATCTCGAAAATTTTTCCCTAACCGAGACCTGGATGCACCCTCTCGAAATTTTTTCCCTAAACCTCAATCATCTAGAAGGGTTGCCTCTAAATCTCGACACAAACGCTACTTCCCAACACAACAGGTTTGGTTTTCAATGATTTTTTCTTCCCGTTTAAATCGGTATGTGTGAGTTCATTGATTTTAGATTTGTTCTTCCCGTTTAAATCAGTTCGTGTGTGTTAATTTATTTTAGATTTCGTCATTCTATTTTGGCACAATCTAGTGTGTATTATGATCCCCTTACAAAAATAAGGCATATATAATTTTTGGTTACGGTTGGAACCCTAATTCACAACCTGCTCTAGAGGGTGCTAACTATAATTTCCAACGGGACATCTATCTTTGATTCAAGAAATTTTTGTTCTTCCATTCTAAATCGGGAGGTGTGCCTTCATTTATTTTAGATTTTTTCGTTCCATTTTTCTACAATGTATTGTGTATTATGATTCCCTTATGAACACAATAAATATATCATTTTAGGTTGTGGTTTTGTTGTGATTTATCTGTATTGAATAATTTTGGTTGATATTGAAGAGGTCAATATGATCCTGAGTTATTTTATCCTTGATTTATTTTAAATTTAAGGTCTATTGACTTGATTTCGTTGGTTAGCCATAAATACAGTTAGGGTTGTCCAGGTGGGGTGTGGGGGGGGGGGCTGGGTTATCGAAGTGGGGTGGGGGTAGAGCTGTCCAAGTGGGGGGGGGGGGGTTGGGTTGTCCAAGTGGGGTGGGTGTGGGGTGGGGGTAGGGCTGTCCAAGTGGGGTGGGGGTAGGGCTGTCCAAGTGGGGTGGGGGAGGGGATTTCTAGGTAGGGTGGGGGAGGGGGCTGGGTTGTCCAAATGGGGTGGGTATAGGGCTATTTGGGGTGGGGGAGGGTGTGCAGGTGGGGGTAGGGCTGTGTGGGGTGGGGGTAGGGCTGTCCACTCGAAGTGTCTCTCTATAGTTTAAAATGGACTTCATTTTAATTGAAAACAACAACTGACATACGGAAAACTGACCAAACACATTCAGATTCTGTTGAAACTTTAGGAAAACATTCCATGATTCATTTGTGACGTGTATGAGTCAACCCCGCCTCAATCCGAGTCTAGGTGTGGCCGGCACCACTCAAAGTGTCTTGGGTTTATTTGAAATAGACAACATTTTAAATGAAAACAAAAACTGACATACGGAAAACCGACTAAACACATTTGGATTCAGTTGAAACTTTAGGACAATGATCCATGGGTCAGATGTGACGTGTACGTGTCAACCCAGCCTCAATCTGAGGCGTGGAGTGGCCGGCACCACACTAAGTTTCTCTCTATAGTTTAAAATGAACTTCATTTTAATTGAAATCAACAACTGACATACGGTAAACCGAACAAACGGATTCATATTCTATTGAAACTTTAAGACAATGATCCATAGGTCATATGTGATGTGTAAGAGTAAACCGAGCCTCAATACGAGTCGCTGTGTGGCCGGGATCACTCTAAGTGTCTCTCTTTTGTTTAAAATGGACAATATTTTAAGTACAAACGAAAAACTGACCAAACGAATTCTGATTGTGTTTATACTTTAGCACAACGATCCATGGGCCATATATGACGTGCACAAGTCAAACCCGCCTCAATCTGAGGCGTGGTGTGGCCGGAACCACTCAAAGTGTATCTCTTTAGTTTAAAATGGACTTCATTTTAAGTGAAAACAACAACTGACATACGGAAAACCGACCAAACGCATTCAGATTCTGTTGAACCTTTAGTACAATGATGCATGGGTCATTTGTGACTTGTACGAGTCAAACTCTCCTCAATCTGAGGCACGGTGTGGCCGGAACCAATCAAATTGTCTCTCTTTCATTTAAAATAGACTTCATTTTAAGTGAAAACAATAAATGACATACAGAAAACTAACCAAATGCTTTCGGATTCTGTTGAAACATTAGGTCAACGATCCATGGGTCATATGTGACATGTAAGAGTCAACCCCGCTTCAATCCGAGGCCTGGTGTGACCACCATCAATTGAAGTGTCTCACATTTATTTGAAATGGACAACATTTTAATTGAAAACAAATACTAGCATACGGAAAAATGACTAAAAACATTCAGATTCTGTTGAAACTTTAGGAAAACGTTCTATGAGTCATTTGTGACGTGTACAAGTCAACCCCGACTCAATCCGAGGCCAGGTGTGATAGAAACCACTCAAAGTGTCTCAGGTTTATTTGAAATAGACAACATTTTAAATGAAAACAACAACTGACATACGGAAAACCGACTAAACGCATTCGGATTCAGTTGAAACTTTAGGAAAATGATCCATGGGTCATATGTGACGTGTACGTGTCAACCCTGCCTCAATCTGAGGCAAGGAGTGGCCGACACCACTCAGAGTGTCTCTCTATAGTTTAAAATGGACTTCATTTCAATTGAAAACAACAACTGACATACGGTAATCCGACCAAACGCATTAGGATTTTATTTAAACTTTATGAAAACGATCCATGGGTCATATGTGACGTGTTTGAGTCAACCACGCCTCAATATGAGTTGTAGTGTTGTCGGGATCACTCTAAATGTCTCTCTTTTGTTTAAAATGGACAACATTTTAATGACATATGGAAAACCAACCAAATGCATTCTGAATGTGTTGATGCTTTAGGAAAATGATAAATGGGTCATATATGACGTGCACGAGTCAACCCCGCCTCAATCTGAGGCGCGGTGTGGCCAGCACCACTCAAAGTGTCTCTCTTTAGTTTAAAATGGACTTCATTTTAAGTGAAAACAACAACTGACATACGGAAAACCGACCAAACACATTCGGATTCTATTGAAACTTTAGTGAAACAATCCATGGGTCATTTGTGACATGTATGAGTCAACCTTGCCTCAATCTGAGGCATGGTGTGGCTATAACCACTCAAATTTTCTCTCTTTTGTTTAAAATAGACTTCATTTTAAGTGAAAACAAAAAATGACATACGGAAAACCGACCAAATGCATTTGGATTCCATTGAAACTTTAGGACAACGATCCATGGGTCATATGTGACGTGTACGAGTCAACCCCGCCTAAATCCGAGGCCTGGTGTGGCCGTCACCAATCGAATTTTCTCTTTATAGTTTAAAATGGACTTCATTTTAATTGAAAACAACAACTGACATACGGAAAACCAACCAAACACATTTAGATTCTGTTGAAACTTTTGGAGAATGTTCCATGAGTAATTTGTGACATGTACGAGTCAACCCTTCCTCAATCCGAGGCCAGGTGTGGCAGACACCACTCAAAGTGTCTCAGGTTTATTTGAAATAAACAACATTTTAAATGAAAACAACAACTGACATATGGAAAACCGACTAAACGCATCCGGATTCAGTTTAAACTTTAGGAAAACGATCCATGGGTCATATGTGACGTGTACGTGTCAACCCAGCCTCAATCCGAGGCAAGGAGTGGCCGACACCACTCAGAGTGTCTCTCTGTAGTTTAAAATGGACTTCATTTTAATTGAAAACAACAACTGACATACGGTAATCCAACCAAATGCATTCAGATTCTATTGAAACTTTAGGAAAACGATCCATGGGTCATATGTGAGGTGTTTGAGTCAACTGCGCCTCAATCCGAGTCGCAGTGTGGCCGGGATCACTCTAAGTGTCTCTCTTTTGTTTAAAATGGACAACATTTTAAGTACATATGGAAAATGGACCAAACGGATTCTGATTGTGTTGATACTTTAGAACAATGATCCATGGGTCATATATGACGTGAATGAGTCAACCCCGCTTCAATACAAGGCACAGTGTGGCTGGAACCACTCAAAGTGTCTCTCTTTAGTTTAAAATGGACTTCATTTTAAGTGAAAACAACAACTGACATAAGGAAAACTGACCAAACACATTCAGATTCTGTTGAACCTTTAGTACAACGATCCATGGGTCATTTGTGACGTGTACGAGTCAAACTTGCCTCAATCCGAGGCACGGTGTGGTCATAACCACTCAAATTGTCTCTCTTTCGTTTAAAATAGACTTCATTTTAAGTGAAAACAATAAATGACATACGGAAAACCCACCAAATGCATTAGGATTCCATTGAAACTTTAGGAAAACGATCCATGGGTCATATGTGATGTGTAAAAGTCAACCCTGCCTCAATCTGAGGCCTGGTGTGGCTGGAACCAATCGAAGTGTCTCTCTATAGTTTAAAATAGACTTCATTTTAATTGAAAACAACAACTGACATACGAAAAACCAATCAAACACATTCAGATTCTGTTGAAACTTTAGGAAAATGTTCCATGAGTAATTTTTGACATGTACGAGTCAACCCCGCCTCAATACGAGGCTAGGTGTGGCCGGTACCACTCAAAGTGTCTCAGGTTTATTTGAAATAGACAACATTTTAAATGAAAACAACAACTGACATACGGAAAACCAACTAAATGCATTAGGATTCAGTTTAAACTTTAGGAAAACGATCCATGGGTCATATGTGACGTGTACGTGTCAACCCAGCCTCAATCCGAGGCACGGAGTGGCCGAAACCACTCGAAGTGTCTCTATAGTTTAAAATGAACTTCATTTTAATTGAAAACAACAACTGACATACGGTAATCTGACCAAACGCATTCGAATTCTATTGAAACTTTAGGAAAACGATCCATGGGTCATATGTGACGTGTTCGAGTCAACCGCGCCTCAATCCGAGTCGCAGTGTGGCCGGGATCACTCTAAATGTCTCTATTTTGTTTAAAATGGACAACATTTTAATGGCATATGGAAAACCGACCAAATGCATTCTGAATGTGTTGATACTTTAGGAAAATGATACATGGGTCATATATGACATGCATGAGTCAAACCCACCTCAATCCGAGGCGCGGTGTGGCCGGCACCACTCAAAGTGTCTCTCTTTATTTTAAAATGGACTTCATTTTAAGTGAAAACAACAACTAACATACAGAAAACAGACCAAACGCATTTGGATTCGGTTGAACCTCTAGTGAAACGATACATGGGTCATTTTTTATGTGTATGAGTCAACCTCGCCTCAATCCGAGGCATGGTGTGTCCCTAACCACTCAAATTGTCTCTCTTTCTTTTAAAATAGACTTCATTTTAAGTGAAAACAAAAAATGACAGGGAAAACCGACCAAATGCATTCGGATTCTGTTGAAACTTTAGGAAAACAATCCATGGGTCATATGTGATGTGTACGAGTCAACCCCGCCTCAATCCAAGGCCTAGTGTGGCCAGCACCAATCAAAGTGTCTCTCTATAGTTTAAAATGGACTTCATTTTAATTGAAAACAACAACTGACATACAAAAAACTAACCAAACACATTCATATTCTGTTGAAACTTTAGGAAAACGTTCCATGAGTAATTTTTGAAATGTACGAGTCAACCCCGCCTTAATCCAAGGTTAGGTGTGGCAGACACCACTCAAAGTATCTTAGGTTTATTTGAAATAGACAACATTTTAAATGAAAACAACAACTGACATACAGAAAACCGACTAAATGCATTCAGATTCAGTTGAAACTTTAGGAAAACGATCCATGGGTCATATGTGGCATGTACGTGTCAACTCAGCCTCAATCCGAGGTACAGAGTGACCGACACCACTCAAAGTGTCTCTCTATAGTTTAAAATGGACTTCATTTTAATTGAAAACAACAACTGACATACGATAATCTGACCAAACGCATTCGGATTCTGTTGAAACTTTAGGAAAATGATCAATGAGTCATATGTGAAGTGTTTGAGTCAATCGCGCCTCAATCCGAGTCACAATGTGGCCGAGATCACTCTAAATGTCTCTATTTTGTTTAAAATGGACAACATTTTAATGGCATATGGAAAACCGACCAAACGAATTCTGAATGTGTTGATGCTTTAGGAAAATGATACATGGGTCATATATGACATGCACGAGTCAACCCCGCCTCAATCCGAGGTGTGGTGTGGCCGACACCACTCAAAGAGTCTCTCTTTAGTTTAAAATGGACTTCATTTTAAGTGAAAACAACAACTAACATACAGAAAATAGACCAAACACATTCGGATTCTATTGAACCTCTAGTGCAACGATCCATGGGTCATTTTTAATGTGTATGAGTCAACCTCGCCTCAATCCAAGGCATGGTGTGGCCGTAACCACTCAAATTGTCTCTCTTTCTTTTAAAATAGACTTCATTTTAAGTGAAAACAAAGAATGACATACGGAAAACCGACCAAATTCATTCGGATTCCGTTGAAACTTTAGGACAACAATACATGGGTCATATGTGATGTGTACGAGTCAATACTTCCTCAATCTGAGGCCCGGTGTGGCTGGCACCAATCAAAGTGTCTCTCTATAGTTTAAAATGGACTTCATTTTAATTGAAAACAACAACTGACATACGGAAAACTAACCAAACACATTCAGATTCTGTTGAAACTTTAGGAAAACGTTCCATGAGTAATTTGTGACATGTACGAGTCAACCCCACCTCAATCCGAGGCCAGGTGTGGCAGACACCACTCAAAGTGTCTCAGGTTTATTTGAAATAGACAAAATTTTAAATGAAAACAACAACTGACATACGGAAAACCAACTAAACGCATTCGGATTTAGTTGAAACTTTAGGAAAAAGATTCATGGGTCATATGTGACGTGTACGTATCAATCTTGCCTCAATACGAGGCACAGAGTGGCCGACACCACTCTAAGTGTCTCTCTATATTTTAAAATGGGCTTCATTTTAATTAAAAACAACAACCGACATACGGTAATCCAACCAAACACATTTGGATTCTATTGAAACGTTAGGAAAATTATCCATGGGTCATATGTGACGTTTTCGAGTCAACCACGCCTCAATCCGAGTCGTAGTGTGGTCAGGATCACTCTAAGTGTCTCTCTTTTGTTTAAAATGGACAACATTTTAAGTACATATGGAAAACAGACCAAACAGATTATGATTGTG
Source organism: Viscum album (assembly GCA_963277665.1). NCBI lineage: Eukaryota > Viridiplantae > Streptophyta > Magnoliopsida > Santalales > Viscaceae > Viscum > Viscum album. The sequence continues at coordinate 180,896,379 of OY728130.1, forward strand.
TTGATACTTTATCACAATGATCCATGGGTCATATATGATGTGCACGAGTCAACCCTGCTTCAATCCGAGGTGCGGTGTGGCCGACACCACTCAAAGTGTCTCTCTTTAGTTTAAAATGGACTTCATTTTAAGTGAAAACAACAACTGGCATAAGGAAAACTGATCAAACACATTCAGATTCTATTGAACCTTTATTACAACGATCCATGGGTCATTTTTTATGTGTACAAGTCAACCTCGCCTCAATCCGAGGCACGGTGTGGCCGTAACCACTCAAATTGTCTCTCTTTCCTTTAAAATAGACTTCATTTTAAGTGAAAACAATAAATGACATACGAAAAACTGACCAAATGCATTCGGATTCCGTTGAAACTTTAGGACAACGATCTATGGGTCATATGTGATGTGTATGAGTCAACCCCGCATCAATCCGAGGCCTGTTGTGGCCGACACCAATCGAAGTGTCTCTCTATAGTTTAAAATGGACTTCATTTTAATTGAAAACAACAACTGACATACAAAAAACCAATCAAACGCATTCATATTCTGTTGAAACTTTAGGAAAATGATCCATGGGTCATATGTGACACGTATGAGTCAACCCCACCTCAATCTGAGACACGTTGTGGCCAGTATCACTCCAAGTGTATGTATAATGTTTAAAATGGACATCATTTTTAGTAAAAACCACTTGTATGTATTCTTAATTGTGTATAACACATATAATTACTTATTAAATTTTTTATGTATTTTATTGATAATTGATAATTAAATTATGTATGTATTCAATTATAAATTGAATTCCATATTCCACATATAATTTTCATCTAAGTTTTAAATTGAATTCTAAATAATTTATGTATATTTATAATTACGTTATAAATTATGATTTAATTATGGATGTGTATAGTTTTAGGGTGCAATGTTACATGTGTATACATTATATGTTAAATAATTGGAAAGGAGAGGGAATGGAGAATTACAGCACAATTGATAGGAATGGGATTGCACACCTATGCAAATTACAGGCAAATTGTAGGCTGATGTGCAATTTGCACAGCATAGCCTATGCCAATGGTTTCAAACCGTTGGCATACATTTGATATGATGTTTTTACCAACGGTTCAATGAGAACCGTTGGTAAAAACCCTTTCCCAACAGTTTACAAAATCGTTGGTAAAGGGTTCCTCAATGAGGTTTTTGCCAACGGTTTGGTTGAACCGTTGGAAAAACTTATACCAACAGTTCAACCAAACCATTGGGATAGGTTAATTTAACTAACCTATCCCAACGGTTCTACATAAACCGTTGGGAAAAATTTTTCCCAACGGCTTACTTCCCTACGGTTGGCAGAACCGTTGGTATAAGATATACCAACGGTTCTGCAGCCTATCCCAACAGTTTTGAACCGTTGGGAAATATGCTATTTCCTGTAGTGTTTGACACCATCCCCTCTCAATGACTATGATCTCTCATTGCCAGTTTTTCTCTAATTGTTCTCTCATACACCTTTTGGATTTGATGGTTGATCAAAAACATATTTATTCAAATATTTAAGCTGGATTATATGCATTTTTTAGGATTATATTGCTGTTTTATGACACTATTTATTATTCTATCCAATACTAAGACCCTTTCTAGAAAGAAAAATTTCATAAGAAATATGATTGGACTCTTCATCATATTTCATGAAACATTTTTAATAATGTCACGTTTTTAAAAAAAATATATGTTATATCAAAGATGTGGAAACGGGTGGTGTCTGGGGGGGTGTCCAAGGGGGTGGGTGGGTGTGAGAGGCTGTCCACGGGGGTAGGGGCTTATCCAGAGGGTTTTGGGGGTTTTCCGGGGGGTGGGGGGCTGTCCAGAGGGTTGGGGGGTGTCCAGGGGGTGTTGAAGGGGTTGGGGTGGGGGGTGGTGTCCAGGAGGGGTGGGGGGTGCTGTCTAGAGGGGTGGGGGGATATCCGGAGGGTTGGGGGGTGTCCAGGGGTGGTCCAAGGGGGTGGGTGGGAGTGTGGGGCTGTCCAAGGGGGTGGGGGCCTATCCAGAGGGTTTTGGGGGTTGTCCGGGGGGTGGGGGTGATTCTCAGGTTTACTCCATTTTCTCCAATTTTCTATCAACTATGTAGGCGGCATGGTTTTCTTTGATTCAATGAAATTTAAAACTATTATATCTAACTATATTTTGTTTTAAAAATAATATTCAAGCATATTTTCTTAAATACCCATAGATTTTTTTTATATTTTAAATTGTTTTACATTCAAATTATGATTTTTTTCATTTAAACATATATTTTTCTTATCTTAAAAATATATATTTTTTGTTGATATTTGTTATAGGTAATAATGAGTCGAAGTTGGATTACGACACATTAAATGAACAATGCATTTGAGGAAGGTGTTGATGCCTTTTTGGAATTTGCAAAATGAAATGTTCCAAGTAGTGAAATTTTTTTTTCTGTCCATGCCTGAAATGTTTGAATATGAAGAAGTTGAAAAGTAGAGAGATAAAAGATCATCTGATTTGTCATGGTTTTAATCTGAGTTACAGCCCTTGGATTTGGCATGGTGAAACTGGACGGAATGTCACTGATGATGATGATTCGCAAGATGGTAACTCCGATGGAATTGAAGAAATGATTCGCGATATTGTAGCAGAACAAATTGAGATAGAACCGACAGTTGCACGTCTATATGGTGATGCTGAAAAACCATTATATCCTGGTTGTACAGATTTTACGGTTTTGTCGGTGGTGTTAAGATTTATTAACCTGAAGGCGAAACATGGATGGAGTGACAAAAGTTTTATAGAGCTGCTACAATTGATGAAAGATATTCTTCCAAAAGATAACGATCTTCCAGATTCACATTACAAAGCCAAGAAAATATTATGCCTGATGGGATTGGGATACAAGAAAATACATGCCTGTCCGAATGACTGCATTATATATAGGAAGGAATATGAATTTATGTCAGAGTGTCCTAAATGTGGGACATCACGGTATAAGGTGAAAGAAAAATCACAGGCTGGTGTAGAGATTACAAATCTCCCTTCAAAGGTATTTTGGTATCTTCCTATAATTAATCGTTTCAAATGTTTATTTTCTAATTCACATGATGCAAAAAGGTTAAGATAGCATGCTGAAGAGCAGGTATGTGATGGAAAAATACGTCATCCAGCTGATTGTCCACAATGGAAGAAAATTGATGCGCAATATTCTACATTTGGAAATGAAATTAGAAATCTCAGACTAGGGTTGTGCATAGATGGAATGAATCCATACCAAACCCTCAGTAGCACACATAGTTCATGGCCTATTTTATTGGTAATTTACAACCTCTCTCCTGAAGTTTGTATGAAGCGCAAATATGTCATGTTGAGTATAATGATCTCTGGTCCAAAGCAACCCGGTAATGATATTGATGTTTACTTGTCACCGTTGATTGATGATTTGAAACTGTTATGGGCTGATGGTATTAGGGTGTATGATTCTTATAAAATTGAATATTTTCAACTGCATGCAGTGCTTATGTTCACTATAAATGACTTCCCAGTGTATGGAAATTTGTTTGGATACAGTGTTAAAGGGCATAAAGCATGTCCAATTTGCGAACAACAGACGTCATATTGTCAATTGCATCATGGGAGGAAAACAGTGTACATGGGTCATCAAAAGTTTTTGCCTATGGAACACCCTTATAGAAGACTAAAAAAGGCATTCAATGGCTCACAAGAATTTGATACTGATCCAAAAACTTTATCCCCTGATCTGTATTTTGAGAAGGTGAAAAACCTTGACGTGACATTGGGAAAGACATAGAAATCTGGTAATGATAGAAATATTTGGAAGAAAAGGTCAATTTTTTTGAGCTACCATATTGGAGGTATCATGAAGTTAAACATAATATTGATGTCATGCACGTGGAGAATAATATCTGTGATTCTTTGATTGGAACATTGTTAGATATTAAAGGAAAGACTAAAGATGGGTTGAATGCAAGATTAGACTTACTATCAATGGGAATACATTTGGAGTTAGCTCCCACTCCTAAAGGAAGATGAACATTTCTTCCCCCGGCTTGTCATACATTATTGAAGAGGGAGAAAATTAGCTTCTGTCAGTGTCTTCATGATACCAAAGTGCCTCAAGGTTATTCTTCTAATGTAATTTTTTTTTCTCATTGAAGGACTTGAAGTTGATAGGTATGAAATCACATGATTGTCACGTCATGATGAAACAAATTCTACCAGTTTCATTGCATGGAATATTTCCCATTCGTGTCAGAAAGACTATAATGAAGTTATGTTATTTTTTCAATTCAATTTGTAACAAGGCGATTGATGTGAATTCTTTGAACATTTTGGAAAAAGATTCAATTTTTATACTTTGTCAATTGGAAATGTATTTTCCTCCAACTTTTTTTGATATAATGGTGCATTTAATGATTCATCTGGTTCGAGAAATAAAGCTTTGTGGACCTGTATATCTTCGTTGGATGTATCCTTTTGAAAGGTATATGAAAATATTAAAGGGGTATGTTAAAAATCTATATCAACCTGAAGCCTCCATTATTGAAAAGTATATTTCTGAGGAGGTAGCAGAGTTTTGTACGAGCTACTTGGCTGCGGCGCAACACATAGGTTTGCCTCCATCTCTCTATGAACGAGTTAATAATGAGGGAAAGAGGATTCGCGGCTTGAAAGTCAAATCATTGTCAGCTGAACAGATGAAGAAGTTAGAATCATACATCTTAAATAACATAGCTGATGCTCAACTGTATATCACATTGCATATTAATGATTTGAAACAATGTCATCCAAAGAAGAAAGAAATGTGGATTTTGAATGAGCACAACAGAACTTTTTTGTCATGGATTAAAAAGACTTTGCTTGGTAGATCAGATGTATCAGAGACATTAAAATGGATAGTGGGTGGTCCATGTTTAAATGTGATAACATGGTCTAGTTATGACATTAATGGTTATATATTTCATACGAAAGCTCAGGACAACATAAGTGCAGTTCAGAATAGTGGTGTATTGGTGTTTGCAGAAGCAATGCATTTTTCGAGTGCTAAGGACAAAAACCCAATTTCTGCATCAAGTGCATATTATGGAGTGATTGAAGACATATGGGAGGTTGATTACTTTAAAATTAAAGTTCTCATTTTTAACTGTAAATGGTTTAACGGTAACAATAGTGTCAGACACGATGAATTTGGAATGAAACTTGTTAATCTGAATAGATTGGAAGACACAGCTGATTCTTTTATAATGGCAACACATGCAAAACAAATTTTCTATGTAGTAGATCAATCAGATATGTAGTGGGCTGTTGTTTTACAAGGGAAAAAAAATATTTTGGTGAGGATGAAGTTGATGAATATGCTGATTTATGTGAGATCCCTACTTCCATGGAAAGATTAACAGAACATAATGATGATCATGTTGAAGACATAGTTTGTGCCATAAGGAACGATCACGATGAAGGAATTTGGGAAAACAATCCATTTGTACATTCCTAAAATTACAGGTAACATATGTTTATTTCTTGTTTACATTTATTTTTTCCATAAATGTTAGATATTGTAAGTTTTTTATTTATTAAAACATGTTTTAAAACAAAATAAGTATATGTTTTTGTTTTTTTTAAGTTTTTTTAGTTTACTTTATCATGTTTATAACCATTACATGAATTATATATCTATTATTTTTGTTCACTGACAATTACATTACCATGTTTAGCATGTTTACCAGGTTTACCATTTTTACCATGTTTACCATCTTGACCATCTTGACCATCTTGACCATCTTGACCATCTTTACCATTGTTTAACATGCTTACCATATTACCAATGTTTACTATTATGTAACTTAGTACACTTTTCTATTTTCTGATTACATTAGTATTAAAATATTTGAATTTGTATATTTGTGAACTGACGTTTGTTTTTTTGATGTGAAGGATAATGACAGATCATTCAGATGATCAACCACATGATTCTGGAGAGGAACATATTGCTGGTCATACCTCTGGGGATGAACATTAACATGCTCCTATTACGACAAAGAGTTCAAAGGTTGGTAAACGTGGGTGCACACGTTTACCAAAATTATCACTTGCCCGTACACAGGATCAGAGGATAGTCATTGAGTTTGATGATGATGATATTCCTAGAGGTCCGAATGCAAAAGATTTTAAGAGTTTTGTAGCAACTCAGGCTAAGAGAAAAGTAAGTATTCTGTATGATGATTGGAGAAGTGTGGATAAAGAGATTATCTCTCAGTTTTGGAAGACGATTTTGGTAAGATATTTTGTCATTGTTTGACTATTCTTTTAATGTTTCTAGTATATATAATATGTTTAACCTCTTCTTTATCAGATGACATTTGATATTCCTGACACTAGAGGAGTCAGGAAGAAATGCTTATCGTTGGCTGCCAGGAGATGGATGGATTTCAAATCAACCCTCTCATCTGATTTCATTTACGGTCATAGGAGTCATGACAATCCATGTCGTATATATCCTTTTATATATGAAGACACATGGAGACAGTTTTTTGAAATTAGAAGAAAAGAGTCATTTCTGGTAAGGGCAATGTAAACTTTTATAAACTTTCTTATATAAATGATTTTATTAATGTTTTGTTAATGATTTCTTATTCTTAAATTACAGTAAACAAGGAAAGCTCATCAGGAGATCCAATCTAAAAATGTATACCCTCATTGTTTATCTCGGGGAGGTTATGCATTATTGGAAGAACAAATGATGGCGGAAAAATTTCAACAACTAAGAGCTAAGTCTTCAAGCTCTAGAGAGGTGGCCTCTCCATACCCTCCATATAGACATGAAAAATGGAAGAGATCTCGGAAGGGAAAAAAAGGGCAATATCTTTCGGAAGAATCTAGAATCGTAGCTGAGAGGATTGTAAGATATCTATTTTATTTATTTAAGTCAACTATTTTCTTCATATAATTTCAATCATTACAGAAATGTTCAATTAATTAATACAGGACTCTCTTGAGGAGCAGAGTTCAGAGGGGACATTTACAGCTATTGGGAGGGAAGATATTTTATTTGCAGCATTGGGAAGGCCCGAACATCCTGGTCGTGTAAGAGGATATCCGACAGGTGTATCGGTAAGAAAAGTGTTTCCACGTTATTGAACTTTTAACATTGAGGGGGTTTATAAAAAAAAATAGAATCCTTGGAGGTTGAAGTTCATAATATTAATGCGATGATGGAGGACAAGATTAGAGAGTCGGTGCAGTATATGTTTGCAGAAATGCAAAGACAATTTCAGACTGCAACTCCCACTCCTCCACCTCCCCCTGCAGAACCCATTATTTATCCTCCACCTCCGCCAGTAGCTCCCACTCCCCCACCTCAGCATGCAGACCCCATTTTTTATCCTACGCCTCTACCGCAACTTTCTACTTATTGCGAGTTGTATGTTGATGATTCTCAACATCATATAGTAGCATATGGGTTGGTATATTGTATAGGAGATATAGTTCATCATCAACAATTAGAGGTAGAGAATCAGAGGGTCACTGTACAAGATATTATAGATAGATCAGCTAGGGTACCAATACCTACAGATGAGGTGGTGACAGTTGGAAAGAGTATCGACCATTTTTTAATTTGGCCATCCAGACTTCTTCGACTCATTACCATAGAGGTATTAATGTTATATCTTTTATTTTATCTTTTATTAAAGTTGTTTTATCATTTGAAAACTAATATATTTTTCAATTTTTTTTACAGGAATACTTCAATGGTAAAGAAATACTGTATAGACAACAACAAAGACAAATGGCTATGACATCAGATACAGATTCAAATGGTCTTGAAAGATTGTCAAGATATTCACATTTGTTTTCGGGTTATTATGAGTTTACAATGGAAGCTCATGTTTGTGGATGTGAAATAAGAGTGGGGATTAAAAAAACTGATATCATGGAGCTTGTTACTGAATATAAGTTGGGCATCAACGTGGTGCAAATTTTTTCCATGTAAGTCTTAACACCTTTTCCCTGTGTTATATTTATTAAAAATGTATACTTATGTATGTTTTTGTATTAGGTATCTTTATAAAATTTGTGAGAGGAATGAGCTGACAGAAGTATATGGATTCATGGACCCTCAATTTATTTCCCCTGAAGCATGTGCATTGAATGAGGAACAAAGAATGATTTATATTGTTGAAAGATTTGAAAAGAATATAATCACACAATGTTGGATGATGCCTTTTTGTGAGAGGTATGAAACACATTTCTCTCAAAGAGTTAATTATCTTTTAACATAAAAAACCACTAACATCAAATTTCCTTTTATCAGTGATCATTGGATGTTAGGGGTTTTTTGCCCAAGGGAGAAATCCCTTTATTGGATATGCTCTGTCCATGGTGATGTGCGGGAAAGTTTTAAGAATATATTGGAAAAGTAAGTTTCAATTTCTCAATAGTTTTATATATTATAATGAATTTTAAATTTACCCCATTCGTATTATTTTCTAACAGTGCATGGGCCTACTTTCGAAAAAACACAAAGAAAAGAGGTGAAAAGATCAAATATGTAAATGCGAAGGTAAATATCCATTTATAATTTGTACTTTTTGATTTATTACATAAAAATAATATATTGAATTTACACTCATTCAAACATAATTTTCATGAACAACAAGGCCTCATCGAATGCAGATATTATATGTTAAGATTTATGTATGAAATAATAACAACTGGGGCAGTTGTGAATTTTGACCTGGTACGATTTCCTCTTAAACTTTGCCATAATATTTCAATTTTATTTATTCATTATACACATTAACTACTTTCTTTTTCATTTGTAGCTTTTTGATGACCCTAAACCCTATACTGTTGAAGACATCAAACACTTACAAGTGGAGTGGTCAAATTATTTTACAGGTTTGATTGACTTTTAGTTGTTTATAATGTAAAATGTACTTTTGAATATTGTCGTTGTAATTGTGTATTTGGTAGTTGTTTAGGTTGGATTTAGTTTTTTTTTGAAGTTGACAGTGTAAGTTTTGAATGTTATATAAGTGAATGTTTAATTTTGCTATGCTTCTTGTTTTGGTTTACTTATGATGGTTTTTCTGGTATGGATTTGGGTCTGTGGGGGAGGGGTTCCAAGGGTGTGGGTGTGTGTTCAGTGGGGTTGAGGGGTGTCCAGCGGTCTGGGAGGGCTGTCCGGTGGGGTGGGGGGACAGTCCAGGGGGGGTGGCAGGGCTGTCCAGGGGTGTGGGAAGGCGGTCCAGGGGTGTGGGAGTGCTGTCCAGGGGTGGGGGGGGGGGTACATGAGGGTGGGGGGGGGGGGGGGGGGTTGTCCAGGGGTGTGGTGGGGGCTGTCAAGTGGGGTGAGGGGGTGCTGTTCAGGTGGGTGGGGGGTTGTCGAGGGGTGTTTGGGGCTGTCCGGGGGTCGGGGGGCAGTCCAGGAGTGTGGTGGGGGCTCCAATGGGGTGGGGGAGGGATGTCCAAGGGGTATACATGAGGGTGGGATCTCCAATGGGGTGGGGGAGGGCTGTCCAGAGGGTATACATGAGGGTGAGGGCTCCAACGGGGTGGGGGAGGGCTGTCCATGGGGTATACATGAGGGTGGGGGCTGTCTAGGGGGTAAGTTTTATATGCTATCAATGTACATGCTTAATTTTGATCTACTTCTGTTTTTGTGGTACGATTTCTTGATTTGTTTTTTGGTTGATTCTAGTGGAGAGCAGATGACTGTATTCAATTTTTTTTTAAAAAAAAATTGGGTTTATCATGTTGGTTATTTAATAACCGACGTGATGAAAGGCCTGGGAAATGGTTTATCACGTCAGTTATTTAATAACCGACATGATAAAAGGCCTGGAAAATGGTTTATCACGTTGGTTATTTAATAACCGACGTGATAAACCCCCCCTCACCCCAATTTATCACGGCGGTTATATAATAACCGACGTGATAAACCCCCCCTCACCCCGGTTTATCACGTCGGTTATTGAATAACCGACGTGATAAACCCCCCCTCCCCCAGTTTATCATGACGGTTATATAATAAACGACGTGATAAACCCCCCTCACCCCAGTTTATCACGACGGTTATATAATAACCGACGTGATAAACCCCCCTCCCCCCCGGTTTATCACGTCGGTTATTAAAAAATCAACGTGATAAACCCTCCGCCCCCGGTTTATCACGTCGGTTGTTTAATAACCGACGTGATAACCCCCCCTAGGTTTATCACGACGGTTCTATAATAACCGACGTGATAAACCCCCCCGCCCCCTGGTTTATCACGTCGGTTCTTTAATAACCGACGTGATAGACCATTTCCCCGTCCTTTTATCACATCGGTTTTTTAAGAACCGACGTGATAAACCATTTTCCAGGCCTTTTATCACGTCGGTTGTTAAATAACCGACGTGATAAACCCTTCCCATTTTATTTATCACGTCGGTTCTAAAATAACCGATGTCATAAACATCACGATTTTATGTTTTTGACGTCGGTTTTTAAATAACCGACGTCAAAAACGTTATTTATAACGTCGCCCGTATTAACGTCGGCTAGAAACCGACGTAAAAAATGAAAAATAACCGACGTAAAAAACGTTTTCTGCACTAGTGCCTCTAGTTAAATAGAGGAATCTCTTCTTGAATTCCAGAATTTAACCTAGCCATCCTTTTTACAACTAAGAGAATCCTCTCGTAGCAGGATAACAGATGCGATGGGAGTTGAAGAGAGTTTTGATCTTTTGAGTGTCTTGACTCATCAGGTATGAAGTTTGACACTGTCGTGTTTGAAGGTTCCCCCTGGAAATGGTGAAAGGAATTCCAGTGGGGAAGGGTGAAGGCGGTTCAGAATTTTCAGTGTTGACCAGTGTCTTGAAGGGCTTTGTAGTATTTACATCGGCTGCAAGGGTCATGTTTGGTGACGTCTTGCAGTGTGAGGTCCCTTTGATAGTCAACGGTGGTTTGGAAGCGGTAAAGGAGACTCCAGTGGAAAAAAGGTGGAAGCAAACCTAAGTTGTTGGTGCGGTCTATCGTTCTAAATGATCTCTGGTATTTGGTTTGTTTCGTTTAAGAAAAGGTTCATGTTGGGCTACTAGTTTGGCATACCCAGTCGTATGAGGCTGTTATGGTCGTTTGCAGGAATCACGTGTTGTTCAAGACACGGTTAAGAGTCTTTCTCAGTGTAATGTTCCTCTCAACAGCAACGGTCATGTTCAGGTGACGATTGGTGGTGTCTTGTTCTCATTCAGTGTGACAAAGGGTGATGTGCATGCACCATTTCAACTCTGGTGTTGGCGAATGTTCTGTGTATGATCAGTGAGATGTCGTAATGTGTTGTGTTTACCAGTGTTGTCTTGGTTGCAGTGCGGTTACGTGTGACACCAAAAGGAGAACCGTTCGGGAGACTTCCATTCCTGACTATGAGGCAGAAGATACTTCAAACATCAGGGCTCCGGCCATAGGTCTCGGAGCGAAGCTGACGCGTGGTCAGGAACCCCTAGATTGTATGAAACCCCAACTTTATTTCTGTCATCAGTGTTGAAAGTAGAGGCAGTTTAAATTGTTTCCATGGTTGTTCTGCTTCGGATGAGCCATCTGGTTGCATAAGATTTTCGTGACCATGTGGACGCGTGTCGTCTCATGCCTTGAAGTCTTGGGGGTTGCATCCCACTGGATGCAATCGCTTCAGTGGTCCTTATGGGAGTTTGTTGAGTGAATCTGTCTCAAATCTGAATAATGCTCATCCAAGAATGTGGAAATTCTAGTTTGTCTTGGGTCATTCTTTTTACACCCCAGTAGTCGGGCCCCTCCCTCCCCGCCCCTTGTGGTGGGGTGTTTGGTCACCATAGAGATTTTTTTTTCCAAAGTTCTTTATCCTTTGTTCGCTCTAATAGAGGTGAGACCCAGGATGGGTCTCGCACAAAGGTCTCTGGAATGAATCAGTGTTGGCCTTTCTTTAATGGCGGAGAGTCCGCTCAAACCTCCCCGTGTCAGCTTTCCAGTCTCGTCTCGAGCTTCAGTGAGTTCCAAATGGTGGGGAGCCCCTCGGGCCTCCCCATGTTGATCTATTGCTTCTGTTTTTAAATATGGCTAGGTGATAAGTGATAAGAGGGTTCCTTGAACGTGGTTTGACCTTGTTTGTTCATTCTAACCAAATGGTGTGGTTTTCGTTCAATCGAAATCGAGGGGTTTCAGCTTGTGAAGTTTGTTTCTGCGAGTGCGAGAGTCGCTTCCCTGGATCAGTCAACTGGAGGCGTTTTAGCTCTTTGGGGCGGGCAACACATATTAGGAAGTCTTTAAATGAGTTTCTCGAAGTTGTCTTTGAGTCACTTTCTATGAGCACAATGTTTTTTCCCTCTTTTTGCTTGATGTTTGTGGGGATCCCCTTTGAACCTTAAAGGAGTGTAGATTTCTGCTTTGGGGTTTGGTTCTAGTTGTGGCTTTCCGGGGACGGAAAGCTTTATGGTGGGGAGAATTGTCACACCCAGTTTTCTAAAACAAATTTTATTTATTATTTTAATTATTTTTACTCTCTTTTGAAAATATTTTTCAAAGTGCGGGCAAAACCCGATTAAATTTTTACTCTATGCTAATAAATGATTTTTTTTGGCATGGCGAAGTCCGACGCATCGGCAGGGCATGGTCGAAGTTGCGAGACTTTTCCTGGGTCGCCGTGCGACCTTGTTCGGTTCACCACACACCCTGCTCGATGATTAAATAATTTAAACCAAACAAGTTAATAAAAACGAGGTATAATTAAATGAGTGGTAGAGAAAAAAAAATATATAAAATAAGTGTGTTAAAGATTTAATGAATTTCGTTTTAATGATAATAATAATAATAATAATGTTATAAATTATTATCATTAGAATTATTAAAATTTTAATTAATAATATCATCATTATAATTATACTTGAAGGTATAATTTTTATTAAGTTATTATTATTATTGTATTTTTATTATTATAATTAATATTAATAGTATTAATATTCACTTTTTTATTATTTGTTTTGTTTTCATTTTTTTAGGTTTCTTTTTATTTATTTATTTATTTATTTTACCTTCTTTTATTTCTTTTATTTCTCACTGCTTTCCTCTCCCAATTCTCTCCATCCTGTAGGATCCCCTCCTTTGGTGTCACGCTGCCATACCCCCCCCCCCTAAACCCTACTTTCAGCCGACCTTCATGCTTTCTCCGGCGATGGGTCGAGCTTCCGCCCCCTGCTCCATCCGGTGTTGCACCTCCAAATACCTGACCCCAACCCGTTGTTCCACTATTTTCCTCCCTTGCACCACCTTGTGCTGCCCCCACAAACCCCTCCCTCCCTCGTGCGACCTGTTCGGCCGAGCCCCCGAAAGATTCCTTCCTTGCACGGTGCATCGAACCGGCCACACCTCCCTCTTCCGGCAACAACGACACCAGCCAGCCAACATCCCTCCGCCAGGCCTCCCTCCAATTAAGCCTCTCCTAATTTAATTATTATTATTTTGCATTTACTATTATTTCTTTCTGTCTTTTTTTTTTAGTTTTGTTGTTTTGGTTTTCCCAGCGGATATGAGATCCGAATTTGTGGTTCTAACTTGAAGTTTTTAGTTCGAATTCGTGAATTTGGGTTCGTGCTAGGTTCCTTGAGGTGCGAATGGCACATGTTTGTGGTTGCACACAAAATTTGGGGGTTTAACCAATTGAGGTAGGTGGTTCTGCATCTAAACATTGTTTGATAAGTTAATTTTCTTGCTTAGTTAATTTATAATATTACTTGATTAATTCTTATGGGTGCGGATCTGATTATCTTGAAGTTTTCTATGCATTATTTTCATTTAGAAGTATTTTTATGTGGTGCAGGTGTGTTCATTGTCTGGAAACTTGTTTTTAGTCAATTGCTAGTGTTTATTAATGTTTGCAGTTGGTGCGTTTTTGTCTGGAAACTTGTTTTTAGTCAATTTCTAGTGTTATTAATGTTTGCAGTTAGTTTTTCATATGTGCAAAGTGCAATGTTTGTGTCCTAGTGTTTTTATAAAATTTTTGTTGATTTTGTGAAAAGGTGCAAAGTGTGCAATTTGTGCTCTTGATGTGGTGTTGGGTGTGTTTGGTCATGAAATAGGGTTGAGTGGTTTTGTGTGTTAGATTCGTGTTATATTTCTCTTTAATGAATTAGTTTACAAAGAATTTAATATGTTTTAATAAAATTATTAATGATGAAAATTTAAAATGTTTTAGCAAACAATTATTAGAAATGCAGAAATTGTTTTAGTTGAGTTGGGAAAATTATTTTGGTGTGCGTACTTTTCCAAATGGGTTTTTGTGTGTTTGAAAGTGCGACGTTGGTTTATGTAACACCCATGATTGATTTATTTGTCTGAGTTTGACATGAAATGTGAAATTGGAACATCTTGAGCACAAAAGGGGAAGCCTGGGTACTAGGTGGGCAGACTAGACTAGCGTGCTAGTGATACGGGAGTGGCATCAGCCCAGTTTCACTTAGCGGGATTGACGCTTACAACACTAACTAAGCATTGGATGATGACTGGAGACCACTATGGTAGGAGGTGTTTCCCTACCAGTGGCTCATGTACGGGAATGTATGATATGGTTCACCGAGACGTGAGGTTCTAGGGTCCCACACAGCTTTAGTACTTTAGGGCCTCTCCCACTTTTGGTGCTCCTGGAATACTATACGCGCACTGTCGGCATACGGTGCAGCTTTTGGGCTTTCGTGAAGGTTTGAGGTTTTCTTTGATGCAAGTGTGTTTTCTTTTAATTAAGTTGTTTTCTTTAAAAGTGTTTTCCTTATAATTTTTTTATTTGAAGTTGTTTAAGCCTTGGTGTCCTTTCATTTATTTAGCCTGCAAATGTATTTTTCATTTAATGTTTATGCATGGAAACTTTTCTCGGTGGCATCCTACTGGGCTTTCAGCTCACACCCTACATACACCCTTGGGTGTATGTAGGTTCTGTTTCTTCTGCTTTCCAGGTTGTGACTTCGTGCTCAGCGATGGTGGTTCTGGTTTCTGTTGGTCTTCGTGTGCAGGTTGGTGTTGGTAGCTTGGGGATGCAACTTCTTGTGTCACATGAGGTTGGTTTTGGAGTTTAGTTCTCTATTCTTGTTGTTGTTCATTTTGGGTCTTTAGCTGAATTATAGACCTAAACCTGTTTATAGTTTAGAAGTGTGTTTGGTAGCTTGTTCCAGTTTCAGTTTATTTATCTTGTTGGTTGTTTTTATGTCTTTTATTTCGGGTAAAATCATTCCCACTTGTTAATCTTGATACCTAGGCACTTGTGCCAGCCCGTGGGGATCGGGAACGCCCTTCGGGTCTTGCCACAGAGCGGGTCGGGCGTCGGGTCGGATGGCGACCCGACCTGGTTCGTGACATATACAGTAATTATTTAGTTAATTATTAATATAACTATTAATTATATAATAATTAATTAGTTAATTAGTAATATACTTATTAATTATATAATAGTTAATTATTTAATTGGTAATATTATTATTAAATACAATTATTATAATTTTTAATTAGTAATTATTAATAATTAAATATGTCATAATTAATTAGTTAATTAGTAATATTATTATTAATTATATAATAATTAATTAGTTATATAATTATTACATATATAATAATTATTTAGCTAATTAGTAATATAATTAATAATTATAACTAATTAATTAGTAATTATTAATTATTAATTATTAATTATTAATTATTAATTAGTTAATTAGTAATATAAATATTAATTATAATTATTAATTATTAATTAATAATTATTAATAAGTAATTAATAATTATTAATTAGTAAATTAGTAATATAAATATTAATTATAACTATTCATTAAATTATTAATTATTAATTATTACTCATTAATTATTACTTATATAATAATTATTTAGTTAATTATTAATATAACTATTAATTATATAATAATTAATTAGTTAATTAGTATTATGTTTTATAGTCTTTCAAAGTCACGTACTTGAAACATTTTTAAGTTTCAAGTAGGCGGTTTTGAAAGCTTATAGATTATTTTTCATCAACATTTTTTTGGAAATTCCTTTTGTTTTCAATTATTTATTATATGTTTAATCAATTTTTTTATGTTTCATTTATATTGGTGTTCTATTTTATGTTTTATGATCTTTTGAATTCACGTACTTGAAACATTTTTTAGTTTCAAGTAAGTGGTTTTGAAAGCTTATAAATTACTTTTCATCAAAAATTTTTTGGAAATTCTTTTTGTTTTCAACTATTTATTATATGTTTAATCATTTTTTAAAGTTTCAATTATATTCGTTTTATAGTTTATATTTTATAGTCTTTCAAATTCACGTACTTGAAACATTTTTAAGTTTCAAGTAGACAGTTTTGAAAGCTTATCGAATATTTTTCATCAACATTTTTGAGGTAATTCTTTTTGTTTTCAACTATTTATTATATGTTTAATCAATTTTTAAAATTTCATTTATATTGGTCTTATAGTTTATATTTTATTGTATTTCAAAGTCACGTACTTGAAACAGAATCCCACATCGAAAATGCAGAATGATTTTCAGGGTAAGCCCTCTTATAAAAGGGAGGCATGGGTGAGAGTTTCTGTCAGAATACAGACTGTTGTAATGGCTGTAGTATTTGATCTTTAATAGCAGATAAATTCTGCTGAATTTTTTTGTTTTGTTTATATATATATACATATAAACAAAACAAAACAAAAAATAAAAATAAAAATTTTCAAAAATTTTTTTTAGGGGAAAGGCGGCATCCCGGATACCGCCTTTCACCCACAGTGCAAAGGCGGCATCACAGATGCCGCCTTGCACCCGAAACGTAAAGGCGGCATCCGGGATGCCGCCTTTCGGGTGCATTTTTAAAAATATTTTTAACCTGGACGATTTTTGTAATTTTATTTTAAAAAACAGATTTAAAAAAAACTCTATTGTTAAATATGATTTATGAAGGAAAATAAGAATTTTCAAGTTTTCAATTATGAATTGAATTATATAATTTATAAATTCTTTACAAGTTATAGAAAAAGGTAATATGTGATATTTATTAATTTATGAAGGTGTTTATAAATAAATTAATTATAAACTGTTTGTAATTGATTAATTAAATGGTTTTGAAACATTTATTAAATAAATATTTTATAATATTAAATGTTAATATTGAAATACCTTTTTCCAAATTATATGAAAAGACATATAATTTATATATAAAATGTTTATATGGAAATTAGAGAGGTAATTTATAAAAATTGTTATAAATTTAAAAAATAATGCATGAATATAAGTGTAACGTCCCGAGTCCGGAGCCCCTCTACTGGTGCCCCATACCCAGTTCGCCACATGACCTCAAGCACGTTTCCCCGAATGACAGAGGCTGCCGACTAGTAGCGAGGGCCTTGGCGAGTTGGTGGGGAAACTATTCCCTCATTCGGTAAGGTATACAAGGTAAGAAAACAACAATAAACAGTGGAAGCAGTAAACGACATGCATAACAACAGAAACCAAACAACGGAAGAAATCTAGATATATAATTATGATGAAAATGATGCAGCAGGTACAAGTATCTAAGGAAAACAGCAAACACTACAACATGATGAAATACAACTGAAACCAAGTGCAAAAGAAAAAAAATAATCACCTCAGTATCGCGAGCCACGGCTCTGTCCCATGCTCCCCAGCTCCTGATGCAGTCAAGACCCTGAAGTAGAAGGGCGCTTGTCCTTGTCTATACCTGCAGCAACATATTCTTCTTGGGCCCAAAATCATGGCCCAAATAGGGTGTGAGATACAATCCCAGTAGGTAATCACACAAATATTTGTGCCTAACAGTCAATGAATACATGGAAGTACTAAAACAAGAAGCAGTAAACAGAAAAGCACAAACAACTACAATCCACAGTTCTAACAAGCATAGCACACAAGTAAGAAGTCAGCAATAAGAAGAAAACAGGTAACCCTCTGGGTAGCTCTCACAGTCTAACCCCTATGGTTCTACCTCTAAGTACTAGCAACCCTTTGGGAGGCACACACAATCTCACCCCTCTGGTTCAGCTACGTAATTAAGCAGACTCTCTGGGGAAGCACTCACCGTCAATTCCCCATATAGTCTCATATCATGCTAAAGGCTCTCTGGGGAAGCACTCAACGTCAATTCCCCCTATATCCCATGTCGTAATTAAAAGACACTCTGGAGAAGCCCTTCCGTCAATTCTCCCCTTGGTCTCACATCGTGATTAAAAGACACTCTGGAGAAGCCCTTCCATCAATTCCTCCTTTGGTCTACTACTCTAGGTTCTCACAGTCCTGAGTATAACTAAACATGCTCAGCGTGCGTATATATATATATATTGTCCAAGTAAACCTCAAGAACTACTTGGCTATCAACTAAGGCTTAACAGCAAAACAAGGCAATAATCCACAATCCTACAACTAGGCATGGCAACTGGCAAAACGCAAAACAGAAAAAACAAGCATGAAAAGAAAACTGAGCACAAAAAAAATACTCTAATCAGAAGAAATAACCTCTACTAAAGAAATCAAGCAAACCAGGAAAGAAACAAGGGAAAAACAGGAAACACGCAATACCCCGTTCAAGGGTATTGGTGGAAATCGCACAATATATCCATCAACTTTCTAAGGAAAGGCACAAACCACCTACCTCGATCCTAGGAGATCGATATACGTGAACCTCGATGATAGATTCCCCTTAGAACGATGTGGATCTGAGAAAATGAACAAAAAAATCATCCCATAATAACTTGGAAATGAGGAGGAATCAAGAAACGAGGCTAAGGCAGAAGGAATAACTCACCGCTGTGATTCCAATGCAACTGACCATGCTCGAAACGGAGAACGGACGGCGAAGGCGTGACCCCGGTCCGTTTAATGAAAAAAAAGAAAGTACACGGTGTGTACTTCCTGAGTACACGACATGTACTTTAATTTTTCCGTACTCCGAATTAACCGACCTTCACCTCAGCCTTACACACCATGTGTGTGGCCCGGACACGGCCAACACACGGCTTTGAGCCGGAATAGAGTACATGGCGTGTACTCAAAAAGTACACGGCGTGTACTTTGAAAATTTCCAGAAAAAACCATTTTTCTTAAAAACTCTATAAAAAGGAAAAACATACCTGAACGAAGTTCCAGGTTCTTACAAACTTCCCCCCTTAAAGAAATTCGTCCCTGAATTTCCCTAACGAGGTGGAGAAGAAGAATCCCCGAACAGCTCCGGACATTGTGATCGTACATCGGCCTCCCTTTCCCAGGTCTCGTCCTGTACTCACCCGTGCTGCCATAACACCCATACCAGAGGAACAGACCGCCTGCGGAGAACCTTCATACTACGATTGAAAATCTGGATAGGATGCTCCTTGAACGACGCATCTGCTTCAAGCTCAACTTCCTCAGGCTGAAAGACGTGAGACGGGTCTGAAAAGTAACGTCAGAGTTGAGAGACGTGGAAGACGTCGTGCATGGCCCGATACCTCTGAGGTAGCTGCAACCGATAAGCGACTGACCCCACTCTCTCCAAGACCTCAAATGGCCTGACGTACCGCGGTGAAAGTTTACCCTATCTCCGAATCCTCTTGTGTCCCAACCTCATTGCGACACGTAGGAAAACCTGATCACCGACCTCGAACTCCAGAGGTCGTCTCCGCTGATCAGCATAAGACTTCTGTCGAGACTGCGCTGTAGCCATCCTCTTCCGAATCAGCTCTATCTGCTCTGAAGTCTCCTAAACAAGATGAGGTCCCAGCAAAGCTGCCTCTCCTGCCTCCAGCCAGCATAAGGGTGATCGGTATGGCCTACCGTACAAATCCTCGTATGGTTCCATATGAATGGTCGCCTGGAAACTGTTGTTGTAGGCGAACTCCACCAGAGGGATATGCTTCTCCCAAGAACCGACAAAGTCAAGAATGCAAGCTCGAAGCATATCCTCAAGCACCTGGATCGTGCGCTCAGACTGACCATCAGTTTGGGGATGGTATACTGTACTCAAAAGTACCTGTGTACCCAAGGCCTTCTGAAGTCCCTGCCAGAACCGAGAGGTAAAACGTGCATCTCTGTCTGAAATAATAGAGCGCGAAACTCCATGCAGACGAATGATCTCCCTGATGTAAAGTCGTCCCAAATCATCAAAACCGAAGGTCTCCTTGATCAGCAAGAAGTGATCAACCTTCGTAAGTCTGTCGACGACAACCCAAACAACATCGTTCCCTCGAGGTGATCTCGGCAACCCGGTTACGAAGTCCATCGCAACATCGTTCCACTTCCACTCCGGAATGGGTAAATGCTGTAAGAGCCCCACTGGTCGCTAATGCTCTGCTTTCACCTGCTGACAAGTAGAACATCTCATGACAAAACTAGCAACATCCTTCTTCATACCTGGCCACCCGTATTAGCGATGAAGGTCCTGATACATCTTGGTGACGCCAGGATGAACTACCCAAACAAAGGAATGGAAATCCCGCATCAGCTCCTCGCATATGTCTGCTGGCACCCATACACGTCCCTGGAAACACAAGATCTCATCCTTGCCCACTGTCCATCCTGGAATAGGGTCCTCTCCTGACACACTCTCTCGCAGGACTAAGCCTTCCGAGTCTGATAGCTTCCTCGACTGTACCCGATCAAGTAGCATGGAGGTAACAGCTACAGAAGATAGAAAAGTCTGTCCTCGTCTGTCGTGCACCTCCAGATGTATCTCAGAGAACAGAGCCATCAACTGCCACTCACTACTGGCCTCCTGAACTTCCTGAATCTGAGTTATCCTGCTCAACGCGTCTGCCACGGCGTTTCCCTTTCCCGGCGTATAGGCAAGATCGAAATCAAAGGACTGAAGATACTCGACCCACCTGCGCTGCCTCAGATTCAGATCACACTGAGTGAAGATATACTTGAGACTCTTGTGGTCAGTGAAGACCACAAAGTGCTCTCCCAGAAGATAGTGTCTCCAACAGCGCAAGGTATGAACAACAACTACCAACTCCAGATCGTGCGTAGGGTAGTTCCTCTCATGTGGCCTCAGTTGTAGAGACCCATACGCAACGACTCCATCTCCCGGCATAAGCACAACTCCCAGCCCGATACCCGAAGAATCACAGTAAACAGTATATCTCTTTCCTGGCTCTGGCAAGACTAGTATCGGTGCTGAAGTCAACCTCCCTTTCAGCTCCTGAAAGGCTGACTCACAAGAATCTAACCATAAGAACTTCACCCCCTTCTTGGTCAGACTTGTCAAAGGTGCTACTAGACGAGAAAAGTCCTGAATGAAGCGTCTGTAGTATCCAACCAGTCCTAGGAAGCTCCGTACCTCAAAAACGTTCTTCGGCTGCTCCCAGGAAACTACAACTCTCACTTTCTCTGGGTCCACAGATACTCCTGCCTCAGAGATGACGTGACCCAAGAAGTGAATCTGATCCATCCAGAAGTGGCACTTTGAGAGTTTAGCATAAAGCTGATGCTCTCTCAGTGTACTCAGAACGATCTCAAGATGTGTGGCATGGTCGTGTCGAGTGTGAGAGTACACCAAGATATCATCCACGAAGACCACGACGAAGGAATCCAAGTAAGGATGGAACACTCGGTTCATCAGTGCCATAAAAACTACAGGTGCGTTCGTGAGTCCAAAAGGAATGAATGTATACTCTTAAAGACCATACTTGCTCCTGAAGGCTATCAGAGGTATATCTGATGGTCTAACACGCAATTGATGATAACCGGACCTCAAGTTGATCTTCGAGAACACCCGGGCTCCTCGAAGCTGATCAAAAAGGTCATCAATCTGCGACAAAGGATATCGGTTCTTGACCGTCAACTGGTTCAGCTTCCGATAATCCACACAAAGCCGAAGGGTACCGTCTGCCTTCTTTACAAACAGGACAGACGAACCCCAAGGAGAAGTACTGAGTCGGATGAAACCCTTAGCCTGTAGCTCCTCCAACTGCTTCTTGAGCTCCTGCAACTCAAGTGTGGCCATCCTATAGGGAGAAATGGACACTGTTGCCGCTCCTGGCACAAGCTCAATAGAAAAGTCTACCTCACGCTCCAGAGGCAAACCCGAAAAGTCCTCTGGAAAGACATACCTGAAGCGATCCACCACTGGAGGAAAGTCCAACTGTGGAGTCCCCTGATCATCCAAGTAAAGGCTAGCAATCTGGGCCGTCACTCCTCCTAGCCCAAGATGCTTGAGTCCCGCCCGACTCGCCCGAACGTCCCATTCACCTCTATGAAGGAAAGATTCAGCCTCTGGTGAAATGAAACTGACTCTGCGGCGATAACAGTCAACGACTGCCTAGAAGGGAATCAACCAGTCCATGCCAAGGATGACATCATAGCCTGTCATATCTAGGACATAGTGATCCCATAAGAAGCGATACCCTGCAATCTCGAGAGGGCACTCTCTACACTGACGTACACTAGATGTCCTCATTCCCAAAGGTGTGTCTAGTGTCAACGAGTCGACAGAAGAAAAGATGCAGAGTCCAAGGCTCTCCACAATGACAACAGAGATAAAGCTATGCATAGCACCAGTATCAAAAAGGGCTGAAGATAAAACAGAGGCTACTAAAATCGTACCTCAAATAGTAGAAGGGTCGGGATCCTTCTTATGGTAAGTCTGATACACAGCGAAAGACTGGCCTGCACCGCGGCCCTGCGCCCCTGAATGACCACTCTGAGATGAACCTCCCTACTGGTGCTGAGGAACTGGTGGTTGATCGCCATGACCTCGACCTCCACCTCAGCCCGAATAGCCGGAAGAACTCCAGTTCTCTGACTGGTGAGAGACTGGTGGAGCTTCTCCTGAATGAGGAGTCATGGAAGAACCCCGGTCACCTGCTGCTGGTGAGAAAACCTAGAAGAAATGCTGAAGGTGACCCATCTTGCCGCAAGATCATCATTCCATGGGGTCTCTCTGGCACTGCGGCCTCGTGTGCCCTGTCCGGCCACATTGGTAGCATGTCACTTGGCTGCCTGAAGATGCGTCTCGCTTCCTTGCATCACCGTTCATAGGCTCCCTATGACGCTTCTTGCTGTCATCTGAAGGGAAGCTAGCTCTGGAAGCAGAACCGCCCTGACTCGTAGCTCCAGTGTCTCTCAGATTGTGCTCTGCAATCAGTGCCTGGTTGACGATGGAAGTAATGGAGGTCAGCTAGAAGATGTTCACCTGTGAGCGGATCTCCCGCCTGAGTCCATCCTCAAACTTCCTCTCCAAGAACACCCCACTCCCATCCCGAAGGGGTGTAAAACACTTCAGCTCAGAGAAACGAGAGGAATAATCCATGATAGACAGAGTACCCTGCTCTAAGCTCATGAACTCCCGGGCTCGATCGGCCCTTAGAGTCTCCGGGTAGAAGTAGTCGTAGAACACGCGCTGGAACTCCTCCCAAGCCATAGCCTGCTGCTGACCCACCTGTGAGATCACGTCCCACCACCTTTGGCAGAGTCTCGGAGCATGTAGGTGGAAATCTTGACCCGCCTCTCTGAAGGCGTCTCCAGATGCTCGAAGATAGTCAGCATGGCTTCCAGCCATGACTCTGCAGCCTGAGGTCCTCCCTCCCCTGAGAACGTGGGAGGATGCTGCTGCTGAAAAACCTGCGTCAGGTCTACCATAGACGAGGTGGGAGGCGGTGCTCCCTGGAAGGCCTGTATCATCCTCATGAATCCCTCCCTGAACTGAGCATCGGCGCCCGCGACTGGTACAACAACCGGTGCCAAGGCTGGCTCGGCTGGGGGATCAACAGGAAGTCCCTGATCAGCCCTGTCTGGCGTCTGATCATTGCCTGACGACAGACGTACGACCGGAGGACGTCTCAGAGTCATAGCTCTGAAAGATCAAAAGAACACCTTAGGTCAGGAAAAAAAGGACAGAGAACACAAGAGTACAAAACGAGAACATGAAAAAAAACACACACAAGATTTCAAAACACGACTACACGGCGTGTATAAAAACTACACGGCGTGTCTACTTAAGCCACTGACATGGGCATGTACCCCTTCCCTACAATTCGTGTACACATAAAACTACACGGCGTGTTGACCCCCACACACGGCGTGTACTTGAAAACTGTTCCCCTGCCCGAGTATCCTTACACGGTTAACCCACACGGTCCGACTCAACCCGAGACTACACGACTTGTTCGAATCAAACACGGCATGCACGAGACGAGGCTTCGGCAGTCCGTGTTGTTGAGTACATGGCCATCTACACAGCTGGACCTTACATGGCGTGCTCCGAACAAGCACGACGTGCATAGGCAAAGGTGACACCGTCCCGTGTTGTTCGTGACACGGCTGGGTACCTGGAAAGACTACATGGCGTGTTTCGAGTAAATATGACATGTGGAAAAGAAGGTAATGCTGGCCTGTGTTGTTCGTGACACGGCCGAGTACCTGACAAGACTACACGGCGTGTTCCGAGTAAACACGACGTGTGGAAAGGAAGGTAACGCCGACCCGTGTTGTTCATGACACGACCGGGTACCTGGACAGGACTACACGGCGTGTTCCCTACGGAAAAAGCGTGTTCTACCCGAGATTCCCCGACCCGTGTTGTTAGTGACACGACCGGTTACACAGCTCCGAACTCACATGGCGTGTACCAATGGTACACGACGTGTTCCCAAAGTTACTCCTACGACACCGTGTTCTGCTCAAAGGGTCAGTAACATGGCCTGAAAACTACACGGCGTGTATAAAAAAAATACACACCATGTATTCTGGGTTTTTCTGGGCAGTATGTCAGAAACTGCACAGAATTCCAGAACACAAAAACAAGGCGAAAAGTTCCAAATTTCGATCCGTGAGGGACCATAACACCTCAAGAACCAAAATTTGGCATTCACTTTAAGCAAAGAACAAAAAAAATAGTTTTCTAACATAACATCAGAGAATCTATCAAGCATCTATCACAACAACATGCATAATTTACACAGAGCCTATCACAACAGCATGCAATCGCTAATGCACCCTAGATGGCATGGCAAGAATGCATGGCATGTGATTTCTACAAGTGATTATATGATGCATGAGATGGAATAACCTCATCTCATTGGGTTGCGATAGAAATAGAACCGAAATATCAAAACACTAACTGCACAAGTCATACGAATCATTCTAGGTGAAAACATACCAACCATAAAATCTCAAAACCAGAAAACTGTAGTTAACAAGGTAGTATGGATTTTCCCTGTACATGGGTTAGCTACTCCCGAGAACAGATTAATTCCAAGTACCGAATCCTTCCTATCCCTGGATAAGGTCTCCAAATAGTAAGACAAGAGAAAATAACTCCTTTGATACCACTTTGTAACATCCCGAGTTCGGAGCCCCTCCACTGGTGCCCGGTACCCGGTTCGCCACATGACCTCAAGCACGTTTCCCTGAATGCCAGAGGCTGCCGACTAGCAGTGAGGGCCTTGGTGAGTCGGTGGGGAAACTATGCTCTCATTCGGTAAGGTATAAAAGGTAAGAAAACAATAATAAATAGCGGAAGTAGTAAACGACATGCATAACAACAGAAACCA
Organism: Viscum album; assembly: GCA_963277665.1. Classification (NCBI taxonomy): domain Eukaryota; kingdom Viridiplantae; phylum Streptophyta; class Magnoliopsida; order Santalales; family Viscaceae; genus Viscum; species Viscum album. Next base: position 180,921,935 of record OY728130.1, read on the forward strand.
AACAACAGAAGCAATCTAGATATATAATTATGATGAAAATGATGCAGCAGGTACATGTATCTAAGGAAAACAGCAAACACAACAACGTGCTGAAATACAACTGAAACCAAGTGCAAAAGAAAAACAAATAATATCCTCAGCATCGCGAGCCACGAATCGGTCCCATGATCCCCAGCTCCTAATGCAGTCAAGACCCTGAAGTAGAAGGGCGCTTGCCCTTGTCTATACCTGCAGCAACATAGTCTGCTTGGGCCCAAAAGCATGGCCCAAACAAGGTGTGAGATACAATATCTATAGACAATCACCCAATGATTTGTGCATAACAGTCAATGAATACATGGCAGTACTAAAACAAGAAACAGTAAACAGAAAAGCACAAACAACTACAATCCACAGTTCTAACAAGCATAGCACACAAGTAAGAAGTCAGAAACAAGAAGAAAACAGGTAACCCTTTGGGTAGCTCTAACAGTCTAACCCCTATGGTTCAACCTCCAAGTACTAGCAACCCTCTGGGAGTCACACACAGTCTCACCCCTCTGGTTCAGCTACGTAATTAAGCAGACTCTCTGGGGAAGCACTCACCGTCAATTCCCCATATAGTCTCGTATCGTGCTAAAGGCTCTCTGGGGAATCACTCAACGTCAATTACCCCTATATCCCGCGTCGTAATTAAAAGACACTCTGGAGAAGCCCTTCCATCAATTCCGCCCTTGGTCTCGCATCATGATTAAAAGACACTCTGGAGAAGCCCTTCTGTCAATTCCCCCTTTGGTCTACTACTCTAGGTTCTCACAGTCCTGAGTATAACTAAACATGCTCAACACGCGTATATATATATATATATATATATCGTCCAAGTAAACCTCAAGAACTACTTGGCTATCAACTAAGGCTTAACAGCAAAACAAGGCAACAGTCCACAATCCTACAACTAGGTATGGAAACTGGAAAAACGCCAAACAGGCAGAACAAGCATGGCAAGAAAACTGAGCACAAACAAAATACTCTAATCACAAGCAATAACCTCTAATAAAGAAATCAAGCAAATCAGGAAATCAATAAGGGAAAAACAGGAAACACATAATACCCCATTCAATGGTATTGGTGGAAATCGCACAATATATCCATCAACTTTCTACGGAAAGGCACAAACCACCTACCTTGATCCTAGGAGATCGATATACGTGAACCTCGACGACAGATTCCCCTTAGAACGACATAGATATGAGAAAACACACAACACGTTCATCCCACGATAACTTGGAAATGAGGAGGAATCAAGAAACGAGGCTAAGGCAGATGGAAGAACTCACTGCTGCGATTCCAACGCAACTGACCGTGCTCGAAACGGAGAACGGATGGCGAGGCAGGACTCCGTCGAATATCCGGCCGTACGGTCGCACTCGGACGGTCGAAAACTGGAGAAGAAGACGAATATGGGGGTTAGGCGCGACCCCAGTCCGTTTAATGAAAAAAAAAGAAAGTACACGGCGTGTACTTCTTGAGTACACGGCGTGTACTTCAATTTTTCCGTAATCCGAATTAACCGGCCTCCACCTCATCCTTACACACCGTGTGTGTGGCCCGGACACGGCCAACACACAACTTCGAGCCAAAACAGAGTACATGGCATGTACTAAAAAAGTACACGACGTGTACTTTGAAAATTTCCAGAAAATTTAATTTTTCTTAAAAACTCCAGAAAAAGGAAAAACATACCTGAACGAAGATCCGGGTTCTTATAATAAGTTTAAATTTAAAATTATGCATTTTCATAATTATTTATTTTGAATTGTTCAAATTAAAAAGCCTTATTTGAAAATTTGTTTAAATAATATCAAAGGGGGTTTTGATAAATGATTTGGTCAAGGTTTAAATAATATTAAATATATGATATATGTAAATTTTTTACATAATAGAATTCAGATATAAAATGTTTATATTTCATGTAATATCATATATTTAAAGTAATGATTTAGCTTGAAGAGTTAAACTGCTTCTAAAAATTATCATACATGATTTTAAGGAATTAATACCAGAGGAATGATATTGAGTTTATTCATATGATAGATTGGACAAATAGATGTTTTCTCAACCATCCAAGAGTCATAAATGATATGATCGACATGATGACCTACCTAAATAACTAAGCGGTGTGAGAACTGCCTAAGCAGACTCATGTTGTAAATAACACTCAGATCTCTAAAGACAAATGATTCCAAAAGAAGAGTAAAATGGAGAAAAACAAAAGAAAAAGAATAAGGCCATGTGACACAAAGATTTACATGGTTCGGGAAATAATCCCCACGTCTACAGTGTTGGAATGATGTAGCTTGATCCGTTTGGATGATGTTGGGTTGGATGCTAGTGGCCCAGATTGACTAACTATAGTAGAGCTGACTGGAGACACCAACATGACACTATAGTAGTGCTGACTTACTATAGCAGTATGCGACATGACACTATAACAGTGTGAACTTCGACATGACACCGTAGCAGCATGTGACTGGCGACACCGACAAGTCACTGTAGCTTCACTGACTTTTTGCCACAGACACTATAACAGCTTGGACTTGGTTGGCTGCAGTACTGTAGCAGGATGGACTTGGGTGACTGCGACATTGTAGCACAATAGACTTATTGTACGGCTGGTGGAACAGTGCATCATCTTCTTTATTAACTCATTCAAGCTAGGGTTTCTGATGTGTGAAACTCTGATGATCTCCCTATAATTCTGCTTCTAAATTAGTGAAGTGATTCTGTCTCTCCGTGGATGTAGGGATCTTTCCTGTACCTCATAAATCATTGTGTACTATGATCTTCTTTTTGTTCTTTTATTTTTTCCATCTTTTCTTCATCTGCAAACCTTTTCTATTGCCGCGACTCCCATCATTTCTGCAATAACTGGAATCAGAGTCTAAGTTCGGAAGATCAAGTTTGATTTTCTTGAATTGAACAATGGATATGAAAGAAGGTGAATATTTATTACTTTAATGGAACTGACTTTAGTTACTAGAGGATGTAGATCGAAGACTATCTTTATCAAAAGAAGTTACACTTGCCACTTCTAGGTGTAAAACCAAAGGATATGGAGCAGATAAAGTGGGAGTAACTAGATCAATAGGTTCGGGGTGTTGTGCACCTTACGTTGGCAAAAAATATGGCATTCAACATCAGAGAGGAGAAGACAATGAATGGGTTGATGAAACACTACTACAAAATAAAACTTTAATAGCACCGACCGTTATCACTTACAGAAAAAAAATGCAGAAAAAATGCCTTTTATTAGTGTTAAAACAAGCGCTGATTTTTATCAGTGCTTTTTTAGTGATGATAAAAGGCACCCTTTTCAGTGCTTTATTTTTAGGACTGATAAAGGGCACCTTTTATCAGTGATTTTTTTAGCATCCATAAAGGGATCTTTCATCATTTCTTTTTTAGCACCGATAAAGGTTCGTAAATAAATAAAAAATAAAAATGAGTTTATTAAAAAAAATATTAAAATTTTTATTAATTAAATAATTATTGATAAAAATGAATAAATTGATTATACTATATATAAATTATAAATATTAATAAATAATATATATTAAATATATAGATATATGTAAAATGAAAATTAAACAAATAAAATTAAAAATAAGAAAATTGAGAAAAATATTAAACATTTTATTAATTAAATAATTATTAATAATGTTAATAAATAATATATTATATATATATAAATGTATATAAATATGATTTGTATAATACAAAATATTTATGCATTACATTAAATAGTAATATATTTGGTGAATAATGGTTTATAATTTAAAAAATAATATGAATTAAAAATACTGAATAATTGCATAGAGTAATGGACATAATTGAGTGCCATTTTATTTTTCAATTTAACATAGATGAAACATGTGTTATATTTATTTCACATATACATAATTAATTCATTTTTATACACAACACACACACACAAATATTTACGTAATTAATGAAATCTTATATAGAAACATGTATTTATGTAATTTATTCAAATTTTAGTATTCATTTTGGAATTTCATTATAACATGATGCATTTAATATATCATGTCTTTAATAATGGAAAATTTTATTTATTTATTTTTAATTTTATTACAATTAGGTATTAATTCATTTTTAATATGTTTTATTTTTTATTTTTTGGGAATTTAATCAATTCTTATTATTTATTATATATATATATATATATATTTACTATGTTTTAATATTTTCAATATGTATTCATATTTATTTCAATATATATCCATATTTTTTAATAATTTATATTTAAATAATAATACTCATCCTTTTTTTAAATATTGTTAAAGTGTACTCATTTTTAATTATTCAATTTCACTTATTTTTAATATGCATGCACTTAGTATTAAATATTTATTAATAATGTTAAAAATATATTTGTAAAAAATATTTATAAATGTATATTTACTATATTTATACATTTATATATTTATAATTATAAATAAATAAATATTTTTTTAAAAAGTATTTATATAATTATAAATAGATTATTATATATATTTATATAATTATAAATTATCATAAATTTATTTAAATAATGAATATATTTACTATATTTATATTTATATATATTTATTAAATATATATATATATATATATATAATTATATAAATCTATATAATTATATAAATATATATAATGATATAAATATATATAATGATATAAATATATTTTTTAAAATTATTTATATAATTATAAATAAATAATTATATATTTAAATAATTATAAAATTATAATAAATTTATTTAAATAAAGGATATATTTACTATATTTATATTTATATATATTTATTAAATATATATATAATTATATAAATATATTTATAAGATTTTTTTTATAATTATAATTATAAATCCTTTATCAGTTCTTTTTTAGAGCTAATAAAGATAGAGCTTTATCAGTGCTAAAAAAGTGCTGATAAATATTACTTTTATCAGCATTTTTTTGCAAGCACTGATAAAAGCGTCACGATCTTTTTAAATAATCCGAACCAGTCTTGAACTCGTTGCGATATCCGAAGCTTTCTGCAGAAGCCACCCTCTGCCGGTGCACCTCCTCGGTGAATCGAAGCTCAGATCAAGGCTCAAATCAGGCTCAGACAATTTGAAGGCTCAGATCCAAGGCTCGAACGATTGAAGGGTCGAAAAAATCCAAGACTCGAACGTTTTAAAGGTTTTCGATATCTATACTTTCTCTCGAATGATTCAAAGCTTCAATCCAAGATATCTTATTTTCTCCTCCTCATCCTCACTCGTTGATTGCTTGTTTGATGATATTTATTTACGTTTTTTTATCATCATTCTTTCTTAACCATCAGCATATCCCTATGGTCAACAATATTTATTGGGGAAGTTTGGTTGAAATTGTAAGATTTGGTGTCCTAGAACCAACTGTTTGTACTTTGATTACATGGATATTTAATGTATTTAAATATTAAACAACTTTTACATATTGTTCATTGTTCTGCATGACTATGATGTAATAATGTCCTAAAGTATTAGTTGAATTGATAAGGTCGTGGCAGTTCCCCGCTATGATGAGAACCTTGAAATGCTATAACAATATTCTTAAATATATTTCTGCAGTTGGATGACATACTATGATAGGACACATAGTATACATACCATCAGGTGCGAGTACTCGTAAGCAGACGAGACTTCCACTCATGAAGTTCGCACTTGGTAATCTCCAAGATGGGAGATTATGAGAACAGACCCACTAGTACGAATTCAACATGTTTTGGTGTCATCAAATATTCATATCTGTGAGCATGTGTAATGGTCCTTAGACTTTATGATTATCATTAATACGTGTCACGACTCGCACACTTTGATTTACCGACGAAAACCATCACGCCATATGTTGGCGGGAAGTGGGGTATGTTGGGTGCGTCATGAGTGACATGTTATGAATGGATAAGTCGAGGATGTATTTGTCACTTCCATTTATGAAAGTTGATATATCGGCCCTTTGATTAAAATAGAACCATCGCACGAAATTCCATATCCATGGTGTAACGACAAGTTTATTTCAGGTAGTCAAAGAATGACGTATCAAGCACAAAGGTTGATGACACTATCATGAAAACTTTTTGATGAGATATTGAGAAAAAAGGATTATATTACAGAGTGAGAATTTGTATGTGGATGTCGTCATTGCGACTTTTCATTCTTTCTCTTGGGTGCCTTGACCCGTTGCTAGATAGTACTCTTGGACTTTAGGTAAGCCCGACTAGTGCCAATGAGAAAGAATCCTAGAGGGTCACACACTAAGTGTTTTTGGTGGTCTCGATTAAATTCTATTTGAATTTAATTAATGGAATAAATATTATTCTCACAACCGTGGAATAATTTTATTCAAGTTAAAATGAACACATAAATTAAATTAAATATATTTATTTATTTTATTGAACATTTAATAAATATTTATTTACTGGTTTGTAAATAAAATATTTATTTAAGAGAATAAATTATTTATTTATTTATTCAGGTGTTCAATAAATGAAAGTGGAGTTCGAGCAGATCAAGGTCGGTCCGGTAGTAAAATAATTATTTGCGAGATGGTAAATAATTATTTAATTAGTTGGTACAAGTTAAAATAATAATAACATTGCTATTATTTTGTGATGCAGAATTGTATTTATAATTCCGTTTTGTGCAATTTGGCACACTATAAATAATGACACAATATTTTTATTTTGATCATAGGTTTTCTCTAAGATCATAAATGTATTTAATTGATGTTATGCAATTAAATATTGTAACTGAAGCCCCATGTATATAAATAGACAAGCACGTCTATTGTTCCATACATCAACTACATGCCTGATGAATTGAGAATTGTTGAGTCAAACAATTTCTCTCTCAAATCCTCTTCTCTCCCCTATCAAGAATGAGAGACGTTCTTCAAGACTGAAGAACAAGCGATCAAGAACGACCGACACAAGACACTCACTTCACTGTGCTAGCACTCAGAGAATGAGTGGTGTCGATCGGAGGTCATCAGGGAACGTGTGGATCACTTCTAGAGGGATTCTCATTTGGATCCTCACAAGTGAAAAGAGACAATTCAGAAGGGCCATTCCTGACGATCAACATCATCAATGGAGAAAGTACCGAAGATCCAAATATTCTTTTCTTTATGAAATTATAATTAAATTAATTATAAACATGATGTGCAAGATATTTTTCTCTCTTGGATCTGACGCCTTTCTTCTTTTGTCTAAATCTTTGATTTTAATCCATGGAGACTGGCGTTTATCATCGTATTGATCCCGAATTGGTCATCTATTACGGAAAAGGAAAAGTTAGGCCCCACCCAACGCTACACTTCCGCTGCATTAGGTTTATTCAAGTGGTATCAGAGGGAGATCATCATAATTTATAATTATTTAATTATCATTGATGATTTATGCTTTAATAATTTACTTTTTCAATTCAAGTTTTAATCATTCTTGTAATCTGAAATTTCGAGATATGTTCTTCGTTTTTTTGTTTCTCACAGATTTCACAGAAACAAATACTTTTTGGATTAAAATTAAAACAAGGAACTCATCAGGAGGCATCGATGATTTTATCCAGGTGATGTGAAAGTACACATCATGTTCTCTACCATACACGCTGTGTAATCCGGACTACACACCATGTTGTCGTATACAACACATCAAGATTAATTCGACAATTAATCAAGCCATGTGCATTTATTACATGTGGTGTAATTAATTTTACACCACGTGTTGATCAGGAAAGATAGATACACAGTTACCGGATTACACGCTGTGTGGCCCACTAGACACGACGTGTAGTCCCTTCGGGTCAGGGGAAAAGCCGTGTATCCCATGCATGGATTGAGCCGATTGGTAACCATATAACGCAGAGACAACATGATGTGTATCCCACTGTATACGCTGTGTACTCCAAAGTTTCCGAAGTATGCCTTACACGCTGAGTCCCTAGGTGTGTACTTCGGGAAAGAAGGTGAAGGTGGTACACACTGTGTAGTCGGAACTATACACTGTGTACTTTACCAAATTACGCAGAATTAAAACTTTAATTTATACATAATGTTCGATCTGCATATCATGTATAAATAGTTATATAGGTTGTTACTCTATGCATTGAAGCATCTTGTATGCCATGTGTCATAAAACTAAAACAATATGCGAATATAATACATGTTGGGTAGAATTCGAATAGATATTCACCAGGTTACCTCCAAGGTTCATTTATGTACAAGGATGAGAATCTAAAGGAAATTCAGAAGAGTATTAAGATAAAAGGATTGATTAATTAAAGATAATAAATAAATCGATTCGAGCGTGATTTATCTTAATAAGAACAATTAAATAATTGAATGCTAGTTTTATTAAATGCGTAACTCACTACATGTATGTGGATGATCATGAGCTAGAACAAACCTTGTATGTGATTGGTTTCCCTTTTAATTTATTTGTTAAATTAATTTTTGGCCTGCATGCCATCTATCCTCATTAATATGTAGGGACTTCATGCATATGGTTTATTTTATGTAAACCCCATTTTACCCCTCACCTACGTGTGAGTTAAAAACATATGTAATGGATGGAGCTCCCAAGCTAGAGGAGACGTTTTAAACTGGAGCCGAGACGAAACCAATTCCATGAGATACAAAGGTGGATAGGTGGAATGATGTAAACACGAACCCAAAAGGTTCAAGGTGTTTCTCCCCTAGGTCAGGGTTAGTTTATCAATTGCTAGATAAACTAACCATTAGAAAAGATCATGATCATTCCCTTTACTTTATTTTATTTATGTCAGTTTCATGGTTTATCATTATAGATGTGTTGTCATGATCACATAATTAATGAATTAACAAGCATGCAATATGGAACTAAAATAAAACCGGCTTGTGCGTAAATATTTTCAAGACATGGTTAACCACTTAAGTAAGTTCCAATTAATATTAACAAGCATGTGATAAAGATAATAATAAATTTACGCATAAGAGATAAAAAATCCCTCAAATAAAATATTAAGTCAGACTAAGCCTTCCATTACATGATTAAGGGAAAGACTCAATAAAACTATGTTTTTGACCAACCCTTGTTGGGACACTTACTTTTTATATAGGAATCCTTTATAAAAGGTTTCAGGTTGACTTAACCATATTTCATCAAGAGAAGTATCCCTTGCTAGACTTGGTGTAATATTGGAGGTAAGTGTTGAGGAAATCCAAGTCAAGATTTTAGGATTGGGGAGTCCACTCAAAGGATCAAGGAGTTACAAGCCTGTAGTTGACAAAGACCTGCCTATCTAAATACCTTCAAATAGCTTGACCAACCCTTGTTGGGGTTATGTGAAGGGGAATACAGATCCTTGTCACTAGAATGTCATGGAAATTGGACATTTTGAGTTCAATGGTGAGGGTCATTGGGAATTAATAAAATAGTGGAAGACTTAATAAAATTAATTATTTCTCATAAAATGTAATCAGGAAAATACTAATGATCTACAATTTTAATTGTAGAATAAAATGAAAAGCTTGTCAACCAAACTATCCCTGCAATCAATTCTAGATAAATACAACATCCTCACTGGCAGTAAATTACAGGAATGGTTTAGACGTGTTAGGTTTGTCCTATTCCATGAACAGAAGTCTTACATGATGAAGTCAACATCACCTGATCTACCTTCCAAAGAGGTAAGTGATGAGGATTTCCTGGTCTACGAGAAACATATGAACGACGTAGTCGATGTTCAATGTTTGATGCTATCATAAATGTATAGTGAGCTCATGAAGTCTCATGAAAACATGGATGCCTATATATTTCTCGAGCACCTCTATGGTCTTTACCAGGAGAGAGAAAGACATGAAAGGTTTGAGATCTCCAAGGCACTCTTTCAGTGTAATCTTGGAGAAGGTTCCCCAGCTGGGCCTCATGTAGTCAAACTAATTGGCTACATTGATCAACTAGAGGTTCTAGGATTTAAACTCCCCAAAGAACTGGGAACCAATCTCATTCTTGCATCACTCCCTCAAAGCTTCTCCAACTTTGTTGTTAACTTCAACATGAACAACATTGATAAGTATCTATCTGATCTTCTTATCCTCATTCGCTAAGTGGACAAAGATATGAAGCACAAAAAACCTTATGTCCTTATGGTGAATAAGAGGAAAGGTAAGATGAAGATATTTAAGCCCAAAACTCATTCATGACCTTCCAAGAAAAATAAGATCAAAGGGGAGGCAAGGGAACACGAGGCTATTTATTTTTCATGTGATAAGAAGGGACACTGGAATAAGAACTACACCCATCCAAAGAAGCAAGGGGAAGATTTAGGTGCATTTGTTATAGAGTGAAATCTATCTATTTCTATAAATTAGATATTAGATACAGCTTGTGGTGCTCACATATGTATAAAAATACATGAACAAAGTAGATTCAGGAAGATTGATTGAGGGGAGGTAGATCTACAAGCAGTCAATGGATCTAGACTTAATACTGTTGCTGTCAGGGACTACCACCTCACGTTTCCAAATGGGATGATCTTGGTGTTAAAGGGTTGTTTTTAGGTGCCTTCTGTAACCAAAAACATAATTTCTGTATCCAGACTAGATACAAATGGATTTTTTTTCAAGTTCAGAAATTAATGTTTCTTCTTTTATAAAGATAAAATTTGTTTTGGTAGGGAACATTTATACAACAATCTTTATGTGTTGGATTACACAAACCAAGTAATGGCAATTGATAAAAAAGATACTTCACATGAATCATACCACACCTAACTTTGGCATCACCAACTAGGTCATGTAAATGAGAAACACTTGACAAAGTTACATAAAGATGGATATTTAGATTCTAAAACCACTTATCATATGTCATGCATGTTTACAAGGCAAAATGACCAAAGATTCATTTAGTGGGAAATGTGAAAGGGCTAAATAGATTCTTGAATTGGTTCATACTGATGTTTTTGGACCATTTCCAGTTGAAGTAGGGGGTGGGTACTCATAATTCATAACTTTTATTTATGATTTTAGTAGATATGGATATATCTACTTAATGAGGTATAAGTCTAATTCCTTTGATAAGTTCAAGGAATACAATAATGAAGTTGAGAACCATCTTGGTAAGAAGATTAAGAAACTGTACTCAGACCGAGGTGGGGAATATCTTAACTAAGACTTCATTGATTACTTACAGGAGTTTGGGATCCTATCCCAACTCACTCCTCCTTACACACCTCAATGTAATGGTGTAAGAAAAAGGAGGAACCACACCTTGCTGGACATGGTGAGATCAACGATGAGTCATGCAAGTCTTCCATTATCCTTTTGGGGGTATACGTTATAAACATCGGTACACATACTAAACCAAGTACCAACTAAATTGATAAATGGTATTCCATATGAGTTCTGGAGTGGAAGAAAATCCATGTTATCGAATTTACATGTGTGGGGTAGCAAAACATTTGTTAAGGTCTCTTCAGGTAACAAACTCGTACCCTGAGGCACAAAGTGTACCTTTATAGGATACCCTAAGGAAACAAGGGGATATTACATATACAACCCCTTAGAAAAATGGTTATAGTGGAAAGACATTCCATATTATTTGAGAGGGAGAACATATCCAAAAGATATAGTGGGAGGGAGATAGACTTTAAAGAATTCGAGGCTCAAGGTACACAAGAGTTGGTACATGAATAGATTCCACAAAGCCTGTGGAAGAAGAATATGTTCTAGAGACACAAGTACTGTGTAGGAGTACAAGAGAGGTTATAGAACTGGAACATTATGATTTTCTAGTTACTTAGGATGGTGACTCATTATTAGTTGATAATAATGATCCTCTAACCTAAAAGGAAGCAATAAGTGGCACAAACATTGCCAAGTGGAAAGAATCCATGAATTCTGAAATGGATTCCATGTACCAAAACCAAGTTTGGATTTTGGTAGATCCTCCAGTTGATGTAAATCCGATTGGTTGCAAATGGGTATTCAAGAAGAAACTAGACATGTAAGGACAATTCAGTACCTATAAGGCATGGATGGTTATAAAAGGGTTTAAAAAATGTTAAGGAATTGAATACGATGAAACATTTTCACCAGTTGAAATGTTGAAATTCATCAGAATTATACTTGACATTACATCTTACCATGACTATGGGATTTGAAAAATGGATGTCAAAACAACCTTCCTTAATGGGAACCTTCAGGAAGATGTCTACATGACACAACCTGAAGGGTTTGTGACTCCAAAGGATTCCAATAAGGTATGAAAGTTGCAGAAATCCATTTATGGATTAAATTAAGCATCCAGGTCATGGAAAATTTGTTTTAATGAAGCTATAATAGAATTTGGTTTTATCAAGAATGAATGTGAGCCTTGTATCTACAAATGGTTTAGTGGGAGTGAGGTCATTTTTCTAATAGTATATGTTGATGACATATTACTTATTGGAAATGAGATACCAGTCTTATAGTCTGTTAAGTCATGGTTTAATCAATGCTTCTCCATAAAGGACTTGGGAAAGGCATCATATATTCTTGGGATCAAGATCCATCATGATAGATCCAAGAGATTTCTGGGCCTGAGTCAAAGTACATACATTGAAAAGATACTAAAGAGATTCAGTATGGAACAATCCAAGAGGGGATTATTTCCAGCATCACATGACATTCATATTTACAAGAAAATGTATACTCAGACACATGAGGAAAGAGAGAGAATGTCAAGGACTCTATATGCTTCAGTGATTGGGCCAGTCATGTATGCCATGCTATGTACTAGGCTAGATATTTCCTAAGCATTGAGTGTAGTAGGAAGATATAAAGCTGACCCAGGTGACCACCATTGGATGGTAGTCAAGACTATCCTTAAGTATCTGAGGCATACTAAGGATATGTTCCTGGTTTATGGTGGATATGAGGAACTAGTCATCAGAGGATATGCATATGATAGTTTCTAGACTGATCAAGATGACATGAAGTCGCAAACGAGATACATCTTCACTTTGAATGAGGTGCTGTGAGTAGGAAGAGCTCAAAGCAGAGTGTGGTCGCAGATTCTACAGTGGAGTCTGAGTATATCATAGTTTATGAGGCACCTAAATAAGTAGTTTGGATGTGAAGTTTCATCCATGAACTAGATGTGGTAACTAATAGAAAATATCCCATCACACTCTATTGTGATAATACTACAATGGTGGATCTTACAAAAGAGCCAAGGTCACATCAGCGGAAAAAAAAACATACTTCAGAAGTATCATCTCTTGAGGGATTTTTATTAGAGAGGTGAAGTTGCAGTGAGTAGTATTTCCACGAAAGACAACATAATAGACCCCTTGACTAAATCCTTGACTCAGTAGAAACATGACCATCATGTGAGGTCTAGCGAACTTAAAGTTGTAGGCATTTGGCTCTAGTCCAAGTGAGAGTTTGTAAGATTTGGTGTCCTAGAACCAACTATTTGTACTTTAATTACATGGATATTTAATGTATTTAAATATTAAACAACTTATTACATATTTTTCATTGTTCTTCATGAATATTGTGTAATAATGTTCTATAATACTAGTTGCATTGATAAGGTCATGGTAGTTCCCTTCTATGATTAGAACCTTGAAATTATATAACAATATTCTTAAATATAGTTCTGTGGTTGGATGAAATAATATGATAGGACACATAGTATACAAACTGTCAGGTGTGAGTACTCATAAGAAGACAAGAATTCTTCTCATGAAGTTCGCACTTGGTAATCTCCAAGATGAAAGATTATGAGAAAAGACCCACCAGTAAGAATTCTGCAAGTTTTGGTGTCATCAGATATTCCTATCTGTGAGCATGTGTAATGGTCCTTATAATTTAAGATTTTCATTAATACATGTCATGACTCACACGCTTTGATTTACTGATGAAAACCAACACACCATATGTTGGTGGGAAGTAGGGTACGTTAGGTGAGTCACAAGTGACATGTTATTAATGGATAAGTTGAGGAAGGATTTTTCCCTTCCATTTATGGAATTTGATATCTTAACCCTTTGATTGAAAAAGAACCGTCACATGAAATTCCATGTCCATGGTGTAATGACGAGTTTATTTCAGGTATTCAAAGAATGTCATATCAAGCATAAAGGTTTATGACACTATCATGAAACCTACTTAATGAGATATTGAGACAAAAGGATTATATTACATAGTGAGCATTCATATGTGGATGTCGTCATTGAAACTTTTCATTCTTTCCCTTGTGTTCCTTAATCTGTTGCTGGACAGTACTCTTGGACTTTAGGCAAGCCCACCTAATGCCAACGAGAAAGAATCCTAAAGGGTCACACACTAAGTGTTTTTGGTGGTATCGATTAAATTATATTTGAATTTAATTAATGGAACAAATATTATTCTCAAATACTATGGAATAATTTTATTCAAGTTAAAATGATCACATAAATTAAATAAAATATATTTATTTATTTTATTAAACATTTAATAAATATTTATTTAAGAGAATTATTTATTTATTTATTTATTCGGGTGTTCAATAAATGAAAGTGGAGTTCGAGCAGACCAAGGCCGGTCTAGTAGTAAATTAATTATTTGCAAGATGGTAAATAATTATTTAACTAGTTGACACAAGTTAAAATAATAATAATGTTGTTATTATTTTGTGATGCATAATTGTATTTATAATTCTGTTTTGTACAAGTTGGAGCACCATAAATAATGATGCGGTATTATTATTATGAGCATGATTTTTCTCTGATATCATGAGTGTATTTAATTACTGTCATGTAATTAAATATTGTAACTGAAGTCCCATGTATATAAATAGAAAAGTACGTATATTGTGCCATAAACCACACCACATGCCTGGTGGATTGAGAATTGTTGAGCTAAACAATTTTTCTCTCGAATCCTCTTCTCTCCCCTCTCAAGAATGAGAGACGTTCTTCAATACTGAAGAACAAGTGATTAAGAACGATTGATGCAAGACACTCGCTTCGCCGCACTAGCACTCGAAGAATGAGTGGTGTCGATCAGAGGCTATCAGAGTACGTGTGGATCACCACTAGAGGGATTCTCATTGGGATCCTTGCAAGCAAAATGAGACAATCTGGAAGGGTCATTCCAGATGATCAACAACATCAACAAAGAAAGTACCGAAGATCCATGTATTCTTTTCTTTATGAAATTATAATTAAATTAATTATAAACATGATGTGAAAGACCCTTTTCTATCTTGGATCCGTTGCCTTTCTTCTTTTGTATAAATCTTTGATTTTAATCTATGGAGGCTGGCATTTATTTTCATATTGATCCTGGATTGGTCATCGATTATAGAAAAGGAAAAGTTAGGCCCCACCCAACACTGTGCTTTCGCTGCATCCGATTTCTTCAGAAATGAGATATGACTATCAGAGCTTGAGTAATAGTTGTGAAGGAGTGTATATACAAAACTCTTAGCCTCATCTCTTTAGTTTCCAAGTGATGTTGGGAACAATATTTTAATTGATGATTATTTTATCCTTCCATTTAAGATAGGCCATGGACTGTGCACATTCACTATATTTATAGAGTGGCATGATTTTTTATATCCATTTCCTTTTGATCTAATTGAACAGTTGATGAGATAAGGATCCTGATCAAGAGTTTCTTCACCATAAACCTTCATCTTTTCAAGTGAATATGATCCTAAAGAGATAAAGGATTGGGTGGATAAAATTGAGAGGATCTTTGACACCTTCAAGATTCCACCTTCCATTGAGGTGAAATGTGCTGCCTTTATGCTTGAATGTCCTATCCAATGATTATGTGAGATGATAGTCTAAGATAAATTAAATGAAAATCTAGAATGGAAAGAACAATTTAGGGAAGTCCCATATTCCTTCAAACCTTACAATTTCTCATCTAGATATTCCAATTAAAACTTGTGAGTAAGTTGAGAGAGAACTCACATATGAAGATCACTAGTTACATCAAATGTACACAACCACCTAATAGAGCATATCCAAGAGGAACTCTCTCCAGGGGTAGCCCAAGGGTTGTTTCATTTAAATCTATAATTTTTTTAATTATTAACAATCTCCCTATTATAATTAGTAAAAAAATATTTATCAATTTTATCTTATCACCATAAAAACATTTCAACCCACCCTTTTTAATTCAGTATTTAAACATATCATTATCTAATATGATCAATTTTTCACTACCAAAAATCAATTTCCCCCTTCAAACACAATTACCATAAATTTTTACCAACCCCAAATTATAATATGTTTCGGCTAGTTTTCTATACATTTTAAAAAATATAGCATTTTTAAACGATGACTCACTCATTAATACTTATTAAAAATAACTTCATCTCCTTCATCACACATCTAATAAATAGTATGTATGTTTTACTTTAATCCATATAAAAAGAGATCATTCTTTAACATTGCCTTTTATTTCCAACATATATTAAATGCAAGCAATTTATCTTAAGATATCCACCATTTCTAAAATAATAAGTACCCTTTGAACTTGTCAAAAATCTTTAATTACATCAATTTACCTATCAATCTGAGATGATACTATGGTTTATGGATCATTTGATATGAATACCAGTGTAAATGATAATGAAGATCGCATGAAAGAAATGACAATGGAAATTGAAGATGACCTTTATGATTTTCCAAAGTTGTTTGAGAAGTTAAATAGCTATGCTAAGAAACCATTATATACCAGTTATACTAAATACATAACATTTTATATTGTATTAAAGTTATATAATTTGAAAGATGGCAGTGGATTGAGTGACATTAGCTTTACAGAACTACTTGGTCTCCTTAATGATATGATACTATAATAAAATAAACTACCATATTGAACATATCATACTAAATGAATGCTATGTTCAATGATAATGATCTCTAAAAAAATACATGCTTGTCCAAATTATTGCATATTGTTTCATAAGGAACAAAAATCACTCATAAAATGCCCTAAGTGTGGCGCAAATCGATATAAGAAAAATTAATCAAGTCCTTTGAAATCTGTATGGTAATTTCCAATAATTCCCTGGTTTAGAAGACTATATGGATGCCATGAAACTATGAGACAATTGAAATGACATGTAGATATTTTAAGGGTTGGTGTCCTAAGAACTAACTATTTTGTACTTTGATTACATGAATGTTCACTTATTATATATTGTTAATTGTTCTGCATGACTATAATATAATAATGTCCTGGAATATTTGTTGCATTAATAAGGTCATGGAAGATCCCCACTATGATGAGAACCTTGAAATGCTATAACAATATTCTTAAATAATGTTCTGTGGTTGGATGACATACTATGATAGGACACATAGTATACAAATCGTCATGTGTGAGTACTCGTAAGAAGACAAGACTCTCTCTCATGGAGTTCGCACTTGGTAATCTCCAAGATGGGAGATTATGAGAACAGACCCGCCAGTAGTAATTTCGCATGTCTTGATGTCATCAGATATTACTATCTATGAGTGTGTGTAATGGTCCTTATACTGGAAGATTATCATTAACTCATGTCATGACTCACGCACTTAGATTTACTGACAAAAACCGTCACGCAGATAGTTGGCGAGAACTAGGGTACGTTGGGTGCGTCATGAGTGACATGTTGTTAATGGATAAGTTGAGGAATGATTTGTCCCTTCCATTTATGGAAGTTGATATCTCGACCCTTTGATTGAAATAGAACTGTCGCATTAAATTCCATGGCCATGGTGTGAACGACGAGTTTATTTCAGGTAGTCAAAGAACGACGAATCAAGCATATAGGTTTATGACACTGCCATGAAACCTGCTTGATGAGATATCGAGACAAAGGGATTAAATTATGCAGTAATCGTTCGTATGAGGTGATACGTCAATGCGGCGTCAACTTATTTCTCTTGGGTGCCTTGACCCGTTGCTAGATAGTAATCTTGGACTTTAGGCAAGCCCGCCTAATGCCAACGAGAAAGAGGCCTAGAGGGTCACACACTAAGTGTATTCAAGTATCTCAAGTAGAATAAAGATTATTCCCGTACGTGGTTTAATAATTATTCAAGTAAGTCTAAATTGTTTTAATAATTAAGGAAGAAGGAAATGAAAAACAAGATATACATGCCGTGTATTAAAGATTACACACTGTGTAGTTTTTCATGGAAAGCAAGTACATGCTGTGTATTAATTATTACACGCCATGCAGTTTTCTTTATGGAAAGGAAATGAATAAATGAAAACAAGATATACATGCCGTGTACATTGAATGTACACGCCGTGTAGTTTTCAATGAAAAACAAGTACACGCCATGTATTTATTAATACACGTTGTGTAGTTTTTCCAGTCGGGATTTTGAGGATATAATATTGTTTTAAATGATATTTATTATAATCAGCGTGGGTACATGTTAAGGAATTAATTATTCGACATGGGGGTTTTAAATAAGAGTCAATGAAATAAATAAAATGTGTAACGTGTTTATTTATTGTCATAACTCTACAACCTCAAACCTAATTATAAATATCCTTACAACCCCAACTCTTTTCTGACACACAAGAGAATCGTTGTGCACAACAATTCTGGAGAATTCTTTCAAGGCCGAAAGAACCTCTTCCTCCAATAACGATCTCAAGACTGAGAGAGATCCTCTTCCATCGGATCAAGATGATCTAAGGCGGACAACGCAAGCAAAGGTTTCTCCATACTAGCACCCGGAGAATCCTTTGGCGACGTCCCGAGATGCGTGGTACATGTGTGGATCACCGCTAGAGGAAGTCTACACTTGGCTTCTGCAACGCAATGATGAATCACACCGGAACATGATCAAGAACATAAACAAATAAAGAACACCCAAAAGGTATTTCTTTTAAATTGATTAAATTAATTATAATCAACCTGTAACGATCCTACTTTGTGGTTCCAGGACTTTCCTTTTCTTTGTCCATTTCTGTGATTCGATCCGTGGAGATTGATGTTTATCGTCGTATTGATCCCGGATTGATCATTGTTAATGACAAAAAGCCAAGTGGTCACATACACCCACGCACTTCCGCTATGCCCGGAACCTTCAAATGGTATCATAGAAGGTTATAATGTTGATTATAGTTATTTAATTTTCGTTGATAATTTACGCATTTATATTTGATTCAATTCGAAATATATTGTTCTATTA
Organism: Viscum album; assembly: GCA_963277665.1. Lineage (NCBI taxonomy): Eukaryota > Viridiplantae > Streptophyta > Magnoliopsida > Santalales > Viscaceae > Viscum > Viscum album. Next base: position 180,941,158 of record OY728130.1, read on the forward strand.
ATCTGAATAAACGAGATCTATTATTCCTCTTTTGTTTCTCAATTCATATCATAGAAACAACCTTTTAATTTTAATTTTTGATTAAAATAAAAATGAGGAACTCATCCGGAGGAGCCGCTCTTTCTGTCTGTACAACACGGGATTACACAACGTGTAATTAAAACTACACGCCGTGTACTTAGGTTCAATGAACCGGCACTGGTCCGCCAAACCACGCCGTGTGAATTGAATATGCCTAAGTATTAATCACGCTGTGTTGACTATAATTGAACGGTGCGTGGAACCGGAATACACGACATGTATGTTGGAGGAACATGATGTGTAGTCCGTTACGGCCCAGGTGAAACCGTGTACAAGGATAAGCCGCGTACCGCATACACGGGATCACCAGGCCGGGTACCGCGTAACAAGGAAGTACACGCCGTGTATGATTTATCTACACGCTGTGTACTCCAAAATTTCCAAATTACAAAAAAACACGCCAAAGCCCCCGACGTGTACTTTGGATAAAAGGTGAAAAGAAATACATGCCGTGTAAATATAAACTACACACCGTGTACTTTCCAGAAATTTCACCAGGTTTCCTCCAAAAGTACAAAGTCCTGTACAAGGAATATGGATGAGAATAATCTCAAGTAAATTCAGAAAGGAATTTAAGATAAAGAATTGATTAATTATAATATCATAATTAATTGAATTCGAGCGCGACTTATCTTAAATGAAATAATGATTAAAAGAATTTGAATGATAAATATGCGTAAATGTCGTTGCATGCTATGGATGATCATGAGCTAGACCAAAGACCCTTTTTATGTGCTTATGGTTTCATTTAAATTTGTTTAAATTTAAATTTGTTGGCCTATGAGCCTTCTTCTAATAAAATGTAGGGCCTGCATGCCCATGGTTTCTTTAATGTAAACCCATGTAATGGAGGATCTCCCAAGCTAGAGGAGATGGTTTAAATCCTAAAGCCGAGGTGAAACTGACACAAGAAGATACAAAGGTGGACAGGTGGGAGCTGCAAAACACGAACCATCAGGTTCAAGGTGTTTTCCCTAGGTCAGGGTTAGCTTATCAAAACCGCTAGATAAGCTAACCAATAGAAGCTCATGATCATGCCATATTATTTTATTTCTGTCTAAATTGCATGGTTTATTTATTATGTATGTGTTGTCGTGATCACATAGTTAATAAAATGAAAAAGCATGCAAAGATGGAATAAAATAAAAACCGGACTATGCGTAAACATTATCAGAACATGGTTAATCACTTAAGCAAGAATCACTTAATATTAACAAGCATGTGATAATGCAAAACTATTCATAAAGAATAAAATCACTCAATACCATATTAAGTCATACTTAGCCTTCCATTACCTGATTAAGGGCAAGACTCAATAAAACTATGTGTTTGACCAACCCTTGTTGGGACACTTACTTTTATAAAGGAACCCTTATGAAAGGTTTCAGGTAGACTTAACCATATTACATCAAGAGGAGTATCCCTTGCTAGACTTGATGTAATATTAGAGGCAAGAGTTGAGGAAATCCAAGTTAGGATTTCAGTATTGGGGAGTCCAATCAATAGATCAAGGAACTGTAAGCTCACAGTTGGCAAAGACCTTCCTACCTAAATACCTTCAAATAGATTGACCAACCCTTGTTGGGGTTATGCGAAGGGGAATATGGATCCTTGAAACTAGAATGTCAAAGCAATTGGACATTCCGAGTTCAATGGTGAGGGCCATTAGGACTTGATAAAATAGTGGGAGAATTAATAAATTCATTATTTCTCATAAAATGTAATCAAAGAAAGTACTAATAAATCTTCTCTTTTAATTGTAGAATCAAAATGACAAACTCGTCAACCACATTTTCTCTGTGATCAATTCTGGATAAAGACAACATCCTCACTGACAGTAACTTTCAGGAATGGTTTAGGCACCTTCGGGTTATCCTACGCCATGAATGAAAGTTTTACGTGCTGGAGTCCTCACTTCCTGATTCCCCTGCCCCAGGGGTTAGTGATGAAGATTTCCTGGTCTATGATCAACATTTGAACGATGCACTTGACGTTAAATGTTTGATGCTATCATCAATGTCTAGTGATATCATGAATTCTCATGAAGACATGGATGCCTATAGCATGATCGAGCACCTCCATGGTCTATACCAGGAGAGATCAAGATAGGAAAGGTTTGAGATCTCCAAGGCTCTATTCCAGAGCAAGCTTGGAGAGGGTTCCCCAGCTGGGCCTCATGTAGTCAAGCTCATTGGCTACATTGAGCGCTTGGAAGTTCTAGGGTTTAAACTCCCCGAAGAACTGGGTACCAATCTCATTCTTGCATCACTCCCCCAGAGATTCTCTAACTTTTTTGTGAACTTCAACATGAACAACATTGAGAAGTCTCTATTTGATCATCTTATACTTATTCACCAAGTAGATAATGACATGAAGTGTGAAAAGCCTTTTGTCCTTATGGTGAATAAAAGGAAAGGGAAAGCGAAGAGCTTTAAGCCCAAAGCTTCTTCAAGGCCTTCCAATAAAAGGAAGATCAAAGGGGAGGCAAAGGAACAGGATGCTGTTTGTTTTGCATGTGGCAAGAAGGGCCACTGGAAGAAAAACTACACCCATCCTAGGAAGCAAGGGGAAGCTTTAGGTGTGTTTGTCATCGAATGCAATCTATCTGTTTCTAAAAATTGGGTATTAGATACTTCTTGTGGTGCTCACATATGTATCCAAATACAGGAACCAAGTAGATTCAAGAAGATTGATCGAGGGGAGGTAGATCTACGAGCAGCCAATGGATCCAGACTCGCTGCTGTAGCTGTCAGAGACTACCATCTCACATTGCCTACAGGGATAGTCTTAGTTTTGAAAGGATGTTATTATGTACCCTCTGTAACCAAAAACATTATTTCAGTATCCAGATTAGATACTGATGGATTCATATTCAAGTTTGGAAGTGGGTGTTGATACTTTTATAAATATATCATTTGTTTTGGTAGGGCACATTTATATAACGACCTTTATGTGTTAGACTACACAAACCATGTAATGGAAATCGATGGCAAAGTTAATTTACATGACTCATACCACACCCAACTTTGGCCTCACCGGCTAGGTCATGTCAATTAGAAATGTTTGACAAAATTACATCAAGATGGGTATTTAGATTCTTTCTAACTAAAACCACTTGGTGTATGTCATGCGTGTCTACAAGGCAAAATGACCAAAGACCCATTTAGTGGGAAAGGTGAAAGATCTAAAGATATTCTAGAATTAGTTCACACAGATGTGTGTGGGCCATTTCCAGTTGAGGCAAGGGGTGGGTTCTCATACTTCATAACTTTTACTAATGATTTTAGTAGATATGGATATATCTACTTAATGAGGTATAAGTCAGATTCTTTTGATCGGTTCAAAGAATACAAGAATAAAGTTGAGAACCAGATTGGTAAGAAGATTAAGAAACTCCGCTCAGACAGAGGAGGAGAATATCTTAATCAGTACTTCATTGATTTCTTACGGGAGTTTGGGATTCTATCTCAACTCACTCCTCCTTACACGCCAAAGTGGAATGGTGTAAGCGAAAGGAGGAACCACACCCTGTTGGACATGGTGAGATCAATGATGAGTCATGCGAGTCTTCCATTATCCTTTTGGGGATATGCATTACAAACAGCAGCACATATACTAAACAAAGTACCAACTAAATCGATAAATGGTATTCCATACGAGTTATGGAGTGGACACAAAGCCATGTTATCGAATTTACATGTGTGGGGTAGCAAATCATTTGTTAAGGCCTCTTCAGGTATCAAAATTGCACCCTAAGGCACAAAGTGTATCTTTATAGGATATCCCAAGGAAACAAGGGGATATTACCTATACAACCCCTCAGACAAAAAGGTTACAGTGGAAAGACACACCATATTCCTTGAGAGGGAGCATATCTCCAAAAGAGATAGTGGGAGAGAGATAGACTTTGATGAAGTCGAGGATCAAGATACACAGGATTTGGTACAAGAATAGATTCCACAAAGCCCTGTGGAAGAACAATCTGTTCCAGAGACACAAGAACTGCGTAGGAGCACGAGAGAGGTTAGAGAAGCAGAACGATATGGTTTTCTTGTCACCGAGGATGGTGACTCATTATTGGTTGACAATGATGATCCTCTTACCTACAAGGAAGAAATTAAAGGCACAGACGTTGCCAAGTGGAAAGAATCCATGAATTCTAAAATGGATTCCATGTACCAAAACCAAGTCTGGATTTTGGTATATCCTCTAGTTGAGGTAAATCCTATTGGTAATAAATGGGTATTCAAGAATAAACTGGACATGGAGGGGCAAGTCAGCACCTACAAGGCATGACTGGTTGCAAAAGGTTTTAGACTGCGTCAAGGAATTGACTATGATGAAACCTTTTCACCGGTTGCGATGCTGAAATCCATCAGAATCCTATTGGCCATTTCTTCTTACCATGACTATGAAATTTGGAAAATGGATGTCAAAACAACTTTCCTTAACGAGAACCTCCAGGAAGATGTCTATATGAAACAACCTGAAGGGTTTGTGACTCCAAAGGATGCCAACAAGGTATGCAAGTTGCAGAAATCCATTTATGGATTAAAGCAAGCATCAAGGTCTTGGAAAATTAATTTTGATGAAGCTGTAACGGAATTTGGATTTGTTAAGAACGAATGTGAGCCTTGTGTCTACAAGAGGTTTAGTGGGAGTGTAGTCATTTTCTTAATAGTATATGTTGATGAAATATTACTAATTGGAAATGAAGTACCTGTCTTACAGTCAGTTAAGGCATGGTTGCATAAATGCTTCTCCATGAAAGACTTGGGCGAGGAAGCATATATTCTTGGGATCAAGATCTATCGTGATATATCCAAGAGAATGCTGGGCCTCAGTCAAAGTACATACATTGATAATATATTGAAGAGATTCAGTATGGAACAGTCCAAGAGGGGATTGTTGCCAGTGTCACATGGCATTCATCTTTCCAAGAAAATGTGTCCTCAGACACATGAAGAAAGAAATAGAATGGCAAGGATCCCTTACACATCCGCGATTGGGTCAGTCATGTATGCTATGATATGTACGAGTCTGGATATTGCTTACGCATTAAGTGCGGTAGGAAGATATCAAGCTGATCCAGGAGACCGCCATTGGATGGAATTCAAGACTATCCTTAAGTATATGAGGCGTACTAAGGATATGTTCCTAGTTTATGGAGGAGATGAGGAACTACTCATCATAGGACATGTAGATTCTAGTTTCCAGACTGATCAAGATGAAATGAAGTCACAGACTGGATACATCTTCAGTTTGAATGGAGGTGTAGTGAGATAGAAGAGATCAAAGAAAAGTGTGGTGGCAGATTCTACAGCGGATTCTGAGTATATTGCAGCTTCTGAGGCAGCTAAAGAAGCAGTATGGATGCGAAGCTTCGTCCAAGAGATGGATGTAGTACCGAGTAGTAAAGATCCTATCACACTCTATTGTGATAATACTGCAGCGGTGGCACTTGCAAAAGAGCCAAGGTCACATCAGCGGACAAAGCACATACTTCAGAAGTATCATCTCTTGAGGGATTTTTCTCAAAGAGGTGAAGTTGTAGTGAGTATTATTTCCACGGAAGACAACGTGGAAGACCCATTGACTAAAGCCTTGACTCAGCAGAAACATGATCATCATGTGAGGTCTAGCAGAATAAAAGTCTTAGGCAGTTGGATCTAGTACAAGTGGGAGTTTGTAAGGGTTGGTGTCCTGAGAACCAACTGTTTTGTACTTTTATTACATGAATGTTCACTTATTATATATTTATAATTGTTCTGTATGACTATAATATAATAATGTCCTGGAATATTTGTTGTATTAATAAGTTCATGGTAGATCCCCGCTATGATGAGAACCTTGAAATGATATAACAATATTCTTAAATAAAGTTCCACGGTTGGATGACATACTATGATAGGACACATAGTATACAGACCATCATGTGCGAGTACTCATAAGAAGACGAGACTCTCTCTCATGGATTTCACACTTGGTAATCTCCAAGATGGGAGATTATGAGAACAGACCCACTAGTAGTAATTCCGCATGTCTTGGTGTCATCGGATATTACTATCTGAGAGCGTGTGTAATGGTCCTTAGACTGGAAGATTATCATTAACTCATGTCATGACTCGCACACTTAGATTTACTGACAAAAACCGTCACACAGATAGTTGGCGGGAAGTAGGGTACGTTGGGTGCATCACGAGTGACATGTTGTTAATGGATAAGCCGAGGAAGTATTTTTCCCTTCCATTTATGGAAGTTGATATCTCATCCCTTTGATTGAAATAGAACTATCGCATTAAATTCCATGGCCATGGTGTGAACGATGAATTTATTTTAGGTAGTCAAAGAATGACGGATCAAGCATATAGGTTTATGACACTGCCATGAAACCTACTTGATGAGATATTGAGACAAAGGAATTAAATTACACAATAAGCATTTGTATGAGGTGATACGTCAATGCGGCGTCAACTTATTTCTCTTGGGTGCCTTGACCCATTGCTAGACAGTAATCTTGGACTTTAGGAAAGCCCACCTAATGCCAACGAGAAAGAGGCCTAGAGGGTCACACACTAAGTGTATTCAAGTATCTCAAGTAGAATAAAGATTATTTCCGTACGTGGTTTAATAATTATTCAAGGAAGCCTAAATCGTTTTAATAATGAATCAAGAAGGAAATGAAAGGAAGAAGGAAATGAAAAACAAGATATACACGCCGTGTATTAAAGATTACATGCCATATAGTTTTTCATGGAAAACAAGTACACGCCATGTATTAATTATTACACGCCGTGTAGTTTTCTTTATGGAAAGGAAATGAATAAATGAAAACAAGATATACATGCCGTGTAGTTTTCAATGAAAAACAAGTACACGCCGTGTATTTATTAATACACGCCATGTAGTTTTTCCAGTCAGGATTTTGAGGATATAATATTGTTTTAAATGATATTTATTATAATCAGCATGGACGCATGTCAAGGAATTAATTATTCGACATAGAGGTTTTAAATAAGAGTCAATGAAATAAATAAAACACATAACGCGTTTATTTATTGTCATAACTCTACAACCTCAAACCTGATTATAAATATCCTCACAACCCCAACTCTTTTCTGACACACAAGAGAATTGTTGTGCACAACAATTTTGGAGAATTATTTCAAGGCCGAAAGAACCTCTTCTTCCAAGAACTCTCTCAAGACTGAGAGAGATCCTCTTCCATTGGATCAAGACGATCTAAGGTGGACAACGCAAGAAAAGGTTTCTCCATGCTAGTAACCAGAGAATCCTTTGGTGACGTCCTGAGATACGTGGCACACGTGTGGGTCACCGCTAGAGGAAGTCTACACTTGGCTTCTACAACACAACGACGAATCACACCGGAACGTGATCAAGATCATCAACAAAGAAAGAAGACCCAAAATGTATGTATTTTTAAATTGATTAAATTAATTATAATCAACCTGTAACGATCCTACTTTGTGGTTCCAGGACTTTTCTTTTCTTTGTCCATTTCTGTGATTTGATCTGTGGAGACTGGTGTTTATCGTCGTATTGATCCTGGATTGATCATTGTTAATGACAAAAATCCAAGTGGGCACATCCACCCATGTGCTTCCACTGCGCCCGGAACCTTCAGATATGAGGATTAAAGATGGGAAACTATGTCATCCAGTAGATTCTCCTCAGTTGAAGAAAATTGATTATGAGTATCCTGAATTTGGAAATGATCTGATAAAATTTCATCTTGAATTATCTATAGATAGAATAAATCCTTTTGGTGTACAAAGTAATACTGAAAGTACATGGCCCATCATGTTGGTAAATTACAACTTTCCACCATAGCTATGCATGAAGCGTAAATACATTATGTTGTCTCTGCTTATGTTTAGACTAAAGTAACCCAATAATTATATTGATATGAAACCCATTTATTTTATTATCTTTGGGTTATTTATGAAATGTTTGATTATGATCTATGTGGATCACATGAAAATAAAGAAATATTAAGGGTTCACCCTAATAGTGCTCCAATTCATTGGGTAAAGAATTTAATCTCTAGATATGACAAGTTTTATGATACCTTGGTGAAAAACCTTGGTAATTTTTATGACACCTTGGGGATGGAACTTGGTGATATGTTCATGAATGTATAGAATAAATTTTGTAGCCACATTTTCAAGTTATGTTTCAAGATATTATTATTATGAAATTCCTCTTTATCTCCATGTTATTATTGATATCTCTCAAGTTCACATGTAAACTATTTCACTTGTTTTCCTTACTGGGCTTTCTGTGAAGGACCCCGGAACACCTTGAGAGGGAAGGGGTGAATCAGGGTGTCAAATTTTTCTTTTTAAAGTTGTGGATATTGTTCCCACATTAGTAGGAACTTGTTAAATCTTTCAAACAAAATAAAGCATGGAGTTGACACAACACTTTTACGTGGTTCACCGTAAAGGACTACGTCTAAGGAGCATACACCGACAGTGTTTCGGTCGTACCAAAATCCACTAATATTAACTAGTTTGCAGATTATAAGTTTCGATCATAGATACTCTATTCCATACACACTGCCTTTACAAAGATTTAGGGAACACTCACTGTATCCCTCAGATCACTTCCATCAAATCCCCCTAGCTCACTGCCTTGAGAGAATTCAAACTCAGTTTATCAACTTGAAGGTCTCTTTAATAGATTTGTATTAAAGTATTTGTATCTATTCATCACGAGACACTAATTTCATTGAAGTCCTGAAATGATGCACTTGAAATCACTGAACCACTGAACCAGATAATAAAAATCCTTTCAGAAGCATAACACCACACTTGCGCACAAGACCCCAACTTGCGCGCAAGATTTGGGAATTGTCGTGAAAGATGGATTTCATGCAACTCCTACTTTCCTCACAACCTTTACCTTTCATGAAACTTCCCCAAAGAGTTCACTTGGTATTTTTAGACTAAAGGAACACCTTGAATGCAAGATTTAATTTATTTAAATTTTTCACGTGCAAATCTTTCATGCGGTTGAGTTACCGTATTTTCTATGGAAAAATTTTAAGTCTTCCTTGTGGGTACTTGCATATTTATAGGACCTGGATGAACCTACGAAAAATTTTCTAATGTGTCTTAATCATTGTGTGTAAGTTTCATGATGAGCATGAAAAACCCCTTTTGATGTCGCATTGGGCGCACAAGCCCTTTCACACAACATCATCTTTCGTATACTCCATGAATTTTCTATTTTTCGACGTTCCAATCTTGAAACATGTCTTGCGTGCAAGATCCAAAAACACCTTCAATCTTGCGCACAAAAACCAATCTTTTGAATACAATTCATATCTTTCATGCACACTTCCTTTTCCAAGAACACATTTCTCTATTTTTTGATTTTCAGCCCCAAAAATTTGGAAAACACTGGAGAACAACGCCACATTCAATACTGCTTTCTGATCAAACTGTATGACCCCTTTCCATGTAATCTCACTAATATTCCATAAAAGGGTTGAAAATAACAAACTAAAACCATGATTAACCCAAATTATATTGACAATAAACACAAACCGAAATCCTTTTCTAGCAAAGAACAACCTTGATTCCAATAATCTCCCCATTTGGGTTTGTTGGCAATATCCAGATAGAGTTAAAAGAGCACCATCCACTTATTAAAACATGATATACAAGATTCAAATCAGTCACCACTATAAGTCTATATGAGCAATGATCGATGTAGAAAACAAGAGAGAAGACATGAATTGTGTTCTCATGTGTTTAAATGAAAGTTCCTGGAAATTTTTCTCCCTTCACTATTCTATCTATCTTCATCGATGATTTTATTTATCTTTTCTCATCCAGAGACACCACATTCAATCCATTTCTCCCCCATTTTCAATAAACCCAAAGACAGATAAGTATCCATTGTAGAGCTCAGAACATACTCCCCCTGGATCGTATCTCCCCTATAAACCTGAAACACTTACACAACACTGATTAAAATAGTTAAAACAACTGGGGAGAGGGGACAATTATAACCTCCTTATGTACTAGGAGGTGACTAAACACTAAGGCTCGACTGATGTTTCTCAAATGCAGTCGCTGACATTGGCTTGGTCAGGATATCATCCACTTTCTCATCAGTTCCCACATGATCCATTCTAATCACACCTTTCTCAACTTTTTCCTTGATAAAGTGATATTTGATTTCAATATGTTTTGTATGAGAATGATGAACATGATTATTCTTAAGATCAATTGCACTCTTATTATCAAAATAAACCACAACTTGTTGTTTCACCTCATCACCAATATCTGTCAGTTGTTTCTTCATCTATAGTAGTTGAGTAGAAGCCTTTGTAGTAGAGATATACTCAGCTTCAGCAGTACTAAGAGAATTACTTTCTTGTTTCTTTCTCAACCAGCCAACACATTTCTTCCCAATATAGAATGCTCAACCACTGGTGGATTTTCTGTCAACTAAATCTCCATCCCAGTCAGCATTAGAAAATGATGATAATTCACTGTCCCTTTCTACAACAAAGTATAATCCCCAATTGTAAGTACCTTGAATATATCTCATGATTCTTTTTACTGCTACCATATATTCTTATTTCAGATTACTTTGAAAGAGGTCCACTAAGAATGTTGTAAAGACAATGTCTGGACGTGTTGCTGTCAGGTACAATAAGCTCCCGATGATCCTTCTGTACATTGTGGGATCTACAAAGGTCCTATCCTCATGCTTTCCAAGTTTGGTTCCAACTGAAATTGGAGTTGACATTGGTTTTGAGTCATGCATATTAAATTTCTTCAGTAGCTCTCTTGCAAACTTTTCCTGAGAAATGAATGTGTAATCCTTCTTTTGAATCACCCGTAGTCCCAAGAAATTTGTGATCTCCCCAATCATAGACATTTAAAATTATTATTTCATGTGATTGGAGAATTAATCTACTGATTTTTTCCTATTACCACCAAATATAATGTCATCAATGTAAACTAGAACCATGAACTGATCTTTTAGAGAATTCTTCACATACAGATTGTGATCTAATCCTCCTCTTTTGAATTCTAGCTTATTGAGATAAGAATCCAGCCAGGAGTACCATGCCCATGGTGACAGTTTCAATCCATAGAGTTCTTTATTTAGTTTGTAAACCTCTATTTCATCAGTACCAAGAAGAATTCCCACAGGTTATTCAATGTAGACTTCTTCTTCGAGTACACCATTCAAGAATGTTGTCTTGAAATCCATTTGATATACTTTATATTCTCTTTGGAGTGCCATGACAAGGAAAATCCTGATTGAATATAGTCTATCCACTGGAGCAAAGGTTTCTTCAACATGAAAACCTTCAATCTGGGAATATCCTTTACATACCAGTCATTATTTGTTTCTAATAACACTTCCATGCTCATCAAACTTGTTCTTAAAGATCCATTTTGTACCAATCACATTGTGACCTTCGGGTCTCTTGATAAGATCCCATATCTGATTCTTGTCAATTTGATCTAACTCTTCATTCATGGATTTCACCCAAGATTCTTACTTTGCAACTTCTTCAAATGAGGATGACTCCACAACTGACAAAAATATAGATTGTGTGTTATTACTCATCCTCCTTGTTTGTGTGGGTGCACTCCTATCCCCAATTATGTTAGATGGATCAATCACAGCTCTTCGATTTCTCCTGTGAGTTTCAGTCGCATTCTCTCCAGCTAAGGTTTCCTCTTCAGATTCTTCTTCTGAGTCAACATCATGATGTGACTCTTGAGTGTTTTGTACACCTTCCTATATTTCTGTATTTATATTTACTCCACATTCACTTTCTTCTTCACTTTCTATCACATCAACATATGAAATCCTTGAAGCATTTTTGGTTCTCTCTTCAATGATCTTAACATCACTACTTTATAAAATCCTTCCTAATCGTTTGTTGAAACACTTGTAGGATTTGTTGTTCATTGAGTATCCAAGGAAAATTCCTTCATTTGCATTGTCTCCATACTTCCCTTGATTTTCTTCTTTTTTTTCTGATGAAGCATTTACTTCCAAAAACACAAAATTATTTAAAAGAGGGATTCCTTCCATGCCATAATTTATATGGTGTCTTTGTCTCACCCATATAAAGCCCTGTTCAATTTTAAATATACACTATAGCTTGAACAACCTCTTTCTAGTAATGTTGTGGAATACGACTCTCAATCATCATAGTTCATGCCATGTTGTTCACCTGTCAATTCCTGCATTCAACAACTCCATTTTATTTTTGAGTTCTCACTATATCTACCTCATGTTGTATCCCATGTTTCTCTAGGTAGTTTTCAAATTCAATAGATGTGTATTCCTCTCCATTTTCTGATCGCAACACTTTGATTTTTTATCAAGTATCATTCTCAGCGATTCGACGATATATTTTCATGCAGTCAAGTACTTGTCGTTTCCTATATATAACCATTACACATGATATTATACTGTAATCATCTATGAAAATGACGAAGTACCTTTCTCCATGAGTTCCAGCAATATTTATCAGTCCACATACGTTTGTATGAATGAGATCAAGAAGATGAGATGCCCTTTTCTTATTTGGACGATATGAACTCGAGACCAGCTTCCCATAAATGCAAGCATCACAAGACTTTTCATGTTCATGCTTCAAGTTGGTAATATCTATGACAATTTTAAGTTTTGATATTTTCTCCATGTCTTGTTGATTGATGTGCCCCAGTCTCTGATGCCATAAGTTATTTTCTTCTTCAACAGTCATGTAACAAATGTTTTATTTACTATCAACCTGATACATGTTTCCTTCTATCCTACATCCTTTAATAAGTTAATTTATTGTCTTTCCCTTTATAGAGCAGCCTTTCTGATTGAAAGTGACTATAAGTCCTGATTCACAAAGTTGACTTACACTTAGCATATTATGACGCATACTATCCACATAAAGAACTTTGGTTTTCTTTATCTCTCCATTAGATAGCTCAGTACTTCCACAGCCTTTTATCTTTAACGCACTATAGTTACCGAACCACACTATTCCATTGACCTTTTTCTTGATATTTGTTAATAGGTCTGCATTACCCATAATGTGGGATGAACATATTCTATCAAGAATCTAGGTGCTGTTATTCTTTGTAGCCTTGAGGGATACTTCTGCAAGATTGGATTTTTCAATTTTCTTCTTTTGCTTCCATGAGTTATTATGTTGAGTGTAAAAAATTGATGGACTTGCAACTCTCTCTTATGTGTATATGGGTTCTTTATACTAAATATCTTCTTCCAGAGGGGAAAACCTATTTTTAAGAGAAACACAGTCTTGTTGATGAACATTGAATTTTCTCTGACTTCGATATGAGGTGTCTATTTTACTCCTCTGCCTGCAATAAATATATTTATGACCAAAGTTAGAATAACGATAATAATATCCATATAAATTATTTCTTCTAAAATAAATTGGATATGAATTTGTTCTCCTTTGTTGAACTCCCATCTATTCTCCATTCAAATAGCTCCTTGACTCTTTGAAATAAGTCATAGTATGGCCCATATATCCACAGAACTAACACTTCATGAGTGTAAATTTCTTCTCACTTCTTTTTATCCTCATTCCTTCCTCTATGGGATAGTAGTTTGACTGCCTCTTATTCTTAGAGGCTCGAGGATTTTCTTCTATTATTATTTCATATTGAATTGGGGGTTTATTTTTCAACACTTTAGGTGATTTTTCCACATCACCCACTGTCAGCTTTCCTTTATTTTGGTCACCTTTCTTTGTAGCATTTGATGAATCAGCCTCACAACTGATTCCACTATTTCCCATGTAAGCAGGTCTTTGATCATTCAAAATATTTTCGACTCCATTAGAACCACATTTCTCTCTCTCCAACAACTCATCATCTGAGAACCTTATAAACTGTATTTTCTTCCTTGATTCTTTTGAAATTAATTCACTCTCAAGTTTAATCCTAAGAGTAACAAATTCCTCTTCAAGAATCTTAGCAGTCTTGGTCTTTTCTTCCAATCTGGTGGTGAGGTAATTGATGACCTTTTCCTTCTCTTCAATTCTCAGCTTCAAATCCACTACATCATCAGTGCTTTCAATAAATTTAGACTGCACTTTCACAAATTCTTCCAGTCGCTCAATTTCATCTTTGTGCTGATCAACATAATCACATGATTATTCTATAATTAATTTCCACTTATTTCAACTCTTACATTTGATATTAAGCTTACTAATAGAATCTTTAAGATGACACTTGAGATTGGAATTATTTTTCAACTGATTGTATCCACCATTGTATTTTGATGGTTCTGATTTTTTAATAGTGGCCATCATGGAAGCATGGTTTCCAGTTTTAAATTCTGGTTCTTCTTCTTCACAAAATTCATTATCATCATCTTCCTCTTCACAGATAAAAATCTTATTCGGTACTTTCTTTCTAGATTTTATGTATCCCTTTTTGAAAAACCTTTTCTGAGGCTTCTCAATGTTTTCATCTTCACTATCTTCATCATTGATCTTTCTTATGAACTGAGAGGCAATGTGCCTAAATTTTCCATAATAAAATAAAAAAAGAGGTAACTTCCCTTTGAATTTCCATTTTCCCTTATAGAACTTCTTGGTAATGAGAGAAAGAATTTATTTTTCCATATCATCTTCAACAATATTATCTTTTGAAATTTTCAGTTTCTCCATGGCCTTGAACACCATTTACTTTCTCACTCGAGTTGTAGCATCTTCTGGTTTGACTCTCATTTCATATGCCACTAGGTTGCTCAGTATATCATCCAGAGAAAGTTTGGAAAGATATATTTCCTCAAGGGCTGACACCTTTTTATTGTACAGGGGTGGAAGTCTTCTTAATATTTTCTTCACTTCCATCAAATCCCCTTAGCTCACTACCTTAAGAGAAGTCAAACTTAGTTTATCTACTTGAATGTATCTTCAATAGATTTGCATTGAATTCTTTGTCTCTATTCAGTATGAGAAACTTCTTACATCAAAGTATTTAAATGATTCACTTGAAATCACTGAACTACTGAGCCAGATAATCAGAAGCCTGTCAAAACCATAACACCACACTTGCCCGCAAGACCCCAACTTGCATGCAAGATTTAGGAATTGTCGTGAAATATGGCTTTCACGCAACACCTAATTTCCTCAAAACCCTTATCTTTCACACAACTACCCTGAAGGTTTCACTTGGTATTTTCAGACTAAAGGAACACCTTGCGCATAAGATTTACTTTCTTTAAATCTTTCGCACACAAATATTTCGCGCAACTGAGTTACTGGATTTTTTATGGAAAAATATTAAGTATTCCTTGAGGGTACTCGCATATTTATAAGCCCCGTATGACCTTGTGTACAAGTTTATGATGCGTCTTTATCGGTGTACATATGTTTCAAACTGAGTGCGAAAAACCCCTTTTAACGTCGCATTGGGTGCGCAAGCCCTTTTTCGCAACATCATCTTTCATGCACTCCATGACTTTTCCATTTTTTGACGTTCAGATATTGAAACATTTCTTTCAAGCAAGATACAAAAACCCCTTCAATATTGCATGAAAAAACCAATCTTTCATGCACACTTCATATCTTTCACGCACACTTCCTTTACCAAGAACACATTTCTTTATTTTTCAATTTTCAGCTCCAAAAATTTGGCAAACACTGGAGAATGGTGCCACCTTCAATATTGCTTTCGGATCAAACTATATGACCCCTTTACATGTAATCTCCTTGATCTTACATGAAAGGGATAACAATAACAAACCCAAACCATGATCAACCCAAAGTATATTAACAACAAACACAAACCGAAATCCTTTTCCAGCAAAGAACAACCTTGGTTCCAACATTATACTCACCCAATATTTTGATGTATGTCCCCAGGATATGAGATTAAGTAATTTTACTTAGGATGAAACTATGATTAATCCTTTAAAGTGTACTAGAAGAATGTGTTTTATGTTTTCATGTAATATGTTCTTTATTTCCAAGACACTAGACTTTAAAGATCCTCTATTTGAAAAATGTAATGAAAATTTATGTAATAAAAATGAGGGATACCATATGTGACATGTAGGAATCAACCACACCTCAATATGATACATGATGTTCCGAATATGACTCAATGTGTCTGTTATCTGTTTAAAATCAACATTTTAGTTCAAAATTTCCACTCACTAAAAACTAAGAAAACATTCTTGTATTGTCTTGATAGTTTATGATAATGATTCATAAGTAATTTTTGATGTGTAGGAATTGGTCTCACATCAAATAGAAACATGATGTGACTGGTATGAGTCAAAGTGCGTGTTTCTAGTTTAAAATGACATTTTAGTAATAAAGAGAATTGACATACTCAATACTAAGAACATTCATTCGGATTGTTTTGATACTTTAGGAAAATGATCCATAAGTCATTTTAGAAATTTTGAAATTATTCACACCTCAATATGATGAACAGTGTGACCGATATGACTCAAAGTGTATCTTTTTATTTAAAATTGACATCAATTTTAGTAAAAAAGAACCGAACTACTCAAAACTAAGAAAACACATTTTTATTGTTATTATACTTTAGGAAAATGATCCATGAGTCATTCTTGACATGTAAGAATCATCTGAACTTAAATATGATACACAATGTGCTCGATATGATTCAATGTGTCTATTATTAGTTTAAAATCTATATTTTAGTTCAAAAAGTTTCACTCAATTAAAATTTAGAAAAAACTTTTAGATTGTATTGATAATTTAGGAAAAATATTGATAAGTCATTTTTTATGTGTATGAATAAGACTCATTTCAAACCGACACACAATGTGACCAGTATGAGTCAAAGTGTGTGTTTCCAGTTTAAAATGACATTTTACTAAAAATGACAAGTGACATACTTAAAACTAGGAAAACAAATTTATATTGTTTTTATAATTTAGTAAAATTATCCATAAATAATTTGATATGTGTTGTAATTATCCACACCTCATTCCGATGCACGGTGTGAGTGGCATGACTTCAAGTGTGTCTTTTTATTTAAAATTGATATCAATTTTAGTAAAAAGGACAACTGAACTACTCAAAACTGAGAAAATGAATTTATATTGTTATTGATACTTTAGTAAAATTATCCATAATTCATTTTGTGACATGTAGGAATCATCCACACCTCAATCCGATACACGATGTTCCTAGTATAGATCAATGTGTCCGTTATCAGTTTAAAATCGACATTTTAGTTTAAAAATTTTCACTCACTGAAGAAAAAAACATGATTGTATTGTATTAATAATTCATTAAAGTGATTAATAATTCATTTATTATGTTTATGAATCAGTATCAAATAAAACTGACACACGATGTGATTGGTATGAGTCAAAGCATGTGTTTCTAGTTTAAAATGACATTTTTGTAAAAAAGATAAGCGACGTACTCAAAAATAAGAAAACACATTAATATTGGTTTGATAATTTTTTAAAGTGATCCATAAGTAATTTTAGACATGTTGGAATTAGACACATCTCAATCCGATGCACGATATGATTATTATGACTCCAAGTGCATCTTTTTATTTAAAATTGACATCAATTTTAGTAAAAAGGATAACTGACCAACTCAAAACCAAGAAAACACATTCATATTATTTTTATAATTTATAAAAATTATCCACAAGTCATTTTTGATATGTAGGAATTATCCTCACCTCAATCCGATACATGATATTCTCAATATGACTCAATGTGTCCGTTATTAGTTTAAAATCGATATTTTAGTTCAAAAAGCGTTAATCACTAAAAATCAGTAAAATGTGTTCAAATTGTCTTTATAATTTAGGAAAACAATTCATAAGTAATTTGTAACATGTAGGAATCAGTGTCATGTCAAACCGACACATGATGTGATCGGTATGAGTCAAAGTGTATGTTTCTAGTTTAAAATGACATTTTAGTAAAAAAGACAAGTGACATTCTCATAACCATGAAAACAAGTTAGGATTGTTTTGATACTTTAGTAAAATGATACATAAGTCATTTGAGATGTATTTGAATCAGAATCACCACAATCTGACACATGGTGTGACTGGTATGACTCCAAGTGCATATTTTTATTTTAAATTGACATCAATTTTAGTAAAAAGGGAAACTGACCTACTCAAAAATGAGAAAACACATTCATATTATTTTGATACTTTAATAAAATTATCCATAAGTCATTTGTTACATTTATGAATAATACTAACCTCAATTTGATAAATAATGTGTCTGGTATGACTCAATGTGTCTGTTATCAGTTTAAAATCGACATTTTAGTTCAAAAAGTGTCACTCACTGAAAACTAATAAAATACACTCAGATTGTATTGATAATTTATGAAAAATATTAATAATTCATTTGTGATGTGTAGGAATTAGTCTCACATCAAACTTACACATGATGTGACCAGTATGAGTCAAAGTGCGTTTTCCAGTTTAAAATGACATTTTAGTAAAAAAGGTAAGTGATGTATTAAAAACAAAGAAAACACATTAGGATTATTTTGATACTTTAGGAAAATGATACATAAGTCATTTGAGATGTGTTGTAATTATCCACACCTCAATTTGATGCACGGTGTGACCGGTATGACTCCAATTGCATCTTTTCAATATATATGTGTCATTTTAGTTTAAAACTATAATGCCCTAAACTCAGTTACCCAGAGTTGGTGCATTATTATATAACATTGGCATGATTACAAGGAATCAAGTCTCAAAGGACTGATCATTTTAACATTCTTGGAAAATAGATTACAAACATGAACTTTACATTACAATTACTAACATAAAACACAACATAAATAAACCTTTGAGAACTCTATTATTTATTTAGCTTAAAAATGCATATGAATCATAATATACTTCTTGGAATCCTGGGAAAAATAAAACATAAGAAAGGGGTGAGCTCAGATGCTCAATAAGGATAAACAATATAGAGGAACCTATCATAAATAATCATAAACTTTTATGTCAAGGTATAAAATTGAAACACAAGCCCTTTAAACATAAAATTCAGCATAATATGAAAAATATAAATAATATAATTCTATTTACTTATTCACATGGATATTATACTAATCAATTTTTTTTAAAGGTTGGGGCCAAATAATCAATTTATTATTAAAGAAAAGGCCTCTTTAAGTCTGGGTAGATGGAGACCCATTACATAGTCCAAAGGTCTAAGGCTAAGTGGCCGGAATACAAGGCTTGAAAGCCCATTTTATGGCCCAAAGGACCCCTCAGTGAACAATACTTCTACAGTACCCGTGCTGCTACTACAAATAATTTTTTTTGTCAAGGACTTATGCCAAGACAATAGTTTGTCTCATGAGGCCTACCGATGCATCGAGGATCTATAGTGGGCTCCACTCATCACTTACTAAGTCCAATGCATTCCTCATATGGAATGGTTGACACATAACATAAACATTCGTATTAAAACTAGCATATGAAATATTGATACTTTATCCATCAACCATGAATGGTATAAAAATAGCACATCCACAGTCAAACATATCAAAAAACCTTCAGTACAATATGGAAGATTGTATCATAATAAATCAACTTCAAATAAGAGTAAAATCCAACAAAGGATATTGACATAGATGAAATCAAAACTATTTGAGAGAAATATCTCTTTCTATTTTGAAATAATTTAAAAGTCATGTAATTATAAAATAAAACATTTATTTTGAAAATATTATTATAATATTATTAGGGAATCTTTGAAGGTGTTATAATGGAAAGAAATGGCCGCACCCTCTGTATAAGTTAAAAAAACATTCTTTCATTAATTTTTCGAAAAGGTCATAAAGTACCTTGTTTAAAAAAAACAAAATTCTTCCTTTCAAAACATTTTATAAAAAGTCAAAAAAGGGTATAAATGACTTTAACCCATAGTCTAGTAAATAGTAATTATTTTAAAAATACATTTTTAAGAAACACAGATGTGGATGATAAATAAGTCTCAGTAGATACTTACGTATAAATAACCTCGGATAATAAAGAGATTGTAGAATTAATCCTTACCTTGTACTTTTCCTTAGTCGAGGGTACGTTAAAATCCTTTATAATGGTTAAATAATTTTTATTAAATTATACAAGAACCATATACATAAATATGATATCATATATGATCCTATAATATTGCTTTGTTAATAATATTTTAGTAGTATCATTGTTTCGGGTGTTAATTGATTCATTTTCCTTTATATGTTTTGTTATGTAAGTCCTATTTGTTATGGATAGGATGTATTTTATTCATATCCAGATTGATAATAAGTTTTTAAACATTATTTTTAATCATCAAATGAAAATCACTCTTGAATGGTTATGATGGGGAATGAAATTTTATCGCGTCGTGGAGACGGTAAGCCATACAGACGCACGAGCAACAATATCATTCTATTGATGGTAAAATCATATTTAGTTGGATGGTATATTATATATACAAAATAATTAACATGTTATATTTATTATTTACATAAATTATACTCATTATTATACCCATCCAAACAATGAAGTGTTGAATAACAAACTACATCACAACGTGGAGACGGTAAGCTGTACGTACGCACGTATGTTGACCTTTTCATTCATAGGATGGATAGAATAATGAATATGGTTGTACCATATTTATAAAAACATCGCAGTATGTATAAGGTACTGAAGTTATTATTTTGGTATGAAAAAAAAATAAAGAGGAAGTGGAAGAAGAAAAGAACTTTGAAAGAGGTGATGAAATAATTACCTCTTCTTCGGGTTCTTCCTTTTGATTCGAACAAAAGGGCTCCTTAGGTTGTATTTATGATCAAAGTAAGGCATCTAGGTTGAATTGAGGGTAGTTGGGAGGATATTTGAGTAGGGTTTTTCCAAGACAAATGGCTTTGGAGGTGTGAAATTGAGATAAGGATAAATACCTTTTTATAAGAGAGGTGAAGGTTACTTTAGGAAAAGCTTGAAATAGTATTTTATTATAAAATCATTTTTGGTTTATAATGGCTCCAAATGGATTTATTTAGAGGAAAAGGTGGTTATGGGTAGAAATATTCTCAACTAATAGGTTTTAGATAATTTTATGTCACCATATTAACCTTATCTTTTAGATTTAACTCTTAGTTAAATAGTTTAGCTTTTACCATGTCTTCTTGTATTTTTATATTACATGGTTAATAAACATACTATAAAATGGTAAGAGAACCTCAAGTTGTTCATTAATGATATATATATAATTATATAAGTCCTTTGGAAAAACCTTATATTTTTAGGAATATTATATCATTTAATAAAATAATATTTGTTTTAAAAATTCATTTATGTAAATTTTGACACTATTTAGTATTTGGTTTTTTTAAGTCATAAAAAATTTATTACCACGAAAAATATTCATTGAATCAACCCTAACATGTCATATTAACCTAGAAAATTCTTGGAATACATAAAAAGTCTCAATTTACATTTATTTTAATATTTATAATATCAATTATTTTAATCATTCATTAATAAGGTAATTACTGCATCATCATTGTGTCATAAATAAATTTAATTATTTAATGTCTAAAAATTATAAATAAAATACCATGATGTAGGAAATATTTTTAGATTTATAACGAATATTTTTAGTCAAAATTATCTTATGTATAACCATATATTAAAAATGTTTTAGTTATTAAAATTTGAATTTAACACTTTTAACTCTTCTTTAAATAAAATAATAATAAATGTCCTAATCTAATCCAAGTGAATCAAAAGGATCATATTTTAATCCTAAGGTTGATTTTGGTCTAAATACACTTATCCAATAGAATTAGGACATGTTTTGGGGTAATTATAATATCATTTTTACCTTCAATTACCCTATTTACTTTTAACCATGGTAAATAAAATTCAAAAGTTACTATTCACTAAAAAATTATTTTCATCCCATTGAACCAAATTTTACTTACTGATGTCAACCGTGTCTCTCGGATTTTTGAAATTCAATTCACAAAAGCGGTAAAATTACGTTTTTTTCAAATTTGATAATGTGCCTAGAAGGTGTGTAAAAGACGTTAAAAAGTTCAATAAAAATTTATATATCTAATCTTATTGTAAAATTAATTTAATGAATTACATTGGAATAATATAGGTATTATGTATATATTTTTATTTTAAAATAAATTTAAATAAAAAAATAATTATTTAAATAAAAAGTCAGTTTTAAATAATAACGCAGTGTTTTTCACTATTCATAAAAAATTGAATGTTTTCTGAAAAATACCAAAAATTCACCCTAAGCTAATTTTGCTATTCCAAATTAAAAAATGATTTCTATTTTACGAAATTCAAAATATAGAAGTTTCATTAATTAATTTAAAATTAATTCCTATTGTTAAAACTAGAAAGTGGGTTTTTGAGAAGTATAAACTATCAAAAGATTGATATGTGTTTATATTCAATTTAAATGTAAAATTACTTCCAATGACCGAAATTGGATTAAATGATAAAAATATAATCTAATTATACTTCAAAACCATTCAAATGTATAATTTAAAAGTATAAATTATTTTTATTAAAAAAGTTTTTTTAAATTAAAATTTAGTATTTTTCACTATTAATCAAAATATGAAAGTTATCAAAAAAACACCAAAAATTTATCCAAACTAAATTTTTAAGTCCTGATTCTAAATAAGAAGTTTATTTTGTTAAATTGAATATATAAGTATCAAATATTGGATTTAAAAAGGGTTCTCCATTAAAAGGTGGTAAAATTGCATTTTTTTGAAAAACACTTCTTTTATCTGAAAAATTAAATTTGTTCTTATATTATGTCTAAAAAACACATAATATGGATGTTAAAATTATACGGAGTATATAAAATTCAAAATGCAGTTAATACTATTCATAACAACTTTTTAAATGGCTAGTATGATAAGTTGTGGTGCGCTCGAACTCGGTGTTGCGTGTGGTGCAAGGTATTGAATTAATTTAAAGAGATAACGTATTATGAAATCCTATGGTGTTACATTCTCCCTTCCTTAAATAAATTGCATGATCATAATTTGAAATTTTTCTTCAAAAATAAAAGGTTGAAAATAGAAAATACCTTTGTGGAAAACCCAAATCGGAAATAGGGTTAATAAAATTTAATCTTAATAAGAGGGAAAGGGAAATGAAAAAGTCACCACCAAATTATGATCTCAAATAGAAAAACATTGGTGAAAATTAGAGACAGATAATTGGAGGAAAAAATTAAATATTTATAGGGAGTGATTGAGGTCATCTATCACAAACAAGTGAACAATAAATGGAATATTGAAGGCCTCAAATCCATAAATCTATGATGATTTAAAATATCACCAGTTCAACAAAACATAAGGTATTAGAATAACACATTTTTGGTTTTAAGATCCTTTCCCTAAAGTTTAAGAATTAATTTCTTCATAGAATAAGAGGAAAAAAAATACTTGACAAGTAGAGTTCCATTCTTCAAATAATTTCTACTACAAACTCATCTTTCACTCCAAAATATAATAGAACTCAAAATATTCTATTTATCCTAATCATATAGGATTAAAAAAATGAATTTATAAATAATCTGTCATGCCATTAAAAAAACTATATTATACAAACCATGAAATCATGTAGGCCAATGATAGGTGATTCACCCTTGTCACCCTTCAGTTGCAGGTTCAAGTCTCATGGTCTTTCCAGACACGACGGGTTGTCACCCGAACTCTAGGTTTTCCTTTTTATAACAATCCAAAAATAATCTTAAGAAATGTTTTAACCTTAAACAATAGTATCCATTGTCCAACTTAATCCATTCCATCCTTTAGACTTATCCAAAATACTTCTGTCCAAACTCACAATACAAAATTTAGAAGGACTATAAACATAATGAAGATCTATTTTTTCCACATAATAACATGTGAATACCTTCAAAATTTAGAAGGACGATAACATGTTTAATAATGATGAATCAATGAGTTTGAATGAATGAAAGGATAAGTTCCATCAATTTTCAAAGGGGAAAAGTAAAATATGTGAATTATTTGTTTCTTTGAAAAAATGGAACTTAAATTGATATTTTATGCAGATTTTTTAAAGTTTGGTTTTTTATTGAAAATTGTTTGATTTTATTGCATTGAAATTTGAATATTGGTAACATTGGTGTCCTCTGATTTCCATGTTGAGATTTAATGCTTGAGGATAAGCATGGTTTAAGTGTGGGAGTATTTGACAGAACAAATTTACATGCATATTTTTGATCAAATAATGAGTATTTTTTATTTTTTTTAGATGATAAAACCCATGTATTTAATTGTTTTATTAAAATAATGGGTAAATTGAGTTTTAGAATGAAAATGATCAAAATTGTGAAAAGTGCATAATTCTGGATTTTTGGACAGATTTTTAACACAAGGGTATTTTTGTCATTTCGTAAAAAAAATGAATTTCAAATTCATTTAATATAATTTTTTAAGAATCCTGATTTTATTTCCTTCATCTTTGTCTTTTTGACCAGGAGATGATTCGACTATCTAGTGGTCCTAAAAATTCATTGAACTTTGACATTTTTTCCAAGCGGACAACATGAACCACCCCACTGTAACAGAACCAAAACTTGGCCTACACATATCCAAATGAGGTGATTCTACCTGGGATAGAACTAGGACATAAAGGGACGTCTCTACACCAAATTTTGTGGAGTTTTTAAGTCATTAAGGCGGCCATGAAATGAAATACCTTTGGAGGAACCTTCCTGGAAGCTTCGTCCAGAAACATAAGCCTTCAATAAAAAATTCATAACTCTTTCACCCGGAGTCCAAATTCTCTTCAATTTTGAGGGTGAACGGACACCAAATTTATGAACAACATTTAAGAAGGGATCCATGCGTGAATCGGCCATTTAAGGGTCCAATAATGTGCAAACTTTTGGGGGACGGAAATTTGCCTATAAAAGGAGGCCCTCTCCTCCTTCCAAAATCATCAGCTCGACACCCAAAGCCAAGGAGGGATCCCACCAGGGCACGGGCCACTGCTGCTCATCTCTTCCCCCCTAATTTCTTCTTTTTATTTTATTATTCTTTTATTTTTATTTTAGTTTTAATTTTCATTTGTAATTTGAATTTCTTTTCAATTAATCCATGCATTTTTATTTTGGTTTCCACCATTTAATTTCTTCTATAATAATAATAATAATTATTATTATTATTAAAAACTACTATTATTATTAATATTATTATAATCATTATTTACAATATCTCAATCTTAATTTCAAATTATTTTACTTTCTTTCTCTCTCCTTTTTTGAAAACTATTTTCTTAAGAAATAATAATAATAAGTTATATTATTATTATTATTATTTTCACTTTCATTATAAATTATTTAATCTTCCTCTATCCCTATCTCCTCTCTCTCTCTCTCTCTCTCTGCTCATCCATCCACCATTTTGATCTCCAACTCTCAGAAATGAGAGGCTGACCCCGAGGCTTGGCTCAAGGGGAGGTCAAGAAGTTCATGAGTTTTCTTTAATGTTTATTCTAAATTTGTGATAGACTTGAGTTGTATTCTTGGGTGAGGCGAATGTCCCAAATTGGGTGACAATCCCCAACGACATGCAACTCAATCTATTTTTATTCTGGAAAATAATAGTAATTCAAACATGAGGTTTCATGTTTGAGTTATCAAAATAGAATCAAACATATAAAGGAGAATAATGATTGAATCCCTGGCTGAACCCCAAACCAAGTACTTTCTTCCTAACGTCATTCTGTTTAGACTTGCATCTAAGTATAAATTTAGAATTCTTACATTGCATTTCATTGTTTAAAATAATTAAAAAACCACAAAAATAGATAGTTTAGGTGAATTAGAATAAAGTAAGTGAACCAAACTGAAAGGCTTCTCAAGAGAGATGACCCTAGTTAGCCACTGTGCTACACTAGGAAAAATATAATTGTTTTTGTCCACGCCCTGCGCCAGGCATGCGTCACATGTTTATTATGAAAAAATATAGATAGTATATATATGAAAATAGTTCATTCAACTTAAAAAAATGTCTCCTCCTTTAAGTTTAGGCATCTTAAAAATTAAACCTGACTTGTTTCTCCCCCTTTGCGTAACTTTGAGATTCAATCTTAAATATTTCTCCCCCTTTGTGATTAACAAAAAGACAGGAGGATAAAAAGAAACAAAATAGGATTTTCCAGTAATGAAGAAAAAGCACAATATACAAAATTTTACAAAGATCCCTATCAACTAAGACATCCCACATTCAATCCACATTAGAGATGTCCAAGGGAGATTTTTCTTTGGAAGTTAAGGAAGCAGGTTCTTAAGATGGAGGGTTAGGCTTAGGGATGGTAGTCAGTAGGGTAGGAGGAGCTGAAACAGAAGCATTAGAAGACCTGTAGTGAGTAGATATATGAGGAATCATAGGGATCAAACTTTTGATGGCCTGTGCAGGAGTCATCATTGGTGCAGTACTGGCAGATCCTGAGGCACCTGAGGTAGAAAGAAAGGTTGGAGAAACAATGATGGGAGTGAAGTACACATGAAGGAAGGGTAAAAAAAGATTTCTCAAGTCCATAATAATACTTCCTCCTCTCTCCATGGATGAAATAAAATCATCCTTATTCTCCATAAATTTCTCCAAAATAGGATTCAACTCTCTAAGCTGGCTAACCTGATCCTTAAAGGCTTGAGTGACAGGAGGAATCCTCAAGTTCTCCAATAGCAACTTGAAGTGACCATCCATCTGATGCTTAGTGTATACCCTTTTTTAGTAGAAATAAACTTGTTCCTTGATGGCCTTCTGATCTTGAGTAGCTTTCCTTAGATAATTTCCCACAAGATTATGAATTTATCTGGTAGTGGAAATAACCCGAGTCATAGACTAAGGATCTGAGGTACTGGTACTAGAGAAATTCTAAACTTCTGCTCTAATAACCAACCTAAAGGCTTCTAGATCAACAAAAGGAGAGGCTGAAGATGAAGCAGATGCACACAGAGGTTCCATAGTGAAAGCCACTATATCCTTAAAAGATTTAGTCATCCCACTGATCAGTCTCTTCACATCATCATCTTGGCCACTCACATGTGTCTCCATAGACTTCTTAAAGTCCTTAAACATAGTGACCATTTTATAAACCACACTTTTAACATATTGAAGATCTTTTTGTATTTGGGATTTATCTTAGTGGTAAGCACCCTGTAATCCTACATGAAAAATGGGGGTTCAAAACCCATTGGGCACAGGTACTGTAGTAGTAATGTAGTGTTACTGTAGTAGTGGCATCACTGTAGCAACGACGAGAACTGTAGCGGAAACAAGACACTATAGCAGTGGCAGGGTACTATAGCAGCAACGGGTACTGTAGAAGCATGGGTACGGTAGCAGTACTATTCACAGAATGGGTTTCGGTCCATAAAATTGGGCCTATGGGACATATAATGGGCTATATGTCCATTGGGCCTTCAGGCTATATAATGGGTCTCCCTCTACCCAGTTTAAAGAGTACTTTTCTTTGATTTAATAATAAATGAGGCTTCAACCCCAAACTTTAAAAAAAATATCGAAGATATTTGTCCACCTGAACCCTTGAAACCATGTAGGAGTCTAATCTAAAAATAAACTGCTTCATAGATTCCATATAATCTGCAAAGGTTTTGATTGTATTTTGACAGTCCTTTACCTCCTCTAGAAGGATGGAATGAGAGGCAAAAACTAGCCTTTCCACTACAGAAGTGACAACTTCTTGATTGTGAGTCATATCCCTCTCTAACCCATAAAATATATCATCAAAGTGGCTCTTCAGATCTAATTTCATTGATTCAAAATCATCCTTCTTCACATAGTCACAAGGAAAAAGAACCACCAGATGCACAATAGTAGTTTCTGAAACAATAGGAATGAGAGGAATTATGATAGGATGGTCATCATCAGAGTCTCTATAATCTAAGACTAAGACCACAAATCCAGGGTCTTCTATCCAATCCTCTAATATTTGGGCTATAGTAAATGAACCCGTGGAAACAGGTTCCTCCCCCTCACTTGGAGCATTCTCCTAATAAACCATATCCATCTCTTCCATACCTCCTTGAGCAAATTCATCAACAGAAGGGCCCACTACCACTTCCTCCAAAAAATGTTCAACAAATTCTAAAACAATTCTATCTTAAACTGAATTAGTAACCTCTTCATCTACACCTTCAACCATTTCTGTATTCCCTATCAAGGGACTGAAACTAAGACATTCTTCTTCACTTACATCAGCAGCTGTCTCAAAGTCATCATGACTAGATTCGGTGTCCTCATCCTCATCTGAGGTCCCTCTAATGTATCTTAAGACATTTTCCCCTTCTTCCTCACTAGTCTCTTCCTCATCACTATCCCTTAGAACAATATCCCTTATAGTCAATCTATTTGGTGAGATAGACTCACCAAAGGATACAGTATTAACATAAGGATTGGGGGGAAGGTCTGGATCACCCTTGTCATCTATAGGATAATCCTCTCTTTCTGGCACAACAACAACTTCTCCTTCTTCATCTGAATAAGCAGGCTCCACCTCATCAGGCTTTAGACCAGGATCTCTCTTATCCTTAGGCCTATTAGGATGAGTGACAGAGTTGAATTACTCATATATATTAGCCTCATCTTGTACCTATATTCTTTTCTAGGGATTCCAATTTATCTTCATCAACTTGCAAATTACCTTTGTAATGAAGAAATTGTCCCTTACTACAACTGTTTCCTCCTTATCTCTATCAACTCCTTTCACCTTTAACATCAAGGATATCAATCTAGCATGAAATAAAGCATTGGATTTGGAACTGGGATTTTTCATATCCTCTAATTGAATCATCAGTAGCCTACACAAGTTTATCTTAGTTCCATGATTCAATAGATATAACAGAAATAAATCCTGAAATTTCAATGTAGCAAAGTCCCCTCTCCTGGGACTCAAGACATACTGAACAAACTTAAACAACAACTTGTCTTCTCCTTCCATATCAGCAGCAATAAATTTACTAGGGATCCCACTCCCTGTCAGTTCAGCTAAGTCTTCTTCATAAAATAAGAACTCAGTAGTGGGAGGCACCACTCCTGAGTAGTAATCATAAGTACCTTCATGTGGTACTCTCAAACACTCATCCCATTCAACAGAGGAAAAAATTATACTTATTCCATTTACACTTGAAGACATTCTGTTCTCATACTTTGTTTTAATTTAAAAAACTCATAAAACTCCTTCACTAACTTCAGGTAATAGGTTCCATTGTTGTTTGAGAAGCATTCAACCCAGCCTTGAGCTTCAAGTGCCTTCATCACTAAAGATCTTCTCATCAGCAACCACTCGGAACTGAGCTCTTTTTCAACTATGATTTCCCTCTTTGACATATGAGGGTCGATCAACTTTGCCACTACCTTGCTTCCACTACTCGAATCAGCTCTAGGTCTCTTTGGATTTGGAGCATCCCCTTCATCACTGACCAATGGTATCTTCACTCTTATCATGAGATCTGAATAGGTTCGAGGGTTTCAAAAGAGGGTTAGGTTTTGAGGTTAGGGAGAAAGAGATTCTAGAGAGATTTTGAGGTGGATCAAAAGGTGGTATGTAATTTAATTTTATCACTTAGGGATCAAAAAACAAATTATATAAAAGAAATAAGTAATGCAGAAAAACTTTTCAGATTTCAGTAGAGAAAAACATAAGTCCCGAAAATAGACTATCGGTAAGGTAACAATGGTGAGGTTTCCAATGGTGAGGTTTCTAACGGTGAGGTTTCTAATAGTGAGGTCCAACAGTGAGGTTCCTATCGGCGAGGTCCAATAATGAGGTTTCTAATGGTGAGGTCCAATGGTGAGGTTCCTATTAGTGAGGTCCAACGGTGAGGTTTCTAATGGTGAGGTCCAATGGAGAGGTTCCTATCAGTGAGGTCCAACGACGAGGTTCCTATTGGTGAGGTCCAACAGTGAGGTTTCTAACGGTGAGGTCCAATGGTGAGGTTCCTATCGGTGAGGTCCAATGGTGATGATTCCAATGGTGAGGTTTCTAATGGTGAGGTTTCTAATGGTTAATAGTTTATCATACCTAACTCATGTTTGATGTAATTTAACCTCTCAGAATTAAAAGGCTTTGTGAATATATCATAAAATTGGTGTTCAATACTAATAAATTCAAGAGTGATATCACCTCTTTGATAATGATCTCTCAAGAAGTGATGTCTCAAATCAATGTGCTTTGTCCTAGCATGATATATTGGATTTTTAGAGATTCTAATAGCACTTGTATTATCACAATTTATAGAGACATGTTTGAATTGATATCCATAGTCTAGTAAAGTGTGTTTCATCCACAGAATTTGAGCACAACAACTACCAGCATCTATATATTCAACTTCGATAGTAGATAATGAAACATAATTCTGTTTCTTACTATACCATGATACTAGTGACTTTCCTAAAATGTGATAGGTTCCAGAGGTGCTCTTTCTATCTAACTTGCAACCAGAAAAATTAGTATCCAAATAACTTATTAAATCAAATGATTTTCCTCTTAGGTAAAACAATCCTAAGTTTGTTGTATACTTGAGATATTTAAAAATCATTTTAACAACATTTAGATGAGATGCTTTCGGATTGGATTGAAAGTGAGCACACATGCATACATTGAACATAATATCAGGTTTTCTAGTAGTAATATAGAGAAGACTTCCTATCATACCTCTGTAATTGGTTTGATCCACTGGTTTACTAGTTTCATCAGCATCCAACTTACAGGTGGTACTCATAGGTGTATCACTAACTTTATTGCAGTCCAAACCAAAATGTTTCAAAAGATCCTTGGTATATTTACTCTGATTTAAAACAATACCATTTTTATTTTGAAAAATTTAAAATCCAAGGAAAAATTTAAGTTCTCCAATTAAACTCATTTCAAATTCATCTTGCATCATTTTTTGAAAAATCAGTACATAAATAATTTTTAGAGGATCCAAAAATAATGTCATCTACATAAATCTGTACGATTAAAAAATCTTTGTAAATAATTTTAATAAAAATAGTAGGATACTCTATTCCTTTAGTAAAACCTTTTGAAATAAGGAAAGAACTAAGTTTGTCATACCAAGCTCTTGAAGCTTGTTTCAGACCATATAGGGCTTTTTAAAGTTTGAAGACATGATTTGAAAAATGGGGATTTTTAAAACTAGGGGTTGTTCAATAAATACATCCTCAACTATGTAACCATTTAAAAATTAACTTTTGACATCCATTTGATAAAGTTTGAAATTTAAATGAGCTGCATAAGAAAGTAGTATCTTAATGGATTCTAGTCTAGCTACAGATGCAAAATTTTCCTTATAGTATATTCCTTCTTCTTGACTATATCCTTATTCAACTAGTCTATCCTTATTTCTAACTATGTTTCCAGATTCATCAACTTTATTCCTAAACACCCATTTAGTGCCTATGGTCAACGTGTATTTAGGTCTTTCTACTTATTCCCAAACTTTGTTTCTTTCAAACTAATTTAATTTTTATTTCATAGCTATCACCCATAATTCATCATTGATTGCATCATCAATATTTTTAGGTTCAAGCTATAAAATAAAGTCTTGATGTTCAACCTGGTTTCTCATAGAATCTCTAGTTTGTGTTACTCTATTTAAATCACCTACTAAAATATCTAAAGGATGATTCTTGAGAGTTATAATACCTCTATAAAGAGTTGAACTAGACTCCTCTTGAATTTTTATAGGTCCAGATTCATCATGCATAGATTCTGGAGAATTTACAGAACTGATTGTTTTCACTAAGGGATCACTGTCTTTATCATTAAGGTCCAGAATTGAAATATCTTCCTTAAGGAGTTCAATAGAGGTTTTGGGTTCATGTGTATCAGTCTCATATAATTTGACATGAACTTATTCTTCCACACATTTGGTTCTCTTATTAAATATTCTATAAGCTCTAATAGTAATTGAGTAACTTAGGAAAATTCCTTCATCACTTTTGGAATCAAATTTATCAAGATTGTCCTTAGTGTTAAGGATGAATAATTTGAAACAAAAAACTCTAAAGTAATTAACCTTAGGCTTCCTATTATTATAGAGCTCATAAAGGGTCTTCTTAAGAACAAGTCTAATCAAGAATCTATTGATAATGTAAGAAGATGTATTAAAATATTCATCCCAAAAATAGATAGGTAGATTATACTCATTAAGCATAGTCCGGGAATTTTCTTGAAGTGTCCTATTTCTTCTTTCTACAACTCCATTTTGTTGAGGTGTTCTAGGATCATAGAAATTGTGAGTATAGCCATTATGTGAGAAAAATGATTCAAATTCATGATTTTCAAACTCAAGACCATGATCACTTCTCAAGGTCTTAATTCTAAGTCCTCTAAGATTTTCTAAAGACATGGAATATTTAATGAAGTAATAACATGATTCACTTTTGTGATATAGAAAGTATACCCAAGTATATCTAGAAAAATCATCTACAAGGACATAAAAACAGTTCTTCCCATTTAAACTTGAAACTCTATCTGGTATAAATAAATCCATGTGAACTAACTCAAGTGGTTGAGAAGTAGAAACTTCTTTATTTGGTTTGAAAGAAACTTTGTGTTTTTTCCCTTTTGACAAGGATTAAAAAAATTTATTATGTGGGAATTACAATTTAAATAAGTCTCTAACTAAAAATTTCCTAGTTAGTTTCCTAAGTGAGTGCACATTGCAGTGTCCTAATATTATATGCCATAACCAAGGTTCTTTATGAAAAACATTTAAACATGAAACATTTTTCTTAGCTAAAGAATTTAAATCAACAACATATACATTTTCATTTCTACGAGCAGTGAATATTAAATCATTTTTATAATTAAAAACATTGCATGCATCATTTTCAAATTTAACATTAAAACCATCATCACATAACTGAGATATACTTAGTAAATTGTACATTAACCCACCAACAAAAAGTACTTTTGAAATTAATACAGTATTAGGGTTACCAATTTGGCCGAAGACAATGATTTTCCCTTTTTCATTATAACCAAATGTAACATGTCCACCATCATCTTTAATTAGGATCTTGAAGAATGATTAGTATCCTTTCATGTGTATTGAACATCTACTGTCCATGTACCATAGAATTTTATAGGAGCTCTTTAAACAATTTTCCTACAAAAAATATTAAGTGTAGGTTAACTTTGGTACCCATATTTTCTTGGGTCCAGAGAGGTTAGAAAGTAAAGCTTTGGGAACCTAGACTTGTCTCATAGGTTTCCTATAATCAACAGATATGTTTTGAGACATGAACAATTTTTTTTGTCCTTTAGAGAATTATTTTTCAAAAAATGGTCCAGAACTTGAACTAGTAGTGAACTATACAGATTTTGGAACAAATTTATTCTTAATAATTATTCTCTGTCCTAGATGATATCCTAGACCAGTTTTCTATTTTGGAGAAATCTGTTTTCCAAGTAACTGAGTCAAGGTATCTCTACCTGTAGTAAAATTCTCAAGATCTCCTTTTAATTTCTCATAGGACAATTTAAGTTTAGTATTTTCTTTTAACAGCCGAGCACATTTTTCTTTTTCAGTATCCAGATCAGACTTATAATTGGAATTTAAAGCATGGTGTCTTTTCAATAATTTATATTTATCCTTGAGTTCATTAAAGGTGTCCTCAAGAATTACAAAGTATTCAAATAGTTCATCCTTAGTCATATTTTCATCATTTTTTGATTCACTTTAATTCTCAGAATAGTAAGCATTATGTACAGGATAATTGGGTGTTACCTCAGATGTTCCTGTCATTAAACACAGGTTTTCATGTTTGTTATTTTCAATATCAGAAGTGTCAGATCCACTTGATCTATCTTCTGAGGCACTCCAAGTAGCTTTCATAGCATTTTTATATCCATTTCCCTTATCTTCATACTTTTTCTTCTTAAATTTCAGCTTGGGGCAGTCAGCTTTCACATGAACTTTTCGTTTACACTCATAACAGACTATCTCATTTGTGTTTTCATTCCATTTTTTGTCCTTTTTCCACTATCCGTTATTATCATACCTTCCATTATAGTTAGAATTTCTAAAGAAATTTTTTATTACGATAGAACTTCTTGAATATCCCAGGAAGATGCGCCATCTCATCATCACCGTCAGAATATGAGTCTTCACTGGTGGAAGTGTCTATAGGAGAATGGACTTTTTATTTTTATTTTTTCTTTGAGGTAGTAGTCTTGAATGCTATAGATTTCTTTCTTGGTTCTTCATATGCTTCTTGATTTACCTTAATCTCTTCTTCATACATCATAAGCTTTCCAATTAGTTCCTTCACTGGTAGCTTTCCTATGTCACAAGATTCTCGGATAGAAATAGAATTTCCTCTCCATCTGTCAGGTAGGCATCAAAGAAATCTGATAATCTGATCCTTTCTGTCCACTAGTTTCCCAAGAAGACTCATGGTATTCAATATTTCATTGAACCTAAGACACATTTCAGAGATAGGTTCATTAGGCTTAATTTTAAAATTATCATATTTAATAGTATAAGTATTTAATCTCATTTCTTTAACATTGGTTGTTCCC
Organism: Viscum album; assembly: GCA_963277665.1. Lineage (NCBI taxonomy): Eukaryota > Viridiplantae > Streptophyta > Magnoliopsida > Santalales > Viscaceae > Viscum > Viscum album. The sequence continues at coordinate 180,975,879 of OY728130.1, forward strand.
TCATGAGAAACAACTAAAGTATCCCAAATTTCATATGCAGTTTTACAAGAAGATATTCTATTGAATTCTTCTTCACCTAGAGAATAGTACAATGCATTCATTTATTTAAAATTATTATTATATGTAGCTTTATTCAACTGAGACCATGTGTCCCTAGAAGTATCTGCTAATACATGTTGTTCTTCAATTGTGTCCTAGATTTTAGGTCCCATGCTCTCTAGATACATTTTCATTTTTAATTTCCACTGAGTATAGTTATTACCATTAAGGAAAGGTGGCATGTTAGTAACAACACCCTCAACTCTGTTATCCATTGTTAATTATAATTGTAAAGAACTGAAAATTTAGATATGATATAAATTTTAAGATCTTTAAGAAACAACTGAAATCATAGTTAAATAATTTGACAATTTTCACAACAGTTCAGGAAGTAAACTAAACCCTTTGATACCAAATGTTGGCCAGAGAGGAATCTCAAGATGGGGGTGAATTGAGTTCCTACTTAAAATTTCTATTAAAAACTTTATTATAAAGATCCCACAAATTTTGAAATGGCCTAGTTAATTAAGGCAGTAGAGATATAGATGTCTAATTGGTCAACATGTTTCTCAAAGGGTGATTAGTCCTTAGTTTAATTAGTGTAAAACACTTCTTCAACTTTTGAAACAAGTTTACTGAATTAAACACCTAAAAACACTAACCAAAAATAAATATCAAAGTGAATGAAAATAGTTTTATGTTTTAGAAATTATAAGCAGTGAAAAATAGATAAAATAGAGTATAACAAATTATAGTGCACAGAAAATTTAAACAAGAGGTTCAGTCTCAAGCTGAGACTTAATCCTCTCCACTTGGTGATCACCTTCCACCAAGCAGTTTATATTAACAATAAAATGGATACATAGCCTATATCGGGCTTCTCAATAGTTTTTACAAACTGTCCAGGGTTCACACCCTCTACCACAGTTCTACATGGGAATGATAAACAACGCATACCACACATGGTCTCTTCCACAATTATACGTGGTAAAACAAGGTGTAAGAGAAGTTTGATGTGAGGATTGTTGTATCCTCCAGTTCAAGCACATGAGACAGTGTGTATGACACAAACAAAAACTTCTCATAAATGTAAAATAAAAGAACACAGTAGAGAAAATATGATGAGATTGAGTTTAGAAGACTCTATGTGTGTGCAGTTCAGTTCTTGACTCCTTGAAGTGAATAATTTGATGTTCGAGTCTTTTTTTGGAAGTTGTCTCAAAAAACAGAGTGTCGCAACTCCAAGTTCTAGATTTTATGAACTGAGAGTTTTGTTTCTTGTATTGATCGAGAGTTGATGAAGCAAAGAAGGCAGAAGTGATTTTTTCCCCAAAACGATCTTTTTGATTCTTTTAGGTTCATAGTGTAAGTGTTGGATGATTCAACTTTGATCTGGCGAGTAAGTTTATTTATATGATCATATGCTCTTCTCATCATCAAGTCCACACTCTTTTTTTCATTAATTCCTCTTTCTTATCTTTTATATTTGAGGTCCGACAATAGGTATAAGTATATCACGTGCGATATTTCTCATAACTCATACTTTCCCCAGATACGGTCTCTTGATATGCCTACAATCAACATTAATTAATGTGAGAAGCATTAAAGTTATCAAATATGACCGTTAGAATAAACTTAATAATTTTACCAAGTATGGAGTAGAAGAGTATGGTAGACTAGTAGCATTGGCCTTCACAACAGTAGGCTTCAACAGTAAGTGCACATCCGCAGCATTCATCGGTAACCTTTCCAATGGCAACGTTCCATCAATAACTCTCCATCAGTAGCCTTTTATTAGTGACTCTCCATCAGTAAACTTCAATTGATAACTCTCCATCAGTAAAATTCCCAACAACAACCTTGTATTGGTGACATTTCATCGGTTACCTTGCAACGACGACCTTACATTTGTGACATTTTCATCAGTGACCTTGCATCAGTGACCTTTGCATCAGTGACCTTGCATCAATGACCCTTGCATCGGTGACCTTTGCATCAGTGACCTTTACATCAGTGACCTTTGCATCGGTGACCTTACATCAGTGACCTTTGCATCAGTGACCTTTGCATCAGTGACATTTTTACTTAGAAATTTTGTACGATGAGATTTAAACAAGAGAGCAGTGAGATTAAACGTACATAGTTATCACTTCGATATAAACATGATTTTCACATAAATGATTATCTTATAAGAGAAAAATAATTATCAAATAGATAAAACATGATTTTGGATTTATCAAAAACATGACTTGGTATTATCAAAACATGATTTGGGATTATAAAAACATGATTTGGGATTATCAAAATAGGTGAGTCCAACAAATCTCAAATCCTCAATGAAATAGTGCTTCAGTACAATCATTATATACTCTATAATTCTTATAACTTGTACATCATTAATACAATACTCAAATGACACAATTCATTAATAATGACATAAGATCACTAATAATTCCTCTTCATCTGTTGTAGTATCATAACTTGATTATTATCCAATAGCATCATTTCAGGTATACTCTGATGATTGGGACATTGATTCGTGTAGTGTCCAAAATCCTTGCAGATGAAGTATTGTACATTTAAAACCTTTTTCCTACCCTTGCAATCATGAACTTGGTTCCCCTTTTCTCCACACTTATAATAAAATCTCATTTATTTCAATCACTTCCCAGGGTGATTCTTTTCACAGTTATCACATATGGGAAAATCCTTCTTTTCATTCTTCCCTTTATCCATCTTTCTCTATACCATCCTCTTCTTCTCTGGCTTCCCTTCAAAGCCATATGAATCAGATAATTCCTTACTTATCTTATTTCTTTATATGATGAGAATACATGGGGGAATATTTCCCTTCTAAATGTTGTCTTAATACCATGAAAGATATGATCCTTCTTACTTTTTGGATCATGCGTATTTCTAGAGTTCTCATTACTTATACTGGGAACCATTTCTAAATGACAAAATACACTAGGTTAGATCATATCATAATGTATAATCCAAAAACTGGAAAAATTCTCAACATTAATTGAATATTTTCACACATCTAGTCTCATAATCATAAAAATGGTTTCTTTACTGACATATTTACTCACAAATCCTTTATAATGTTTTGTTAAGAAAATTTGAATTATCCTAATCATATCCCCCAGGAGTGTCGTAACCAAGAGTACAGCAAGGCCCATTGTTGTGCACTAGTTCCCGTTCGATTCTAGCTCAAAGCGGTGTTTTTGGGTTTTACCCCTAGATAAATCTTTGCCAAAGCTACCTCTACCTGCTCGTATCCAGACAAAGATGTATTTCTTAGAAAATTCACAAAATCTCTACATTACCAAAATTCATTAAAGTTATTTTATGCTAATTCTCAAAGTTTATCTTAGGGTAATGTTCTCTAATCAGAGTTTGTCTAAATCTAGTTTCCAAGGTTTGTAATAAAATTCCTTTGATACCAATTGTAATGCCCCAACCCTAGTTACCCAGAGTCAGTGCATTATTACATAACATTGGAATGATTACAAGGAATCAAGTCCCAGAGGTCTGATCAATTTAATAGTCTTGGAAAATATATTACATACATTAACTTTACGTTACAATTTCTAACATAAAACAAAACATAAATAACCCTTTGAGAACTCCATTATTTCTTTAGCTTAAACTTTCATATGAATCATAATATACTTCTTGGAATATTGGGAAAAATAAAACATAAGAAAAGGGTGATCTCAGATGCTCAGTAAGGATAAACAATATAGTGGAAGCCATCATAAATAATCATAAACTTTTATAGAAAGGTATAAAATTGAAACACAAGCCCTTTAAACATAAACTTCAGAATAATATTGAAAAGATAAATAATATAACTCCATTTACTTATTCACATGGATATTATACTAGTCGAATAATCACATGTAATAATTAATTTTATAATGAGAAAATGCATAATGACGGACATCATAACCACATAGTCAAGGCGTCGTTCCAATACTACAAATAATTTTTTTTTCAAGGACTTGTGCCAAAACACCAGTTTGTCTCATGAGACCTAACGATGAATTGAGGAGCTATAACAGGCTCCACACATCACTTACTAAGTCCAATGCATTCCTCATATGAAAAGGTTGAAACATAACATAAACATTCGTATTAAAACCAGCATTTGAAATATCAATACTTTGTCCATAAACCATGAATGGTATAAAAATAGAATATCCATAGTCAAACATATCACAAAACCTTCAATACAATATATAATATTGTATCATAATAAATCAACTTCAAACAAGCATAAAATACAACAAAGGATGTTGACATAGATGAAATCAAAACTATTTGAGAGAAATATCTCTTTCTATTTTGAAATCATTTAAAAGTCTTGTAATTATAAAAGAAAACATTTATTTTGAAAATATTCTTATAATCTTGTAAGGGAAGATTTTAAGGTGTTATAATGGTAGAAAATGACCTCACCCGCCGTATAAGTTAAAAAAACATTCTTTCATTAATTTTTCAAAAAGGTTATAAAGTACCTTGTTTGAAAAACGACAGAAATATTCCTTTAAAAACATTTTATAAAAAGTCAAACAAGGGTATAAATGACTTTAAACCATAGTCTATGAAATAATAAAAATGTTTTGAAATACATTTTTAAGAAACACAGATGTGGATGATAAAGAAGTCCCAGTAGATACTTACGTATAAACAACCTCAGATAATAAAGAGATTGTAGAATTAACCCTTACCATGTACTTTTCTGTCACGACCCGTCCTCGGGGCCCGTGCCGTGACTACCCCAAGCCCACCTTCCATAGGATAGGGGCTGACGACTAGCACCAAAGGCATAAATCCTGATAAAAAGGGAAGGCATTGCCTTTATAAAGGTAAACAAACGAAACAGAGTATGCAACGAAAGTAAGCACTAAGTAAACTGAGTACAAAAAGTAAGTGCTGGAAAGTAAATGGGCCAGTATACAAACCCAACTGAAAGTACAGTACAACTGAAAAAGAAAGTACAACAGCTGTAAAGTAAAGCAGTAACCACCGAGTCATCCTACGAGAATCCCACCTGAAGGGTGGGTATAGATAGTCTCTCCCAGCACCACGGGTTCGTCCGTCTGCTCTGGGTACGTCACACCAAGTGCTCCACCTCCGAGTACCATCCAACTCTACAAGCCTCTACGATGATCAGTGTTATTCGTCATCTGCATCCAACACAACATAGTGCGGGCATTTCCCATGCAGGGGTGAATATAACGATACTCAGTAGGGACCCTGAGACCCCTGAAGGTATCCCAGAATCCACGAAGGATAAACCACAAAGGAAATATATAATCACGAAGTAACAACCAACCCTACTTAGGTATATGCCCATACATATACCTAAGTCATCAGTTCCAGTTCAACTCCTACTCTCGAGCCCAAGCACAAACCAGTCCACACAGGAAAGAAGTAAATCACACTGTTGGTAATGATTGAAAGTCAAGACTCAGATCACATAGGTAAACATCTTTCGTGTAGTGATAAAGATGATCAGATGTAGTCACTGATTCATCTAAGCTGTCAGACCCACACAGGATACAAGTCCAGCTAAGCTGTCGGACCCACACAGGATACAAGAACAACTACTCTGCCAGACCCACATAGAATACAAGTACAGAGGTCAATACTGCTGGACCCATAGAGGATACAAGAATAGTAGTCATCTCCGTCGAACCCATGTAGGATTCTAGTACGGTAGTCGTCGCTGTTGAACCCACAGAGGATTCCAGTACAGTAGTCGATGCAGTCGCAGCCAGCTCTAGGGTTCCCGCACACAACACGCTCGATTCTGAGAGGGTCCGATCCTTGAGCAAGGGTTTCAATACATCAAATTTCACGAAGTCCAAAGTTGATGTATCCCAAGGTTCCATCTCATCAAAAGAAACCCAATGCGATAGACGGTGCGTCAAATGGACGCCTGGTTTGAGAGTTATTGGTTTTTATGTTCCAGGGGCCCGATTGGTTTTTAAGATAAAACCAACCCAACCGTACTCCAGCTATGTCCAAACCTCAAGTGGAGTATGTAAAAAGAACCGTATCATTAAAAGGAATTCCATGTAGTTGACTAAACGTCAATCGGACGTCTGGTCCTTAAGTTATAAGCATTTCCGCTCCAAGGGCCCGGTTGGTTTCGGGTTTGAACCAACCCGGACATACCCAAACTTTGACAAAACCTCGAGTTTAATATACTGAAATTTCCATATCAATCCAAGGATTCCTCCCGGATCCTGCGCGTCTGTGGGATCCCCTCCTCACCGCCATAGTCGGTGCCACGACGGGATTCTGGCGGCGGCGCGCTGGGGCGCCGCCGCGGTCTTCCGCGGGCAATCAGAGTCATTCCGGTGGTCCATTTTTTCTTCCGTCTGCACCTGCGGTCGTCTCAGGATTCGAACTTCACTGTGAAGGCTCCAAATTTCCGTTGCGATCCCATTTCGTCATCTCCAATATCCCACACATCAAGAACAACACAGCGGTGGGTTCGAACTTGTTCGTTAGTCCATACCCACCGCATTAGTGGTTCAAAAAACCATCTATCAATTAAAATCCATGCTCGAGGGTATAAATCACATAAATTAAATATAAAAATCTCTTTACCTCATAGTTGACGTCGTTCGTCGTCGAGCTGAGGAAGACGAGCGTCACGGTAGTCGAGTGTCATGGAAGAACGGTGTCATCCCGTCAACGATGGAGGATGAGTCGTTATCATAGGAGATGTAGGCTCCTTGACATTGAGGTGCGTCCGAGGAAGATGCATCATTGGAAGAAGTCCTTCGCATTCTTCGCCGGGGATGTTCTTCGTTTGAGGAACAATGTTCTTCATCAGAGAAGGATCACCTCTCTTTAATTCTCCAGAGCCCTTTTTCCCACAAGTGATTTGCCAACGCAAAGAAATAAGGAGGCTCTCCAATTAATAGAATTGCTATGCAATTCATATATTAATTCAAAAGAGGTCTCAATTAATTAACGCTGACATTAATTATAAGATTTGGCACATTTAATGGGAAGAGGGAGGTGGGATGACTCCACCATTAATGAGGAGTTGTCAAAGAAAACAGTAGGGAATTAATGGGGAGTTGAAGGTTGGGGCTTGTGTGGGCCCCACCTCATAAACATCTACACTAGGGATAAAAAAACCAACTCACAAAATAAAATTTTGTACCACACAATTTTATTTAGTTTAAGATTAAACCCCCAAAATTACCTTTCGACCCGCATAAAATGCAACTGCGGTGAAGGTCCCCTTAAGAGAATACCAGTGCTGCGAGTTCATCGGTGCCCTCAGATTTCAAATCCGAGCACCAGTTCAAAAGATAGAAAAACCCGCTCATACATTTACTGAACATACCCAAACAAAACTTCAAAAATTGATTCCGGATACACCGGGCCTCGGAATCAGGTGCCGTCAGAAGCCACAGACTCATAAAATTTCAAATTATTTAAAAAAAAAAATCCTTGAAATTTCCGGGACTTTACATTACTCCCACATCAGGGATTTACATCCCTGTAAAGCTACAATATACACTAGAGAAACAAAAAGGGGTACTAAGCACACATCTGAGCCTACCACTCCCATGTGCTCTCTTGAAGGTTCCTGTGATTCCAGTGAACGTGCACCAGAGGAATCGACCATCCACGAAGGACCTGCTCCTGTCGGTCCTCTATCTCCACTGGAACCTCCAAGAATGTCACCCCGCCATTGATGTCCAGCTCCCCGTGATCGATGATGTGGGTCGGGTCATGCACGTATCTCCTCAGCTGAGATATGTGGAAGACGTCATGCACCCGATGAAACTAAGGTGGAAGGGCCAGGCAGTTAGCCACCTCGCCTACTCTTCTAAGGACCTGGAAAGGTCCGATGAATCATGGAGATAACTTGCCGCCCCGGCCAAATCTCCACAGACCTCGTCGAGGTGAGACACATAGGAAAACGTGGTCGCCATCCTTGAACTCCAGTGGTCTCCGTCTCCAATCATCATAAGACTTTTTTATACTCTGTGTAGTCTTCATTCGCTCCTGGATGATATGCACCTTTTCCGTCGTAGCCTGAACCATCTCTGGTCCTACAAGTGCTGACTCCCCTGGGTCAGTCCAGCACAGAGGTGATCTCCAAGGTTGGACGTACAATGCCTCGTATGGTGCCATCCCGATGGTGGAGTGGTAGCTGTTGTTGTACGCAAACTACACCAAGGGTAGGTGATCCTCCCAGCTGCGACCAAAGTCAAGGAAACATGCACGGAGCATGTCCTTGAGCGTCTGAATGGTCTTCTCTGTCTGGCCATCCGTCTGAGGATGGAAGGCGTTGCTCAGACATAGCTGCATCCCAAAAGCCTCCTGCAACCCCTTCCAAAGCCAAGAAGTAAATCTAGCATCTCGATCGGAGATGATAGTCGACGACACAACATGAATTTGTAAGATCTCTTGAACATAGAGGCGTCCCAAGCTCTCTAATAAACCCTGATCTCTGATCGGTAGGAAGTGGGCCGACTTGGTGAGTCAGTCTATGATCACCCATATAGAGTTGTTCCCTCTGGATGTACGTGGAATCCCCGTCACAAAATCCATGGAGATCCCATACCACTTCCACTCTGGAACCTCTAAGGGTTGTACCAAGCCTGCTGGTACCTGGTGCTCTGCCTTCACTTGCTGGAAAGTGAGGCATCGTGAAATGAACTCTGCTATAGCCTTCTTCATACCCATCCACTAGTGCTGTCGTCTGAGGTCCTGGTACATATTTTCCACTCCAGGATGTACCGCTAGAGGGGAAGTGTGAAACTCCCTCAGCACTTCCTACTGTAGTGCAACTGGTACCATGGTACGTCCCCTGAAGTGGATAACATGCTATCCTCCTTCAGAAAATCCATCAGGCGCCTGCCCTGTGGAAATCTGAGCACGTCGCGTCTCACAGCCAACGTCCCCACGCTGTGCCTCTCTGACCCGCTGAAGTAGTGGAGGAGTGACTGTGAGGGACTGTAGAAAGGCTGCCCCATCTCTATCCACGAAGGATATCTGCAAAGCGGCTAACTGCTCCGTCGCATCTCCAAGTAGCTGAATGCCCGATCTCTTGCTGAGAAAATTAGCCACAATGTTCCCAGGAGTATAGACTATCTCAAAGTCATAGTCCTGGAGGAACTCGATCCATCACCGCTGTCTTAGGTTCAGGTTCTTCTGCGAGAAAATGTACCTGAGACTCTGGTGGTCAGAGTAGACTGTAAAGCGCTCGCCCATCAGATAGTGCCACCACATCTTCAGGGTGAAGACCACTACTGCTAACTCCAGGTCATGGGTAGCATAGTTCTGCTTGTGCTACCTCAACTGTTGTGAACCGTAAGCAATCATTTCTCACTCCTGCATCATGACACACCCGAGTCCGGTCCCTGATGCATCAAAGTAAACTACATACCCTATGCCCTCCTCTGGTAGCCTCAAGATGAGCACACTGGTCAATCTCTGTCTCAGTTCCTGAAAGCTCTGCTAGAATCTATCTGACCACACTAAGGGTTTCCCCTTTTTCGCCAAAGATGAAAGCGGTGCTGCAACTTTGGAGAAGTCTGGAACAAATCTCTGATAGTACCCATCCAGACCAAGGAAACTCCGTACCTTCGTCATGCTCCTGGGTGGCTCCCAAGCAAGTACTTCCTCTGTAACACCCAAGACTTTTATGAGAAATATTTTGTTTTTATGTTATATAAATCATCAAAGGAATATTTCACTACACACAACACTTTCTTGGCTTGCTTTACACGCAATCACGACCTTCCTCGATAGCTTGCGTCGTACGCAATACCGAGTTTTACTAAACAACGATATGCCATTAAAATATTATTAAAACTAGCCGTTATGAATAGTAATAACCACCTTTTAAAATTTTGTAAATTTTATTTTTTAAAATGGACTTCATTTCTGGATTCGGAATATCAAAATTAGCTTAGGGTGAAATTTTGGTACTTTTCGGATAACTTTCATATTCTGATGAATAGTGAAAATTACTAAATTTTAATTAAAAACAACTTTTTTAATAGAAATAATTAATAGTGATAAATTATTAATTTGAGTAGTTTTAAAGTATATTTAGAATATATTTTTACAATTTAATACAATTTTGTTCATTGGATGTAATTTCACATTTAAACCAGACATAAACAAGTGTCAATCTTTTGATAGTTATTATCTTTTAAAAACATGCTATTTGTTTTGACGACGGGAATTAATTTTTAAATTAGTCAATGTAACTAATATTTTTTGAATTTGGTAAAATAAACATCTTTTTTGAATTCATAATATCAAATATATCTTAGGCCTAATTTTTGGTATTTTCTGGAAACATTCATTTTTTGATGAATAGTGAAACCACTAAGTGGTAGTTAAAAAAACTGAATTTTTCATAAAACTCAATTTTACCGTTTCTGTGAGTATAATTTCAAAAATCCTAGAGACAAGTTTAATATCAAGGACTAAAATGTGGTTCAATGAGATGAAAATAATTTTTGGTGAATAGTAACTTTTTACTTTTTTTTACCACGGTTAAAAGTAAATAGGGTAATTAAGGGTAAAAGTGTTATTATTATAACCCTAAAACATGTTCTAATTCTATTGGATAAGTGTAATTCGACCAAAAACAACCTTAGGAATAAAATATGACCATTTAGGCCCACTTGGATTAGATTAGGACATTTATTATCAATTTATTTAAAGAAGGGTTAAAATAGTTAAAATCAAAGTTTAATAACTAAATCATTTTTAATATAGGGTTATACATAAGATAAATTAGACTATAAATATTCATTAGAAAGCTAAAAATATTTCCAACATAATGGTATTTTATTTGTAATTTTTAGACTTAAAATAATTTAATTTATTTATGATACAATGATGATGCAGTAATTATCTTATTAATGAAATATTGACATAATTGATTTTATAAATACCCAAATAAATGTAATTTGAGACTTTTTATGAATTACAATAATTTTATATGTTAGTATGACATGTTAGTATTGATTTAATTAATTTTGTTTGAACTAATAATTCTGTAATGATTTTCACAAAAATCAATTACCAAATAGTGTCAAAATTGACATAAAATAGTTTTTAAAACAAATATTATATTATTAATTGTTATTTTATTCATAAAAATCTAAGGTTCGGCCAAATGACTTATATAAAGTTATATATATTAATAATAAACAACTTGGGGTTCGTTTGTCTTGTTATAGTAAGTTAATTAACCTTATAGTGTAAGAACACAAAAAGACACGGTAAAAGTAAAATTATCTAAATTAAAGTTAAATCTAAATGATAAGGTTAAAATAGTAAACTAAACTTGTCCAGATTATATTAGATGAGATTATTTCGACCCATACCCACCTTAGATTCTAAAGAAATCAATTTGGAGCTATTTAAAACCGAATTTGGCTTTATAATAAAATAATATTTTTAGTTATTCTAAAGGTGCCCCCCTCCCCCTTTATAAAAGGGAACCTCCTCCCCCTCTTCCTCACACCACTTTGAGCCTTCAAGCTCGGCCAACCCCTGACAATTTCTCCTCTCCACTTTCCTATAGACATCCTAGAGGTCTTGGTCTTCTTCAAAGACCAATTTTATTACCCTAAAAGGAGGTCTCAAAGAAGCGCTTCAAAGAAGAGGTAATGTCTGTTACCGATTCTTTCATCTTTATTTCTTCTTCCACTTATTCTTATGTAGTTGTTTCATTATGAATTAATAACATCAGTATCACTCATATACTTATATGTTATTATAAGTATGAAACAACCCCATTTCACCATCTATCCATCCTACGGAAAACGAAATCACCGCGCGTGTGTACGTACAGAATACCGTCTCCACGCCGTGGTGTAATATATTTTCCTTACTTAGATGGGTATAATGGTGTAAATAATGAATATATATGATTATTGTAAAATTATATTGATTCTGAAATAGTATACATACACTCCACTACAATTCCACGATCATGTGAACGATATCATCGCTCGTGCGTACGTACGAAATACCGTCTCCACGATGTGATGTGACTCGTTCTACATGATCTTCATTGCATAATGATTATATAAATGAATTGAATGAATGAATATGATATATATTACACTAATAACATTCTGGAAATGAGGTATCTATAACCCAAAGAGAATAATAAGAATTTATTCGACAAAACACGCATAAGAACAAAAAGTAATAAACACCCGAATAAAAAGTAGTAATGAAATATTACTAATAAGAAGCTAAGAATATGCCCATATATGATATCATAACAATAATTATGATTCTGGAATAAGTCAATAACATTATTTAAATCATTATACAGGAGGTTTGGACATTTACAAAGCAAATCGGACCTAAGGTAAGGGAAAATATCACAATCTCATTTTTATCCGAGATTGTTTATACTTTGGTATTTACTAGGGTGTATTTTATCATCCAAATCCATGTTCCCTCAATATGTAATATTTTTTCCATCCACCTACAATGGTTTAAATCCAATTTTACCCTTCAGTGAGTTTTTAGTAAAGGATATGAAAGGAATCTTTTGTCGTTTTTCGTATGAAGTACTTTTTGACTTTTCTGACAAAAGTATGAGAAGAATGTTTTTTTTAACTTATAGGACATGAATGGATTTTTAGTACATTATTTCCATGAAGCTTACTTTACAAGTTTTCAAGTTTATTTTTAATCAACTTCTTTTAGTTTAAAATTGTATGACATGTTAAGAAAGGAAAAATGTTTTTAAAGTAGAAAGGATATTTTCCTCAAGAATGGAGTTCAAGTGTTTTATCAAAATTATTTTATATCTAAGATAATATAGGGTTATGTTTCTATCCCTATTATTACATTGATTTGATTATGTTGTGATGGAATTATTTTTATGAATTCCTTTATCTTATATGAATTGTTTTATGATGTCATGATGTTTAAGAATCCCATTTTTATTACATGGGTTATGCAATGATGTATGATTTATGATTTTGTGGCACACATAAGAATGGTATCATTATGAGATGGGTGGGACCTATATCTCCCTCCAATTCATTGGGTAAATATTTTATATATCATGAGATATACATGGCTGGAACGACAGTTTAAACTGGTTCAATGAAACAGGACTGAAACAAGGAATGAACTCGGTTCAGAAATGGACTTTGTCCACTAAGATAGTCTTGGAAATGAGTCTTGACTAATAAGAAATGATTATCTATGATTATGTGTGTATGCCACAAAATTTCATGTTTTATGTTATGATTATTGGGATTACATTTCACTTCTATGATTTATCCCATGGTATGAAATTATGATTTCTTTTGCAGGTTAAGATTTCCAAAATGTTATGTTCTTATGAATATGATGTGATTGATATTTCTTTTGTTTACCCTTACTGATCATTTGAGCTCACCCTTTTGTATGTTTTCTTTCCCCAGGTCAGGAAGAAGGTTATTAAGTAAGATATTCCAAAAGGGATTATAGATATGATGAAATAAATGGGAGACAATGTAGATTCTTTATGAACCAGTTGTTTATGTTTCCCAGTTTCTAAAGACACTATACCTATACGGTCCTTTAATGGTTTTGTTATATATTATAATAAGTGTACTTCAATTTTTAAGTATTAACAATGTATGTAAAGTATGGGTCGTTATAGTTGGTATCAGAGGAAAGGCATAGTCAACCTTTGGAAACTAGGATGTGAAAGCCTTAGTAAGAACCCTAAGGATAAGTCTAAGAATAGAACACAATCTTAGTGTTTTAGAAATGGCCATGAATAACCTAGGATAAGACCTTAAGTGTGAAATTTTATTCTTGATTATGTGGTTTTCCTATTATAATTAGTGTTTCTCACACTATTCTTCTTGGTTTTAGTCAATGGCTGGAACCCGAAGGAACCGTGTTAATGCGGAATGCGAAGGGAAATGCAATGATTGTCCCCCTGAGCAACCAAACATTATGGGAACTGGAATGCAAAATCTTGTATCCATGCTCGCACAACTTTCTCAAGATATGAATCATTCAGGACTTCCAAACGAGCAAAGGAAGGAGCAACATTCTGTTGAATCCTTCATGAGACAGCGTCCACCTTCATTCAGCGGGTCAAATGATCCATTAGTTGCTGAACAATGGATTAGTACTACTAAAAAGATATTTTCAGTTCTTCAATGTTCTGAACATGATAAAGTCATCCTAGCAGTGTATCGTTTGGAAGGAGATGCTGATCAATGGTGGAATCTTATTAATAATACAAGGCAAAGGGATGAAATTGAGTCCATGGAATGGGACGAGTTCAAGAACTTATTTTTCCATAAGTACTTCCCTCATATTCTCCGAACAAAGATGGAGAAAGAGTTTCTTGAAATAAAGCAAAAGGATGATGAATCTGTTGGTACATATGAAGAAAATTTTACAAGACTTGCAAGGTACGTTTCTGGTATTATTATCCAACCTGAGAGTAAGATCGATCGATTCTTTAGTGGCTTAAAACCAAGTCTTCGAAGGGACTTAGCCATAAGGTACTTCAATAGCTACGAGGAAATCATTCGATGTGCTCTCAAAGTTGAGATGGAGATTGGAGTAACCCATCAGTCATATGGGTTTGATAAGAAGAGGAAAATGGAATTCAAAGGAAAATCTAAAGAGAACACTGAAAATAAGATGATCTTTCCCTTATTCTCAAAGTGTGGAAAGAAACATGGAGGGAGTTATCTTAAAGGGACAAGTAAATGTTTCAAATGTGGAAAGAAAGGTCATCGGGCATTTGAATGCCGCAATGATGGGAAGAAGATGTCTAATTATGCAAACAAAGGAAGGGACACACAGAATGAACCTACTACACTTCAATGTTTCAAGTGCAAGGATATGGGGAATTATGCCAATCAATGCCCAAATCCAAGGGTTGATGATGAGGGTTGACGTCAACAAACTCTTAAGGCTAAAGACAAAGGAAAGTCACATGCAATTTCTATCAGCGATGTGGAGCACGATAACGATGTGGTGAAAGGTACACTTACCATCCACTCTAAAGTAGAAAATGTTTTATTTGATTCTGGATCCACCCACTCTTTTATTTCTGAAGAATTTTCTAAGATTATCACCGTATTACCTCAACAATTAGATGTTGAGTTAGTTGTGACAACCCCTAATGGAACAACAGTCGCATCAAAAGTTTATAATTCTTCCCTGATTGAAGCTTGTGGGAAAGTTCTTCCTTCAAATCTTGTGATCCTTCCTATAGTGGAATTTTATGTGATTCTTGGCATGGATTGGCTTTCTTTATATGGAGCTCATATCAATTTCCAAAGAAGGGAAGTCACATTTCATATTCCAGATCAATCTATGATCGTCTATCGATGCAAGGATGAACATAACCTTCCAGTGGAAATTTCTTCCATCTTATGGGTCTTGATTCCACTAAATGAGGGTTATTTATCTCAAATGGCTGGAGAGAAACTCAAGATTATGAATATTCCCGTTGTATGGGAGTTTGATGATGTCTTTCCAGATGAATTTCCGGGTCTTCCACCAAATCGTGAAGTTGAGTTTTCAATAGAACTCATACCGGGTGCTTTTCCTATTTCAAAGACACCTTATAGAATGGCCCCAATTGAGTTGCAGGAATTAAAGAAGCAACTCCAAGAGAATATTGATAAGGGATTCATACGCCCTAGTGCATCACCTTGGGGAGCACCTATTCTATTTGTTAAGAAGAAATATGGATCAATGAGACTCTGCATTGATTATCGAGAACTTAACAATATCACTATCAAGAACAAATATCCTCTCCCGCGCATTGATGACTTATTTGACCAACTACGCGGAGCTCAATACTTTTCCAAGATTGATCTTCGTTCAGGGTATCATCAATTAAGGGTCAGAAGGGAGGATATACCAAAGATGAATTTTTGTACAAGGTATGGACACTATGAATTTATAGTGATGCCATTTGGTCTTACTAATGCCCCTGCTATCTTCATGGATCTGATAAATAGAGTCTTTTGAGACTATCTTGATCAGTTTGTGGTAGTCTTTATAGACGATATTCTTGTTTATTCAAAGGGAAAGGAAGAACATGAAGATCACTTGAGAATTATATTGAAGACCCTGATAAAGGAGAAGCTTTATGCCAAATTTACCAAGTGTGAATTTTGGCTTAAAAAAGTTGCATTTTTGGGTCACATAATCTCAAAAGAGGGGATATCTGTAGATCCAGCAAAAACAGAGGTTATCGAAAGATGTCCGAGACCAACAACAGTAACCGAGATTCGAAGTTTTCTTGGTTTGGCTGGATATTATCGACGTTTTGTGAAAGATTTTTCACGATTATCTAATCCACTCACCAGGTTGACTCGGAAAGGAGTTAAGTTTGTTTGGACGGAGGAATGTGAAGAGAATTTCAAGGAGTTGAAAAGAAGGTTATCCAGTGCACCTGTGCTCACACTACCTTGTAGTGGATAATGGTTTGTGATCTACAGTGATGCATCCAATAAGGGATTGGGGTGTGTTCTCATGCAAAATGATATGGTGATAGCTTATGCCTCACGACAGTTGAAAATAAATGAGCAAAATTACCCAACTCATGATTTGGAGTTAGATGCGGTAATATTTGCATTAAATATTTGGAGGCATTACCTTTATGGTGAAAGGTGTGATATTTATACTGATCATAAAAGTTTAAAGTATATTTTCACACAAAAGGAGTTGAATATGCGCCAAAGAATATGGTTGGAGCTGATTAAGGATTAAGACTGCTCAATTCATTACCACCCTGGGAAAGCAAACAAGGTAGAAGATGCATTAAGTCGACAAGACCATGCTAGCTTATCCATGATGAGGATCACAAAAGATCCAATATTTATGGATTTACAAAGGATGGATCTTGGAATTATAATGAAAGGGGAAAAATCGTATCTTTATCAAATGAATGTTCAACAATCTATACATGTGAAGATTAAAGAGGCACAGAAAGAAGATGTAGAATTACAAAAGAAGGTGAGAAATGTTCCTGAATTCAACCTTGATTGTGATGGGATAATAAAGTTCAGGAATTGGGTTTGTGTTCCTCCCATCCCAGAATTAAAGAAGGAGCTGTTGGATGAGGCTCATATTTCTTCATTCTCTATTCATCCTGGAAGCACAAAGATGTATAGGGACCTGAAAGAGTACTTCTGGTGGGATGGCATGAAAAGAGATGTTGCTGAATATGTCTCACGATGCTTGGTTTGTCAGCAAGTTAAAGATGAGAGACAGAAGTCTAAGGGGATGTTACAACCATT
This sequence comes from Viscum album, assembly GCA_963277665.1. Lineage (NCBI taxonomy): Eukaryota > Viridiplantae > Streptophyta > Magnoliopsida > Santalales > Viscaceae > Viscum > Viscum album. The sequence continues at coordinate 180,993,224 of OY728130.1, forward strand.
ACCCATACCCGAATGGAAATGGGAAAACATCACTATGTACTTTGTCACAGGACTTCCTAAAACATCCAAAGGCAATAATTCTATCTGGGCCATAGTTGATTGTCTTACAAAGTCTACACACTTCATTTCTATTAGAGAGGATTTCTCTCTGGATCAGCTTGCCAGGATATATTTAAAGGAAGTGGTAAGATTTCATGGAGTACCACTTTCTATTATATGTGATCGGGATCCGAGATTTACCTCGAAGTTCTGGCGAAGTATTCAGCATACTCTGGATACAGAGTTGAGTTTCAACATTTCTTATCATCCTCAAACAGATGGTCAGTCTGAGAGAACAATTCAAACTCTAAAAGATATGTTGAGAGATTGCTCTATGGATTTCAAAGGTGGTTGGGATCAACACCTACCTTTGGTGGAATTTTCATATAATAATAGCTTTCACTCCAGTATTCAGATGGCTCCTTATGAAGCTCTCTATGGAAAGAAATGAAGGACTCCAACTTGCTGGGATGAAGTTGGGGAAAGAAAGATATTAGGACCTGATCTTGTTGATGAGATGGTAGAAAAGGTCCGATCTATTCAACAACACATAAGAGCAGCTCAGAGTCGACAGAAAAGTTATGCCGACAATCGAAGAAAAGACCTAGAGTTTGAAGTGGGTGATAAAGTGTTCTTACGAATATCTCCCTGGAAGAGGGTCAAGAGATTTGGAAAGAAGGGGAAGTTGAGCCCTAGATATATCGGTCCTTTCAAAATACTGGATCGTGTTGGAAAGGTAGCTTACCGATTGACGCTTCCATCGAATCTCTCTCAAGTTCAAGATGTGTTCCATGTATCTCTCCTAAGAAAGTACATACCTGATCCTTCACATGTACTCAGCTCAGAAGTTGTACCATTGGAGCAAGATCTTTCTTATGAAGAACAGCCAATAGAGATTCTGGATCGTAGCGAAAAAGTCCTACGAAACAAGACTACTCGTTTGGTGAAAGTTTTATGGAGGAACCACCAATTAGAAGAAGCTACATGGGAGCTTGAGGATATGATGAGGGAGAGGTATCCTCATCTGTTTGTTACAAAGTGACGAATTTCGAGGGCGAAATTCATTTTAAGGGGGGTAGAATGTAACACCCGAGAATTTTATGAGAAATATTTTGTTTTTATGTTATATAAATCATCAAAGGAATCTTTCAATACACACAACACTTTCTTGGCTTGCTTTACATGCAATCGCGACCTTCCACGATAGCTTGCATCGTACGCAATACCGAGTTTCACTAAACAATGATATGCTATTGAAGTATTATTAAAACTAGCCGTTATGAATAGTAATAACCACCTTTTAAAATTTTGTAAATTTTATTTTTCAAAATGGTCTTCATTTTTGTATTCGTAATATCGAAATTATCTTAGGGTGAAATTTTGGTACTTTTCGGATAATTTTCAATATATGATGAATAGTGAAAATTACTAAATTTTAATTAAAAAATACTTTTTTAATCGAAATAATTAATAGTGATAAATTATTAATTTGAGTGGTTTTAAAGTATATTTAGAATATATTTTTTCAATTTAATACAATGTTGTTCATTGGATGTAATTTCACATTTAAACCAGACATAAACAAGTGTCAATATTTTGATAGTTATTATCTTTTAAAAACACACTATTTGTTTTGACGATGGGAATTAATTTTTAAATTAATTAATGTAACTGATATGTTTTGAATTTGGTAAAATAAACATCATTTTTGAATTCATAATATCAAATATAGCTTAGGCCTAATTTTTGGTATTTTCCTGGAAACTTTCATTTTTTGATGAATATTGAAACCACTAAGTGGTAGTTAAAAAAACTGAATTTTTCATAAAACTTAATTTTACCGCTTCTGTGAGTAGAATTTCGAAAATCCGAGAGACACGGTTAATATCAAGGACTAAAATCTGGTTCAATGAGATGAAAATAATTTTTGGTGAATAGTAAATTTTTACTTTTTTTTACCACGGTTAAAAGTAAATAGGGTAATTAAGGGTAAAAGTGTTATTATTATTACCCTAACACATGTCCTAATTCTATTTAATAAGTTTAATTCGACCAAAAACAACCTTAAGAATAAAATATGACCATTTAGGCCCACTTGGATTAGATTAGGACATTTATTATCAATTTATTTAAAGAAGGGTTAAAATAGTTAAAATCAAAGTTTAATAACTAAATAATTTTTAATATAGGGTTATACATAATATAAATTCAACTATAAATATTCATTAGAAATATAAAAAGATTTCCAACATAATGGTATTTTATTTGTAATTTTTAGACTTAAAATAATTTAATTTATTTATGATACAATGATGATGCAGTAATTATCTTATTAATGAAATATTGACATAATTGATTTTATAAATACCCACATAAATGTAATTTGAGACTTTTTATTAATTACAATAACTTTATATGTTAATATGACATGTTAGTATTTATTTAATTAATTTTTTTCGAACTAATAATTCTGTTATGATTTTCACAAAAATCAATTACCAAATAGTGTCAAAATTGACATAAAATAGTTTTTAAAAAAAATATTATATTATTAATTGTTATTTTATTCCTAAAAATCTAAGGTTCGGCCAAATGACTTATATAAGGTTATATATATTAAAAATAAACAACTCGGGGTTCGTTTGGCTTGTTATAGTAAGTTAATTAACCTTATAGTGTAAGAACACAAAAAGACACGGTAAAAGTAAAATTATCTAAAATAAAGTTAAATCTAAATGATAAGGTTAAAATAGTAAACTAAACTTGTCCAGATTCTATTGGATGAGAGGATTTAGACCCATCCTCACCTTATCTTCAAAATAAATCAATTTGGAGCTATTTAAAACCGAATTTGGCTTTATAATGAAATAATATTTTTAGTTATTCCAAAGGTGCCCCTCTCCTCCCTTATAAAAGGGAACCTCCTCCCCCTCTTCCTCACACCACTTTGAGCCTTCAAGCTCGGCCAAACCCTGCCAATTTTTCCTCTCCACTTCCCTAGAGACATCCTAGAGGTCCTGGTCTTCTTCAAAGACCAATTTTAGTACCCTAAAAGGAGGTCTCAAAGAAACGCTTCAAAGAAGAGGTAATGTCCGTTACCGATTATTTCATCTTTATTTCTTCTTCCACATCTTCTTCTGTAGTTGTTTCATTAAGAAGTAATAACATCATTATCACTCATATACTGATATGTTATTATAAGTATGAAACAACCCTATTTTACCATCTATCCATCCTACGGAAAACGAAATCACCGTGCGTGCGTACGTACGGAATACCGTCTCCACGCCGTGGTGTAATCTATTTTACTTACTTAGATGGGTATAATAGTGTAAAGAATGAATATATATGATTATTGTAAAATGATATTGATTCTGAAATAGTATACATACACTCCAATACAATTCCACGATCATGGGAACGATATCATCGCTCGTGCGTACGTACGGAATACCGTCTCCACGATGTGATGCGACTCGGTCTACATGATCTTCATTGCATAATGATTATATAAATGAATTGAATGAGTTAATATGATATATACTACACTAATACCATTATGAAAATGATGTATCTATAACCTAAAGAGAATAATAAGAATTTATTCGACAAAACACGCATAAGAACAAAAAGTAATAAACACCCGAATAACAAGTAGTAATGAAATATTACTAATAAGAAGCTAAGAATATGACATTATATGATATCATAACAATAAGTATGATTCTGGAATAAGTCAATAACATTATTTAAATCATTATACAAGAGGTTCGGACATTTACGAAGCAAATCGGACCTAAGGTAAGGGAAAATATCACAATCTCATTTTTATCCGAGATTGTTTATACTTTGGTATTTACTAGGGTGTATTTTATCATCCACATCCATGTTCCCTCAATATGTAATATTTTTTCCATCCACCTACAATGGTTTAAATCCAATTTTACCCTTTGGTGAGTTTTTAGTAAAGGATATTAAATGAATCTTTTGTCGTTTTTCGTACGAAGTACTTTTTGACTTTTCCGACAAAAGTAGGAGAAGAATGTTTTTTTAACTTATTCGGCATGAATGGATTTTTAGAACATTATTTCCATGAAGATTACTTTGCGAATTTTCAAGTTTATTTTTAATCAACTTCTTTTAGTTTAAAATTGTATGACATGTTAAGAAAGGAAAAATGTTTTTAAAGTAGAAAGGATATTTTCCTCTAGAATGGAGTTCAAGTGTTTTATCAAAATTATTTTCCATCTAAGATAATATAGGGTTATGTTTCTATCCCTATTATTACATTGATTTGATTATGTTGTGATGTAATTATTTTTATGAATTCCTTTATCTTATATGAATTTTTTTATGATGTCATGATGTTTAAGAATCCCATTTTTATTACATGGGTTATGCAATGATGTATGATTTATGATTTTGTGGCACACATAAGAATGGTATCATTATGAGATGGGTGGGACCTATATCTCCCTCCAATGCATTGGGTAAAGATTTTATATCTCATGAGATAGACATGGCTGGAACGGTAGGTTAAACCGGTTCAGTGAAACAGGACTGAAACGAGGAATGAACTCGGTTCAGAAATGGACTTTGTCCACTAAGATAGTCTTGGAAATGAGTCTTGACTAATAAGAAATTATTATCTATGAATATGTGTGTATGCCACAAAGTTTCATGTTTTATGTTATAATTATTGGGATTATATTTCACTTCTATGATTTATCCCATGGTATGAAATTATGATTTCTTTTGCAGGTTAAGATTTCCAAAATGTTATGTTCTTATGAATATGATGTGATTGATATTTCTTTTGTTTACCCTTACTAAGAATTTGAGCTCACCCTTTTGTATTTTTTCTTTCCCCAGGTCAGGAAGAAGTTTATTAAGTAAGATATTCCAAAAGGGACTATAGATATGATGAAATAAATGGGAGATAGTGTAGATGATTTATGAACCAGTTGTTTATGTTTCCCAGTTTCTAAAGACACTATACCTATACGATCCTTTCGTGGTTTTGTTATATATTGTAATAAGTGTACTTAAATTTTGAAGTATTAACAATGTATGTAAAGTATGGGTTGTTATATCCTCGATCTTCACAGGATCCACTGCAACTCCTGCCTTCGAGATGACGTGCCCCAAGAAGTGAACCTCTCGAATTCAGAACTGATACTTCGAGAGCTTACCATAAAGATGGTGCTCTCGGAGTGTATCCAGTACAACCCGTAAGTGGTAGGCATGCTCCTCCTCAGTAGTTGAGTAAATCAGTATGTCGTCAATTAAGACTATGACAAACCGATCGAGGTAAGGCTGGAAGATCTTGTTCAGGAGACTCATGAAAACTGCTGGAGCATTGGTCACACCGAAGGGCATAACCAAGAACTCGTAGTGGCCATACCGACACCTGAAGGCCGTATTCTACACATCCTCATCTAGAACTCTGAGCTGGTGATAGCCTGACCTGAGGTCTATCTTCGAGAACCATCGTGCTCCCTTGAGCTGATCGAAGAGGTCTTCAATCCTCGCAAGTGGGTACTTGTTCCTTAAGGTCACCTGATTCAGGCGACGGTAGTAAACACACAGTAGAAAGATCCCATCCGCCTTCTTGGTGAACAAAATTAGAGAAGCCCAGGGTGAAACACTGGGTCAGATGAATCCTTTTCCCTGCAAGTCCTCCAGCTGTACCCGCAGCTCATGAAGCTCGGCAGGAGCCATCCGATATGTTGGAGTAGATATCGGTGCTGTACCAGGGTAAAGGTCTATGTAGAAGTCTACCTCTCTTCGAGGAGGTAGTCCTAGAATGTCGTCAGGAAAAACGTCCACATACTAATCCACCACAATAGGAAAACTCAGACTCCGCACATCAACCACTCCAAGGATGAGACTAGCCAACTGATGTGTGATTGGCTGCCCTCTCCTCGACGCCGCTAAAAGAAGATCCCAGCCGAAGCTATCGCCTCCTAGAGTAAGCTCATAGTGTCGGGACCAGTGTGTAATCATTGAGTCTACTCCCGTAGGAGTCTCTAGCTGTAAGGATCGAGCCAACGGCTCTGTCAGAATCTCTGAGCTCCGAACAAGGGCAGTAGCAATAAAAGAATGACCCGCACCTGTGTCTATAAGAACTGCAATAAGGGTGTATTAGACACAGATAATACCTCAAATCATATCAGGTGTGCCGTGGTCATAATCCTCCACTACCTAGAGCTGAGCCTGCCTCTATCCGCCAGCTCCCTGTGGTCGGGGTGGACCTCATGGGGGTGGTGGTGGTAGAGCCTCGAAACGTCGTCCACCACCCGCTGCTCGACCAACTCCTCTGTCTCGTCCACCTGCTCCCTGCGGACCACCATGGTCGAACCTCCGCCTCTGCCTAGGAGGTCCCTCCACTATCTGATGCTCATCTGCATGGCGGGTTGGGCAGTCACGAGCCATGTGGCCCTGCCCACCGCATGCATAGCACTGTCTTCTCCTCATAAGACTGGCTCTGTTTCATGTGGCCCACACAACCGAACCTATATCCTGAGGTCGCCCACCTGATGGCCTGGTCCGCTTAGACCCCTGTGACATATGTCTACTTCCGGTTGTAGAAGACTCTGCTATGTGTCGCCCTGCGGTGGGTCTTGTTGCTGGTGTATACTCAACGAGAAAACTCTCCACTAAAAGGGCTCACTCCAGCACCCCTGCCTATGTCGGGATGCTGAGGGGAATCGTTGAAGCCCTGATCTCGTGCCTTAGTCCCTACTCGAAGGTCCGAGCCCTGAAGAAAGGGTCCCATACCATATCCGTGGAGTAGCATGAGTGGTCAGTAAATCTCACCGAGTACTGAGCTACTATCATACTGCCATGCCGCAGATGAAGTAACTCCTAGATGCGCACCTCATGGAGGGTGGCTGGAACAAACTCCGAGCGGAAGAGACTCTCGAAGTCTATCCAAAGTAGAGATGCCTCGTCGTGCACCTGGAGTATCAAGCTCCACCATCTACCTGCTACTACGTGCAGGAGACTCGCGGCAAGGATCACCATAAGGTCAGCTGGTGTCCCTACCAATCTGAAGACTCTGACGATAGCCTCCATCCAATCCTCAGCTGCCTGAGGGTCCGTCTCTCCACGGAACCTGGGCGGCCTCTGTCGCTAAAAATCGTGCAACGCACTCAGGTGGCGTGCACTCTCTGCTGCTGGGGCTGGTAGCATTGGTGGCTCAGTGGGTAGCGGTACCGCTGGTACCTCCGCTGTAATGGGGCCCTGCACCGAGGCCTCGTCGCTCGGTGGGATGCCATCTCGCACGTAACTCTGAACCCTAACTGGCTGCCTTCATGGGGCCATCCTGAAAAGAAACAGGTGCACCATGGTCAAACAATATACCTGATGAGCTGACACAAAGTAATCACAAAGAAAATTTTGAAAGGAAACACACACGCAATCTGTGTTTTCATGCACTGAGTCGGAAATCAGAGGTCAGGGTCCTCGTGTATGGATACGTCGGCCGCTGCACCAAAACTGGACTCCCTGGACTGAAAACCACACTCAATACTCTTAACACTATTGCTTCATAGAAATGAAAGATTAGAGTCCTGAGTTCTGTGGTAGAACCTCCCTCTGATACAAATTTTTCACGACCCATCCTCGGGGCCCGTGCCGTGACTACCCCAAGCCCACCTTCCATAGGCCAGGGGCTGGCGACTAGCACCAAAGGCGTAAATCCCGATAAAAAGGGAAGACATTGCCTTTATAAAGGTAAGAAAATGAAACAGAGTATGCAACGCAAGTAAGAACTAAGTAAACTTAGTACAAAAAGTAAGTGATGGAAAGTAAATGGGCCAGTATACAAACCCAACTGAAAGTATAATACAACTGAAAAAGAAAGTACAACAACTGTAAAGTAAAGCAGCAACCACCGAGTCATCCTCCCGAAATCCCACCTGAAGGGTGGGTACAAATAGTCTCTCACAGCACCACATGTCTGTCCTTCTGCTCTGGGTACATCACACCAAGTGCTCCACCTACGGGTACCATCCAACTCTACAAGCCTCTACCACGATCAGCGTTGTCCGTCGTCTGCGTCCAACACAACGTAGTGTGGGCATTTCCCGTGAAGGGGTGAATATAACGATACTCAGTAGGGACCCCAATACCCCCTAAGGTCTCCCAGAATCCATGAAGGATAAACCACAAAGGAAAGATACAATCAAGAAGTAACAACCAACCCTACTTAGGTATATTCCTATACATATACCTAATTCATCAGTTCCAATTCGACTCCTACTCTTGATCCCAAGCACAACCCAGTCCACACAGGAAATAAGTAAATCACACCGTTGGTAATGATTTAAATTCAAGACTCATATCACACAGGTAAACATCTTTCATATAGCGATAAAGATGATAAGATGTAGTCACTGATTCATCTAAGCTGTCGGACCCACACAGGATACAAGTCCAACTAAGTTGTCGGACCCACATAGGATACAAGACCAGCTACTCTGCTGGACCCACACAGGATACAAGTACAGAGGTCAATACTGGTAGACCCACACAGGATACAATAACAGTAGTCATCGCCATCGAACCCACAGAGGATTCTAGTACGGTAGTCATCGCTGTCGAACCCACGGAGGATTCCAGTATAGTAGTCGATGCAGTGGCAACCAGCTCTAGGGTTCCCGCACACAACACACTCGATTCTGAGAGGGTCCTCTCCTCGATCAAGGGGGTTCGATACATCAACTATCACGAAGTCAATAGTTTATGTATCCCAAGGTTCCGTCTTGTCAAAAGAAACCCAACGCGACAGACGGTGCGTCAAATGGACGCCCAGTCTGAGAGTTATTGGCTTTTCTGTTCCAGGGGCCCGGTTGGTTTTTAAGCTAAAACCAACCCGAACATACTCCAGCTATTTACAAACCTCAAGTGGAGTATGCCAAAAGAAATTTCTCATCAAAAGGAATTCCATTTAGTTGACGGCATGTCAATCAGACGTTCGGTCCTTAAGTTATAAGCATTTCTGCTCCAAGGGCCCGGTTGGTTTCCGGTTTGAACAAACCTGGCGGGACCCAAAATTCATCAAACCTAGAGTGTAATATACCGAAATGACCATCTCAATCCAAGTATTCCTACGCAACTGATGGTGCATCGATCTGAGGTTCGTAGCTCAAGTTATGGACAAAAGACCGAAAAATGGTCTGAAGTGGGGGGTCTGGGCCCGGTCCGACCCAGACCAACCCACCCTGGGTCGGCCCGAACTGGGTCGAACTGACCCGGGTCTGGGTTCGGCCCAGCTGGGAGCGGCCCAGCTCGGCCGGCGTGGCCCGGTCTGCGTGACCCACCCCGGCCCGGCCCGGGGGGGGGGGGGGGGGTCCACGAACGCGGCGCCAGGCAGGCGCCGCTTGTCTCCCGGATCTCTCATGGCCGCAGGAACCCCTCCTCTCCACCGCAGCCGGTTCCGCGGCGGGCTTCTGCCGGCGACACGCTGGGGTTCCGCTGCCTCCAGGCGGCCGGCCAGCGTCGGCCGCCACCTCTGGTCGCCGGCGCCGCTGCGCCTGTGACCCGCACCGCCGCGGTCTTCCGCGGGCCACCAGAGTCATTCCGGTGGTCCATTTTTGCTTCCGTCTGGGCCTTCGGTCGTCTCGGGATACAAACTTCACTGCGAAGGCTCCAAATCGCCGTTGCATTCCCGTTTCGTCATCGCCAACATCCCACGCATCAAGAACAATACGGCGATGGGTTCGGACTTGTTCGTTAGTCTGTACCCACTGTGTTAGTGGTTAAAAACATCATATAATAATTAAACACCATGCTCGAGGGTATAAATCACATAAATGAAATATAAAAATCCCCCTACCTCGTAGTTGACGTCGTTCATCGTCGAGCTACGGAAGAAGAGCATCGCGGTAGTCGAGCGTCACGGAAGAACGGTGTCGTCCCGTCAACGATGGAGGATGAGTCGTTGTCGTAGGTGACATAGGATCCTTGATGTCGAGGTGCGTCCAAGGAAGATGCGTCGTTGGAATAAGTCCTTCGCGTTCTTCGCCGGGGATGTTCTTCGTTTGAGGAACGGTGTTCTTCATCAGAGAAGGATCACCTCTCTTTAATTCTCCAGATCCCTTTTTCCCACAAGTGATTTGCCAACGCAAAGAAATAATGAGGCTCTCCAATTAATAGAATTGCTATGAAATTCATATATTAATTCAAAAGAGGTCTCAATTAATTAACGCTGACATTAATTATAAGATTTGGCACATTTAATGGGAAGAGGGAGGTGGGAATGCTCCACCATTAATGAGGAGTTGTCAAATGAAACAACAGGGAATTAATGGGGAGTTGAAGGTTGGGGATCGAGTGGGACCCACCTCACAAACATACACACTATAGAGAAAAAAAACCAACTCACAAAATAAAATTGTGTACCACACAATTTTATTTAGTTTAAGATTAAATCCCAAAAAATTAACTTTCGACCCGCATAAAACACAACTGCGGTAAAGGTACCCTTAAGAGAATACCAGTGCTGCAAGTTCATCGGTGCCCTCAGATTTCAAATCTGAGCACTGCTTTAAAAGATAGAAAAGCCCACTCGTACGTTTAGTGAACGTACCCAAAAAAACTTCAAAAATTGATTCCGGGCACACCGGGTCTCGGAATCAGGTGCTGTTAGAAGCCACAGAGTCGTAAAATTTCAAAGTATTTAAAAAAAATTCCTTGAAATTTACGGGTATTTACATTTTCCTTAGTAAAAGGTATGTTAACCTTTTTTATAATAGTTATATAATTGTTATTAAATTATATAAGAACCACATACATAAATATGATATCATATATGATCCTATAATATTGCTTTGTTAATAATATTTTAATAGTATCATTGTTTCGGGTTTTAACTGATTCATTTTCCTTTATATATTTTGATTCATATCCAAAATGATAATAAGTTCTTAAATATTATTTTTAATCATCAAATTAAAATTACTCTTGAATGGTTATGATGGGTAATGAAATCTTATCGCATTGCGGAGACGATAAGCCGTACACACGCACGAGAAAAACAAAAATATCATTCTATTGATGGTAAATTCATTTATAGTTCAATGGTATATTATATATATAGAATCATTAAAAAGTTATATTTATTATTTAAATTAATTATACTCATTATTATACCCATCAAAATAATGAAGTGTTGAATAAAAAACTACACCATGACATGGAGACGGTAAGCCGTACGTACGCACGTATGGTGACTTTGTAATTCATAGGATGGATAGAATAATGAATATGGTTGTACCATATTTATAATAATATCACAACATATATAAGGTAGTGGAGTTACTATTTTGGTATGTAAACAACAAATAAATAGAAAGTGGAAGAAGAAAAGAACATTGAAAGTGGTGATGAAATAATTACCTCTTCTTCAGGTTCTTCCTTTTGATTAGAACAAAAGGGATCCTTAGGCTATATTTATGATCAAAGTAAGGCATCTAGGTTGAAGTGAGGGTATTTGGGAGGATATTTGAGTAGGTTTTGGGTGATCCAAATGTATTTGGAGGTAAGATAAGGGGAAGTTCCCTTTTATAAGAGAGGTGAGGGTCACTTTAGGAAAAGCTTGAAATATTATTTTATTACAAAATCATTTTCAGTTTCTAATGGCTCCAAATAGATTTATTTTGAGGATAAGGTGGGTATGGGTATAAATGTTCTTAACCAATAGGTTTTAGATAAGTTTAGGTCACCATATTAACCTTATCTTTTATATTTAACTCTTAGTTAAACAGTTTAACTTTTATCATGTCTTATTGTATTTTTATATTACATGGTTAATAAACTTACTATAAAATGCCAATCGAACCTCAAGTTTTTCATTAATGATATTGTTTCCAATTCTTTTACCGGGGCGCGTGCGTCCGTTGTGTTCGGGGGACGTCGGCGTGTCTCTATTTCCCCGCATTCCCACTTTCCAAAGGAGGGCGACATTCACTCCTTATTCAGGGACGTATGCTCCTTGATAGAAATGAGATGAGGAAATATCGGTTCTTCCATCTGTGGATTACTCCTCGGAACTCGTCACCTAGTCCGGGTATCCCTTATAGATTTAATACGTTGTTCATGAAACTCTTCTCAGTACTATGTTTCCATGGATTCCGGTTAATTACACTGCTTCTATCAAGACATTCCAAGGGGTCCGGTCAGGGAATCGACCTTCAGTTGGGGGAGTAGTCACATCGAGGCATCACTGGCGTGTCTGGACGCTGGGGAATTGGCGTGTCTATCTTTTGTCCCTTATTATAGGGATTCTCAATGGCACGAAATCCCGAGGCATCCTGCATCGAGCGCGGGGAATCATATGCCATAGGCATGTATCTGAAGTTTTCCTCAGCTTCCCATGTTTAACATAGGGTATGCTGCAAGTTTAACGTCCAGCGGAGACAGATCTGACTGATTAGAACATCGATAAAGGTGGATCAGATTGAGGAACCCCCTTCAGGGAACACCAATATTGGGGCCAACACATGGGCGGCTTCCCGAATGTTGTGGAGGGGAATGGGATGGCATGATCTCACCGGGATGTGGCGGCTTGAGTAAGAATCAAGATGGATGATGGAGAGTTGAATGGAGTAGAGGAGGAATGAGATGGGACCATCGTGAAGATGACGGTAGTGATGGGATTGAGCCTCAAAGAGACCTCCTACGTATCCCTGTGGCGAGGAATCAAAGTACACGTAGTTTGGTTGGTTTGAACCGACGTGAAGTGGGTCAGAGCGACTAATGGGTGGTGGGATTGAGCCTCAAGGATACCTCCTACGTACCATGCCTTGACATGGATCAAAGTCCATGTAGTTCGAAAGTGGATGCCGATGAACCGACGTGAATAAGGACCTTGGTCCAATGGGTGTTGGGCTTGAACCTCGTGGAGGCTTCCTACGTACCATGCCTTAGCACAGATCAAAGTCCACGTAGTTTGGGTTGTATGTGTGGGGATTACACTCTAGGATGCCCAAGGATATGGGGTCGGTGAACCAACATGAAGGGACCAGGGGTCCAGGTGGGCTTAACCTCATGAAGGATTCTTACGTACCATGCCTTAACATGGATCAAATTAACCGTAGTTCAGAATGGCGTGTCGGTGAACTGACGTGAAGATGGACCATGGTCCGATGGATGATGGGATTGAACCTTGTGAGAATTACTACGTACCATGCCTTGGCATGAATCAAAGTTTGCGTAGTTCGGTTTGGAAAGGGGTTGTTGAAATAACATGAGGGGGTGTCGGAACAACTGGATGGTGGGGTCACAATAGATTACCGCTGGATTGGAATGCAGTTTAACATCATGTGGGATGAAGGCGTGTCAAAGAACCGACGTGAATAAGGACCTTGGTCCAGGTGTATGGTGGGATTGAACCTCGTGGAGTCTTCCTACGTACCATGCCTTGACATGGATCAAAGTCCCCATAGTTCGGGATGGTGCCGGAAAACTGACGTGAAGATGGACCGGGGGTCCGATGGGTATTGGGCTTGAACCTCAGGAAGTATTCCTACGTACCATACCTTGACATGGATCAAAGTCCTCATAGTTTGGTTATACAATTTAATGTCATGTGGGATGGGGGCGTTTGGGGCTTACGCTCTGAGGTGGCCCAGGGTGTGTCATGGTCGGTGCTTACTCTAAGCTCACGGGAGTCATGCTCGGTGTGAGAAAGAAGAGGTTTCAGGGACCTGATGATCACATCACGAAGGGTGCCTCCATGGGAAGTGAAGAGGGGATTATGTGTTGGGCGGCCCATGGTGCTGGGACTTACTCCAGGATGGAGGCCCAAGGCCGACAAAGTGTAGAGGTATAGGGGAAGTACGGAGGTGCATGGGTGCTACCTCCTGCAAGAAAGGCTAGGGGCTTACACCAAGAAGGATACCCTTCCCTACAGACAAACACCACTCCTAGAAGGTGGATATCATCCCCTATGGAGACCAGGGGGTGTGGAGAATGTCCAAGGTGGGGGAACCCCGTGTGAGAGGCATGAGGTGATGTCACAGTTTAACGTCATGTGTTGAGGACGAGGGTGCTTGGCAGTTTAACGTCCTGCAGCTCGGACGAGGTGGGTTTACTCCGCACCCCTAGGACTTACGTGATCGGTACCCTCTGCTCTTTGTGGGAGGGAAGGTACCGGCAATGCCGTGATGAAGGTGGGTCACAGAGCGAACCATCGAGGGTTCCACATTTGCGTGGCTATGCGAAGAAGCAATAGAAATTAGCGTGACTATGCGAAGAAGCATTAGTAAAAGCAAAGCTACGAGCGGTATCGTCCGAGGGACTTCGAAATCACATCGTGTGAGCCTGGAGGGTCGCACAGGAAAGGGAATTACCAAGCATAGGATTCTATAGGCATGGGCCTTGTGGAGCTCAGTTTCTCTACGTGGTGAAGGGAACTTACGAAGGGGTGTGCTTCGCGAAGTGGGGTGCCTTAGCCTTATCATGGGGTGGAGGTGCAAGTGGGAGGTACTTCGTGAAGTAGAAAGGCATTCGCAGAGCACTGCCTCGTGGAGCATAGGTGCCTCGCGAAGCAAAGTGTCATGAAGCAATGTGATTCGCGAAGTACAGTGACCCTGCCTTGGCATGTGGATCACGTGTACAAGAGTGGTGTTTCACGAAGCATAAACTCTCTGTGAATAACCGGGTCCCCTGGGGGATCCCCTTCCTTCGCAAAATCCCTTAGGCTTCGTGAAAGGAATCCCTCTCGGAAGAGGGGATCAAAATGAGACAATGCGGAGGTTCCTCGCGAAGAAAAAATACCTCACGTAGCTCATGGTTCGCAGAGAAAAGGGTGCTTCACGATTCGGGAGCTAAGAAGCCAAAAGGTCAGATTGTCCATCCCCAGGGGCTCAGGGGGAGCTTGGTATTTATAGGCAAGAAGCACCACATAGTAGAGCTGACGTGATGCGAAGTGGGCTTCTATTGCTTCACGGTGGGTCGCGAATGTCAAGGGCGTTGGCGGATCGTACCGCCTCTGTTGCTTCGCGGCGGGCTCGCGAATGTCAGGGGCGTTCGTGGAGCATACTGCCTTCTTTTCTTCGCGGTGGCTACGTTGCTTGGGGGGGGGGGGCTCCGCGCCATGGCTTTATGAGGCAGGTCATGGGGCCTCTTTTTTTTCGTTCTTTTCGTCCAACATTTTGGCGCCAACAAATTCCCCCCCTCAGACTTGGAGCTTCAGAGGGATCAAGGGTCGAAGTCTGAGGGAAATCGCCAAAATCATCGGCCATTCACGGTGATGACTCACGAAGAAGGCTCGCAAGGCAGACATCTGGCGCACGGTCTGCGCGCGCCGCGAAGCTCATCATGACCGGACGCACCACGAAGCTCCGAGGGATGCCGCCTATAAATAGGGGGGCATACCCCTCTTTTTTCCTTTCCCTTATCCGCGATTTTGTCCTTTTTCACTCTTGATTCGCGAAGCTCCGCGTACTCCGAGTCTGCTCTTGGTGAATCGGGTTTCATGGCGAACCACGAGTCTTTGACTCCGCGACTGCGCTACGCGAGCGTGTGCTTGCAGACCAAGGACAGGCTCCGCGATTCCATTTTGTGAAGGAGCTCCGTGAACAGGCTTCATGATCCGAGATGAAAATTGTCCGAGCCTTTAAAACCAAATGGCCCATCGAGAAGCTGCCCAGGGGGTGTTTGTAGACGCTGCCCGGAGGGATGAGATGGCAAATTGTCTGGGTCTGGGGGAGTTGGACCATAGCCAATCGAATCATAATTCATTGATGGAACTGCTATCGAAGAGCTAGAAGAATTATCCTTTGTGTAAGAGGCTGCCCTTATATGGATTTGGGCTGAGGGATGGCGTCTTTATTCCTGAGGCGAGTAGGGATGAACCAGCTTGCTGGTTTAGAAGCATGCCGTACCAATGCCAATGGTTTAGGGTGGCTGATGGTCATGCACGGGAAGAATTCATACCTATCACCGCCGACTGCCTATACAATCATCTGAAAAATGTTGATGGGAAGCCATTATAGCCAGAGATGTCCCCTCCCATGTATCGCACAATACTGAAGGCAGCCTTGAGGGATTTGAAGAAGGGGTGGTCCGATGAGTGGGACCTGTTCCAGGGCAGAAACTTCACAAATGACTGGGCATGGGCCTACTGGGTAGGTGCCTCATGCGAGGAGTTCAGATCCGAGTTGAGGAGAGTGGGTTTGTACGAGGTGGCCTGGGCCTCTCAATTCCACATATATCAACCGAAACAGCTGATGCCAAAGTTGTTCAGCAGATGGTCGTCTAGGACCAACACGTTTCACCTGCACTATGGGGAGGTCGGCATCAGTCTGTGGGATGTCCATCAGATTTCTGGGGTCCCGATCTTGGGGGCTATGTATGATGAGTTCCTCCCCACCATGAGTGCGTGGGAGGATCCAGAGCAGATGCCGCGGCTGGTGATGGAACTGATGGGGATGGTCCTCGGAGAAGACAAATAATTGGTGAGGGATGTCCACTTCAAGATGTGGTTCAAGCAGTTCCTGAACTTCCTAGTGGATCGAGAGTTTCCTGCGAGGCCTCGAACTTTCCCGAAGTGGGCTCAACGGGGCAAGGAGAATTCGTATTGGCGGCTCTTGGAGAACAACCAGTGGAAGACCTGGGGTTTCAGTGTTAATACTGAACAACGAACGATAGTCAGACTAGCGGAATTTATCGCGGCCCTTATCTATGGTTGGATCCTACCAGTGAGGGATACCAACATGGGGGTATGACCCATCTCATTCATCATGGCATCCACGCTGGCCACAGGAGGGCGGGTCAAATTGGGGATTCCGATGCTCGCCAGATTGTACAAGATGCTACGGCATGTTAGCGAGTGCAAGAGGCCATAGAGGATATCCGGGCCCTTTTATCTTTTATATGGGTGGATCGGGGCGCACATCAAGGGGGTTTACAAATATCTGAACCCCATATCGCCTCTGGGGTCAAACTTTTGCCCATCCATTCTGAATTCTTCCGGGAGCTTTCCAGCCAAATTAAGCATGCCGTTGGTACTAAACTGGGCGTGGAAGGTGGACTAATTTAATTTACACCTGTTTCCATTGCCGACGGGGGTACTCACCAACGATGGTCGGGGGAAGGAAGAGCATCAGGCTTATCTTCTGGCCTTTTGAGGTGGAGTCTTGGTGGCAAGGGTGGACTGTGAGCCTCTCTGTGAGCCGTACACCCCACACTGGTTTTCAAGGCAATTTCGGTGCTTGCAGCGGCTGACCCTGTAGGTCTACTGGGAGGTGCGCCATGATGAGCACCCATGTGTGATGAGGAAATTGTGGCTCATGTTCACAAGGGAAGACGAGAAAATGTGAAATTCATTTCCTCTATCTACTGCCGCCTTCAGATTGGGGAAGGAGTATGTAATAAGCTGGGAGGTAGCTTATCTGGGAGAAATGCTGAAGCAGCCAACTGTTCGAGCTGGTGATGGCAGACCTTCCCCATCCCGAGGTCAGGGTCGAAGGGCGACAAGGGCCTCTCGCGGTGGCGGGGCTACCATGGCGGCGAGACCTGCACCAGCTGAGGTTGATGTAGCGGTGGAGGATCCAATAGTGGCAGTGGACCCAGTGGTCCTAGGAGAGCAGATCCATTCGGAGGGGTGGCTACCGAGGGGATTCCGCAGGATATCCACTTAGGATCCGAGGAAACGGCTGCGCCATATTGACATGCCAGAGAATGTTATTTTCCCAGAGGCTTGGGACTTCTGGGATGTTGTAAAGACCCAAAAATTTCAAGGATTTTTTTTCCTATTTTCTTTGGAATTTTACGAGTACGCAGTTTCTGACAGCACCTGATTTCGAGGCCCGGTGTGCCCGAAATCAATTCCCGAAGTTTAGCTCGGGTACGTTCAGTGAACGAATTAGTGGATTTTTCTAACTTTTGAACCGGTGCTTGGAATCAAAATCCGAGGGCACCGATGAAACCGCAGCGCCGGTAATTGCTTAAGAACACCTTTTCCAGAGTTGCATTTGCTTGGGTGAAGTTATTAATTAATTGGGTTAAAAAAAGAATAAAATAAAATACTGTGCAATAGATTTTATTTTTATTCTAAGTAGTGTTAACCTAAGATAAGTGGTTGGAGTGGGACCCACATCCTAACTACTCCACTAGGTAGGATATTAGTGGGATGAGGCCCACACAAGCCCCACCCTTTTAACTTCCTCAACCCCTATTAATTAAGTAACTCACCCGTACCCCCCCTTTAAATGAAAGTCAACTCTTAATTAATTAATTTAGTAGGTTATTCAATATAATTAATTCTTGGATTCATTTTGAATTTCAAATGAAATTTTGGTTTGTGTGTTAATTAAATAAGAAAAAGTCTTATTTCGTGGGAGGTTAGTTCGTTGTGCGAGAGGATTTGGAGAGGAAAGCTCTAAGTTCCGAAGAATGTTCTTCCTCCCTGAAGAAGAAGAAGAACGCCGACCTCCGACGAAGGATGACGAAGAACGCTGAATCCTTAGAGATCGACGACGCGACACCCTGTACCACGACGCCAACAATTCTCCTCTCCGTGACTCCGACGATCCTCTTTCCACGACGTCCCTTTCCCCGCGATGAACCTTTGATCAATAATGCTTGAGGTAGGGAAATTATATTTGATTTTCTCTTTATCTTTTGAGAAAAGGATGATGAGCACAGATCAAACTCTGCCCAGTTGATCTGCGGATCGCTTGTTCATGCGGGTTGGTTGCGGGATGAATATTCGGGTTTGGTTTGAGTTTTTTATTGATTGAAAACCACTAATGCGGAGGGCACATGCTAACGAACAAAGTCCGGACCCTCCGCAGATTGTTGTTGAAATGAGGATCGATGTGCATTTATGAAGCAGGCCACAAAGGCGTTTTGAACCCTTCGCAGTAATATACGGATCCCGGGAGGACTGCTGGTGAAGACGGAAAGCAAAACGGACCACCGGAGCGCGTCCGGTGGTCCGCGGAAGATCCTGCCGGCATCGGCGGCGCCCGACGCGCCGCCAGGAGGGTCTGCCACGGCTAAAGATGCGGCGGAAATCCCGCGGCCGCGCGGGACCAGGGGAGACCAGGGGTCGTAACCCTCGGCAGTCAAAGGGAGCGGCCCCCACGTGGGGGGGGGGGGGGCTTCAATCAAGGGGGGGGGGGCAACTGCCCCCTTTTTTCCGCAACGGCACGGCCAGCAGGCCGTGCAGGGTGTGCTCACGCCAGGCCAACCGGCGCCCAGGCCGAGTCGGGGTGCGCCGGCAGGGCCGGGCCGCGCCCTAGTGGGTCGGACCCGGACCCGGTTCGGGCCGACCCAAGGGGTCTCAGGTCGGGTCGGACCGGGGCCGAACCCCATATTTCCAGGAAGTTTCCATTCAAACACCCATAACTTGGGCTACAAACCTCCGATCGACGCACCGTTAGTTGAAATACGATCCTTGGATCGAGATGGTAGTTTCAGTATATTAGACTCAAGGTTTCGGAGAACATTGGGTATGGACGGGTTGGTTCGAACCCGAAACTAACCAGGCCCTCGAAGCGGAAACACTTATAACTTGAGCTCCGGACGTCCGATAGACATGCCGTAGACTTTGTTGAGTTCCTCTTGTCGAGACAGAGCTTTTGGCATACTTCGCCTAAGATTTGGATGCAGCTGGATAGTGGCTGGGTTCGATTGAACCCGAAATCCAACCGGGCCCCTAGAATGGAAAAGCTGATAACTTTCAGATCAGACGTCCGTTTGACGAACCGTCTGCGGTGTTGGTGATCACGTTGAGAAAAGGTCCCTATGAGTATACCCTATGAGAGTTCAGGGTACAGTTGAGATACGGCCGGGTTGGTTCGTACACGATACCAACCGGGCCCCTGGGACGAAAAGGCTAATAACTCACAGACCGGGCACTTGATTGACGCACCGTCTATTGTGTTGAGACCCCTATGACGAGGCGGTACTTTGAGATACTTCTTCATGGGAATTTGTGATACTTGGAGTATTGACCAGTAGATCGTAGAGAGGACCCTCCCAGAGATGAGTGTACAGAGTACGGAGACCGTGTAGCCAACTGAGACCTGACGACTGCTTGACCGACTCGACTTGGAGTGAGTCGACTAGCCCAGTGGACGGAGCACTACTTTGTTTGGGTGCAGACCCATGGCGGACGGAGCACTACTGTGTTTTGGTGTAGACCCGCGGTACTCGACCGGAGAGTACCTCTGCAGGCTATTAGGGGGAATGCACTACTGTGTTTGGGTGGCAGACCCCGGCGGGAAGCAATACTGTGTTTGGGTGGCTGACCTGCGGTACTCAATAGGAGGAGTATCTCAGCTGTCTTAGGTTAGTGAGCAGTACCTCGGAGTCGTGACAGGTTCAGTGTACTCTCTAGATACGGGGCTCTTTATCAGTTATGGTTTCGATAATGAAAATCCTGGTTTGAGCTGAGTCTATGACCTTTGTGTTTATCTCATGATTGAGATGGGTCACTTGATAACTTAGGTATATGTATGGGTATATACCTAGGTAGTGGTTATCCATTGATATTGTAACCTTGTGTTTCCTCATGATTGAGATGGGTTACTTGATAACTTATGTATAAGTATGGACTTATACCTAAGTGAGGGTTATCCGTTGAGATCCTTATTTGTGGTTATCCTTGTTTGATTTAGTGATACCTTGAGGGTCTCAGGGTCCCTACTGAGTATCGTATACTCAACCCTGCACGGGCTATGCCCACACCTCTTTGTGTTAGTTTCAGACGACGGGCAGCGCTGACAGAGGCCGAGTGATTCGAGGACTGGACGGTATCCGGATTTGGACCTCACGACGAGTCAGTATCTGGAGGTGGACTTCACGACAAGACGATACTCAGAGGAGGTTGACGGGTGGGAGCATTGTGGAGGCTATCTATACCTACCCTTCAGGTAGGATCCATGGAGGATGATCCAGGAGCTGGGCTATCTATACCTACCCTTCAGGTAGGATCCGAGGTGGACGACCTAGGAGCTGCTTCTATTTTTCTTCCAGTTGTTTGTCTTTCCTGTTGTACTTTTGTTCAGTTGTATCTGTACTTCAGTTGAGTTTGTATTCTGGCCCACTTACTTTTCTGCACTTACTTTTGTACTTAGTGTATTACTTCCTCTTGTACTCTGTGGTGTTTGTTTACTTTTATAAAGGCAATGCCTTCCCAGTTATCGGGATTTACGCCTTTGGTGCTAGTATCCAGCCCCTGGCCTATGGAAGGCGGGCTTGGGGTAGTCACGTCACGGGCCCCAAGGATGGGTCGTGACAAATTGGTATCAGAGGAGTCAGTTCTATTGCAGAACTTATAACTATGATATTTTATTTCTGGTAAGCAATAGTGTTAAGGGTACCGAGTGTGGTTTTCAGTTCAGGGAGTCCAGTGTTGGTGCGGGCGGCCGACGTATCCATACACTAGGACCCTGAAAACTGATTTCCGTCTTTGTGCACGAAAATACTGATTGCGTGTGTGTTTCCAGAAGTTTTTAAAAGTCAGCTCAAATAAGGTCAGCTCACCAGGTGTAATCGTTTGACCATGTCACATATGTTTCTTTCAGGATGCCTTTCCATGGACGATCAGCTAGAGTCCCGAGAGATGTACGTACTGACATCCTGCCGAGCGATGAGGCTTCGGTACATGGCCCTCTTACAGTTGAGGCACCAGCGGAGGCACCAGCGGTACTACCATATGTTGGGCCACCGATGCCACCATCCCCAGCATCAGAGAGTGCACGTCGCTTGAGCGCACTGCACGAGTTCCAGTGCCAGAGTCCACCCAGGTTCCAGGGAGAGACGGACCCGCAGGCGGCTGAAGATTGGCTGGAGGCTCTGGTGAGAGTTTTCAAGATAGTGGGTACTCTAACAGACTTCATGGTGATCTTTGTTGTCAGCCTCTTTCAGGCAGCAGCTGAGAGATGGTGGAGCCACTTGTTCCAGTTTTGCGATGGGATGACCTTCACATGGGGAGACTTTGAGACCTTCTTCAGGGTGGAGTTTATACCAGTGGATCTACACCCCGAGCGTGTTCAGGAGTTGCTACCTTTGCCGCATGATTTTCCATCAGTAGCTGAGTCATCTGTAGGAAGTAGACAGATGATGCAGAGGTCTAGGAGGACCAGACCTACAGGTGGTCAAACGCATGACTCAGGATCGGTGATACGGGGCACCCGGGGTGGGGTCAAAGCCAGGCGTGCCAGAAATAGACAGTGTTACTCCTACGGCAGGAAGGGTCACATGGAACGTGACTGTCCGACTCCCCATACAGTTGATCCGCAGGAATTGGAGGAGCCACTGAGACAGAAGCAGCGACGGGTGCTTGAGAAACAACCGAGCAGTGGGAAAGGCAGTAGAGCTCCGGAAGTAGGCGGACATGAGTAGAACTAGTGGATACCTTTTTGTTCTTGGTACTTCTAGTTCGATGTTTTTGTTGTATTTGTGTCTTTTTACTATGATCTGCAATAATAAAAAGACACTTATCTTCGTGATGTTTGTTATCCTGTCCTTTTGTTTGGTTGATACTGAGAGGTCCCGGTTAAAACTGTTATCTTGACCCTCACTTTAGAGATTTCTACTAGAGGAGACCCAGTGACTTCACACAGATGCCGACAGTGTGACTCGACCCTTGGAGGCGAGAGTGACCATTGGATCTCTTGGTAGTAACGTCGAGGCCTTAAGACGTCATCCATGGAATGAATGTACCGTTTATGTCAGGATTGACTGTATTAGGCAATGGGTGTGGTTCATCTAGGGGAAGAGACCGAGTTTCTCTTTTCGACAAAGGAGAAATCTTAGCAGCTCTTATAGATCGTATGCAAAAAAAGGTGCAGATCATCCAGGAGAGGATGAAGACTGCACAGTGCAGTAGAAATAGGAAACTGGTGCCAGTCTCAGAGACTTGGGCGTGCGAATGTTTCAAAAAGAGGAAATGTTAAGGATAGATAAATCTACAGAGCAGCAGACGTGGAGGCAGAGCTAGGAGAGCAGCATTATGTGGTGTACATTTTAACATGCTACAACCACCCACCTTAGTTTTCCCCACCAGGCTCAGGGAGCTGGAGGGAAGTGGAAGATTGCGTCTGCATGCGGTCAAGGAGTGTGACCCAATGGCTCTAAAAAAATGATTCAAGGGACAGTCTGTGTCCACTACTAGCTGCCGTAGTAACAGATGTTGATATGAATCATTCCTTCCTTCCACGAATCTTGTCCTAGACCTAGAGTTTCCGGTAAGCCGTGGAATTGACCCTCACGTCTGGAGATACCTTTGGGAGGAGACTCAATAATAACACTTACACTGACGGTGTGATCTGACCCTCAAGGAGAGAGTTTCGGGGGGAATCTATTGGTGGCAGCGTCGAGGCCTTACGACGTTGATCTCGGTATGGATTGGATTCACAGTTCATGCTCATATTGACCATATTAGGCAAAAAGGTTGTGGTTTAACTACAATGTCGGGATGGGTTTTCATTGGTCAACAAAAAGGAAACCCCAGGCAGCATAGGATAAACTCATGCAGAGGAGGGTGTGGTCGATCACTCTAGAATTGGCCAACCTTACCCTCGTGGCAGCAGGAGTTTTGAGTTTCAGTTCTAAACATGAATTGGAGACCTCTAGAGTTCGAGGATGACGATCACGTCCTTATACGGGTCTCACCTAGACGAGGTTTATGGAGATGTGGCCGAGGAAACAAGTAATCTCCAAGGTTCAGCGGACCTTTTCAGGTCCTCAGCAGGGTAGGCGAGGTGGCTTACCATTTGATCCTTTCCACCTCAGTTGCACCAGGTGCACGATGTCATCCTTGTATCTTAGTTAAGGAGATACGTGCTTGACCCTTCACACATCATCGAACGCAGGGAGTTGGACGTCGATTATGGGGAGACATTCACAGAGGTTCTAGTGGAGAACGAGGATCAACAGGAGAAGGTCCTACGTGGATGGTCGATTCCTCAGGTGCACTTCCACTGGAAGCACGGGAACCTCCAGGAGAGAACATGGGAGCGGGAGGCTCAGTTGCATGCTCAGTACCACTTTTGTTTCCCTAGTTTGTGTTATAGCTTTATGGGGACGTAAAACCCTGAGGTGGGAGTAATGTAAAGACCCGAAAATTTCAAGGAATTTTTTTTCTTATTTTCTTTGGAATTTTACGAGTATGCAGTTTCTGACGGCACCTGATTCCGAGGCTCGGTGTGCCCAGAATCAATTCCCGAAGTTTATCTCGGGTACGTTCAGTGAACAAATGAGCGGGTTTTTCTAATTTTTGAACCGGTGATCTGAATCGAAATTTGAGGGCACTGATGAAACCACAACGCCGGAAATTTTTTAAGAACACCTTTTCCAGAGTTGTGTTTTCTCGGGTGAAGTTATTAATTAATGGGGTTAATTAAAGAATAAAATAAAATACTGTGTAACAGATTTTATTTTTATTCTAAGTAGTGTTAACCTAAGCTAAGTGGTTGGAGTGACACCCACATCCTAACTACTCCACTAGGTAGGATATTAGTGGGGTGGATCCCACACGAGCCCCACCCTATCAACTTCCTCAACCCCTATTAATTAAGTAACTCACCCGTACCCTCCCCTTTAAATGAAAGTCAACTCTTAATTAATTAATTGAGTAGGTTATTCAATATAATTAATTCTTGGATTCATTTTGAATTTCAAATGAAATGTTGGCTTGTGTGTTAATTAAATAAGACAAAGTCGTATTTCGTGGGAGGTTAGTTCGTTGTGCAAGAGGATTTGGAGAGGAAAGCTCTAAGTTCCGAAGAACGGTTTTCCTCCCTAAAGAAGATGAAGAATGCCGACCTCCAACGAAGGACGACGAAGAACACTGAATCCTTAGAGATCGACGATGCAACGCCGTGTACCGCGACGCCGTGTACCGCGACGCCAAAGATTATCCTCTCCGCGATGTCGACGATCCTCTTTCCGTGACATCCCTTTCCCCGCGACGAACCTTCGATCAACAATGCTTGAGGTAGGGAAATTATATTTGATTTTCTCTTTATCTTTTGAGAAAAGGACGATGAGCACAGATCAAACTCTTCCTGGTTGATCCGCGGATCGCTCGTTCATGCGGGTTGGTTGTGGGGTGAATATTCGGGTTTGGTTTGAGTTTGTTATTGATTTAAAACCTCTAACGCGTAGGGCACGTGCTAACGAACAAAGCCCAGACCCTCCGCAGATTGTTGTTGAAATGTGGATCGACGGGCATTGATGAAGCGGGCCGTAAAGGCGTTTTGAACCCTTCGTAGTAATCTATGGATCCCAGGAGGACCTTTGGAAAAGACGGAAAGCAAAACGGACCACCGGAGCGCGTTCGGTGGTCCGCGGAACATTCTGCCGGCTCCGGCGGCTGGCTCCGGCCGGCCTCCAGGAGGGTCCAGCGCGGCTGAAGCCGCGGTGGCAGGCGGCGGTCCCGCGGCCGCGCGGGACCAGGGGAGACCGGGGGTCGTAACCCCCGGCGGTCAAAGGGAGTGGCCCCCACGTGGGGGGGGGGGCTTCAATCAAGGGGGCAACGACCCCCCCTTTTTTCCGCAACGACACGGCGAGCAGGCCGTGCGGGGTCTGCTCACGCCAGGCCAACCGGTGCCCAGGCCGTGCCGGGCCGCGCCAGCCGGGTCGGGCCGCGCCCTAGTGGGCCGGACCCGGACCCGGGTCGGGTCGACCCGGTTTGGGCCAACCCAGGGGGTCTCGGGCCGGGTCGGACCGGGCCCGAACCCCCTATTTCTAGGAAGTTTCCGTTCAAACACCCATAACATGGGTTACAAACCTCCTATGGATGCATCGTCAGTTGCGATGCGATCCTTGGATCGAGACGGTCGTTTTAGTATATTACACTCAAGGTTTCGGAGAACTTTGGGTACGGCCCGGTTGGTTTGAACCCGAAAGTAACCGGGCCCTCGAAGCAGAAACGATTATAACTTGAGCTCCGGACGTCCGATAGACGTGCCGTCGACTTTTTTGAGTTCCTCTTGTCGAGATGGAACTTTTGGCATACTTCTCCTGAGATTTGGATTCAGTTGGATAGTGGCCAGGTTGGATTGAACCCAAAATCCAACCGGGCCCCTGGAACAGAAAAGCTGATAACTTTCAGATCAGACGTCTGTTTGACGAACCGTTTGCGATGTTGGTGATCACTGATGTACATGGATTTTTACATGTATTTTTATTTTTTTTTAACTTAGTTTTAATTAATTAGTTTAACCAATTTTTATATTTTTAGTTTATTTTTGTAGTTTTGTATTAGTTTAAACATTTTGATAATTTTTAGTTAATTTATATACTAATATTAGTAATTTAGTATTTTTATTAGTTGTATTAATTTTATATATTATATTTAACACTATATTATTATTATTATTAGTTTCACTAATTTTATTTTAGTTTATTTTATTTATTTTTATTAGTATGTATATATTTTAATTCTCTATTTGTATTATATTTCATTATTTTTATAGTATTAATAATATAGTACCTCTTTATTAGTTTATTATTTTTATATTTAATAGTATAATATTTAAATACAAGTGCACTAATATATTATTATTATTATTATTATCTAACATTAAATATTTAAATAGTTGTTTTCTTTAATTTGAATTTTAATTTAAGTTTTAACTTTGATTTTATTTATTTATTTATTTTTGTTTTGATTTTATCTCCCTAACTACCCACACCCTCTCTCCAATTCCATTCCCCCTTTGACCATTTCCCCTCTTCCACGCCACCCCTCCCCATTTTTCTCTCCCTCTCTCCAATCACCCACACCACATCCCTTATTCTTTTTTTTAAAAATCCTCTCTCCAATCTCTTCTCTCCCCATTTTCCAACAACCCGCCGGCCCTCTGCCCAACCCCCCTCTCTTCTCACGCTCGGCCTCCCATCCCACTCCCGCATCACCCTACCCGCTTGGCCCTCCTCTCCTTTTCTATCCCGCTGGAAGCCGCCGCCCCCCCTCAACCCGACTTCCCTCGCCCCTCTATATCTCCCATCTCCCATCTCCCATCTCCCATCAACCTCCCCTTCCATTCCCAGCACTCAGCCCCGCCGGACCCAGCCGCTCCCCTCTCGGCCGCCAGCCCTTCGACCCCCAACGCGCACCCCCAGCCGCCTCTCCGGCCTTCTCCATCACCATTCAGCCACCCGCCCGACGTCACCCTACCGTGCTCCCCCTGGCCGCACTCCCTCTCCGGCCTTCTCCATTCGCCGCCGCCAACTCCCCACGAACCCGCAACTCCTGCCGCGACTTCCTGCTCTCATTTCCCAACTGACCTTCTCGGCCACTTCAAGTGCAACAGGTACACCAAGAAGCCGGGAGCTCTCATCGACGTGCGCAGTGATTTTCTTGGCCTCCGAAGATTCACGTCGCACGGAGAGAGCGAGCGCAGATCAAAACATATTTTTCAGCGACGCGGTGGTTTGATTCGGGTGCGGCGTCAGCGACTGCACAGAGCGGAGCGATGATTATTATTTTGCGATCGTTGACGGCGTCCTGCGGTGACAATTACGTCGACATGAGCACGGTGATTTCTGTTTATTATTTTATGTGCTGCTGTGTCGTCGCGATGGCAGGCTAACTTTCTTTGTATCGGAGTTGTGACGAAAGTGATGGTGAATGCATGTCTTTAATTTATTTCTACATTTGATTGCCTTTTAAATTAATTTTAATTGGTTGTTTATTTAATTAATTATATCTGCGTTTAAATTAATTGTCATTTGGGCTCTGCACACATGCTTTGGTGCTCGTTCGTGTGATACCTAATAAGTAATCACGAACAGGAGTTCATCCGAGAATTTATTTATCTGGAATTCGATCAAGCGCGCGATCGAATTTTAAATAAATAAATATATTAATTGAAAAATTAATATTTTGTGTGCGCTCTCCTTCAAACTTGCATGAGTGATACCTAATAAGTAATCTCATGTGAGCGAACCCAACGCAGGTAGATACTTCGACTTTGTGAGAAACGGGTCGTTGTATTTCACCAAGTGATTCAGTGCTTTAATGATGCACAAATTATTCGTCAGGACAGAGAACGAAATGACGGATAATTTGTGTAAACATTAAAATATTGTCTAACATCAGAGAACGAGACCAGATAGTATTTTGATTAAATTTGGAATCGGTGATAATTGAATAAATAAATATTCAAATGTGGGGACTAAATAATTGACATTGCATGCACTTGAACGGATGTCACGACTCTGACACTTCCATCTCCGCCAGTTTCTTTCATAGCTAAGTTCACTTAGATAGTTTTAGTTAATTTAATTAGTCATTTTTAAAATAGTCATTTAGTTTTTAGAACTTAGTTGTTAATCACACAATTAAAGCTCATCCGCCTGAACATTCCTCCAAAAGGACATTTCTAGTGTCTACTCACATTCTCTCTGTGGTTCGACCCTACTCGCCACTTCTACAGTAGTTAGTAGGTAAATAAATATTGCAAATTTGCACGCGTTGCGACGCGCATGCCAAATTTCTGGCGCCGTTGCCGGGGAGAATAGTAGCATTAGGAGTTCCTTTAAAAGAGTAATTTAGTTCAAAAAAAAAAACCAAAAACCAAAAACCAAACCAAAAAAAAACAACAGTTTACTACTCTGGGAATTTTTCATTGCAGGAATTTTCAAGACACCCAGAAGCTCGGAATGACGTGGGCCGCACCACACAATTACAACCAGTATCCGCCCTATGCAGCCCCGACTCAAGGTATGACGTATAACGATTCACCGCACATGATCTATCCAGGTAATCCCGTTTGTTTCAATGATCTTTATTCAAGTCCATGCTATGATCCATATGAGAACATTTCATAATGCTATGAAACAAGTCCTTATACATCTGTTAATCATTTTCAAAGTCAATGCATTCCTGAAAATTTAGAACTTGACAATTCATGTCAAACAAATGATTCAATAATTGAACACATGTTGCATTGTGCTATCACTGAGACCAATCAGAGGTTTGAACTTCAAGATGAATGCAATGCAAAGTTTCTTTCTTCAACAAAAGATCTAGAAAATCAATTGAATAATTTAATAAATCAAATGAATCATATTTCTGAACTAGCTGCTTCATTACCCCTTGATGATCTAATTCAAAACAATTCTTTTGAGGAGAGTGCAATAGAGGTTCCATTTGAACAACATCTATCTCCCGAGTCTGATAATGGGATTGATCTACCTTATTATCATACAATTGATGACTCCCCTCCATCACAAAATAATTCTTCCAATCTAATCACATTTCAAGAATATGAGAGCTTGGTCTTCCGCCCTGTTGAACATAATGGTCCCTCAGAAAATGTGATTTCATGTCCTTCTGTGAATTCACAACCTAGTCATCCCAAAGTGAAAAAGGACACATTCAATGTATATCAAACTGCACCTTTTGAGGATGAAGAGGACATTGAACTAGGACCATTATTTACCATGATAGATTTAGAATTGAACCAAGAGACAGTGGATTGCCACACTCAAGAGGACATCACTTCAAATGACATTGAATCACCTCTTTCTGAAAATCCATGTGAGTCTGAAACTTTTTCT
This sequence comes from Viscum album, assembly GCA_963277665.1. Taxonomy (NCBI): domain Eukaryota; kingdom Viridiplantae; phylum Streptophyta; class Magnoliopsida; order Santalales; family Viscaceae; genus Viscum; species Viscum album. The sequence continues at coordinate 181,022,798 of OY728130.1, forward strand.
AAAATGGAGACATCTGAAACATTTCTGGAGTCGAAGAATCAATCAGCATTGGTGGAAGAGAACACTCATAAATTTCTAGAAACAATGGAAGAATGGGATTACTTGGAGGATCCTGATTTCGTGGTGAAACATGTACAAATAGAGAAATATGATGAGGGCAGTATAGAAGAAAATTTTGAAAAAGATGTCATTCTTGACACAATGGAGTCATCTGCTCCAATTGATCCTGCGCCACTTTCTCCATGCGTCGAGGTTAAAAACACTTCACTTGAAATACCCACATATGCTAACAATATTTTTGACCTTGGCACAATCAATGAAACCATCAAGCATGAATTGAGTTGGAAACCAGTATATTTCCCCGTGCTAGTGGTTGGGTGTGAAAACGAATTGGGATACATCATCAACCCAGATACTACATTCAAGGATATGATGGATATAAGCCGACCGCTGAAGGAGTCTAGTAATGGCACTTTTTCACCTGTGTATGTTCAAGGAGGTAATCTTCTTGATCTTTCCATTGACAACCTTTTCCCAAAATTCAACAATTCGATGAGTCTTTCTTCAGGTGAGGTATATTCATTCCCTTGTGAGTTGGCATATTTTCATTTCATTCCACACATCCATTATTCTAACAAGATTCCGTTGAGATTTTGTGCAGCTTGCAGGATAAACTCATCTTCAACGAATGGATTCCGCGCTCCTACTGAAAAAGAAGCAGATGCATGGTTTACATTTCCGTTCGACCCGGGTGGAGTTTCAATAACGTCTGGCTGAAGACGAAGTAAACTTAGCGCTCAATGGGAGGCAACCCATCATTTGTTTGTTTTCTTTTCACTGCATTTGATTTCATTTCATTTAGTTTTATTTTAAAATAAAAAGGCATGCATTTACCGCAATCTATTTTCTCCTGAAACTGCAGTGGATTTAAATTCATCATAAATATTTTTATCATCCACATGATTTTGATTATGGTGTGACTTCTTTGATATGATGTGAGTATGTGTTGTCAATGTGTAGGTTATACAGGTATACCATTTCTGGAGTTTCATCGGATACAAACAACCTCTCCGCGTCAATCTGCACTTACACAGGGAAGTGTTCTATTTTTTCCATATTTTATGCTTCCAAAAACACCATGTAAAAAAAAAGAGAGAAATTTTTTGAAAAATTTGAAAAAAAAAACTAACATTCTTGTCATTGATGAACCCACATAAAAGCTATTGTATTCTTGTCGCAAAACAGTCAGGAACATAACACTTGTGTCCCTAGGCAGTTTGAACACCTGATTCTTGTTTGGAATTCTTTGATCCTTGATCTCATGACTTAGATGATTGCTGATATTATTTCATGCTTCAAAAATGTTTTTCAAAAACTTGTATTTTGTTTGAGACACTTATTCGCACTCATGATCATCTGTGCTGTCCAAAATTATATTTCCATACCCGTGAGGACTCTGAGCTATTTTACAATCATCTCTTATTTCTCTTATTTCTTGAGGGAATCTCAACCATGTTTTGTCTTCTAGAACTTGCCATGTTTTTCCATCAAAGCGATAGGAATTTTTGAAAGTTGTACTAAAATGATCGAGGCATCTGTTTGATATTTTATCCCCGTTGACCCACTGAGCCACCCAAACATTTTCTCCTTCGTATAGCCCTTAGAAGCCATGCAGGATCCTTTTAGGATGAGCCCAAGCCGATACCCTTCCCTACCAATTTCTTGGATTTTTTCATGATGATTTCAATCTAAGTGTGGGGGAGAGAGACTTACTCATGGAGAGGGTTCTTCGAGGGGCAGTGAGTCATTTGATGTACATGGATTGACATTATTCCATCCTGATCATATGAGTTCTTTTTCACAGTAGCGACATTCATTTCATATTATTTTGATATAGGAATATAGAACCCTTTTCAATTCCAACAATGAGTACATTGGTGGTCATTACGCGGTAACCCTCGACTTTGGGGATACCTATTAAAGTGATGATCCATTACTCCAGGAACTAGAAAGTTTTCTATATGACCTACCTTCATTGAGATGTTACATCGTATACGCTACTTGTGTACCTTTCTTTGGGATTATTGTCTGACATTTATTTCATGGGGTTTTGGAACTGATACTCACTTGTTTTTCCTACCCATCTTATTTGAGTGAGTTGTAAAAAAAAAAAAGAGAGTGAAACATTGGATTATCAAATGCTTGGGGACAAGAAGTGTTTTAAGTGTGGGGGAGCGAGAGTTCGAGGGAGACATTTAGATTGACTTATCATGCATTTATTTCAAGATTCAACCATCCTTTTTACCAAAAAGATGTCAATATTTTTTTTTAACCCACCGTCCCACAGCTTCAGAAACATTTGAACCTCATGTAAAGTCCTTGAGATTGGTACATTCTTTTGATTTCCACTAGTGGAGATGTGAAATTCATGGCAAGCCTATGGTAAGCATGCATGTGCATGAGAACTGAGAAAAACTTTGATCAAATCTTTTCGAGCGATGAGTGTAATGGCAAGGTAGGTCACATGATTGATGAGTGCACATACTTGTTTTGAAAAAATTCAAGTGAAAGAAAAATTGTTTTTGAAACTAAAGTTTTAATTGAAGCATGATATATTATGAGGAAAGAGATTGGAAAATTTTGAACATGTAATTTTGATGTTTTGATTTGTCTATGGGTCCACTTGTTTTTTTTTTCTTTCTGATTGTTTTTCCCAGGAGTGCAAAAGTTTAAGTGTGGGGGATTTGATGTACATGGATTTTTACATGTATTTTTATTTTTTTTAACTTAGTTTTAATTAATTAGTTTAACCAATTTTTATATTTTTAGTTTATTTTTGTAGTTTTGTATTAGTTTAAACATTTTGATAATTTTTAGTTAATTTATATACTAATATTAGTAATTTAGTATTTTTATTAGTTGTATTAATTTTATATATTATATTTAACACTATATTATTATTATTATTAGTTTCACTAATTTTATTTTAGTTTATTTTATTTATTTTTATTAGTATGTATATATTTTAATTCTCTATTTGTATTATATTTCATTATTTTTATAGTATTAATAATATAGTACCTCTTTATTAGTTTATTATTTTTATATTTAATAGTATAATATTTAAATACAAGTGCACTAATATATTATTATTATTATTATTATCTAACATTAAATATTTAAATAGTTGTTTTCTTTAATTTGAATTTTAATTTAAGTTTTAACTTTGATTTTATTTTTTTATTTATTTTTGTTTTGATTTTATCTCCCTAACTACCCACACCCTCTCTCCAATTCCATTCCCCCTTTGACCATTTCCCCTCTTCCACGCCACCCCTCCCCATTTTTCTCTCCCTCTCTCCAATCACCCACGCCACATCCCTTATTCTTTTTTTTAAAAATCCTCTCTCCAATCTCTTCTCTCCCCATTTTCCAACAACCCGCCGGCCCTCTGCCCAACCCCCCTCTCTTCTCACGCTCGGCCTCCCATCCCACTCCCGCATCACCCTACCCGCTTGGCCCTCCTCTCCTTTTCTATCCCGCTGGAAGCCGCCGCCCCCCCTCAACCCGACTTCCCTCGCCCCTCTATATCTCCCATCTCCCATCTCCCATCTCCCATCGGCCTCCCCTTCCATTCCCAGCACTCAGCCCCGCCGGACCCAGCCGCTCCCCTCTCGGCCACCAGCCCTTCGACCCCCAACGCGCACCCCCAGCCGCCTCTCCGGCCTTCTCCATCACCATTCAGCCACCCGCCCGACGTCACCCTACCGCGCTCCCCCTGGCCGCACTCCCTCTCCGGCCTTCTCTATTCGCCGCCGCCAACTCCCCACGAACCCGCAACTCCTGCCGCGGCTTCCTGCTCTCATTTCCCAACTGACCTTCTCGGCCACTTCAAGTGCAACAGGTACACCAAGAAGCCGGGAGCTCTCATCGACGTGCGCAGCGATTTTCTTGGCCTCCGAAGATTCACGTCGCACGGAGAGAGAGAGCGCAGATCAAAACATATTTTTCAGCGACGCGGTGGTTTGATTCGGGTGCGGCGTCAGCGAATGCACAGAGCGGAGCGATGATTATTATTTTGCGATCGTTGACGGCGTCCTGCGGTGAAAATTACGTCGACATGAGCACAGTGATTTCTGTTTATTATTTTATGTGCTGCTATGTCGTCGCGATGGCAGGCTAACTTTCTTTGTATCGGAGTTGTGACGAAAGTGATGGTGAATGCATGTCTTTAATTTATTTCTACATTTGATTGCCTTTTAAATTAATTTTAATTGGTTGTTTATTTAATTAATTATATCTGCGTTTAAATTAATTGTCATTTGGGCTCTGCACACGTGCTTTGGTGCTCGTTCGTGTGATACCTAATAAGTAATCACGAACGGGAGTTCATCCGAGAATTTATTTATCTGGAATTCGATCAAGCGCGCGATCGAATTTTAAATAAATAAATATATTAATTGAAAAATTAATATTTTGTGTGCGATCTCCTTCAAACTTTCATGAGTGATACCTAATAAGTAATCTCATGTGAGCGAACCCAACACTGGTAGATACTTCGACTTTGTGAGAAACGGGTCGTTGTATTTCACCAAGTGATTCAGTGCTTTAATGATGCACAAATTATTCGTCAGGACAGAGAACGAAATGACGGATAATTTGTGTAAACATTAAAATATTGTCTAACATCAGAGAACGAGACCAGATAGTATTTTGATTAAATTTGGAATCGGTGATAATTGAATAAATAAATATTCAAATGTGGGGACTAAATAATTGACATTGCATGCACTTGAACGGATGTCACGACTCTGACACTTCCATCTCCGCCAGTTTCTTTCATAGCTAAGTTCACTTAGATAGTTTTAGTTAATTTAATTAGTCATTTTTAAAATAGTCATTTAGTTTTTAGAACTTAGTTGTTAATCACACAATTAAATCTCATCTGCCTGAACATTCCTCCAAAAGGACATTTCTAGTGTCTACTCACATTCTCTCTGTGGTTCGACCCTGCTCGCCACTTCTACAGTAGTTAGTAGGTAAATAAATATTGCAAATTTGCACGCGTTGTGACGCGCGTGCCAATCACGTTGAGAAACGGTCCCTATGAGTATAACCTATGAGAGTTCTAGGTACAGTTGAGATACGCTCGGGTTGGTTCGCACACGAAACCAAATGGGCCCCTGGGACGAAAAGGCTAATGACTCACAGACCGGGCGCCCGATTGACGCACCGTCTGCTATGTTGAGACCCCTATGACAAAGCGGTCCTTTGAGATACTTATTCATGGGATTTTGTGATACTTGGAGTATCGACCAATAGCTCGTGAAGCGGACCCTCCCGGAGATGAGGGTACGGAGTACAGAGACCGTGTAGCCAGCTGAGACCTAACGACTGCTTGACCGACTCGACTTGGAGTGAGTCGACTAGACCAGTGGATGGAGCACTAATTTGTTTGGGTGAAAACCCATGGCTAACGGAGCACTACTGTGTTTGGGTGCAGACCCACGGTACTCGACCGGAGAGTACCTCTGTAGGCTATTAGGGGGAATGCACTACTGTGTTTGGGTGGCAGACCCTGGTGGGAAGCACTACTGTGTTTGGGTGGCTGACCCGTGGTACTCAACAAGAGGAGTAACTCAGCAGTATTAGGTTAGTGAGCAGTACCTCGGATTTGTGACAGGATCACTGTACTCTCCAGAGACGGGGCTCTTCAGCAGTTACGGTTTCGATAATGAAAATCCTGGTTTGAGCTGAGTCTATGACCTTTGTGTTTACCTCATGATTGAGATGGTTCACTTGATAACTTAGGTATATGTATGGGCATATACCTAGGTAGTAGTTATCCATTGATATCGTAACCTTGTGTTCCCTCATGATTGAGATGGGTTACTTGATAACTTAGGTATAAGTATGAGCTTATACCTAAGTAAGGGTTATCCGTTGATATCCTTCTTTGTGGATATCCTTGTTTGATTTAGTGAGACCTTGAGGGTATTGGGGTCCCTACTGAGTATCGTATACTCACCCCTGCACGTGTTATGCCCGCACCTCGTTGTGTTGGTTGCAGACGACGGGCAGCGCTGACAGAGGCCAAGTGATTCGAGGACTGGATGGTACCCGGAGGTGGACCTCACGACGAGTCAGTATCTGGAGGTGGACTTCACGACAAGACGATACTCGGAGGAAGTTGATGGGCGAGAGCGTTGTGGAGGCTATCTGTACCTACCCTTCAGGTAGGATTTGTGGCGGACGATCCAGGAGCTGCGCTATCTGTACCTACCCTTCAGGTAGGATCCGAGGTGGACGACCCAGGAGCTGCTTCTATTTTTCTTCCAGTTCTTTGTCTTTCCTGTTGTACTTTCGTTCAGTTGTAGCTATACTTCAGTTGGGTTTGTATTCTGGCCCAATTACTTTTCATCACTTCCTTTTGTACTTAGTGTATTACTTCCGCTTGTACTCTGTGGTGTTTGTTTACTTTTATAAAGGCAATGCCTTCCCAGTTATCGGGATTTATGCCTTTGGTGCTAGTCACCAGCCCCTGGCCTATGGAAGGCGGGCTTGGGGTAGTCACGGCACAGGCCCCAAGGACGGGTCGTGAAAAATTTGTATCAGAGGAGTCGGTTCTACCGCAGAACTTATAACTTTGATATTTTCTTTCTGGGAAGAAATAGTGTTAAGGGTACCCAGTGTGGTTTTCAGTTCAGGGAGTCCAGTGTTGGTGCGGGCGGCCGACGTATCCATACACCAGGACCATGAAAACTAATTTCTGACTTTGTGCATGAAAATACTGATTGTGTGTGTGTTTCCAGAAGTTTTTTGAAAGTCAGCTCAAACCAGGTCAGCTCACCAGGTGTAATCATTTGACCGTGTCACGTTTGTTTCTTTCAGGATGCCTTTCCATGAGAAATAAGCTAGAGTCCCGAGAGATGTATATACTGACAGCCTGCCGAGCGACGAGGCTTCGGTACAGGGCCCTCTTACAGTTGAGGCACCAGCAGAGGCACCAGTGGGACTACCATACATTGGGACACCGATGCCACCATCCCCAGCATCAGAGAGTGCACGTCGCTTGAGCACACTGCACGAGTTCCAGCGCCAGAGGCCACCCAGGTTCCAGGGAGAGATGGACCCGCAGGCGACTGAGGATTGGCTGGAGGCTGTGGTGAGAGTTTTCAGGATAGTGGGTACTCCAGTAGACTTCATGGTGATCTTTGCTGTTAGCCTCTTTTAGGCAGCATCTGAGAGATGGTGGAGCCACTTGTTCCAGTTTTGTGATGGGATGACCTTCACATGGGGAGATTTTGAGACCTTCTTCAGGGTGGAGTTTATACCAGTGGCTCTACACCCCGAGCATGTTCAAGAGCTGCTGCCTTTTCCGCATGATTTTCCATCAGTAGTCGAGTCATCTATAGGCAGTAGACAGATGATGTAGAGGTCTAGGAGGACCAGACCTATAGGTGGTCGACCGCATGACTCAGGATCAGTGGTGCGGGGCACCCAGGGTGGGGTCAGAGCCAGGAGTGCGAGAAACGGACAGTGTTACTCATGCGGCAGGAGGGTCACATGGCACGTGACTGTTTGACTCCTCGTACAGTTGATCCGCAGGCATTGGAGGAGCCACCGAGACAGAAGCAGCGGCGGGTGCTTGAGCAAAAACCGAGCAGTGGGAAAGGCAGTAGAGCTCCGGAATCAGGTGGACAGGAGCGGAACTAGTGGATACCTTTTTGTTCTTGGTACTTCTAGTTCCATGTTTCTATTGTATTTGTGTCTTTGTACTATGAGTTTCAATAATAAAAAGACACTTATCTTTGAGATGTTTGTTTTATTTTCCTTTTGTTTGGTTGATACTGAGAGGTCCCGGTTGAAACTGTTGACTTGACCCTCACTTTTGAGATTTCTACTGGAAGATACCCAGTGACTTCACACTGATGCTGACAGTGTGACTCGACCTTTGGAGGCGAGAGTGACGGTTGGATCTCTTGGTAGTAACGTTGAGGCATTACGACGTCGTCCATGGCATGAATGTACCGTTCATGTCAGGATTGACTGTACTAGGAAATGGGTGCGGTTCATCTAGGGGATGAGACCGAGTTTCTATTTTCGGCGAAGGAGAAATATTAACAGCTCTAACAGATCGTAGGCAAAAAAAGGTGCAGATCATCCAGGAGAGGATGAAGACTGCACAGTACAGTAGAAACAGGAAACTGGTGCTAGTCTCAGAGACTTGGACGTGCGAATGTTTCAAAAAGAGGAAATGTTAAGGATAGATAAATCTGTAGAGCTGCAGATGTGGAGGCAGAGCTAGGAGAGCTGCATGAGGTGGTGTATATTTTAACATGCTACAACCACCCACCTTATTTTTCCCCACCAGGCTCAGGGAGCTGGAGGGCAGGGGAAGAGTGCGGCTGCATGCGGTCAAGGACTGTGACCCAATGGCTCTAAAAAATGATTCAAGGGATAGTCTATGTCCACTACTAGCTTCCGTAGTAATAGAAATTGATATGAATCATTCCTTCCTTCCATGAATCTTGTCCTAGACCAAGAGTTTCCGGTAAGCCGTGGACTTGACCCTCACGTCTGGAGATACCTTTGGGAGGAGAATTGATAATCACACTTACACCGACGGTGTGATCTGACCCTCGAGGTGAGAGTTTCGGTTGGAATATCTTGGTGGCAGCGTCGAGGCCTTACGACGTTGTTCTCGGTATGGATTGGATTCACAGTTCATGCTCAGATTGACCGTATTAGGCAAAAAGGTTGTGGTTTAACTAAAACGTCGGGATGGGTTTTCCTTGGTCGGCAAAAAGGAAACCCCAGGCAGCACAGGATAAACTCATGCAAAGGAGGGTGCGGCCGATCACTCTAGAATCAACCAACCTTACCCTCGTGGCAGAAGGAGTTTTGAGTTTCAGTTCTAAATAGGAATTGGAGACCTCTAGAGTTCGAGGATTACGATCACGTCCTTATACGAGTCTCACCTCGACGAGGTTCATGGAGATTTGGCCGAGGCGGCAAGTAATCTCCAAGGTTCAGTGGACCTTTTTAGGTCCTCAGCAGGGTAGGCGAGGTGGATTACCATTTGATCCTTTCCACCTTAGTTGTACCGGGTGCACGATGTCATCCTTGTATCTTAGCTAAGGAGATACGTGCTTGACCCTTCACACATCATCGACCGCAGGGAGTTGGACGTCGATGATGGGGCGAAATTCACAGAGGTACTAGGGGAGAACGAGGATCAACATGGGAAGGTCCTACATGGATGGTCGATTCCTCAGGTGCGCTTCCACTGGAAGCACATGAACCTCCAGGAGAGCACATGGGAGCAGGAGGCTCAGTTGCGTGCTCAGTACCACTTTTGTTTCCCTAGTTTGTGTTATAGCTTTACGGGGATGTAAAGCCTTGAGGTGGGAGTAATGTAAAGACCAGAAAATTTCAAGGAATTTTTTTTTCTTATTTTCTTTGGAATTTTACGAGTACGCAGTTTCTGACGACACCTGATTCCGAGGCCCGGTGTGCCCGGAATCAATTCCCGAAGTTTAGATCGGGTACGTTCAGTGAACAAACGAGCGGGTTTTTCTAAATTTTGAACCGGTGCTCGGAATCGAAATCTGAGGGCACCGATGAAACCGCAGCGCCGGTAATTGCTTAAGAACAACTTTTCCCGAGTTGCGTTTGTTCGGGTGAAGTTATTAATTAATCGGGTTAACTAAAGAATAAAATAAAATACTGTGCAACAATTTTTTTTTATTCTAAGTAGTGTTAAACTAAGACAAGTGGTTATAGTGGGACCCACATCCTAACTACTCCACTAGGTAGGATATTAGTGGGGTGGGGCCCACACGAGCCCCACCCTTTCAACTTCCTCAACCCCTATTAATTAAGTAACTCACCCGTACCCCACCTTTAAATGAAAGTCAACTATTAATTAATTAATTGAGTAGGTTATTCAATATAATTAATTCATGGATTCATTTTGAATTTCAAATGAAATGTTGGCTTGTGTGTTAATTAAATAAGACAAAGTCTTATTTCATGGGAGGTTAGTTCGTTGTGCGAGAGGATTTGGAGAGGAAAGCTCTAAGTTACGAAGAACGTTCTTCCTCCCTAATGAAGACGAAGAACGCCGACCTCCGAAGAAGGATGACGAAGAACGCTGAATCCTTAGAGATCGACGATGCAACGCCATGTACCGCGACACCAACGATTCTCCTCTCCACGATGCCGACGATCCTCTTTCCGTGACATCCCTTTCCCCGCGACGAACCTTCGATCAACAACGCTTGAGGTAGGGAAATTATATTTGATTTTCTCTTTATCTTTTGAGAAAAGGATGACGAGAGCGGATCAAACTCTTCCCGGTTGATCCGTGGATCGCTCATTCATGAGGGTTGGTTGTGGGGTGAATATTCGGGTTTGGGTTGAGTTTGTTATTGATTGAAAACCTCTAACGCGGAGGGCACAGGCTAACGAACAAAGCTCGGACCCTCCGCAGATTGTTGTTGAAATGAGGATCGATGGGCGTTGATAAAGCAGGCTGAAAAGGCGTTTTGAACCCTTCGCAGTAATCTATGGCTCCCAGGAGGACTGCTGGCAAAGATGGAAAGCAAAACGGACCACCGGAGTGCGTCCGGTGGTCCACGAAAGATCCTGCCGGCGCCGGCGACCGGAGGCAGCGGCCGGCTGCCAGGAGGCGGCGGTGCCTGGCGCGCCGCCAAAAGGGTCCGCTGCGGCTGAATCCACGGCCGCTGGCGGTGGTCCCGCGGCCGCGCGGGACCAGGGGAGACCAAGGGTCGTAACCCCCGGCGGTCAAAGGGAGCGGCCCCCACGTGGGGGGGGGGGGGGCTTCAACCAAGGGGGGAAACCGCCCCCCCTTTTTTCCGCAACGACACGACCAGAAGGCCGTGCGGGGTGTGCTCACAGTAGGCCAACCGGCGCCCAGGCCAGGCCGGGTCGCGCTAGGTGGGCCGGGCCGCGCCCTAGCGGGCCGGACCGGGCCCAAACCCCCTATTTCCGGGCAGTTTCCATTGAAACGCCCATAACATGGGCTATGGACCTCCGATCGACGCAACATTAGTTGTGATGCAATAATTGGATCGATACGGTTGTTTCGGTATATTACACTCAAGGTTTCAGAGAACTTTGGGTATGGCCGGGTTGGTTCGAACTTGAAACCAACCGGGCCCTTGAAGCATAAATGCTTATAACTTGAGCTCTGGACGTCCGATAGATGTGACATTGACTTTTTTGAGTTCCACTTATCGAGAAGGAACTTTTGGCATACTTCTCCTGAGATTTGGACGTAGTTGGATAGTGGCCGAGTTGGATTGAACCCGAAATCCAACCGGGCCCCAGGAACAGAAAAGATGATAACTTTCAGATCGGACGTCCGTTTGACGAACCGTCTGCGGCGTTGGTGATCACGTTGAGAAACGGTCCCTATGAGTATACCCTATGAGAGTTCGGGTTACAGTTGAGATACGGCCGGGTTGGTTCACACACAAAACCAACCGAGCCCCTGGGACGAAAAGGCTAATAACTCACAGACCGGGCGCCCGATTGACGCGCCGTCTATTGTGTTGAGACCCCTATGACGAGGCAGTCCTTTGAGATACTTCTTCATGGGACTTTGTAATATTTGGAGTATAGAACAGTAGCTCGTGGAGTGGACCCTCCCGGAGACGAGCGTACGGAGTACGAAGACCGTGTAGCCAGCTGAGACATGACGACTGCTTGACCGACTCGACTTGGAGTGAGTTGACTAGCCCAGTGGACGGAGCACTACTTTGTTTGGGTGCAGACCCATGGCGGACGGAGCACTACTGTGTTTGGGTGCAGACCCGCGGTACTCGACCGGAGAGTACCTCTACAGGCTATTAGGTGGAATGCACTACTGTGTTTGGGTGGCAGACCCCGGCGGGAAGCACTACTGTGTTTGGGTGGATGACCCGCGATACTCAACAAGAGGAGTACCTCAGCAGTCTTAGGTTACTGAGAAGTACCTCGGAGTTGTGACAGGATCACTGTACTCTCCAGAGATGGGACTCTTCAGCAGTTACGGTTTCGATAATGAAAATCCTGGTTTGAGATGAGTCTATGACCTTTGTGTTTACCTCATGATTGAGATGAGTCACTTGATAACTTAGGTATATGTATAGGCATATACCTAGGTAGTGGTTATCCATTGATATCGTAACCTTGTTTTTCCTCATGATTGAGATGGGTTACTTGATAACTTAGGTATAAGTATGGGCTTATACCTAAGTAAGGGTTATCCGTTGAGATCCTTATTTGTGGTTATCCTTGTTTGACTTAGTGAGACCTTGAGGGTCTCGGGGTCCCTACTGAGTATCGTATACTCACCCCTACACGGGCTATGCCCGTACCTCATTGTGTTGGTTACAGATGACGGGCAGTGCTGACAGATGCCGAGTGATTCGAGGACTGGATGGTACCCAGAGGTGGACCTCACGACGAGTCAGTATCCGGAGGTGGACTTCACAACGAGACGATACTCGGAGGAGGTTAACAGGCGAGAGAGTTGTGGAGGCTATCTGTACCTACCCTTCAGGTAGGATCCGTGGCGGACGATCCAAGAGCTGCGCTATTTGTACCTACCCTTCAGGTAGGATCCGAGGTGGATGACCCAGGAGCTGCTTCTATTTTTCTTCCAGTTGTTTGTCTTTCCTATTGTACTTTCGTTCAGTTGTAGCTGTACTTCAGTTGGGTTTGTATTCTGGCCCACTTACTTTTTAGCACTTCCTTTTGTACTTAGTGTATTACTTCCTCTTGTACTCTATGGTGTTTTTTTTACTTTTATAAAGGCAATGCCTTCCCAGTTATCGGGAATTACGCCTTTGGTGCTAGTCGCCAGCCCCTGGCCTATGGAAGGTGGTCTTGGGGTAGTCACGACACGAGCCCCGAGGACGGGTCGTGACAGATGTCAACCGACAATTCCTTGGCCTGCCCGAGATGTGGCAATGCTTGAACTACCTCGGGATGGATTTACTGGGTATAGGCCCTATCCGTGCTGGTTTCATAGTGTCTCCAGCGGAGGCGGAGCAATATCTGGCTGAGCTGTAGGACTTTGTGCATTCCAGGGGTGCCCCTCATCCGATGACAGACCGGGTGAGGGTACTACTGGATCAGACGGTTCCCCCATAGCTATCGGCCGCTAAGATGAGAGAGCGCTTCCCCCTACTAGAAGAATCAGATGAATCCTCTTGGGGGGCAGGGCCGGTGGAGGGATCCCGTTGGAGGAATGCGAATTCGGCGATCAAGACTCTGGTCTTGACGATTTCGCGGAGGCTCTCGAGGTAACATTCCAAGTTTCTTTCCTCAGGGTCTGCTCTCAGGCCATTATGGACTTCTTACCAAAATCTGAACCGCGTAGGAGGACCTTGTACACAGACCCCACTCTCGCCCCGTGGTGGGTGATGATTCAGGACCCTCGGAAACCTCACCTGTGGCCGCATCCAGTTTTGTGTCTGGTGGGGCTAGGGCACCTGAGGTGGCTTCTCTAGAGTCTCTGGACCTTTTGAAAATATACCGAGGGCCACTCTTTGGGGTCCCATCAACATCAACTCAGGATAAATACCAGGATTTAAATATATGTAAGTCCTCTCCACTGAATTCATTACTGCCACATGCTGATCGTGCCAACTGACATCCATACCCTTCTCTGTTATGTATAGTTCTTCGATTGGAATGGGCCGATGCGGTGAGGCTGGTCGGGATTTCTGGAGGTTCCCCTCCCAGAGGCATTCCAGTAATCGTGGAGATAGTTACCCAGCCCACCCGAGTTGAAGCTCCCACCCATCATTTGCAGGACCACCAGTGGGGTCGTGTCTGATCCAACGCCAGATTCCGCACCTGATCCCATGCCAGATGAAGATCCCGCTGAAGATTTCCTAAGGGAGTACCCCACATACGAACCTGCCAACCGCGCAGACTGGGACAAGACGACCTCTGATGAAGAGGACAATGACATAGTCTGCTGCCGATCATGAAATCTGATCGTGCAGTTTATTGAAAAGACCCCCAAACACTTTGGATGGATGAGATGGATAGACTTCGCTCACAGCTGCGCGAACTGTGTACTGGGGGATTGGATGCCCAACACCCTCATCTGCTCATCCGAGATCTTATGGTGGAGAAGATTCAGGAGTATGATCGTGACCTAAGTATGGGATGGCAGTAGAGGAAGGCGATGAACATCAAGAAGCTCTGGGAGGCTGATGATGATATCCAACGACTACGGATCCGGGTGGATGAGCACTCAGCATCTCTTAATTCACAATCAGAGATGATCTTGCGGTTGGAGGCCCAGCTGGCAGAGGTAGAAGAGCGTATGAGGCAGGCTTCTGAAGAGATGGCCATCATTCAGGCTAACGTAGAGCAAGCCCAAACCGAGGCTGACGAACTGCACCCCATCGCTGCTAAGGAGGATCAGGAGCTGGGCTAGCGATAGCAACTCCTGGATGCCACAAGTCGAAGGGTGGCATAACTGCAACTCTCTTTTGACGGGGTCAACCCGTCCATGGGAGGAATAAACCCCCGAGTGTTGTAAGGATCACAAACTCTCAAATGTACTTTCATGTCTTGAGTTATTTGATGACATAACATGCATGAGTCTTGTTATCGAGGTTGGATTCATACGCGTATGTTATACTAATGAAATGTCTAGTGGTTAGTCCCTAAGCTCATGTGGGTTGAGCCCAATGTGAGAAACAAGGGGTGATCACCACGCTATTCCACCTGAACATAACACGTTGACCAAGATTTGGGTATCTGGGGTTTAAGTAACCAATCTGGATCTTCCGAGAAGACATGGGAGAGGCCCAATTGGAGGATTAGGACCTCATAACAATCAATGAGCCGTTCTTCCGATGTGCTCTGGTGCATAAGCAGGGTAACTCCAGGGGCATTAGGATTAATCCGAATATAGGGAAGTGGAAGGTGTGAATCACTATACCCAAAATTTGGAACATTATGGGGGTGGTGTGACAATGAAGGGTAACTGTTGACCATGTTCGAAACACAATATCCTTATTGCATTATCCTGAAACTGGGATAACAAATGAGGGCCGACCATTGACCATGTTCGAAACACGGGGCCTAACTCAGAGTGCTACCCATTAGTCTTCTGGAACTTTGGCCCAGGACAATAGGCAGGCCTTAGGCCGAGCATCCATACTATTAGGGGGTTCCTCTATACATGAAAGAGGATGAGGGTATGAATAAGGGGAATGCAAAGCGTGGGATGTGGAGTGAGGGTCTGTTTGAATAGAATCCAACACTCTTGAAATTATGCCACCGTGGTGGAAGAACACTGGATGGATGCATCAGTTTGATCATGGATCATTCCTTCTTTCAGACAGGGCCTCTCCGGAGAGGGGGGCTGTCTCTTCCCAACGTTATCTTGGGGCATCCTGAACTTGTTCAGGGCAAAATTACAGTTTCATGGTTCCCCACGAAGGGTCATGACACGGGCCAAAAACAGGGAGGAACATGACTTTATGATTCCTGTGGGCTGGACCCTAGGTAAAATACCAGGGTGTCTCTACGTATCCCATGATGATGGGAATCAAGCCACACATAGTTATGGAAGCACATTTTAATGTCATACGGGATGATGAGAAGCCTTGTTGCACCGGTACACATCCTACCAAAACTACTAATCCCACATGAGTTGTGCTCGATGTGGGAAACAAGAAGTAGTGGTGGGACTTTCCCGAAACAGGAAGGGACATGGTGGGGCAAAGGGACGCTCGGTGAATACCGACCTAATGATGATAACCCGTCTATGTAGCGCACTTAGACGCGCGAATAGATAAAACCGAGCATGTTGGAATTCCACTTGAACATGAGGAAGTGGAAATGTGTGAATCATGATGCTCGAAATTTGGATCACAATGATGGAGACGTGAAGATGGAGGATAACTGTTGACCATGGCAGAAACGTAACATCCACATCATATTATCCTAGAATGGTGACAGAGAAATGAGGGTCGACCGTTGACCATGTCTGAAACACAGGACCTGTCGCAAATGTCACCCTGGATCCTTAGGGACGTTAGCCCGAAACGATAGGAGAGCCCTTAGGCCCAGCATCCATGGAGAGCCCTTAATCCTATCATCCATGTCGTCCGAGGGTCCTTTTGGATGTGGAAGAGGATGAGGATCCAAATGGAAACTCACTAATCTTGGTTATGGAACGAGAGGATGCCTCCATGAAAATTCCACACTTCAGAATTTTTTTCAAAATGCATCTAAATACGTTAATGAGACGTATTAGATAGAGGGAGTCGATTCCCTTCCCATAGGGAGATATTAGTTTAGGGTCGTAGAATTCAAACCATGGATGGGAGGAAACACAAGAGGCATGTGGTGGGATAACACAAATACCCAACATGAATGGGAACCAGGGGTTCCAACCACCATGTGATCCCAGGGAGAGGTTTTATGTCTAGGGACCAAAAACGATAGTTTAGCTGGACCTAAAGCAAAGTGCAAAGGCGTTCCTACATACCCCACGGGGATGGGGATCAAGCTGCATGTAGTTCTTGAAAGGGTCTTAGTTTAAGGTCTTAGAACTCGGACCATGAATGGGTAAGGAGAGCAGGAGACACATGGTAAGGTGGTTACAAAACCCGACGTGAATGCGGACATAATCCTTACTTACCATGTGTTCTCTAGGGGAAGTGCTCAATTTGAGGGACTGAACATGAAAGTTAGGCTGGGCCCACCGGGAAGTGCCCGGGAACTCCTACGTATCTCATGAGGATGAGAATCAAGCCACACACAGTTCTTAAAATGTGGAACGAAACGGTAAGGTACCAGTGCAAAGGATGAAAGGGGCATGCAGGTCTAGCCCTCACACTAAGAGAAGCGGTATTTGATAAATCTTGTTTGTCCTATAATGTGAGTGGTTTGGTTTTTTTTGTGAAGCGACATGCCTAGGGTAGAAAGCCCTAGCGTCGCCACAAGAATCAAGCCGTATTAGGCGTTGAAAAGTGGCATGGCGTATGAACAATACCCAATGTGACTTCCTCTATGATGAGGTCATCACAATGTAGTTCAATTTTTCATTGTGCGGCCAGGACGATAATGTCATAGTTTAGGGTCATGTGATAGGACCAAGCATGCATTTTAACATCATGCAGTGTAGATGTAGTAGAGACGATGCTAGGTGGGTTATGTGTACAGTGACATAAAACATAACCGACGTGGATGGGGACATGATCCCACATCACACCGTATGTAATTCTGAGAGGGGAACCTCAGGCCAAGGGGCTCAAAATAGGGGTGAGAGTGAAAGGGGCTGGGGAAACTAGCTCCCAGGTGCACTGGACCCGAAAACGAGACGTTTGGGTGGTCCTATGTATTCCATAGGGATGAGGATCGAGCCGCACATATCCCTTAATGAAGATCTTAGTTTATGGTCTTAGAGCTCAGACCATGGGAGCCTCAAAGGACGCCGTATTGTAGCTTTGTCCCCCTGACGTGCAGGTGCGCACTGAGGAATAGTGTCAAGAGTGTCGAGATTCCACCTGGACCTAATGGGGTGGAACATAATGTGAATCATGAAACCAACATTCAAGGTCTAAAGGGGTTGACGTGATGACATAGTATTACTGCTGACCATTTTTGCAACACAACATCCTATCACGTTAGCCTGAAATGGGGACAAACAAATGAGCATCAACCGCTGACCATGTTCACAATGTGGTATTTGTATCAATTTGTTGTCCGAAACCCTCGGGGGCATTGGACCGTAACGGTAGGAGAGCCCTTAGGCGTGGTATCCAGGTCGTTCTTGGGGGTCCCTCTAGGTGTGAAAGATGATGAAAGACCTGATGAAGGGAGACACAAAGCCTGAAAAGTGAAAGGAACTTGCCTAAGTTGAATCTGACACTCTTGGTCCTAGACCAGAGTACTCTTAACACGTTAGCGAACCACTGAAAGGGGTTGAGGGAATCAATCTTGAGGGCAGTCAAGAGATGGAGGATTCCCGAGAGAAGGGGGGCATGGTGCCAAAAACCCTATACCACACCTATATATCCATCTCGTGGAGAGGGACAGGCCAAGGGGCCTAGGTGATCAGAAGATCAAGAGATGTCTAAAAGGTGGGGATGGACCCGAAGTCTAGACATTCAGGTGGTCCTACATATCCCATAAGGATGGGAATCAAGCCACACATAGTTTTGGAGGGTGTCTTTTAATGTCGCGCGAGACAGGAAATAGGTGGGTTAATTATTAGAACGGGGTGCGCGTGGTGTGGCTATCACAAAACCGACGTGAATGAGGACATAATACCGTACCATACCATGCAATCCTGTAATCAAAGTCTAGAAGGCGGGACAGAGAATCCAAATCCGCAGACCTCAAGTTGGTCCCAAAGATAAGAGGTCTGGGTGTTCCTATGTATCCCATTAGGATGGGAATCAAGCCGTATGTAGTTCTGGGGAGATCTTAGTTTATGGTCTTAGAGCTCAGACCATGAAGGGATGGTAGCTTTCCGAGTAAGCGCAGACCTCGACCCGATCCATAAGCCCACGTGAGTCAAACTCGGTGTGGGAAACAGGGGAGGAAGATCTTTATTGCAATACTTGGAATTTCCATCAAAGGGGAATTGGTGTAGAGCCCCGAAGGATGCCGTATTGCAGCTTTGTTCCCCTGATGTGCAGATGCGCACTAAGGAATAACATCAAGAGTGTCGAAGATCTACTTGGATATGAGTGGATGGGGAAGGATGTGAATCATGTAACCGAAACTTTGGGCTTAATGGGGTTGGCATGGCGATGGAGGATAACCGTTAACCGTAGTAGAAAGACAGTATCTCTATCACATTCTCCTGAAGTGGAAACAACAAACGAGCATCAACCGCTGACCATATTCGCAATGCGGGATTTGTATCAATTTTTTGCCCGAAACCCTCAGGGGCGTTGGACCGTAACAGTAGGAGAGCCCTTAGATGTGGTATCTAGGCCATTCTTGGGGGTCCCTCCGGGTGTGAAAGATGATGAAAGCCCTGATGAAGGGGAACATTAAGCCTAAAAAGCGGGTGAAAACATGTCCGAGTGGAACCCAGCATTCTAGGTACTAAATCAGGGTACCCTTAGGCACATTGATGAATCACTGAAAAGGGTTGATGGGGATGCTCAGGAGGGAGAGGTACATGGCGTGGTCATTACAAGCCCAACGCGGGTGAGGATATAATCCCATACCATGCCATATATTCCCCTCTTTGGGGAAGGGTAGGCCAAGGGGCCAAGGTGAAATGAAGATTTCTAGGAGGTGGGGCTAGACCCGAAGCCTAGACATTCGGGTGATCCTACGTATCCCATAAGGTTGGGAATCAATCCACACGTAGTTCTCAAAATGTAGTTTAACATCATGCAGGATGAGGAGGGGAGTATGATACCCCCAAAAAAGGAAGGTGTATGGTACGGTGAATAAACCGACGTGAATGAGGACATAATCCCGCACCACATCATACACTCCCATAAGAGAGGACCTGGGCCGAGGGCCCAAAACGGCGAAGGGGCCTGATAGTTGGGCTTCGGTTAGGAAGGCCTGACCGACTTGCAGTTTAATGTCTTAAAATAAGGACGAGGGCCGGAGGCCCGAAAAGTTCGGGGAATAGGGTTCCCTAGAAAAGGGAGGTGTATGGCACGAAAAGTAATCCGACGTGAATGAGGACATAATCCCACACCACACCGTACACTCTGGGTATGAACTTGGGCTAGCGCCCAATAAGGCTAAGGGGCCTGAGGCTGGGCCTTGGTTAGGGAGGCCTGACCAGCTTGCAGTTTAACGTCTTGTAGTAAGGAAGAGGGCCAGATAATATGTCTCGTTTGAGGATATGTACAACATGATGAGTAACCCAATGTGAATGAGGACAGAATTCCACACCATGTCGTACAATCCTATCAGAGAGAACCTGGGCCGGGGCCCCGATAGTTGGCACTGCCCAGAAAGAGTTCATCGCTTGGGGACAGGGCAGAACAAATCACTACACTCGATGTTTGGGACATCTTGGGGTGGCCCTAATGATTCAGGAAATCTTTTGACCACATTCGAAACACATCATCCCTATAGTGGCCTGAAATGGGAGCAACAAATGAGCATCGACCGCTGACCACATTCGAAATGCGGGACTTGTATCAGTTTTTTGCTCAACATTCTCGAGGAAATTGGCCCGGAGTGGTGAGAGATCCCTTAGGCCTAGCATCCATACCATTCAGGGGCCCTTCCGGACAGAGAAGGAGATGGAATCCCAATCAAGGAGTAGGTGAAGCATAGCTGTACCCATCTATGAAAGAGGCGAACGTCTCCAGGGAGTAGCGCGTACGACCTAATCGAGGCTTACTTGACGTGAATTGGGGTAGAAGTATTCACCCCTCCATATGTCTTGACACAAGGGGAAGATTTTGGCTTTCTGGATGGGCCAACGGATGAAGTTTCTAGGATTTCCTACATATCCCATGAGGATGGTAATCAAGCCATACGTAGTTCTTGAAGGCCATGTAGTTTAACGTTGTGCGATGAAGACATGGGAGGATAAAATAATGGGAGTGGGAACATGGTGTGACCATTATGATCCTTATATGAGTGGGGCTAAGGAAGCCTACCCCTCATCATGCGAGGACCCTCCGAGGAAGCTATACCCAGGGGGGATAGTCAAAGAGAAGAGTTTGGGGATGGGATCAACACGAAGCGTCTGAGCGTTCCTACATATCCCATAAGGATGGGAATCAAGCCATAAATAGTTCTCAAAATGCAGTTTAATGTTATGCAGGATGATACGCAGTTTAAAGTCATGCAGGACTGTCCAGTTTAAGGTAATGTAGGACCATACAGTTTAAGGTCATGCAGGACCTTCCAGTTTAAGGTCATGCAGGACCATATAGTTAAAGGTCATGCATGACCATCCAGTTTAAGGTCATGCAGGACCCTACAATTTAAGGTCATGCAGGACCGTCCTGTTTAAGGTCATGCAGGACCCATGGGCTCAGGAAAAGTATTTCTTGAGTAATTTGGCATTGGTGGGAGGATTTATGCGCTCACCATCCATGGTCACCAAGGAGTATGCTCCATTGGGGTAAAACTTATAAATTATGTAAGGTCCTTCCCATTTGGGCTCTTACTTGGGTGGTTTCCTGCCAAGGATCATTGGCGCTCGGAGGGCCAACACCAGGTCGCCTTGAAGAAAAGAGTGGAGGTGAACCTTCTTGTTGAAGGCTCTAGCTATCTTATTCTGATGCCTTTCCAGATTGTGCAGGGCACAAAGCCTACTCTCGTCCAGTGCTTCCAATTATTCTAGATGGATTTTGGCCACCTTATCTGGCGCCTTCTGGTCATAGACTTCATTGCGTAATGATGGAATCTGGATCTCAATGGGTAGGATGGCCTCGGCCCCATACACCAGGGAATATAGAGTCACCCTGGGGGAATTGCGAGTCGTCGTCCGATAATCCCAGAGGGTGTTGGGGAGCTTGTCTATCCAACTCTTCTTATTTTGACCAACCATTTTTTTCAAAATGTTAGAGAGGGTTTTGTTGAATTCCTCAATTTTTCCATTTTCCTGTGCGTGGTAGCGAGAGGTATGGTTTGAATGGATATTGTACTTGGCATAAAATTTCTTCAGCTCAACTGCTCGGAAGTTTGTGCCGTTATCAGTGAGCACAAAGTGAGGGACTCCAAATCAGTATATGATGTTAGAGCTCACAAAATCTACAATGGATCAATCCTTGACTTCCTTGAGTGAGACTGCTTATGCCCATTTGGAGAAGAAGTCCGTAGTGGCCAGGATGAACCTGCACTGGCGAGCTGTCGCCGGTGGGTATGGCCCCACAACATCAATCCCCCACACCGTGAAGGGCCAAGAGTACTTGGTGGAGTGGAGAGGTTCTGGAGGCCGATGCAAGAAATTAGCATGAACTTGGAACATGTGAAATCTCTTGGAGAACTCGATACAATCGTGGATCATAGAGGGCCAGAAGTACCCCAGTCTCCAGATCTGATGGGACAGCTTTGGCCCAGCCTGGTGGGCTCTGTAGAAACCGACATGAACCTCTTGCATGACCTGAGAAATCTTGACTCCTTGAATGCAATGAAGGAGAACACCATCGAAACCCCACTTATAGAGGATCTGCTCAAGACTAGGACCGCTCTGGAGGGTAAAATGCAGTGCGTGACATCGGATTTGCTTACGCTAGGCCCGATCATCTCGGAGGCAACCAATTTGGAGATACTTGACAAAAGGTACTCTATAGTTGGGAGTCGTCTCAACCACTGCATCTGAAGAACCTGGGGCTCTTGATGTGGAGGGTCTGGCGGTAAGATGGCTTACCCATGGGCCGTCGTCATCCTATGGGGTGACAGGGGCAATGAATCTCTAGTGTGCCACATGTATAATCAGATCATCCTGCTCGGGTTTTGCAAGTGACACAACTAAGCCGACCAAAGCGTCTGCTCGACCATTTTGTGACTGAGGGACATGGGTAACCTCTGGTCGATAAGGGAACTGGGTCATTAGATGGAGGGTGCACTCCAACAATGGCATGAGATCTGGCTTCCTGACAACATAGTCGCCATTGATCTTCTTGATGACTAGTTCAGAATCCCCTTTCACGTGAAAATGGGGCACATAAATCTCAAGGGCCAGCTCGAGGCCAGTGATGAGAGCCTAATACTCTGCCTCGTTGTTGGTACAACCTTCTGACAATACTAATGAGTATGGAAAAACATCTTGCACTAGGGTGATGAAAACGATACCCAGACCCACTCTGTTGAGCCTAGGATCGTTGAGCCTCCTACCGGTGGGGCTCCGGGAGGCACCGTCAAAGTGAATTTTCCAACATGAGACTGCATGATCGACTGAGAGTATTGCCTCATCAGGAAAATCCAGGTCTAGGGATTGGTCTGCGGAGGTTGGATGAGAAGCTAGGAAGTCTGCCAATGCCTACCCCTTGATATCCTTCTGAGGCATGAAACTGATGTCAAACTACTAGAGAATTACCGCCCACCGCGCTAGCCGGCCAGTCAACATGGGGTGGTTCAGGATTTACTTCAGTGGGTCTACCTGAGAGACTAACTGTACCTCATGGTGCTATAGGTAATGTCGCAATTTCTGTATGGAAAACACAAGTGAAAGGCAACTCTTTTCGATGGGGGAGTATCTGGTCTCCATATCGAGGAGCATACGACTGAGGTAGTAGAGGCTATTCTATGTCCCCTCATTATTCTTCTGGGTAAGCAGGGCACCGAGAGACCAATCCAGGGAAGTCACATAAAGGACCAGTGGCTTTCCGGTGACAGATGACATCAAGACCGAAGGATGGAGAATATACTACTTGATTTCCTCGAAAGTGGTCTGGCACTCTTCGTCCCACTCATAGGCAGAGCCTTTCTTCATGAGCCGGGAAAAGGACTTACACTTGCCATCCAGATTTGTAATGAATAGAAATATGTAGGCTAAGTGGCCTTGAATACCTCGAATCCCCCAAATATTACTCGGGGGAGGCATCTGGATAATTGCCTTGATCTTCTCTGGGTTGATCTCGATGCCTTGGTATCTGAAAACAAAGCCAAGAAACCCGGAGGTGACCCCAAAGACACATTTAAACGGGTTCATCTTCAGGTGGTGGTAACAGAAGAAACCAAACACTTTCTCAAGGTCCTTGAGATGGTCCTGGAGCTTTCGAGATTTGAAAACCAGGTCGTCCACATAGCACTCCACTAATGTTCCTAGAATTGGCTTGAATATGCGGTCCATGGCCCACTGATAGGTGGAACCTGCATTCTTCAGGCTGAAGGGCATGACCTGGTAACAGAAAGTACCTTGGGGGGCCCTGAAAGTGGTGGACTCCTCATCTTCAGGGGATATCCGGATCTGGTTGTACCCAAAATACCCATCCATGAAGGAGAGAGCTTGGAACCTGGCCGTAGCATCAATCAAAAACTCTTTCACTGGGAGGGGAAAATCATCCTTCAGACAGTGACGATTGAGATTTCAGAAGTCAACACAGACTCTGATCTTCCTGTTCTTCTTTATGACTGGCACAATGTTGGCCAGCCACTTGGGGTACTGGACCTCCTTGATGAATTTGTCTTTGATAAGCTTGTCAACTTCAGCCTCAACCATAAAACCGTGAGAAGGGTTCATCTTTCTGGGAGGCTGCTTGAACCCGCGATGGTTTTTCGGGAGACTGAGGCAGTGGATGACTATCTGAGGATCTAGTCCTAGAATCTCATCGTAACTCCAGCCAAACACGTCACGATGCTGTTTAAGGAAGTTCACATACCGCTGTTTCTCCTCGAGGGACATGCTGGCACTGATTAATGTGGGTCTTGGATCTGCCTCGCTACTAAGGTTCACCTGTACCAGTTCATCAACCGTGGAAGAGACGCCTTATTCAAAGGCAGGGGTAGCATCCTCTAGATCCTCTTCTCCACTTATTTAGGATTCTTCCGTGGGGGAAGTTGCTTTCGAGCCACCAGACCCTGGCGGGAGGCTGGTTCCGGATTGAGTGGTAGTGGTCATCACATCAGGAGACTCATGCTCCATTGAGACCATAATGATGAAGGCAGTTGACCCAATCCCATCCGGTCTTCAGCCCATGGGGAAACTCTTGATAACATCAAAGCAGTAGTGGCGCATCGGCTTAATCCAGTTAATTCCAGCCTGGTGAAATAGACACGTATGACGTACCGCCATTGCCATGAGCCTGAATTCTCGATACCGTATAGGGGTAGGAGGTTACGGGATCACCTGAGCCTGGTTGGTATAGGAGTACGAGGTGATTTTTCTCCATCACTTGGACCTGGGAATATGCCTTCCTCTTATACCCGAAACAAAAAAACACTGCCCCATGTCAGGGGTCATGGCCTACAACCGATGGATCAGGAAGATATAGGCATCATCCAGACCTTCCTAGGGATCACTTGTGACAGTGGCAGGTTCAATCTCGCTTTCCAGGATCTGCTTATCCTTTCTCTTGTAATAGTCAATGTCCAGATAGCGGGCTTCACAAGAGAAAAAAGGAGACACATCTCCTTGGAGCATGCCTACTCGACCATTGAGGGAGTATTTGAGGCATTGGTGATACGATGAAGGGACCGCTGCATACAGGTGGATCCATGGACTGCCCATCAACGTGTTGTACGCGGTGTCCTAGGAGACAACCATGAACTCAGTACTGGAAACTAGGCCACCTAATTGGGTCTTCAAACGGATCTTGCCGACCGGGGTCTGCTCGATCCTGCCGTATCCTTGAATTCTGAGGTCGGAGGGAGTTAAATCATCCTCAGACAACCCCAGCTTCCGTAGTGTCCAATTCAGGATTAGGTTAATCCCAGAGACCGTGTCAACAAGACAACGGCGGACTTCCACTCCATCTAACTAGCCCGTGATGTATAGTGGATGAATGTGCCCCTGTATAGGAGGGTCTTCGTCTTCACCAGAGAACGAGATAACTGCCTGGCACTCAGTGTTCTCAATTTCCTCAGTGTGGAAGGATTCTACAGGTGCTACCTCTATCTCAAACTTTAGAGGGCTCCTTAGAGCCTCAATGAGTGCCTCACGCATGTCTCACAATAGGCGAAGAGACTCAAGGATAGAAATCCTTGCTGGGATGCCAAAAAGGTGTTTTCAAACATCATACTTCTATTCCAGGTGCGAAAATCTGCTTACAGGAGGCCGCTCTGCGATTGGAGGCATGACAGGATGCATCGGCTGGACCGGTGGCTAGCTAGTGCTAGTTATGCCCCGTTTCTCACTAGTTGAGGCCTGAAGAGTAGCTACTGGATGAGGTCTGGAAAACTGAGATCGGCCTGTAATAGGGAGATACTGGTCGTGGTACGGATGAGGCAGATCTGCCTGATCTAGTAGCACGAATGGTGGCGAAGGTAGATCTGAGGATGCTATATGAGGAGGTTGCGTGTGCTGAGCTCTATGCTGGGCCTGCTGTCTGGTCTTAGTGATCGTACCACGATTCACTGTTTTATTCCACCCTTACACTGCAGTTTTAAACTAGTTTTGTAATGAATATTCAAAATATAATAATAAATTTCACTTCATGTTTGAATCAATCAATTTATTTTAATCAATATTATAATGGGCAATGTTACTTGTTTTTATTGTTTCAATGTAGGTGGAGGTGATTTGGAGGGCCTTTGATGAAGTGGAAGAAAAATGGGCCAAAATTGCATGGATCCATGGACATCTGTCCACTTGTTTTCATAGTAAACGAAATAAGTGCATCCAAATGGGCTGAAATTTTGTGGGAATGTCCAAAATTTAATAGGCTACATTTAATATTTAGGAACCAAATGCTGATTCGGCTTATATGGGGCCCATACGAACTGATCTGTCCAAGCCACCGAATTTAGACCAAGTCAAATGCGGTGTTCTGTATTTTATCAATATCTTGAGCTGCAGTTGTCCAAATGGTGACAACCTTTCGGTGGAGACATTCAAGAGGTAGGGATACACCTTTTCTATTTTCTCCAAAGCTAGATAAGACTGTCTGAAGGCCGAAACGCGTGGTACAAGTGTATTGAAGAAATCTGTGTGCCTAAACCACCTTCCAATTTTCCTATAAAATGGAACCTTGGGCTCCCCATTTGAAATTTCGGACAAGAGGTAAGGTGCTGCCATTTTGGAGTCCCCAAAGAGTCTTCTCAACATCCCTAATAGTTCTGGAGGCTATGAGAAGTTCTACCCCAACATCTTTCTCTTCCTCCTCTCCCATGGGTTTCTAAACCCCTTGTGATCACCCGGGGAGGAACGTGATGTACATCCCGAGCTTCATGTTTGTAATATTTGAATGATCTTTTAAATTCCAAATTGTTGTGTTGTTTTTCATCATCTCATATTCTTATTTTATTGAGTTATGTACTGGTATGTCATGCTCAACTCATATGATCATGTTTGGGGGTACCCATTCATGTGATGTTTCACACACCGTTCACCACTTTCTTTCCCCCTTTCAATTGTGGTGTTTGTGTGGTTTATATTGGTCAATTGAACTCACAAAAGCACTGTCAAGGCTATTTACATTTATTTCATGGTATCAAAAAGAAATAACATACAAACCTGGACAGCGGATCGAGTTTTTCATGTGTTGCCTTGGTGATTTTTGGTTATGAAGTCAAACACAATTCACTCAATCATCGGCGGTGTCCGGTGAATCATTGTGTGTTTTTGACTGAACCCTAGGAGGTATCCTAGTATAAACTCAGTAAAATTATAGTTCTAGGTGTTAAAAACTAGGGATTAAAAGATCATAACCTTATATCATGAAGTGATGTAGGATAAACATCATGCGAGTACCCCGAGTTGATCACACTTAATTAATTATGTTAATCTCTACTTTGTTTTATAGATTCAATTTTCTATTGTCATCTTTAATCATCAAACCCAAGTATTATAAAAACAATTTTTCCTTTTTACCTTCATAATCAAAACCAAATTTTATAATTAATGATCTAAGGCTCCGTCGAGAGACGACCTAGGGTTGCTGCTATACTGCAGAAATTCTAGTTAAAAATAAACATTTAATTTGATGCGTTCGACAACGCGATCAAATTTTGGTGTCGTTGCTGGGGAGCCAAGATAATTTTTTTATTTAATTTTATTTAGTTATTTTACTTCTTAATTATTACTCCTTTAAATACCCCACCCCCATTTGATTGTTTTTGTTTTGGGTTTTGTCTTTATTTTTAGTTGTTTTTTGTGTGTTCTTTATCTCTCTCTCTCTCTCTTCTTCCACATCTCCCTCTCTAATTCTATAGTATAACATTATATTATTATTTCACCCTTATTAAGTTTATATTTTATCCATATCAAATCAAAAAAAGAAAAAACACAACAAACAAACAATCAATCAAACTAGACATCATTGTTGCATGACAAGATCTGGTAAAGGAACACTACTTGAATTTGATCCTAAAATTGAAAAGTCACTTCACACACAAATAAAGGCATATAGATAAGGTCAATCAAGTAAAATTGTGGAACCACATTTATGACCTCAAGTGGTTCTAAACCAACCCAAAATTGAACCCAATCAAACCCAAGAAAACATGACTGCAAATAATCGAACTTTAAAAGAACTTACCACCCCTGATGTGGAGTACCAACCTGTGTACATCCAATATCCTGAGGAAGCAGCCAACTTTGAGATTAGATCAGGTCTCATACACCTCCTTCCAAAATTCCATGGTCTTCCTGGAGAGGACCCTCACAAATATCTAAAAGAGTTTCACATAGTGTGCTCCACCATGAAACCCCAAAATGTGTCTGAGGACCTCATTAAGTTTAGAGCCTTCCCTTTCTCCCTTGATGGTGTAGCCAAAGATTGGATATACTATTTTCCTTCCACAATTGGGGGATGGAATGACCTAAAAAGACTTTTTCTAGAGAAGTTCTTCCCTGCCTCCCGAACTGCATCAATTAAGAAAGAAATCTGTGGAATTAGGCAATCACAAGGAGAGACCCTTCATGAATACTGGGAGAGATTCAAGAGACTTTTCTCAAGCTTCCCCCACCACTAGATTAGTGAACAACTATTAATCCAATAATTCTATGAGGGACTTATCCCCATGGATCATGGAATGATTGATGCTGCAGCTGGTGGTGCCTTAGTTGACAAAACTTTTTCTGCCGCTCGTGACTTAATATCCAACATGGCTTAAAATGCACAACAATTTGGTACACGAGCCATTGAAACAACCCGAGGAGTTCATGAGGTAAGTCATTCATCCCTAGAAAAAAGGTAGATAATAAACTTGATGAGATGCATACCATTCTAAGGAAATTATATCAAGCGCAAGGTAACTCACACTCTCCTTCCGTTCCATTACATTGTGGTATTTGTTCTGATAATACTCATTTTTCTGATCAGTGCCCACAACTTCAGGATTCATTTGAGTCTTGTGTTGTAGTGTTCCCTGGGCATCCATTCCAACAAGCACTACCATTAAAT
Organism: Viscum album; assembly: GCA_963277665.1. Taxonomy (NCBI): domain Eukaryota; kingdom Viridiplantae; phylum Streptophyta; class Magnoliopsida; order Santalales; family Viscaceae; genus Viscum; species Viscum album. Next base: position 181,051,792 of record OY728130.1, read on the forward strand.
CAAGAACCATTCAGGCCAAATCCAAACCCCTGGTGGCAAGAACACCCACAATACCGACAAGGAGGAAACTCAAGCTACCCCAAGCAGAATTGGTATCAACAAGGCCAAGGTATGAAACCTTCTTATCCTTCAACATCTCAAAACAATCCTCCTCCTCCCAAGTTTGAACCAAGCCTTGAGGATATAGTGAAGAAAATGGCAACCCAGAACCTCCAGTTCCAACAAACCACACAATCAGCTATTCAAGACCTACAAACCCAAGTGGGGCAATTGGCAAACACCATTGGTGAGCTTAAGATGCAAGGTTATGGACAACTACCATCCCAACCCATTGCCAATCCAAAGGAAAAAGGTAATGTATATGCAGTTACACTTCGTAGTGGTAAAGAAGTTTCTCCTTCTACTGATTCTGGACAGCAGGTATGTCCCCCTCTTGAAAACACTCCTTCCCAACCCTCAAAAATTTCATGTAATGGAAAACAAAATAAAAAGGGCAATCAAATTATCATTGATGATTCAAATGAACAATAAATTCCTCTTCCTTTCCCTCAAAGACTCTCTAAATATAAGAAAAACTTTGATAATGAGATTGATAATGAAATAATGGATACATTTAAAAATGTTCAAGTTAATATTCCATTGTTGGATGCAGTCAAGAAAATTCCCCGTTATGCCAAATTTCTTAAAGAACTTTGCACCCATAGAAGGAGGTTGAAGGGGAATGAGAGAGTCAACCTGAGGAGGAATGTCTCATCCTTGATTCAAGCAGAAATTCCAACCAAATGCAAGGATCTGGGCACATTCACGATACCATGTACCATAGGGGATACCTTCTTTTCTGATGCTATGCTAGATTTAGGTGCTTCTATTAATGTAATGCCTCACTCTGTGTATACTTCTTTACAGGTTGGAGAGCTTCAACCAACAGGAATTATCGTGAAACTTGCCAACCGAAGCACAACACACCCATCAGGAGTGGTTGAGGATGTCCTCGTAAAAGTTAAGAATCTCATCTTCCCTGCAGACTTTTACATTCTTGAGATGGAAGATACTTGAACCCAAGGACATTCCCCTCTCATAATTGGGAGGCCATTCCTAAAAACAGCAAAGACGATCATCAATGTTCACAATGGTATGCTGTCCATGGAGTTTGGTGGAGAAAAGGTAAGTTTTAACATCCTTGAGGCTATGAAACACCCTGTTGAAGAGCATTCCACTCTTCCTGTCTATTCGATGGAAGTGCTCTCAAATGATGCACACACACACAATTATCTCCTCAACCCAAACTCTAATTCTTTTTTGTTTTCTTCACCCTTGGATGATTTGGGTTTTGGTTCTTCTTTTGAATGTTGTGTGGGTTCAGAAAAATGTAAATTTTGTGCTTTAATTGATGAGTGTGTTTATTCTGAGGTACCCATGAATATCGATGATTCTACAAATCTCATTTCAATAGATTATCTTTCCTTTGAGAATAAACATGGGCAGATAGATAGTTTCATGGACCTCACTCCCCCTAAATCCACTCCCTCAATCCAAAAACCCCCGGTGTTGGAATTAAAACCACTTCCATAAAATTTAAAATATGCTTATCTTGAGGGTATTGACCAATTTCCCGTCATTATTGCCAATAACCTCTCTCCACAATAGGAATCGAAACTGATAAAACTTTTGAGAGAGTGTAAAAAAGGCAATAGGATGGACATTGGCTGATATTATTGGGATTAGCCCATCTATTTGTATGCACCATATACTTTTGGAAGATGAGGCTAAGCCCGTAAGGCAGGATCAACGCCGGTTGAATCCCACTCTCCTTGAAGTGGTAAAAGTGGAAGTCAGTAAATTACTTGCTGCAGGGATCATTTATCCTATATCTGATAGTAAATGGGTTAGCCCAGTTCTAATTATGCCTAAAAAAATAGGAGTACCAGTTGTGTCAAATGAAAGGAATGAATTGGTTCCAATGCATGTGCAAAACAGTTGGCGAGTCTGTATTGACTACCGTCGACTGAATCAAGCCACGTAGAAGGACCAATTTACTTTACCTTTAATTGACCAAATGCTAGAACGATTGGCTGGTAAGTCCCATTATTGTTTCCTTGATGGATATTTGGGTTATTTCCAAATCCATATAGCCCCTGAGGATCAAGAAAAGACAACATTTACCTGTCCATTTGGCACATTTTCATACAGAAGGATGCCATTCGGTCTATGTAATGCACCCGGTACTTTTCAGCGATGTATGTTGAGTATTTTTTCTGAGTACCTTGAGAGTTGTATAGAAGTATTTATGGATGATTTCATGGTTTATGGTTATTCTTTTGATGATTGTTTGGAAAACCTAGGTTCTGTCCTCCGCCGCTGTATTGAAAGAGATCTTGTTTTAAATTATGAAAAATGTCATTTCATGGTTGAGCGGAGGATAGTTCTTGGGAATATCATTTCAAGTAAGGGAATTCAGGTTTGTAAATCTAAAATTTAATTAATTTCATCCCTTCCATTTCCAAAATGTGTTCGTGAGGTGTGGTCTTTCTTGGGTCATGCTGGTTTTTACCGCCGATTCATTAAAGACTTTAGTAAGATTGCACTTCCCTTATCCCGGTTGTTACAAAAGGATTCTGAATTTATTTTTGATAAAAATTGTGAGGATGCATTCAATTCACTAAAAATGAGTCTCACGTCACCTCCCATCATCCAACCACCAAGGTGGGATACGCCCTTCGAACTTATGTGCGATGCCTCTAACTTTGCAGTTGGGGCAGTTTTATCACAAAGGGTTGAAAAGGCTCCTCATGTCATTGCGTATGCCTCACGTACCCTTGACCCTGCCTAGGTAAACAACACAACCACTGAAAAAGAACTCCTTTCTATTGTGTTTGCCTTGGAAAAATTCCATTCATATTTTCTTGGGTCAAAAGTGATTGTGTTTTCTGATCATGCTTCCCTTCGTTTCCTCCTAAAGAAACCTGAAGCCAAACCCCGCCTCATTCGATGGATGCTCCTCCTCCAAGAGTTTTACCTTGAGATTAGAGATAAGAGAGGAGTGGAGAATGTGGTAGCTGACCACATTAGTAGGATTTCCCCACCACTGGACCATCATGTAGACTCACCCCTACCCATTGGAGAATTCTTCCCTTATGAGAACCATTGTGATGTTGTGGACCTTACCCCATGGTATGCGGACATTGTGAATTTTCTAGCAACATCTAGGGTCCCCACTGATTTTAGCACTTCAAAATCCTAGAGACTTAAGCATGATTCTCGTTGGTACATTTGGGATTACCCATACTTGTGGAGAATTTGTAGTGACCAAGTAGTTCGTCGGTGTGTCCCTGACCATGAGTTCACCTCTGTTTTGACCTTCTGCCACACCTTGGCATGTGGGGGCCACTTTGGCTCTCAACATACTGCTCGAAAGGTCCTTGACTCAGGACTTTATTTTCGAACATTGTATAGGGATTCCCATAGATTTTGCAAGTCATTTATTCGTTGTCAATTCACAGGGAATATCTCTAAGAAGAATGAAATGCCCCAACAGCCCATGTTATTTTGTGAGATCTTTGATGCATGGGGCATTGAATTCATGGGGCCTTTTCCAAATTCATTTGGATTTGTGTATATATTATTGGATATTGACTATGTATCTAAATGGGTGGAAGAAAAGGCCACCAAGGCCGATGACTCTCGAGTGGTTGTTGATTTTGTGAGGTCCCAGATTTTCCGTAGGTTTGGTCTACCAAGATTCATCATTAGTGATCAGGGTTCACATTTTTGCAATCGTAACATGAAAAACTTGCTTCGTAAGTATGGGGTTGTTCATAAAGTCTCCACTGCATATCATCCCCAAACTAATGGACAAGCATAAATTTCAAATCGAGAAGTTAAGCGAATCTTGGAGAAAATGATACAACCCAATAAGAAAGATTGGAGTTTGCGCTTGGATGATGCACTTTGGGTGTACCGTACTGATTTTAAAACACCGATCGGAATGTCACCATATAGGATTGTGTTTGGAAAAGCTTTTCACCTCCCGGTGGAGGTAGAACACCGTGCATATTAGGCTGTTAAACAATGTAATATGAACCTTTCAGATGCAGGTGAGGAAAGAAAGTTGCAGATTCAAGAGTTGGAAGAAATTCGACGTGATGCATATGACAACTCCTGGATCTATAAAGAGAAGACAAAGGCTATTCATGATAGCATGATTCACCAGCGGAAGTTCCATATTGGTGATAAGGTCCTCATGTACAATTCTAGGCTTAAGCTCTACCCAGGTAAGCTTCGTTCCCGATGGCTCGGTCCTTATAGTGTTACTAATGTTTACCCTTTTGGAGCAATATAGGTTTTGCATGAGCAGAGTGGATGTAGTCTTACCGTCAATGGGCAGCAACTTAAACACTTATATGAGGATTTTCCAAAGAATCCGGTGGAGGAAATCCACCTTCTCGACGCATCATACCAATAAAACACACCAGGTTTTATCCTTCCTTCTCACATTCTCAATTATTTCAGTGAGTACACTACATATTCTAGGTGTGGGGGGTGGATACATTCTTGGGTTAGTTAGGAATTTTCATCATTTTCTCCTTTTGTTTTCTCCTTTGGCCTTCTTTATGGTATTTTCATTTTTCCCCATCAACAATTTTGAAATTCCATGATGTGGCGACCATAAAGTGGGGAAAGTAAAAATACCATAACGAAGGCTAAAAAGAATTTGTGTATGAGTTTACCATCAAGGAGTGACTTTTTGTGAATTGGTTTTCTGTCAATGATATAAATGGTCGTATCTATGTGAAACCTTTGAGATGATTGATGCCCTTTGTGTGAGTAGTTTTTTGGAAAACTATGTCACTAATATCTCCACAAATTTTTGCACCAAACCACAAAGTGTGATTATTTCTTACTTAATATAAGGTAAATATATGTTGGGTTAATATTTTTCAGCTTTAAATAATATTTCCATACGTTCGTTCCTTATCCGATCTATTTCATTACTGTACCAGATTGACCTATGCGTGTGTACCTAATGTCTGACTGTTGTACGCCCTCAAAAAAAAATTGTTGTGTCTTGGGCAGGTCAAAAACCACTCCTCCTCAAGCTTTGATCTTGTTATAACTATTTCAATTAGTGTCGTGAGGAGATCAAACAAGGGTTGAGAGATGAGTGTGAGATTTGTTCCAATTGTAACTTTAAAAAATAAATAATTAATAAATGAGGGGAGTGATGAAATTTGCAACATATGGGGATATCAAGGTCGAGAGCTTATGGTTTGAATTCTGGGAATGCTTAAATGAGTGGGTCTTGAAATATGATTGCAAAGGATGTAGGACAGGTTCGGTGAAAAAATCATTTAAGCTGAAAAATGTTAAAATAACATATATTTATTGGATAGCAAGTGGAAAGAATAGCATGGAATGGTTTTCACACACACACATGGAGATTTAGTGTCATGGTTTACTTCTGAATTCCTTTCTCAATTAGGTATCATGAATCTTTTTTAATTTTTCTATGATATGATTTATGAGACATCTTTTTCTATTTTCACTAGGAAGAACTCCTTGGTGTGGTTCGTGCATTGATCACTTTACTTTAAATAAAATTTCCTAAAATGATAAATCTTCAGGATTTTGGAAATATATATATATGAATCATTGTATTTGGATATGTGACTTTTCCCAGGAGTGAAAATGTTTAGGTGTGAGGGTGTGATCGTACCACGATTCACTGTTTTATTCCACCCTTACAACGCAATTTTAAACTAGTTTTATAATGAATATTCAAAATATAATAATAAATTGCACTTCATGTTTGAATCAATCAATTAATGTTAATCAGTATTATAATGGGCAATGTTACTTGTTTTTATTGTTTCAATGTAGGTGGAGGTGATTTGGAGGGCCTTTGATGAAGTGGAAGAAAAATGGGCCAAAATTGCATGGATCCATGGACATCTGTCCACTTTTTTTCATAGTACACGAAACCCGTGCATCCAAATGGACTGAAATTTTGTGGGACTATCCAAAATTTAATAGGAGACATTTCATATTCAGGAACCCAATGCTGATTCGGCTTATATGGGGCCCATCCAAACTGATCTGTCCAAGACACCGAATTTGGACCAAGTCAAATGCGGTGTTCTGTATTTTATCAATATCTTGAGATATAGTTGTCCAAATGGTGCCAACCTTTCAGTGGAGATAGTCAAGAGGTAGGGATACAACTTTTTTATTTTCTCTAAAGCGATATAAGACTGTCTGAAGGCCGAAACGCATGGTACAAGTGTATTGAAGAAATCTATGTGCCTAAACCACCTTCCAATTTTCTTATAAAATGGAACCTTGGGCTACCCATTTGAAAGTTAGGACAAGAGGAAAGGTGCTGCCATTTTGGAGTCCCCAAAGAGTCTTCTCAAAATCCCTAACAGTTATGGAGGCTATGGGAAGTTCTACCCCAACATCTTTCTCTTCCTCCTCTCCCATGGGTTTCTAAACCCCCTGTGATCACCCGGGGAGGAACGTGATGTACATCCCGAGCTTCGTGTTTGTAATATTTGAATGATATTTTAAATTTCAGGTTGTTGTGTTGTTTTTCATCATACTCTATTCTTATTTTATTCATTTATGTACTGGTATGTCATGCTCAACTCATATGATCATGTTTTGGGGTACCAATTCATGTGATGTTTCACACACCGTTCACCACTTTCTTTCCCCCTTTCAATTGCGGTGTTTTTGTGGTTTATATTGGTCAATTGAACTCACACAAGCACTGTGAAGGCTATGTACATTTATGTCATGGTATCAAAAAGAAATAACATACAAACCTGGACATCGGATCGAGTTTTTCGTGTGTTGCCTTGGTGATTTTTGGTTATGAAGTCAAACACAATTCACTCAATCATCGGCAGTATCCGGTGAATTATTGTGCATTTTTAACTGAAGCCTAGGAGGTATCCTAGTATAAAATTAGTAACATTATAGTTCTAGGTGTTACAAACTAGGGATTAAAAGATCATAACCTTATATCATGAAGCGATGAAGGATAAACATCATGCGAGTACCCCAGGTTGATCACACTTAATTAATTCTGTTAATCTCTACTTTGTTTTATAGCTTCTATTTTCTATTGTCATCTTTAATCATCAAAACCAAGTATTATAAAACCCCATTTTCCTTTTTACCTTCATAATCAAAACCACATTTTAGAATTAATGATCTAAGGCTCTATCGAGAGACGACCTAGGGTTGCTGCTATACTGCAGAAATTCTAGTTAAAAATAAACATCTAATTTGATGCGCTCGACAATGTGATCACTTAGTGGAATGCATGGCTTCACTGAACGCGTCAGATGATGTGTCTCAATAGCCCATTTTTCCACGGTTCCGCCGACGTTGACGCCGGATGGGGACGATAGGGAGGTTCTCCTGGCGTTCCCCCTCGTCGGGAGTAATATAGGGATTTACCAACTCCACGGTATTAACCAAAGTGTACCCCTGACTGTCGCTTGAGGAGTCATACACCACTGGGTGGATTCTAGGAGGGATCCCCATCTCGGGGGGCATGAATTCATCTAGAGTATGAGACGACAACGACATTGTTGGAGCGTGTTGCCTCTTTTTGTGCCGCCGATGCTTGCTCTTCTGGGAAGAGGCCGACTGAGATGATGACGCAGAGGTGCTGGTCGCATCTTCTGAAGGCTCTGGCAGATTTAGACGTGCTCGAATAATACCATGGGCACGAGAGACTATTTTATGAGCCATCCAGTCATCGTAATTCTAGGATCCGCGGCTGGGAACCTGCTGCCACTCACCTTTGTCATCTCTACCACTTTCTGATCTCACAAAGACACCCGCCACTTGTGCCAGGGATGGGCCCAGCCTAACTATGTTGTTATTGACCTGCTCTTGGTGTCATCCTTTAAACACATAGCACTCTTGAGGGTGTTCCCCAAAATCCAATGTTAGGGGCAGTATTTGGGGTGATCGGTGAGATTTTCCTCTGCTGGCCTTCTTCACTCAGGTAAGCACACAATCCCCTGCTCTAGGGAACTACAGAAGTAACCAGGGATCTGATCCTCACTGAACAAGTAAGTCTGGTATCTTTTTTCCAGATAGGGGGCTCTGGGATCCTGGCCCTGATGAGGGGCCGAAGGAGCATGCAGAGGAGGCGGAGCCTGATTATCCCACCTAGGCAGTGGTGGCGCATTGCGCGGGGAAACCTACTGATTCTGAGGCGATCGTTGTTGGGCAGGAGGCTATGCCTGAGGTGGCGGGCCTCTGTGTGGTTGTGGAGCTGGTGCTGCTGAAGGAAATTCTAGGTGCCTGGGGGCTTCTATTTGGGCCACCGTGGCGGGCTCGGCTCTGGCATCCCTCCTTGCTGGGATCACAGGGGGCAGCGGATGCGCCTGACTAGCCTATTTCAGAGATTCCTTGAGGCGCTGGGCCGTATCTGAGAAGTCTCAGAACCCTCCAGGATAGTTTTGAGTGATCAGGGAAGGAACCAGTTCTGTTTTGACATTACCTACACACATCGTCAGTAATTGATCCTGAGTTAGTGGCATGTCGAGGGAGTATGTGAGCCCCTTCCACCGGGCAATGAAGTCCGCAACTCTCTCATCAGGACTTTGTTTTCACTTAAAGAGGTTTGTGATGCTGATCTTTTGTGTGGTGGAACTGAACTGATATATGAATTTCCGGCGAAGATCCTCCCAGCTGGTCACCGATCCAATGGGGAGCTGGCTGTACCAGACAAACGTAGGGCCTTCCAATGTCTGCACAAAACATCGGAGCTTAGCGGCTTCCTGCTGTGCTGGAGTTCCGAACATGGGGCCGCACCTGGAGTAAAAGTGGTCCAGGTGTTGCGGTAGGTCTCATGTCCCGTTAAAGGGTGAGAAAGTGGGATTTCAAAAACCCAGGGGTGTAGGCATATCAACCACCCACGCTGGGTATGGCTTTTCATCTGGTGGGACTGCCACTTGCTGCGTTTCCAACTCCTTGAGGTGGGCGATGAGTGCCTCTATAGGATCATCTGGGTGGGGGTCCCTGTCTTGGTAGGGATCCCTAACCACAAGTGCGTTTCCAGGCTCTTTGACATGGTAGATGAGTTCAACGGCTCATGGAGCGACTGGCGGAGCGGCCTGCGAGGCCGCTAGGGGAACCCATGCCATATTACTCAGATTTCCGTGCCATTCAAGAGGGTTTGGTGAGACGTATTGTGCCCTATTTCTGTGAGTTCCAGCTTCGACCCTGTCCACAGGAGCGGTATGTTCAGGGTTTCCTGGAGGCACCTCACCGGGGGGAAGTTTCTCCTTCCCCTGCTTCCCCGACATAGGATCACCATAGTCGGGTCATCGCTCTATAGCGCGCTCGGACATGATTTCTTTGACCAGCCTCTTCTACTCAGCAAGTTGCTGGTGCAACGTGACCTTCTTGGGGTCTTCCTCCACCTTCTGCACTGAGGCGGATAGGTCGGAGTGCTTGAAAGCTCCGACATTCTCTTTACCCTTACCGACATTCTGACCGAGTACCAACAACTTGGTGGGTGCAGGGAGACCTAGGAGTTTCCTCTACTGACGAGTAATCCTCCCGGATGGGTCCAGCAATGGTAGAACACCCTCAGGGGGGAAGTCTCCATCAAGAAATTCTAGCTCATCCTCTTTGTCCACGACATCGACCATATGGACCGTGACCCTTCCTGGGGGAATGTACTCAATATCTCATATCGAGTCGGGCTATCTTCGGATAGGGCTAAAGAGGAGGGCATCATACTTCCCCCAGCCACAAACTTGCACGTGGGGGGTAGCCTCCCTGATGATTTTGAGGAGTACCTTGAAACTATGAACGCATTTTGTTGGAGGGTGTTCTGGCGACCTAGTGACTCAGGTCACTGAGCCATAGGGAGTGGGGCCAAATCGACCAGACGACATTGCTTGCCGATTTCCTCAAAGTGCACTTGGATCTTGGGGTAAACTACTCTATGATAAAAAAGATGGAAGTGCGTCACCCATAGGGTTTGACGGAAGCACTCAACTTCCTATGGGGTGAGGGATTCCGGTGCACAGAAGTCTGACGCTGCAGCCAGCCAGAACTTCTCTGGGAAGTGATCCGCCACAAGAATGTTCCAGAAGCTCTTGGGCTCGGATTCAGGGTCTGGCCCCATATTGCCCCACTCATCAACCAAAGGTGGTTGAGGAACCGATAGTGGTACTGAAGTGGACCATTGAGACAGTAGACTAGGCAGTGTAGAATATGACGAACAAGCTAACTAGCCGCTGAATTTCAGGCCATCCTCCGAGGAGTGAGGTGACCTGACCAAAATGTCACGATACGAAGGACTGAAAGCCACAAATTATGGTGCAGGGATCTCGGTTACTGGAGAAGGGTCACTCTGTTGATCAACCGCCATCAGTCCCCAAAATAGATCTCCCTGATCTCTGGTCAAGGTAGAGGGAACTTCTAGTGATGATGGTGGTGGCTGCACGGTCGGAACCTATGGGACTCCCATGATTTCATCCTCCTGGATGTACCTGCAAAGAGAGGTGGGAATCTGGCATACTTCACACTCTAGAAGGATGAGGCTGTTACGCCTTGTTCCTACCCCGGTATTTAACACAGAGGACCAAGGGGAGGGTTCCACCGCTGAGTCGTACTCTGCTTCAGAATCCGAGAAACAGACCGGTTTGATCTCAGTCTGAAGCTTTTCAGTATTCTTGCGGTGACGACGACCTGCCTGCCTACCCCAAGATGGATCTTTGGGGAAGGGACAATTCTCGGCTCAAGGAGGTCCTTCGGCCGTACTGATGTTGGGGCGGGGAGTACTTATTCTTGAGTGGGCCGGGGTGCGAGGAGCACTGGGGCAGATGTCAAAGGGGACACGGGGGGGACCCCCCGTGCTAGATGCTGGTGTGGGTAGGACCCCCACTGGAACTGACTGGAGCACAGGTAGGACCTCTATGCTTGGTTCCCTTGGTGATGTCAGTGCGAGGCAGGTCCCTGTACTGATTGGACAGAACACGGGTAGGACCTCTGTGCTGGGTGTTGGTGAGGTGAAGTTGATCTCCACCCCTCGGGTTGATAGGACGAATAGGACCTCCGTCGGCTGATACAAGGATGTGAGGAAGGTCCTCACATTGTAGAGTGTCTGGATGTACAACGCCCATATCCCGGTGGTCCGTGGCAGGAGGGATGGCCCCATACCCAGTGTAATGAACACAGAAGAGGCTCCCATATGAGGTGTTTCTACCACAGCGAAGGCCCTCATTCGAGTCAAAGGTGGCACGAGGCATACCTCTGAGCCGGGCCTGGGAGTAGGAAAGGCCCACGTCCTCCGTGGTGGTTACACAGGGAGGGTCTCCGTAGTGGGTGGCATTGCCGTGGGTTAGTCTGCAGTGGCCACTGCTTGTGCCTGTGACCAGGAGAGTCGACTCAACCTGCCCATGGGGTGGTTGGGGCCTCGATCCAGGTTGGGAATATAACTACCCCTTCTCGGCATATTTAGGGGGGTGATGATTCACGTCAGCGGTGGCTCAGGCCATAGTAGCCGCTAACGCTGACGCTTCTTGATGGGCGTCCTCCTCGGCCTGTGCCCGACATTGGCGCTGGGTTAGCCGGGCCGGTGCCGGTGGTGCAGGTAGGTAGTCTACCTGCTCTTCAGCTCGGGGAACCGGGTGGCGGCGCTGGCGCAACCTGGTGGGGGACCTTGCTGGGAACCCCTGGGACAGAACTCTGGCCGGGTGGGCTCGAATATCCCCTACCTCATCAGCGTAGGGTACGGAGTCGTTGAGGCGTTCCTGGGAGAGGCTCTCGAAATGGTTGAAGGTTGGAGTGGGGAGAAGTGGCTCCCTGGGTGGCCCTCGGGGGTGGCGTTGATGGTGGGGCCTGGACGCCTCCAGGTCTAGGAAGGCCATATCCCTTTTTGGGATTATGACCTCCTCCTCGTAACAACGTATGAGGTCATTAATCACCCTTCGTTGGATGACTTTCGATGGAGAGATGGGGCATGGGCACCCCATGTTCATGGACACAGATTCCATTGCTGCAGTAGTGGAGCCACGCGGAGCAGCTATACTAGCATTTACCCTTCCCCTGCGTAGGCGGGTGGGCGGTGATCATGTTCCTGTGGCAGAAACCTGATTCCTGAGAAGCAGGGAGATTAAATCATCAGCACTGCTAGGAAAAGAAATCGACAACCAGTTCCCCAGTGTCATTCCGTCTTCCGTGGTCGGTAAGAGGGATCCACGCTGACAATGTCGTAGAACGGGATGCCCAACGTTCTACTGCCCCAACTTATGGTGAGTTTCATGCCAGGCCTGTTATTTTCTTGGCGGGACCCAGCACCGGATATCTGGATCCGGTGACACGTCACTCTACTGATGTCTCGAGCGCTACTAATCTCCACATTGAGGAGAATAACTTCACACCGGGTTCACCATTTTTGTTTCCGATGCTTTTGTCGGGGCGTGCGCGTATTTCACGTTTGGAGGACGTCGGCGTGGCTCTATTTCTCCGCATTCCCTCTTTCCAAAGGCGGGCGACATTCACTCCTTATTTAGGAACGTCTGCTCCTTGATCGAAATGGGATTATGGGATGTCGGTTCCTCCTTCCGTGGATTCCTCCTCAGAACTCGTCACCTAGTCTAGGTCTCCCTTATAGATTTAATACGTTGTTCATGAATCTCTTCCCAGTACCGTGTTTCCATGGATGTCGGTTAATTACACCGCTTCTTTCAGGACATTCCAAGGGGTCCGGTCAGGGCAGCAACCTTCAGTTGGGGGAGTTGTCACGTCGAGGCATCACTGGTGTGTCTGGACGCTGGGGAATTGTCCTATCTGTCTTTCATCCCTTATTATAGGGATTCTCGAGGGCATGAAAGCCCGAGGAATCCCGCATCGAGCGCGGGGAATCATATTCCATAGTCATGTATCTAAGGTTTTCCTCAGCTTCCCATGTTTAACACAGGTTATTCCGTAAGTTTAATGTCCAGCGGAGATGGATTGGACTAATCAGAACACCAATGAAGGTGGATCAGATTGAGGAACCCCCCTTGAGGGAACACTAATATTGGGGCCAACGCATGGGAAGATTCCCGAATGCTATGGAGGGGAATGGGATGGCATGATCTCACCAGGATGTGGAGGATTGGGTAAGAATCAGGATGGATGAGGGAGAGTTGAATGGAGTGGAGGAGGAATGAGATGGGACCGTCGTGAAGATGACGGTAGTGATGGGATTAAGCCTCAAAGAGACCTCCTACGTATCCCTGTGGTGGGGAATCAAATTCCACGTAGTTCGGTTGGTTTGAATCGATGTGAAGGGGGTAAAAGTGACCAACAGGTGGTGGGATTGAGCCTCAGGGGGGCCTCCTACGTACCATGACTTGACATGGATCAAAGTCCACGTAGTTTGAAAGTGGATGCCTGTGAACCAACGTGAAGAAGGACCTTGGTACAATGGGTGTTGGGCTTGAACCTCATGGAGGCTTCCTACGTACCATACCTTAGCACAGATCAAAGTCCACGTAGTTCGGGTTGGATGTGTGGGGCTTACAATCTAGGATGCCCAAGGATATGGGGTCGGTGAACCGACGTGAAGGGACCAGGGGTCCAGGTGGGCTTGAACCTCATGGAGGCTTCCTATGTACCATGCCTTGACATAGATCAAAGTCCCTATAGTTCGGAATGGCATGTCGGTGAACCAACGTGAAGATGGACCTTGGTCCAATGGATGATGGGCTTGAACCTCGTGAGGCTTCCTACGTACCATGCCTTGGCATGAATCAAAGTCCGCGTAGTTCGGGTTGGAAAGGGGCTGTTGAACTAACATGAGGGGGTGTTGGAACAACTGGATGGTGAGGTCACAATGGCTTACCGCTGGATTGGAATCCAGTTTACCATAATGCGAGACGAGGGCGTGTCGGAGAACCAACGTGAATAAGGACCTTGGTCTAGGTGGATGGTGGGCTTGAAACTCATGGAGGATTCCTACGTACCATGCCTTAACATGGATAAAAGTACCCGTAGTTCGGGATGGTGCTGGAAAACCAATTTGAAGATGGAACGGGGGTTCTATGGGTATTGGGCTTGAACCTCAGGGAGGCTTCCTACGTACCATTCCTTGACATGGATCAAAGTCCTCGTAGTTCGATTATATAGTTTAACGTCATGCAGGTCGGGGGCGTTAAAGGCTTACGCTCTGAGGTGGCCCAGGGTGTGTCATGGTTGGTGCTTACTCTAAGCTCACGGGAGTCATGCTCGGTGTGAAAAACAAGAGGTTACAGGGACCTGATAATCACGTCGCGAAGGGTGCATCCTTGGGAATCAAAGAGGGACTTATGCATTGGGTGGCTCATGGTGCTAGTAATTACTCCAGGATAGAGGCCCAAGGGAGAAAAAGAGCATAGGGAGAGGGGAAGTACGAAGGTGCATGGGTGCTACCTCCTGCAAGAAAGGATAGGGGCTTACAGCAAGAAGGCTGCCCTTCCCCACGAACAAACGCCACTCCCAGAAGGAGGATATCATCCCCTGTGGAGACCAGGGGGCGTGGAGAATGTCCAAGGTGGGGGCACCCCGCATGAGAGGCATGGGGTGATGTCACAGTTTAATGTTGTGTGTTGAGGATGAGGGTGCTTGGCAGTTTAACGTCTGACATCTCAGACGAGGTGGGTTTACTCCGCACCCCTATGACTTACATGACCAATACCCTCTACTCCTTATGGGAGGGAAGGTACCGGCAATGCCGTGCTGAAGGGGGGTCACAGAGCGAACCATCGAGGGGTCCACGTTAGTGTGGCTATGTGAAGAAGAAATATCCATTAGCGTGCCTATGTGAAGAAGTATTAGGAAAAGAAACGCTATGGGTGATATCATTTGGGGGACTTTGAAATCACATCTTGCGAGCCTGGAGGGTCGCACGGGAAAAGGAATTTCCAAGCAGAAGAGTCCATAGGCATGGACCTTGTGGAGCTTGGTTTCTCTGCGTGGTGAAGGGAAATTGTGAAGGGGTGTGCTTTGTGAAGTGGGGTGCCTTCGACTTATAATGGGTCATAGGTGCAAGTGGGAGGTGCTTCGCGAATTGGAAAGGCATTCACGGAGCACTGCCTCGCGGAGCATAGGTTCCTCGCGAAGCAAAGTGTCATGAAGCAATGTGCTTCAGAAAGTACAATGAACTTTCCTTGGCATGTGGGTAACATGTATAGGAGGGGTGTTTCGCGAAGCATAAATGCTTCGCGACTACCCGGGTCCCCTTGGGGATCCCCTTCTTTCACGAAAGCCCTTAGGCTTCACGAAAGGCATCCCTCTCAGAAGAGGGGATCAAAATGAGACAATGTGGAGGCTCCTCGTGAAGAAAAAATACCTCACATAGCTCATGGTTTGTAGAGAAAAGGGTGATTCATGATTAGGGAGCTGAGAAGCTGAAAGGTCGGATTGTCCGTCCTCGGGGGCTCAGGGGGAGCTTGGTATTTATAGGCAAGAAGCACCGCGGAGGAGAGATGAAGCGGTGTGAAGTGGGATTCGGTTGCTTCGCGGTGGTTCACGAACATCAAGGGAGTTGGCGGAGTATACCACCTCCGTTGCTTCGTGGTGGGATCGCAAACGTCAGGGGCGTTCGCGGAGCGTACCGCCTCCTTTGCTTTGCAGCGACCGCGTTGCTTGGGGGGGCTCTGCGCCGTGGCTTCACGAGGCAGGTTGTGGGGCCTCTTTTTTTTTCATTCTTTTCGTCCAACATTTTGGTTCCAACAGATATATCTATCATTATATAATTCCTTTGGCCGAACCTTATATTTTTAGGAATATTATATCATTTAATAAAATAGTATTTTTTTAAAAACTCATTTATGTCAATTTTGACACTATTTAGTATTTCCTTTTTTTAAATGTCATAAAAAATTTATTAATTCGAATAAAATTCATTTAATAAACCCTAACATGTAATATTAACCTAGAAAATTTGTGGAATTCATCAAAAGTCTCAATTTAATTTAATTTTAATATTTATAATATCAATTATTTTAATCATTCATTAATAAGGTAATTACTGCATCATCATTATGTGATAAATAAATTTAATTATTTAATGTCTAAAAATTATAAATAAAATACCATGATATATGAAATCTTTTTATCTTTCTAATAAATATTTATAGTTGAAATTATCTTATGTGTAACCCTATATTAAAAATGTTTTATTTATTAAAATTTGAGTTTAACACTTTTAACTCTTCTTTAAATAAAATAATAATAAATGTACTAATCTAATACAAGTAGATAAAAAGGATCATATTTTACTCCTAAGGTTGATTTTGGTCGAAATAAAATTATCCTATAGAATTAGGACAAGTGTTTGGGTAATTATAATATCATTTTTACCTTTAATTACCCTATTTACTTTTAACAGTGGTAAATAAAATTCAAAAGTTACTATTCACCAAACAATTATTTTCATCCCATTGAACCAAATTTTACTTAATGATGTCAACCATGTCTCTAAGATTTTTGAAATTCAATTCACAGAAGTGGTAATATTACGTTTTATGCAAATTCGATAATGTGCCTAGAAGGTTGGTAAAAGGTGGTAAAAAGTTCAATAAAAATTTATATATCTAATCTTATTATAAAATAAATTTAATGAATTAAATTGGTCTAATATAGGTATTATATATATATTTTGACTTTAAAATAAATTTAAATAAAAAAATCATTATTTAAATAAAAATTCAGTTTTAAACAATAACGCAGTGTTTTCACTATTCATCAAAAATTGAAAGTTTTCAGAAAAATACCAAAAATTCACCCTAAGATAATTTTGATATTATGAATTTAAAAATGATTTCTATTTTATAAAATTCAAAACATAGAATTTTCATTAATTAATTTAAAATTAATTCTCGTTTTTAAAACCAGAAAGAGGGTTTTTGAGAAGTAAAAACTATCCAAAGATTGATATGTGTTTATGTCCAATTTAAATGTAAATTTACTTCCAATGAACAAAATTGAATTAAATGATAAGAATATAATCTAATTATACTTAAAAACCATTTGAATGTATAATTTAACACTATAAATTATTTTTATTAAAAAAGTTATTTTCAATTAAAATTTATTATTTTCATTATTCATCAAATAATGAAAGTTATCAAAAAAACACCAAAAATTTATCCAAAATAAATTTTTATGTCCCGCTTCTAAAGAAAAAGTTTAATTTGTCAAATTTAATATCTAAAAGTGTCAAATATTGGATTTAAAAAGGTTTTGTCATTAAAAGGCGGTAAAATTTCATTTTTCTGAAAAACACTTCTTCTATCTGAAAAATTAGATTTTTTCTTATATTGTGTCTAAAAACACATAGTATGGATGTTAAAATTATATGAAGTATATAAAATTAAAAATTCAGTTAATACTATTCATAACTGATTTTTAAACGACTAGTATGGTAAGTCATGGTGTGCTCGAACTCGGTGTTGTGTATGACACAAACTATTGAATTACTTTAAAGAGATAATGTATTATGAAATCCTGGGGTGTTACAAAAAACGCACAACAAATCACCACAGTTTTGTTTAAAATTAAAACTTTTTTATTAATTTATTTCTTTATTTTATTACTAACATAAGAATTGTTTTTTATACAGGTGCTTTATTTTCCTCGAGCAGGGGTGGTTTGTTTGTTAATAGCATGATTTAGTGTCAGGATCAAAAGAAAAAAGAACATTGATGTTTTTTAATATATGAAGTAATTTGTACTTATGTAATTGTATAAACCAATGTTTGAAATGTCTATAATATAGTGTTTTTATTTTAGTTGTGTCATAAATTTCATTTCATTTAAATTCTGTATTGGTACTTGATTTTGTTGATATCTGGTGGTGTTTCTGGTGCTGTGGTGTGTTGTTATAGTACATTGCACTGGTGATGTAGTGTGCTATTACAGAACACCGCAATAGGACCTGTTATTTTCTTAGTGTTGATAAAGGTATCCTTTATCAAAACTCCTATAAAATACAATAAAGGTCCTCATTGTCACTGCTAAATAAAATCACTAATAAATGTTATCCCTTAGCAGTGCTTCTAAAAGAACTGATAAAGGAACCCTTTATCAGTACCTTATTAGTGCTGATAAAAGACTGAGGATTTTAATCTCGCTTCAGTAGTCAGCGCTTCTCTAGCATTGATAAAGGCCATTTTTAGTAATGTTAAAGGCCTTTTTTTAGTAGTTAAATATGTTGCGAATATGTATGAGAAGCCTTCTATGTCAAAAAAAGTGTACATGATGCAATGATTATTCAATATAAAAATGATTAAAGGTAGGATTGTAAAAGATCATGTCAACGAATTCAACACCATCACAAGTCAGTTGAAGCCGGTGGGAATTTTGCTTGATGATGAGGTACGTGAAAAGGTTTTTTAGTCTTCATTACCTGATAGTCGAGAATCAACTGTAACATCCATGAATATTTCTTCAAGGAATAAAAAGCTGGTTCAAAAGGATGTGTGTGACCCGATCCATAGTGAGGATATTTAAAGAAGAGAATTGGGAAGATTCTATGGGTCTGCTCTGAATGTAGAAGGAAGAGGTAAATATGTGTAGTGAGATAATCATAGAGGATGATCAAAATCAATAAGAAAGAGCTAAGACAATGAAAAGGGGACCGGTACTACCTTCTTGATTTTTGGGAAGAAAGGACAGGTCAAGAAGGAGTGTAGAGAAAAATGGAAAGTGCATGAAACCATTATAGAAAACACAAAAACTGAAGGAACCAATAATGTGTTGCTGTTGATCATGGATATCCCTATGGAGTCTTGGATTTTATACTTAAGTGAATATTTCCATTCCACATCGGAGAAGAGTTTCCTAAACAATAATGTTTCTAAATTTTTTTGGAAAGGTGCTTATTGATGATAAAGAACCCTTGTAGATTGTGGGGAAGGAAGATGCATTTATTAAAACCAATAGTGAGAGCTTGCTAGTTCTAGAGAATGTAAGGTATATCCATGGACTAAGAATAAATCTTATTTCTTTCGATTAGCTTGATGATGTAGGTTCTAACACCACATTCATTGGTGGTGCATGGAAGATTACCAAGGGCACTATGGGCATAGATCATGGAGCAAAGAATGAAACCATCTACAACATGATAGAGACTTGTATGTACATGATTGCATTAATAAATTCTATTAGGAATTCACAACTATATAACTACAGGCTAGGCCACATGAGTGAAAATGGAATAAAGGTGATGAAAATAAAAGGAATACCACTAGAGCTAAATTTAGTGGATGTTGTCCTTTGTGAAGTTTGTATCTTTAGAAAGCATAAGAAGGTATATTTTGTGAAGGGAGGTAGAACACCAAAGGATGGGAAGATGGACCTGGTTCATACTGATGTATAGGGTCCTACAATAGAACATTCTCTTAGAGGGTTACAATATTATGTGACATTTATCAATGAATCAACAAGGAAGGTATGAGTTTACTATCTAAAAATAAAATCTAATGTATTTAAGGCATTTTATAAGTGAAATACTATAGTGTAGAATGAGTTAGGATCAAAGTTAAAATGCTTTAGGTTTGAAAATGATAGAGAGTATGGTAGTCAGGAGTTCATAGAATTTTGTGCTAATAATGGAATTTGGTGGGAGAAGACTCTTCCAGGTACACCACAACAGAATGGTGTAGCTAAAATGATGAATAGGTCATTGAATGAACATTCCATGAGAATGAGGATATGCTCAAGGTTACCCAAGAATTTATGTACCAACACAGTAAACATGTAATCATATCTCATTAACATAAGTCCATGTATACCAATGAGAGAATGTTTACTTGAGGATATCTAGTCTGGAAATGAGGTATGAATCTCACATTTACAAGTATTTGGATATTTGGAATATGTAAATATAGATATTGGTGAAAGGTACAAGCTTGATGCTAAGTCCCAATAATGATTCTTTATTGGCTATGAATCTGAGGAGTATGGTTATCACTTTTGGAATGATCAGAACAAGATGATCATCAGAATTTAGAACATGATATTTAATGAAGGTGTCACATAAAAGGACTTCCATGAACCTAAAGGAGATAATAGGAACAAATAATCAGAGTGCCATGATCAAGTGGAGTTTGAATATGTACATGATCATGTGAAACCAGAACTAGTAATGCCTACTCCTTAAGTGGAGTTGAGGAGATTAACAAGGGTTTGAATGCCTGTGATGATGTATTCACCATCCTTACATTATCTATTATTTATTGACAATGGAGAAATAGAATGTTTTTAAGATTAAATACAGTCTAAAGAGTTAATAATGTGGGAGTTTTCCATGAATGAGGATATTTCTTCATTACATGAAAAAAATATTTTGTAGTTGACACCTCTTCCAAAATCAAAGAAAGCATTGCAGAACAAATGGGTGTACTAGGTCAAGGAAGAATATGATGGAAAGAGGAGATACATGGAAAGTTAGGTGGTGGAATCATTTCAACAAAAGGAAGGTGTGGATTTCATTGAAATTTTATCACTTGTATTGAAGATTACCACCATCCAAGTGGTTCTCAGTATTATTGCAGCGAAATAATTACACATTGAAAAGTTTTATATGAATAAAAATTTCCTTCATAGAGATCTGGAGGAGGATCTTTATATATAATGACCATAGGGATACATTGAGTTAGGGAAGGAAGAACCAGTGTGAAAAATCTATAAGTGGTTATATGTTTTAAAACAAACAACCAGGTAGTGGAATAAAATGTTTGATGCATTCATGACTATAAATTCATACAAATGATGTGGCATGGATCAATAATACTATTTGAAATCTTTTAATGATGGATGCACTATACTAATTCTATATATGGATGACATGCTCATTGTAGGATCATGCATGTAGAGGATTTATGAGATGAAAGGGAAGCTGACTGAGGAGTTCAAGATGAAAGATCTTGGAGATGATAAAACAATTTTGGGGATTAAGATCAAAAGTGATCACATGACTGGAACCTTGATGTTATCATAGGATGACTATGTTGGAATGGTTTTGAGAATATTTAGTATACTGGAAGAAAAGAAAATATTTATTCCCATGGAAATCCATTTAAAACCATCAAAGGTGAAATCACCAAAGATAGTAGAAGAGTTTGAGTATATGGAAAAGGTTTCATATGCATCAGCTATTGGAAGCTTGATGTATTCCATGGTTTTCAGTTGACTTAACATTGCTCATGTAGTGGGAGTTGTGAGTAGGTACTTGGATAACCTTGGAAAAAACATTGGCTAGATGTAAAGTTGATACTAAGGTATCTGAAAGGAAGAAATGAAGTATCTCTATTTTTTGGTAAAGGAAAATCATTACATGAGTATGTGGATATTGACCTTGGAGGTAATATCAACAATATAAAAAGTTCCATAAGTTATGTATTTACCTGTAGAGGAAATGCAGTGATCCAGATATC
Organism: Viscum album; assembly: GCA_963277665.1. Classification (NCBI taxonomy): domain Eukaryota; kingdom Viridiplantae; phylum Streptophyta; class Magnoliopsida; order Santalales; family Viscaceae; genus Viscum; species Viscum album. The sequence continues at coordinate 181,073,232 of OY728130.1, forward strand.
TCAACCAAAAAAGGTGGTGGATTTCTCTACCACAGAAGAAAAATACAAAGCTGTAATAGAAGCTAAAAATGAGATGGTTTGGCTGAAGAACTTCTTAGATGAGTTGGGAAGAAATATAAAATAAAATACATTGCACTATAATAGTCGGAGTGCCATGCATCTTGCAAAGAACCCATTATTTCATTCCCATACAAATCATATTCAGTTGAAGTACCAATTTATTAGAGGATTGATACAAGATGGGTTTCAAGAATTATAGAAGATTCATGGAACAAACAATCCAACATTAATTTTGATGAAGGCAACAATGATAGGAAATTTGTGGCACTGTTATGCCTTTATTGGTCTCCACTGATGAATGAAGTATGAGAGACAAAATATGGGAGCACACTATGGGAGAAAAAAAGTGCAAAGAATGGTATTTCATGAATTATCAGCTTGAAATTGAAGCTATGAATTGAATCACACACCAGGGAGTGAAGAAGAGTAGGAGATCAGATTAAGTGAGTTGTCTAAGTCAGTAGAAAAAAAAGGCAAGCATAGAAGATCATTATTCAAGTGGAATATTATTGGAATGATGTAGATTGATCTATTTGGATGAAGTTGGGCCAAATATTAGAGACCTAGATTGACTAACTAGAGAAGAGCTAACTAGAGACACTGACAGGGCATTGTAGTAGTACTATTATACTATAACACCATATGAAAAGACACTACAACATGATGGAATTTGACATGGAACTGTAGAATCATGTTACTGGCGACATAGATAGGTTATTGTTGCTCTATAGACTTCTTTCCATTGACACTATAACATCTTGAACTTAAGTGGCTGTGGTACTATAACAATATATACTTGGGTGGATATGGAACTATAGCACATTAGACTTACTATATAGTTGGTGGAACAGTGCATCATATTCTTTATTAGATCATTCAAGCTAGGGTGTCTAATATGTGAAAATATGATTATCTCCCTATAATTCTTCTCCAAAATTAGTGAAGTGATTCTACCTCTCTATGGATGTAGGAATTTTTCCCAAACCAAAAACATCACTATGTCTTGTGATCTTAACATTATTTTATTTTTTTCATATTTTCTTTATCTTCAAACCTTTTATCTCACTATAACTCCTAGAGTTTCTGCAATACATAGAGAGGCATAAATTCACTATGTTCTGGAGAAGAATTACAAGGTGAATTTCAGAGTTTCGCACAGAAAAAAAAGCCTAAATAAAATGAGACCATAAAGAAACATGGTGTTACTATAACCCACATTTCTATAGTTTCGATAACCACACAATAAGTCCACTGTGCTATAATAATCAGTGGCTAGATGTATGCAAAGATACAATGACCTATCGATGTTTCCACTCACATGCTGCTATAGTACCACATCGAAGTCCACATTACTATAGTGACCTATCATCATTTATGACCTGTAATAATAAAATGAGTTAGTATTTATATGGTTTCCCAAAATTTGGGCTGGGACCTTTTCCACTGGACCCCTGAGAAAGGGTGTATTTCCCCCTGCAACCCCCCATGGCCTCACTATAGTGGTTACCCCATGAGAGTTATGGTTTGGTGTACAGTCTCGGTCTCTAGTAGTTTACCCAAATTTATCCAAAGGATCAAGCTACCCCATTTAAGTAATCTCCCACTTAGAGAATGATTCAACAAACTAGCATCCTTCCATGGTTTCCACTTAGAAAACTCACTTAATCTAAGCTACTCCTCTTATTTACTCACCAATGGGGACTTCCCATAAAAGATTCAATTTGAAGTTGATTATTCATGAATTACAAGATGTTTTCCATTCTTTGCTCTCATAGTGTTATCCCATATTCTGCCTCTCATCCTCCATTTACCATTGGAGACCAACAGAGGCACAATAGTGCCTCAACTTCTCTATCACTATCAAATTCATCAATATGTCTTCTAGATTTTTGGTTTTATAAATCTTCTGTAATGTCAGCAACCCACATTATATTAAGTCTCTAATAAAATGGTACTTCAAATAAATGTGTTTCACCCAATCATGAAACACTAGATTCTTTATAAGATGTATAACACTATGTCTATCATAGTGTAATACATTTATCTTTCACTTTCCATCCATCTCATTCAATAAGCTCTTCATCCAAACCATATACTTCCCAACTTCTATTACACCAATGTATTTTTCCTCTAGGGTGGATAGTACCACCACCTTCTTTAATTGAGATATCCATCTCACTATAATTCCCCCATAGGTAAACACATAACCTGTAGTACCCCTCCTTCTGTTAACATCACCTTCAAGGTTAGCATCCATATACCCCTATAATGACTTTCCTTTCCTAAAGCATAGAGATACATCCTTGATTCCATTTAAATACATTATTATCCAATTGCAAACTTCCCAATATTACTTTATAGGGTTATCCATGTACCTACTCATAGCTCCAACTTCATGATAAATATCAAGTCGAGTATAGACCATGGAATACATCAAACTTCCAAAAATCAATGCATATGAAAACTTTTCCATATACTTAACCTCTTATACTATCTTTAGTTCTTGATCCTTTAATGTTTTGAAATAAATTTCTAGGGTAATATAAATTAGTTTTTCTTCAAACATACTAAATCTACTCAAAAACTTTCTTATATAGTAATCCTTTTATAATATCAAGGTTCCAGCTATGCAGTTTCTCTTGATCTTCATCCCTAAAATATTACCATCTTTTCTAAGATCTTTTATCTAAAACTCCTAAACCAGTTGTCCCTTTATCTTATAAATCATTTGTATACATGATCCTTTGATGATCATGTCATCCACATACAAAATAAATATAATGTATCAATCATCAAAATATTTAAAATAGTATCATTGATCCATGACACACTATTTGTATGATTTTTTTTCCATGAATGCATCAAAATTATTATTCCACTTACTGGGTGCTTGCTTTTACCTATAATAGATCTTTTAGAGTTTTCACACAATTTCTTTCTTTCCTAAATCAATATATCCCGTTGTCTACTGCATATAAATTTCCTCCAATATATCTCCACGAAGGAAATAAATTTGGACATCAAATTTTCCAAGATGTAAATACTATGATGAAATAATACTAAGAACCACCTAAATAATGGTAAGGTTCACTACAGGTGAGAAGATTTATATGAAATCCACACCTTCCTTATGCTAAAAACCTTTCATCACCAGACTTACCTTGTATCTCCTCTTACAATCATGTTCTTACATGACATGACACACCAATTTTTTTTATAATTGTTTCTTTATATGTGGAATAGGTTTCAGCTCCCAAGTATTATTTTCATGTAATAAATAAATCTTCTCCTTTATAGCCAACTCCCACTTTCTCAACTCCTTTAGATGCATTTCCTCTTAAAAACAATATGGATCTCCACCCTTAGTCAATAAAAATAGTGTAGGGATGACAAATAACTCTGAACAAACCTTTTAACCCTTTCCAACCTCTTCAAATCCACTTAATGAATAAGCTCCAATAGCTTCAGTGTCACATGATCATGTACACCTTCAAGCACTACTTTCTCCTAACACTCTTATTTTTTTCCCACTATTAGTTTATAAAGAGTGACTATTCATGAACATGAAACATTTATTTAATATCACATTCTTTATTCTGATGATCATCTTTTTCTTATCATCCCATAACTGATAACCAAACTCTTCAACACCACAACCAATAAAGAAACATGATTTGGACTTAACATAAATATTTTACCTTATATCATCATCTATATATACATATTTCTAATAACCAAAGAATCATAAATGAGGGAGTCTTACCTACTTTTCTAATCATATCTCCTTAGGTAGAATTTATCCCATGGGTACAAATGTAATCCTATTGATGATATATGATACCATGTTCACTGAATTTTCCTATAAAGTATGTGGTAACACTGTGTGAAACCTCGTACTTCCAGAACATTCATTTATCTTCCTATTAATCCTTTCAACTACACCAATATGCTATGGTGTAACTTGAAGTGTACATCCCAATAAATTCCATTACTAGCATATAATTATCTGAACTATTTACTTCCACCATTACCAGACCATAATCATTTCATCATTTATCCCGAATCATTCTCCACTATGATATTCAACTTCTGAAACATGTTAAACCCATCATATTATCTTTTCAAAAAGTAAACCCATACCTCCCAAATCGAGTCATCGATAAATGTCACATAATATTTTGACCCTCCAAGGGAGGTATTGATGCGTGCCTCCAAACATCAGTGCATAAGTATAGCTTCCCGGACTTTGGTGTTATGCCAATTTTTGCAAAGGATACCTTCCCCTACTTTCCAAAGATACAATCTTCACACAAGAAAACTTCCACCAACTTTATCTCTTGTAGAATTCTATTTATTTCCAGCACCTTAAACTCCTTCTCACTCATGTTTCCTAACCTATAGTTCCACAGTTGTTAATCCCTAAAGGAATTTATTATTAAAATCATGTATGTGAAAATATCTATCATATTATACAGGGTTTTATTCATTACTCCATGAGATATGACCATAGCTCCCATGGTGATTTTCCATGCACCACCAGTGAATGTATTGATAAATACTTCATCATCAAGTTACCTAATTAAAATAATATTCCTTCTTAATATATAGATATAACTCAAACTCTCCAAAACGAGAAATCTCTAACTGTTGGTTTTAATTCATGTATCTCCCTTCCCCATAATTTTTAAGGGTTCATCGTCAACAAGACGTGTATTTACAAAATTTATAGAAACATAATTGTTTAGGAAACCATTATATGAAGTGGAATGAAAAGATGAATCTGAGTCTAAAATCCAAGGCTCCATGGCACTATCCATTCTTAGCAGCAACACATCATCGATTCCTTCAGTAGTCATGTTTATTTTTTTAGTTTTGGGAACCTTATATTTTTATCTTCACTCCTTGATGTTTCCTTTATTATCATAAGTCCAATAGGTAGGACTAATCCCCTTTGTATTATCTCAAATCTTTCCACTTGATTTTGATCATCCTCCATGATTATCTTATTGTATGTATCTTCCTATTCCTTCCACGTTCAGAGTAGAAAAAAAGAATCTTCCTGATTACCTTCTCCAAATATCCTCACCAATGATTAGGGCTCACATATATTTCAGAACGAATTTTTTATTCCATGAAGAACTACTTACTCTTATTATAGTAGCTTCATGAATTTTAGGTAAGGAAGATAGTAAAATCAGAGCGCATACCTCATCACCTAGTGTAATTCCAACTGATGAAAACTAACTTGTGATGGTGTTGAATTGATTGATTTGATCAGCAATAATATTCCATTAAATCATCTTTATATTGAATAATCATATCATCAGGTATACTTAATTTGAATTAGAAGGATTCTCATACATATTTGTGAGATATTTCATCAACCTAGCCACTATTTTCTCGTCTATGATGTTAAATGCCATGCTTTTGGCCAGTATAAGTTACACAGATCCCATAAAATATTGATACAATATCTCCCACTCTGTCTTATCAATATTTTTTGGGTTTTCACCTAGAATAATAAAGTTAAATTTTTTCTAAGTAAGATATTATTCGATATGAATCCTCGAGTAACCGAAGTCATTTCAATTGAGATGATCGATCTTATACTTTCCTTATTCCATATCCATTGTTTAATTTGATAAAAAGAGAATAAAATATTCCAAAATCTAGATTTGATACCAATTATTGTGAAAAACATTGGGAGATTCAATGAAAAATTATTAAAAAAGAAGAGTAAAAGGGAGAAAAATAAAAGAACATTAATAAGATTTCAATACATATCGATTTATGTCGTTGGGGGAAATGATCCCTACATAAATAGAGGCATAAATTTCACTATGTTTAGGAGAATAATTATAGGGTGAATATCAGAGTTTCACACACTCATAAACTATAGATTTAATGAGATAATAAAAAAACATGGTTCCACAATAACCCATGTGATACAGTGCCACCAACCACACAATAACTCCACTGTGCTACAATAACCAGTGACCAGAAGTCCACAAAGATACAATGACCCATTAGTGCCACCAGTCTCATTATAATATAGTAATATATCAAATTCCACATTGCTATAGTGCCTTGTTATTGTCTCTGGTCATTAATTCTATAGTGACTCAACATTTATAATGTTCCCTAAAATTTGGACCAGGGGGTTTCGGCCCCTGGACCACTAAAAAGTGGCACGCTGCCACTTGAAACTCCCAATGACCTCACAGTGATATTCTAACCATGATATTTACAATCTAGTGTATAGTCTAGGACACTAGCATTTGGCCCAACTTCATCCAAAGGATTGGGTTATGATATTCCAACAAATCATTGCTTAGTGAAAATATATATCTTTTCCCACTAATGGATATGATGAGATCAAAAGGGGTCATCATTTTAGTGGAATAACATTTAATAAAAGTCCTTATTACATGTTTTTAACACTTGTTACTCATTTTTTAAATGATTTTTTTGTATATGAATAACATCACCATCATCAAAATTAACTTTATAATAAATCCTTTAAACATAGTAGATTATTTTGAGTAAATTCTATAGACTGGTATAAAAGTTTAATAATTGCTCATAAAAAAGAGATAAAATTATATGTGTTAAGGATAAAACCTTCCCAATAAACCTACTGTGGAAGTATTTCATTGGGTGGATCAGATAAATGATTATGAGAAGCAAAAAATGATTCACTCAAGGTTTCATTAAGGCTTGTTCTGGTTAAGGAAATCATTCTGATTTCATCAATGGAAATGTTCTAATAATGTGAATGTGTTCTAGAAATGTTTATCCTATTTTATCAAAGTGTTGAGAATATATTAACTAGGTAATGTGATGTACAAGTTTTGATTCTACAGTATAAGTGGGTAAAAGTTCAAACTATAAGAAGAAAAGTTAGTTGGAAAATCCAATGATGTTTCTTATAGTAGTAAAACCAATATTTATTAGGAAGTATGAGTAATGTTTCATATGATGTAATTGTTCAATATGCCTAAAGGGGTTTGTGAAACTCCATGGAATGTATATGTTATGTACCGGTATTATAGAAATAAATTATTCAATTTCTAAGGGTATATGATACCAAATGTATACTTTATAACCATTTTGAGTATATAAGAGTTCAGAGTCAAGTTAAGAATTAATGGATCTTGTAGATTATATTCAAATAAATAATAAAAAGGTAAATAATCAATAGAATTGAATGTAAAGGAATATATTAAGATTAGAAGGATCTTAGTAAAGAATGTGTATCATTATCTCATTTATCTTATATGATAAGAGAATTCATTTACTAACAATGAGTTGTTATGAACAATATGAGATGTTGCACATAGTTTATGATTCATCAACTTCTATAATATTAATGTGATAATTTCCTAGACTATCTATTGTATTTAAAAGATAATAATAGTTCTCTGCTATGATGAGAACCAGGAAAGGACATAATAATATTCATAAATATATTTTTATGTCCAGATAACTTATTATGACAAGACACATATATTGTTAACTGTTAGGCATGAGTACTCATAAGAAGATGATACTTCTTCTCATGAAGTCCCCGCTTGGTAATCTCCAATATGGAAGATTATGAGAATAGTCTCACCTGTAGTAATCCCACATATAATCCTATCTACTATCACGTGTAATGTTCCATGGACTTTAAAGTTATTATTAATACATTTCATTACTTGCACACTTAAATTTATTGACCAAAACCATGATGCCATATATTAATGGGAAGTGGGTTACATTGAGTTCATTATGAATGACATGTTATTAATCAATAAGTTTATAAAGGATTTATCCCTTCCATATTTATGGAAGTCGATATCTCATACTTTTTATTGAAATTTAACCATCTCATTAAATTCAATGTCCATGGTGTAACATTGAGATTATTTTAAATAGTAAAATAAAGACATATCAAGAACACAGGTTGATGACACATGTACATGAACTTCTTGATGAAATATGATGAAAAATGGATTATATTACATAGTAATAATTCATGTGTAGTTTTTGAAATTGCATAATTAACTTCTTTCTCTTGGGTGCCTTGACCTATTTCTAGACAGCAATCTTGGAGTTTAAGAAAGTCCACCTAATTCTAATGAGAAAGAATCCTAGATGGTCACACACTAAGTGTTTTCATTGATCTTAATTAAATTATATTTGAATTTAATTATTGGAATAAATATTATTCTCAAGATTAAGGAATAATTTTATTCATGATTTATTGATTGAAAATATTCTCAAGGTAATAAGTAATTATTTATTCATTAATAAATAATTTATTTAATTACATGAATATTACATAAATATTTATTTTCCATATAATGAATAAAATATTTATTTCATTTATTGAATAATTAATAAATATTTATTTACCATACTATGAATATAATATTTATTTATAAATAAATACTGAATAAATATCAATGAGTATGAGTAAACCAAGATCACATCCGATGATAAATATTAATTTGAAAGATGGTAAAATAATATTTATCTTTTCGTCAGATAGAAAATACCATAAAATAATAACATTATTATATGTAATATGGTTAGATAAGGTTTATTATATTATTTAAGGGCCATTGAATGATTAAAAAATATTTTAATCTAAACCTTAACTCTATAAATAGAATGTTATGTCTATTATGTAGGGTTAATCAAGAATTTAGAATAATTGCACACAATATAATTCTCTATAGATTCACCCTTCTCTTTTCATATCAAGAATGAGAAGAACTCCTTCAAGCCTGAAAGATCTTGAAGAGATCAAGATGAACAATGCAAGATGATCGATCCACCATCCTATTACCTAAAAATTTATTGGTGTTGTTCGGAGATCAAAGGACCATGTGTGGATCATTTCTAGAGGGGATCTACTTTGGATCCTCCCTATATAATAATGGTAATTTGAAAAGAGTTTTGGATGATCAACATATTCATCAAATAAATATCCTTAAATGAGAATATTTCTTCACATATAATTTAAATTAATTATAAATTTAATGTAAAAAATATCCTCTCTAGGTTCTGGGATTTCTATGTCAACATTCAATGGAAAATTTTCATCATTCATGACTTTTATGTATTGTAAAATCGGCAAATTATCCATTGAATATGATAATTTTTCTTTAATTATTGGTCCACAAGGCACTTCTGCTGCATCTTCAACCTTTAAGTGGTTCCACAGAGGTCACATTGAAAATTATAATTATTTATTTTATTGTTGATCGATTATGCATAATAGTGGTTAGATATTTCATTTCTATATTTTTTAACACTAAGTTTAATTAATATGTTTTTTACATTTTAATATTCATCATTTAAAAATTCACAATTTTCTTAAAGACTAATAATAGATCAAGAAATATCAGAGATGCCACAGTTTCTGGCCAATTGATTGGGTTACATAGAGTGTATCTAGAGTAAACACCATGTAACCAAGTTCATTACACCTGGATGTGTCGTGGGATACATGAAAAACTGAGAAACTATTACATGTGGTGCATTTACTACACACTGATTGTAGACTGGGTCAACCTAAAACATGGTTTGTCAGATTACACAACATGTAGATGGTGTACACATTGTGTATTCTACATAGATTATTGGTTAAATTCATGATAACCGTGTGGTAAAATACACAATTTCTAACCACATGAAATTTATATCCTTGATAATTAATGAAACACATAGTGTGTAGCTGGTGCACATGATGTGTAACTCATCAGTACCTATTCTCAAAGAACACATCGATTCATTTAGTGGGTTACTCAGACACACGATGAACAGAACACACAATGTGTATCCGAAGTACATGTCATGTGGTTTTGCGTATGAAGAACACAATAAGTCATTTGGTGCGTTGCATAGACAAAAAAAATAGAACACAAAAAATGTAATAAATAATGAACACAAACATGTAATATACCAATAAATGATAGAATTTAATTTAATAAAAATATTTAATTTTAGCATTGAAACCTAATTACACCATTGGTACTAGATGTGTTTGACCATGTAATAAATTTTTTTTGAGAATTAATAAATTCTCAATTAATTTAATGTAATTATTTATATTTATTACTCATGATGTTTATTTTCCATGAATGGATTTATAATGGGTATCTCCAAGAGACATCATATGGAAATTAAGATAAAAGTAATTAATAAATTAATAATAAGAACACATTTATTTTAACAATAAATAATGAATTAAAATTAATGCTCGCTAGTGTAATTTTTCATATTCATTAGATGTCTATAACTGATCATGATATTTTTCCAAACATGTGTATGTATTGGTGTAATTTAATTTAATTTCATTTCATGGGTTGTGTAATTATTTATTATTAAATTAAATTTGATGGAATACATGCCATCCTTCCCTCTTTTATTATATAGGACTAGTATTTCCAAGGTTTTTTAACAATCCCCCTTAACCAAACCTTTGATTTCCCTCAAAAAATTTTTAGTTATAATCATATTTAATAAAAGGAGTATCCCAAAGAACATGAAGTGGGTTCAAGATAGAACAAAGACGAAACCAACCTAGGTGAAACACATGTGGACAAGTGGAATGCTACAACTCTTTCCAAGACCAACACAAGGAGTTTTACCCTAGGGTTACTGATTGATTTATTTTTTACTCAATAAACAAACCATTAGATAAGATCATGATTGTTTTATTTATTTATTTATTTATTTTTATCTTATGTATGATTTATTTTATGGATAAAAGACCGCAATCACATAAATAAATTGACTAATATGTAAATATGGAATTTAAATAAATGGATTATGTGAAAATGTTTTATCAAAACATGGTTTAATCACTTAATTAAAATTACTTAATATTAAAAATACATATAAAGAATAAAACAAGAAATATTTACACATAAATAAATAAAATTCCTTAACTTAATATTAAATCAGACTAAGCCTTACCTTACTTGATTTGGAATGAAAACCATATAACTATGTGTTTGACCAACCATCATCGGGACACTTAATTTTATCACGAAATTATTATGAAAGTTTTGGGTTGACTTAACCAATTTACATCAAGAGAAGTTTCCCTCACTAGACTTAATGTAACATGGAGGCAAGTTTTGGGGAAATCTAAGTCAATATTTCTGGATTGAGGAGTCTACTCAGTGGATCAAAGATCTGCAGGCCAATAGTTGGAAAAGACATTCCTACCTAAATACCTTTGAGTAACTAAGTGATCCCTCACTTGGGTTATGAGAAGGGAAATATGAATCCTTTCCACTAGAATGTCTGAGCAACTAGACCTTTCTATCCCAATGGGGAGGGCTATTGGGACTTGATAAAATAGTGAGAGACTTAATAAAATTAAAATTATTGTGTGTCACATAATTTATAATCAAATAAAGTACTTATCATCCTGATTTAATTATTATAGAAAAATTTCAAGCTAAACCAAAAAACAACTATGATCATTTCTTAGCTCAGGGTATATCATTACAAATAAAAATTTACCAATATGGTACAATTATTTATTTTATTCATTATTATCACAATTTGTTTTATGTATTGGAATCCCCCATTCTTGTTATCCAACCCCATTAAGTGAGAAAAAGTGAAAAGGATACCGACCAGAGATATGCATAAGATTCTTCTTATATCCGTTGTATTATATTATCAACTAAGTCTAGAGAGTTTATGATATAACATAAGGATATGGATTCTTACACCATAATATCACATCTTCTTCTGCTTGAGAAATAAAATAAAGACTTGAAATAAATAATATTTTTAATGCACAATATCAGTGTAAAATGGAAGAAGGTAGTCTAGATACTAATCATGCTTTCAAAATGTTGGGGTATATAGACCAACTAGAAAAATTAGGCTTCTAATTGGATAAGAAATTATACAATAATGTCATCTTATTATCCTTACCACCAATATTATCCTTATTTTTCCAATCTAGGATAAACGAATTGGATAAGTCACTCATGAAGATTTTTTCTATACTTCACCAAGAAGATAAGGATTGGTTGGAACCTATTTATACAACATTTATGGTGAAATTTTTGAAATATAAGGATGAAGATCCCATGGATAATCTAAATCCAAAATATCCTTCACAACGTACTTAAAAGAGACAAATGATTCAAAGGTAGAAGAATGAACATGAGGCTATTTTATTCCTATACGAAAAGAATGGACACTAGAAAAGAAATTGTAATGCATTGAAGAAGTGAGAAGTTGCATCCACTTTAGGTATATTCATCAAGTTTCTATTCACCACTTCTGTGTTATAATATTTTCACAACCCCCTCCCCACAAAGTGTAATCCTCTTGGGCTGACAATGGGATAAGAGAGATAGTGACCCCTAAGTCCTACCTCTAGTAGGCCCCGGGTTGACGACTAGCACCGAGGGTATAACAAAAATGCAAATGGGAGACATTAACCTCTAAGAGAACACATGAAGAAGAGAGAGATGATACAGACATCAAAAAAATCCTGCTTAGAATTTATTTTAATATATACATATATTTAATTATATTAATATATATATATATATCCGTATATTAATATATATATATATATATATTTAGTTATAATATTTTATCCGTATATTTATTTGTATATTAATATATATTAATATATATTTATAAGATTAGTTTTAAATACATTTATAAAATATGTTTTCTTATGTTTGTTTTTATAAATAAATAAATAAATACATACATACATACATATATACAACACAAACACATAGATATATATTATATGTATATCTGTAGGTATAATTATACATATTTATATATATTTACAAATATTATATATTAATATGTATATACAAAAGTTCTAGAAATGGGGTCTCAAAAAACCTAACAAATCGCAGAGTCACTAAAAAAGGCATAACTTCCGCTCGGAGGCCGAACAAACACACAGATAATAAGTTATGACCATTTTAAGAAAAAATTGACAGGGGTCCGGACACGAAAACTGAATTCTGGAGAAATTCTGTTTGTTTTTTGGGATTTTAGGGTCACATACTTGACTATAATTAATTTTTAGTAATCCTTCTGTGTATACCTCTTCATGGTCTTCGATTTGATATGTGGTAGAGCCTAAACAGAAACCCGGAGCGAAAGTTATGGCCGTTTGAAGTTGGAATTTTTTTGGAGTGCTATAATTGATATATCTTTTGTTCCTATGATATTCTAATGGTTTCTAATAGATGTGGTTGTCACTCATTTCATGAGATTTGATTTTACTGGTCGCAGTGCTCAAATGGACAACCAGAGTAGAAGTTATTCCCATTTTAGTGATTTGCTAGTTTCTTAGGTTTTTAGGAGATATGAGAGTTGAAAAATTTCGAATGACAATAACTTCTTCTCCGAGTGTACGTTTTGTCTCTACCACATATCAAATCGAAGATTTAGAAAATTTACACACTAAGATGATCACTGAAACCCCTTATCTCATTCTTTGGGGTTCAAAAAGGACCAAAAACCCTCTGAATGGTCATAAGTTTGGCTCTGGGGGTCAGTTTTGCCATAACTTCTGCTCCGAGTGTCCATTTTGCCTTAACCACATATAAAACTGAATTTTACAACCAGACCTACACTACAGTGACAATTGTAACACCTTCTCATATTCTTCAAGGTACGAAAAGGTCCTTAATCCCTACAAACAGCCATAATTTCTGCTCCGGGGTGTCCATTTTGGGTCTACGACATATCAAATCGATATAAAACATATTTTAAAAAATATTTGTTATATTTATATCAATATAAATATAATTATATATCAATATTTTTTTATATTTTTTTGAAATATAAATATTTATCAGTGCTAGGAAAATACGTGCTGATAAAACCCCCTTTTATCAGCGCTACTAAAAAAAGTGCTGATAAAGGGTGGCGCTATAGAAACCCAGTTTTATGGTAGTGCATGATAAAGCACAATGAACAACAAGTGAAACTAAATCATCACCTAAATAGGTATACTAAGTTATCAACCTCACTATGGATACTCTCACCAAGTATGGCATACAAGAGAATATAATATAATAGATAATATCAAGGGTAACCCACTACTGCTTCCCCACTGGATTTCCGCTATGCCCCAACACCACACGTCCTAAGCATCTCTCTCTAAAAGGCCAGTTTGCAGACACCTGGCCAAAGCACTAGAACATGCACCTCGTGCAACACACCACCACATCCACATAACCAAAAGTAACCAAGTAGTTTCTGAGAGCCACTAAAACCCACATAACGTGTATCATACATCGGGTATTATACCTCAAGCCATCATAACCCATACACTGAGTAAGGATCCTTAAGAAATCAAAACCTACACATGTTATACCTATAGTAGTCCATAGGAAACTATATCCAGAATACATGTGTGTGAAATAACCACAATCCATTATAGCTCTCTATACACATATATGGGGAAAACTAACCGCTATACATACCAGCACAAGTAACTACCAAGAGAAGAGAGTAGGTCCAAGGGGGTAGTCATCTATCTATCCTCCCGCTGAGATGTTGCAGAAAACACCCCTAGGGATCAACATCCCCAATGTGTCAGTTTCTCTAATCAACATGGTGGATTAGTGTATAAAATCACAAAAATTACATGATATAATATTTCTTATAACCACACTATGGGCATATCCTAGTCTTAGAATCAACTGTAGCTAACATATCCTGGACTCCTGACTGCCACTACTAAGACCAGATGTCCTATAAGCATACAACCATTTAAATAAATACATTAAATTACTTTATTCCTTCTCATATATTTCACTTTATGTTAATTAATTATTTGACTATTAATTAACCATTAATATTTCCATATTACATTACATTATCATTACAAAAATTATCCATTCCCTTCAGGCATAAGAAAATTGAGTCCATGACTTCTCATAATCACAACCTCAACATTTCATCCTAGAAAGCTCCAACACCATGGGTTAAAAATTTATTAATTTATTTAACAATATTAATTTCCATATTGCCAGGTATTCTAGGAAAACATTCTAAGATACCAAAAACAAGGGGCCTGACACGGTGAGTAGACAAACTACCCATCCAGTCTTTTAAACCTATAAAAAAAGTGTAGACTCATCCAGCCATGAGAAGATGAACATAGAAAACAAGTGGCATACCCCATGTGTCTTCACCTCTCTTGAAAGGAGAGTAACCAAAACCATCTACCTCAAGCAGTGGGGAAAGTAAAGAAGATAAACAACAACATGGTCATTAGCAAATCAAATAATTCAAACAAGCATCCAGCTTTCATAACAATGAGTAAGTCTGTATTCAACCCATTCCATCATCCCTAGTGTCCTCCCCAACACCCACATGCATATACCAATGCATCTCACCACTCCAGGAATCAACTTGTACCACAACAACTAGGCCTCCCTACCACTCATACCAAAACATCCCTACAGGTTCATCCATCCCAGGATCACATCACATCCGAGCCTCCCTACCCCACATACCACAACATCCCTCCAAGATGAGCCATACCAAGCTCACATCACATACAAGCCTCCCTTCCCTACATACCATAATATCCCAACAGGCTCACCCATCCCAGAATCACGTCACATCACAAGAAGCAGGAAAAAAACATAGCAACCGGTCTCTTGAGCCTAAAGTAATGCATCTAACCTTCACATAAGATGAGATATCACAACTCTAAAGCACAAGGCATGTGGAATTTACAAGAAAATAAGAAACTCAGGACCTATAAAGGCATTATATTTTATTTCACAACTGGTTCTTATTCTATCTTGAATTAACCGATTCATTATTCACAGGATCCAAATACAAGCAACCTGAGCAACAAGCTATCTCAAGCTATCAAAAATTAATTAAAGAGTTAATTTAACATGAATTTAATTCCTTTATAAACAAGAATCAACATGCTTCATATTCATTAACCAATTCAATTAAACATGCACACTTGAATTAATTTTATTATCATCAAATTATAACAACAACCAGATTCATTAAATATACCTCTTCAATCACTTTTATCCAATTAATTATCAATTAATTTTATATTTACAATCTTTAACAATTTATCATAAATAACAACATGATAATACAATAAAGGCATATATATCACACTATCTAGAAAATCAATAGGTAAACTGTTATCAAGGTACAAAGTAGGAACATCGCTATGCGATTGATATCAATTCATTAATATTGTTAAAATAATTATTAGTAAAATTTCATTACAATCCAAGGGGATAAACCATGATAGATCTATGATTTCATGTAAATAAATAGAGAAGAAACAAATACCCTAGCTAAAAAAGGTCATCTACATTATTTGCATGAGAATGGACCACACAATGGATCTCCGATCACTCTGACAGCAAGAACTACATCCATCCAAGAATGCTTCAGAATAAACACACCAACAAAAACCAAGAGAAACCTCACTAGAACCATGGGTAAGAAAACTCCATAGCACAATAAGAATATACAATAGTAAACGAGATCAAACCAAGATAAACCACTAGAAAAATAAGGAAAAACACACCTTGGATCAAACCAGGTCACCACAGATCAAAGATAGAAGCCCAAGATTGATTCCCATTAAAGGGATCTCCAAAAATACAAAGAGGAGACTTTTAGGTCTCCTGGGATGAGAGAGAGGGAAGATGGATCCACATAGTTTTATAATCCAAGTGACTAGAAAATGCTTAAAAAATTATAGCCTCAGGGTATTAAACGATGTGTAATCCCCTTTCACGTCATGTAATGCCTCAAGGTTGGTTTACACTAAAAAAACCACCACCTTTGGATTTTATTTTATTTTTCAAACCCAAAAATATTAGACGGTGTGAAACCCTCTTTTACATTATGTAACTTCTCATGACGTGAAATCCTCCCTTTCTTCCAACATATACTAGTCGAATCCCTCCGAGATTCCTTTGAGCCTCCTCTGAGAACCTCAGTCTTCAGAAACACAGAAGGGGTCAATCGATCTGGGCCCTTAAATTATATACCACTCAAAGCATTCTCATACACTAGAATCCAAAACCAACCCATAGAGGAAATAGAAAACAACAACCCCGTGAGATACCTCTCAAGGATCTCACCACCATAGGAGCTCAACCACCTCACTAGAGGAACAAGCGTGAAACTATGAAACAACCAAAACTAGATCCTAAACAATATCCTAGGGGAGATACCTCTTAAAAGAGATAGACATAATAAGCAAAAAGGAAAATCCATATCAAAAACCAAAAAATTCTACAACTAAAAAACAAACAAAATTATAAGAGAAGAGTTAAACGCCAAACAACTCAGGGTACTGCACACATATCTGCAAATCAAGTTCCTAGGTACTCTTATCCATGACACCATTCTTCCAAAAGACATGAACCAAGGGGATATAATTCCCATGAAACACCTTCTCCTGGTGGTCCTGGATCTCTATAGGATGCTCTTCAAAGGCCACATCATTGTCAACGTAGATCTTTCCTTAATCAATGATGTGAGAGTCATCATGAGGATAATGATGGAGCTGTGACATGTGAAAACATCATGTACCTGACTCATATGTGGGGGAAGTTCTAGCCTATATGACATGAATCTAACACAAACTAACACCTCAAAAGGACTAAAAAACTAGGGAGAATTCTTACTCTCAAAACCAAAATTTCACAGCCCACGACATGAAGTCACCTTCAGGAAAACATGGTCCCCAATGTCAAACTATAGAGGTATATTTCTTTGATCGATATAGGATTTATGATTATATTGTGATCCTTTCATCCTCTCGTGAATCACCTAAATCATCTCTTTTGTATTCTATACCAGTTCTAGCCTGATAATTTATGACTCTTCGACCCCAATCCAACATAATGGAGAATAAAAAGGTCGGACATACAAGTCTTAAAATGGATCCATAAAAATGGTGGACTGAAAAATATTGTTGTAAGTGAACTCTACCAAGGGTAGTTAGATCATCCATGAACCTAAAAAATCTAGGACACAAGAGTGAAACATGTCTTCAAGATTATGGATGGTACACTCTGTCTGAATGTCCGTTTTTGGATGAAATGTAGTGATAAGGAATAAATAAGAACCAAAAACATGATTGAGACCTCTCCACACCCTGTAGGTAAGATAATGACATCAATTAGAAATTATCATCCTTGGGACACCATGGAGTATCACAACCTCCTCTAGATATTTCCTAAACAAAACCTCTACTGAGCTCGACTCCTTGATCACTATAAAGTGGGATGATTTCATCAGATAATCCACTACCACCCATATAGAGTCATATCCTCCCTGAGATCAAGGTAAAATAGTAACAAAGTCCATCGATATATCCTACCACTTCCATTGAGGAACATATAACACTTGGAGAAAATTACTGGGAACACAGTTCTTAGTCTTCACCTTTTGGAAGACCAAACATCGAGGCACAAACCCTACAACTTCATACTTCAACCTAGAGCACCAAAATTGACCTTTAAAATTTGGGTACAACTTTGTCATGCCAGGATGTACTTCCAAATATGAACCATGGAAATCTCGGAGAAACATATCATGCATCTATAAAGGGATGAAAATAATTCCCTAAAACAACACTCAGTGTTGTTCATCCTCATAAAAACCATCAGAGGCCTCCTCACAAAAAACTCGATCCCTCTAGACCACCACCTCAAGTTCTCAAACTAGGATTCCTCCACCTACTACACCAAAGATTACTACACCATCATCTGAAAAAGAAAACATCTGCTCCCAAATTATCCCATATCCAGATGTAATAATGAAAGTTCTTCCACCACTATTTAGGATTTTCATGATTCCTGCACTTCATCACTACGCGACTTCCTACTCATTGAATCAACTACAAAATTCCACTTTCTAGGTGTATACAAAATCTCGAAGTTTTAATCCTATAATAAATCCATCCACTAACACTAAAAAAATTTCAAGTCACGATGATAGAAAACATACCTCAGGCTCTTATGATCGTTGAAGACCACTAAATTATTATTGATGAGGTAATGTCTCCAAATATTTATGGAAAACAACACCGCCACCAACTCGAGATCATGGGTGGCATAATTACGCACCTAGGGACATAAATATCGAGACCAATAATAAATGAATTATCTTTTCTACATCATAACACAAACCAACCCAAGACGCGAAGCATCATAGAAAACTTCAAACTGAACTCCTTCTACTGGCAGTCAAAGAATTGGAGCACTGAATAACTTCTCCTTTAGATACTAAAAATATGTCTGAAACTAATTAGTCCACAAAAAACCTAATCCTTTCTGGTTAACACTATCATAGGATTCACAACCTAAGATAAATTAGCTAATAACCTCCTGTAATAGTATGCAAGACTAAGGAAACTTCACAACTTTGCCACTATCTTGGGGGATTACAAAGACACAACTACGTCTATCTTAAAAGGATCCAAAACTACTCCTAGATAGGGTAAAACGTGCCCTAATAAACACACTTATCAATCCCAAAACTCACACTTTGGAAAATTACCAAACAGTTTCTCGTGATGAAGAACTCCCAAAACAACACTCAGATACTCTATATGATCCTCCTTAGACATGGATTACACAAGGATGTTGTTGATGAAAACCACCATGTAATTATCCAAGAAATCACAGAACATAGCCTTCATTAACCCCATGAACATAGTGGGAGAATTTGTCACACTGAACAACATCACAACAAACTCTTAATGCCCATGACAACAATAGAAAGTAGTCTTTGAGATATACTCATCCTTCACACACATCTGATGATATCCTAACCACAAATCAATCTCTGAGAACCAACTTGCACACTTCATTTGATAAAATAAATCATTAATACTTAGAATATAATAGAGGTTCTTTACGGTCACTTGGTTTAAGCGATGATAATTGATACAAGGCCACAAACTGCCATTAACCCTCCTCACAAACAAAACTGGTGCACCCCATAGTGACACACTTGGATGAACAAAACCACACTACAACAGACCATAAATCTATATATGAATCTCTCAAAACTCAGAAGGCATCATCCTATATAGAGACATCAAGATAGGATACATGCCTGGCTATAGATAGATCCCAAACTCGATCTATCGTCAAGGGAGTAACACTACAACCTCCTCTGAAAATACATCAGGTCACTCTTCTATGACCCTGGGAAACACCGACTGCTAAACCTTCAATTAAATATGAATCAGATCAACCATGAAGGATGATAAGGGTGGAACATTCCTCTAACCTATCTGGGGTCTCACTCACCAAAAAACACTACTGGATCTCCATCAACATCGAAGAACACAATCTACCTCTGGAAGAAATCCATGATATCCTACACAGAATAAAACCAATCCATGCTGAGGATGAAATCACATGGTTTTATCCGTAAACATAGGAAATCTCTTCAAGAGAAGTGCTTCCCCAAATCATGGACAAGGGAAGGTGATATTAAGGAGTGTATCTCTACATCAAGTCAGCTCGACCTCCAAATGGCATAGTCAATGCCAAGAGAATTGGAAGTATCTCTACATTAAGTCCCAAAGCATGGACAAGGAAAGGTGTTATAAAGGAGTGTTTCACTCTTAGACCAAACAAGGCACAAAATCATGTAGAAAACAATAAAAGGGTACCTTGAACGACATATGGCCCACCTAACACTGGAAATTCTAAAGCATGAAGCTGAAAAAATCCTACTCCATAACCCCTTTGAACCTAATGATGAACACCTCCATGAACGTGATATACTCTTTGAGGATGGGGAGTGTCCAAAGGCTATCCTCTGCCTACCCCATTTGCCCCTACTGATCCAAAACTCGAGCAACCTACTACTACTACCTCAGTTGGAAGTGTCGTAATAAAAGAACCTGAAGTAGAACAACTAGAACACAATGACTACTCATAAAGGTTTGGCATTACTAGCATTTATGACATCGGACTCCAAAATAAAAAATGTGTCTGATCCCTTGGCATAGTCCTGAGAGCCACTGCCCCCAGAGAAATGATACTTTGAGGGTTGGGACCTACCCCCAGATAATCAAAAACTCTTCTGTCTGGATAACTGGGAACCCTGGACCATAACTCTTCTTTATGTGGAATCTTGATGAATTCCCTCTCATAGAGATCTGGTTCTGGATAATGTTCTCTCTATAACCTCATTTTTTTCCATCACCTCAAGATATGTTTTCAGCATAAATGGGGTGACCTAGTGCTGGATATTTGGATGAAAAGACTCCTTGAAATGCCTCACCCTGGACTCCTCATCTGGAAACAGGTCTGAAGCATATTGTAGAAGGTTCCTGAAACAAATCCCAAACTATTTCACATTAGAGCTCCCCTACAAAAGGATAAGAAGCTCCTGGCATCTTGTCTTATTTACGGTTGAATAAAGAAACTCAACTATGAACTGGTCTTAGATTTCATCCCACAAGACTACTAACTCATCGCGATCTCCAAGGACCAAGAACCACCACTGCCTTGATGCCCCACGCAACATCGTCACAACCAATGATACCTAACACTCCTTTCGAGCACAGATCAAACCGAAGGTTGTCTCAACCTCATCCAACCAATCTTCTATGGCCGTATTTAAAACAGATCCCTTATACCTCTATAAAAGGATAAATAGTTAGATCTCCTAAACTTGGAATATAGAATACTTCAACATTAATTAATTGTTTTTTATTCATTTTAGGTTAACCTATCCCAAGGTATATCCATTCAAACACATACACAAAGAATAATGATGCATGATCCTTTCCTAGGTCTCTACCCTGCAAATAGTATCAATTTGTTTAACATCCATTGTAAGATTAAAGGTCCATGCATCAGATCACATGGGTCCATAAATATCCATGTCTCATCCAGTATCTTTTATTTATAGTGCTTTCTAAAATTAGATGACATTGTTTCCCTACCAACCCACGCAACCTCACTTGTGCATAACTCCAAAATCCATCTTATCCCTCAACCAGACCTATGATACCACTCTGTCATGACCCCCTCCCTACAAAGTGTACTCCTCCTAGGATGAAAATGGGATAATAGAGATAGTGACCTCAGAGTACCACATCCAGTAGGACCTAGGGTGACGACTAGCACCGAGGGTATAATAAACACATAGAAGGGAGGCATTAACCTCTAAGAGAACACTTGTAGAAGAGACAGATAAGACAAACACCAGACAACTCATGGTCATAATACAATATAAAATAATATCCACGGTGCACATATGTAATTCCATGCAAACATTAATACAACTGAAAGGAAAATTTAGCGTACCAAAAGAAAATAAAGAAAACAATGACCACGAATCCCAAACAACTCCTACTAAACCCTAAGCTAGTAATAACCAGCTTGATCTCAAACCTTCTCCAACTGACCTAAAAAATAGTTTATATATACATAGGGTGATTATAACAGTATACTCAGTAGGATCCTCCCTAGATCCTCTCATGAAAAATGTAAAGAAAGCATGATAAAGCACAACGAACAACAAGTGAAACTAACTCATCACCTAAATAGGTATACTAAGTTCCTAGCCTCACTATGGCTACTCTCACCAAGTATTGCATACAATACAATAGAATATAATAGATAATATCAAGGGTACACCACTACTGCTTCCACACTAGTTTTCCACTCTACCCCAAAGTCACACGTCTTGAGCATCTCTTTCCAAAAAGGCTATCCCATAGACACCTGGGCGAATCACCACAACACTCATCTCATGCAACACATCACCACATCCACATAACCAAAAGTAACTAGGTATTTTCTAAGAGACACCACAGACCTCATAACATGTATCATACATCGGGTATTATACCTCAAGCCATCACAAACCATACACCGAGTAAGGATCCTCAAGCCATCACATCCTATACACATTATATATATAGTAATTCATAGGAAAATATATCCAGAATACATGTGTGTGAAATAAACACAATCCATTGCAACCTTCTACACACATATATAAGAAAAAATAACCACCAGGAATACCTGCACAAGTAACTACCAAGAGAAGATAGTGGGTCAAAGGGGGTAGTCAGCCATCCATCCTCCCATTGGGATGTTAGGGAAAACACCCACCCTAGGGCTTAGAATACTAGGGGTGTCAGTTTCCCTAACTGATAGGGTAGATTAGTGTATATAAACAAAAAAATTACATGATATAATATATCTCACAAACAAACTGTGAGTATATCCCAGTCTTAGACTCAATTGCAACTAATGTCTCTTGGACTTTCGGCTACCACTGCTAAGAACATATATCCTATAAGCACACAACCATTTAAAGAGATATATTAAATTAATTTATTCATTTTCACCAGTTTCAATTTACTTTAACTAAATATTTAACCATTAATTAAACATTAACATTTCCAAAGTACATTACATTAACATTATAATAAAGATCCATTCCCTCTAGGCATAAGAAAATCGAATCCATGACTTCTCAGAATTACAACCTCAGCATTTCGTCATATTAAGCTCCAACCCAATGGGTTAAACATTTATTCATTTATTTAACAAAATTACTTTCAATATTACCAGGTATTCTAGGAAAACATTCTAAGATACCAAACACAATGGTCTCAACATGGGGAATAGATGAACTACCCATTGAGTCTTCACCACCTATAGTAGGAGCATAGACTTATCCAACCACAAGAAGATAAACACATAAATCACATGTCATACCCCATGAATCTTCACCTTTCTTAGAAGGAGAGTAACCAAAACCATCTACCTTAGGTAGTGGTAAAAGGAAAGTAGATAAACAACAAAATGAAATTCAACCAAGAAACTAATTCAAACAAGCATCCAACATTCATAACAAAGAGTAATCATAGCTTCAACCCATTCCATCATCCCTAGTGTCCTCCCTGAAACCCACATGCATATACTGATGCATCTATCTACTTAAAGAATCAATTGGTGCTACAAAAACTAGGCCTACCTTCCCCTCATACCACAATAGCCCTCCAGGCTCAGCTATCCCAGGCTCACGTCGCATTTGGGCCTCCTTTCCCCACATACCACAACAACCCTCCAGGATGAGCCATCCCAAAATCACATCACATATGGGCCTCCCTTCCCTACATTCCAAAATATCCCTCCAGGATCAACCATCCCAGGATCATGTCATATCACAAGCAGCAAGAAACAAACATAGCAACTAGACTCTTGGCCCTAAAGTAAGACATCTAACCTTCAAACACAAAGATCTCTCATGACTCCAAAGAAAAAGGCATGTGGCCTTTATAAGAAAATGGGAAACTCGGTCCCTATAAAGGCATTATATTTTATCACACAACCAAATCTTAT
Source organism: Viscum album (assembly GCA_963277665.1). Classification (NCBI taxonomy): domain Eukaryota; kingdom Viridiplantae; phylum Streptophyta; class Magnoliopsida; order Santalales; family Viscaceae; genus Viscum; species Viscum album. Next base: position 181,097,684 of record OY728130.1, read on the forward strand.
TCCATCTTAAATTAACACATTCATTATTCACTGGTCCCAACTACAAGAAACCTAAGAAACAAGCTATATCAAGCTATGAAAAATTAATTAAACAATTAATTTAATAAGACTTTAATTCCTTTATCAACAAGAATTAAGATGATTTAGGTTCATTAACCAATTCAATTAAACATGCACACTCACATCAACTTAATTATCATCAAATTATAACAACAATAATCAAATTCATTAAACATGACTCTTTAATCTATTTTATCTAATTAATTATCAATTAATTACAAATTTATGTTCTCTACCAATTTCTCATTAAGAACAACATGACAATTCAATAAAGGAATATATATCACACTATTTACCAAACCAAGAGGCAAACCATTATCACGGTACAAAGAAGCAATATCACTTTTTGATCGATATTAATTCTTTAATCTGGTTAAAAATAATTATTAAGTCAATTTCATTAAGATATAAGGGGACAAACCATTATAGATATATGATTTAATGTAAATAAATATAGAATAAATGAACCCCTACCTCAAAAATTTCATTGTAATTCTTTGCATGAGAACAAACCATGCAACAGATCTCGGATCACTCCTCCCGTGAGAACTGCATCCATCTAAGGATGTCGTGGCACAACCACACAAACAATGACCAAGAGAAACCCCATTTGAACCATGGGTAGGAAAATGATATAGCATGAAAATAATATACATAAGGAAATGATATAAAACTGGGAGAAACATCTAGAAAATGAAGGAAAAACACACGTTAGATTAACCTGGGTAACCACATATTTAAGATGGAATCCTAAGATCGATTCCCATTAAAGGGATATTCAAAACGCTGAAGCAGGGACTATCAGGTCTCCTGGTATAAGAGAGAGGGAAGCTGTAACTATTGGGTTTGATAACCTAAGTGACTGTAAAATGATTAAAACATTACAACATCGAGGTATTACACAATGTGTAATCCCATTTCATGTCGTGTAATGCATCAAGGTTGGTTTCCTCCAAAAAAACCCATCACCTTTCAATTTTATTTTATTTTTAAAACCCTAAAATATTACATGGTGTGAAACCCTATTTCACATCATATAACTTCTCAAGAGGTGAAATAATCTCCTACTTCCAAAATCTAGCAGCCAAATCCCTATGGGCTTCCTCCGAGCACCTCGGTCTTCAGAAACATGCAAAGGGTTGATATATGTGGATCCAATCCCTTAAAAATATAATATTCTTACAACATACATGTATTTAAATTTAGTAAATGGTAAAGAATAGAAAGGTTATAGAGTGAACTCAAAAGGATTTGATAAAGGGATATTTTGATGTCATCTAAGGGGATATCACTACTTCTCATCCCCAAATGGATTGATTCAAGTTTGTAAAAAGTGTTACCAAAAAATTTATCTCAGTGCCCAACTAGATACAACGAGGAATTATTTCACATTTTGAATAATTTTTTTATACTAATTCAATACCAAAATAATGGTTTATAAATATTTAATCACATATTTCTATCACAATGAATGATGAATATAAAATATATCACTCTTACCCAATTGTGGAAAGATAATTATTTTTCAAATAAAACTAAAAGTGTTTTACTTGTTTATATCCATAAAAGTTTTTTAGTCTTAATTTAGATAATATATTTGTAATGCCCTGACCCCAGTTACCCAGAGTCGGTGCATTATTATATAACATTGGCATGATACAAGGAATCATTTCCCGAAATACTGATCAATTTAGTATCCTTGGAAGTACTAGACACATTCATAAGTCTTACATTACATCATGAAATAAAAACATCAACAACATTTTTCCCCATTGAACACACTTATATCCTTATCCTATCCCTATAGGTCAACCATAAAATATTTCTTCACATCTTAGTAAAAATAAAATATATAAAGGGGTGAGCTCAGATGCTCAGTAAGGATAACAATATAGTAGAAACTTTCATAAATAAGCATAAACATTTAAGGCAATGTATAAGACTAAAACAAAATACTTTTAAACTTAAACTTCAGCATAACATGGAAAAAATAAAAACAAATAATTCCATTTACTTATTCACATGGATATTCTAGTAGTCGAATAATCACATGCAATATGAATAGCCACTTTCATAATGATAGAATGTATAATGACAGACTTCATAACCACTTAGTAAAGTCCTTGTGCTAAGACTACAAATAATATTTTTTCAAGGCCTTGTGACGAGGCACTAGTTTGTATCATGAGACCTACTGATTCATTGAGGAGATATAGTGGGCCCCAACCATCACTTACTAAGTCCAATTCATTCCTTATATGAAAAGTTTTAAACATAACATAAACATTCGTATTAAAACTAGCATATGAAATGTCAATACTTTATCTATAAACCATGAATGGTGTTAAAATAAAACATCCATTGTCAAAAATATCAAAATACCTTCAATAAAACATGAAATATTTGTATCATAATAAATCAACTTCAAACAAGTTTAAAATCCATCAAAGGATGTTGACATAGATGGAATGAAAACTATTTGAAATAAATACCTCTTTCTATTTTGAAATCATTTAAAAGTCACATAATTATAAAAGAAAACATTTATTTTGAAAATATTATTATAAGCTTGTATGGGAAGCTTAGAGGATGATATAATGGCAGAAAATAGCCACACCTACCATATAAGTTAAAAAAAGACATTCTTACCTTAATTTTGTCGAAAAGGTCATAAAGTACCTTGTTTGGAAAACGACGGAAAGATTCCTTTCAAACCATTTTGTAAAAAGTCAAACAAGGGTATAAATGAATTTATCCCATAGTCTAGTAAATAGTAAAAGTTTTTTAAATACATTTTTAATAAACATGGATGAGGATGATAAAGAGGTCCCAATAGATACTTACGTAAAAACAACCTCTGATAATAAAGAGATTGTGAAATTAACCCTTACCTTGTAATTTTCCTTAGTCGATGGTATGTTAACCTCCTTTATAATAGTTATTTTTTTTATTAAATTATACAAGAATCATAAACATAAATATGATATTATAAATGATCTTATAATATTTCATTGTTAATAATATTTTAGTAGTATCATTGTTTCAGGTGTTAACTGATTCATTTTCCTTTATATACTTGGTTACGTAAGTCATGTTTGTTATGGATATGATGTATTTTATTCATATAGAGAATGATATTATGTTAAGAAAAAATATTTTTAATCTTAAAATAAAAATTATTCTTGAATGATTACGATGAGGAATGAATCTCATCGCGTTCGTGGTGACGGTAATCCGTACATACGCACGAGCGACAATATCATTATATTGATGGTGAAATCATATGTAATTGGATGGTATATCATATATAAATAATCATTAAAATGTTATATTTATTATTTACATCATTTATACTCATTATTATACCCATCCAAATAATTAAGTTTTTGAATAACAAACTACACCACGATGTGGAGACGGTAAGTCGTACGTATGCACGTATGGTGACTTTGTCATTCATATGATGGATAGAATAATGAATATTGTTGTACCATTTTTATAATAACATCATAGTATATATAAGATACTGTATTTATTATTTTATAATTGAAAAAACAAAGAAATAGGAAGTGGAAGAAGAAAAGAACTTGAAAGAGGTGATGAAATATTTACCTCTTATTCGGGTTCTTCCTTTTTATTTGATCAAAAGGGATCCTTAGGTTGGATTTATGACCAACGGAAGGCCTCTAGGATGGAGGGAGGAAATTTGGGAGGATATTTGTGCAGGGTTTTTCCGAGAAAAATGGATTTGGAGGTGTGAAATTAAGAGAAGGGGAAGTACCCTTTTATAAGAGAGGTGAGGGTCACTTTAGGAAAAGATTAAAATATTATTTTATAATAAAATCATTTTCCGTTTCTAATGGCTCCAAAATTATTTATTTCTAGGATAAGGTGGTTATGGGTTGAAAAACACTCAACCAATATGTTTTGGACTGGTTTAGGTCACCATATTAACCTTATCTTTTATATTTAACTCTTAGTTAAATAGTTTGATATAACCATGTCTCTTTGTATTTTTATATTATATGGTTAATAAACTTACTATGAAAATCCAAGAGAACCCCATTTGGTTAATTATTAATATATATAACCTTATATAAGTCCTTTTTCCAAACCTTATATTTTTAGGAATATTATATTAATTAATAATATAGTATTTGTTTTAAAAACTCAATTATGTCAATTTTGACACTATTTAGTATTTGATTTTTTTTGAAATCCATAAAAAATTTATCACTTCGAATAAAATTTATTTAATCAAATATAAAATGTAATATTAACTTATAAAATTATTGGAATTTATCAGAAGTCTCAATTACATTTATTTGGATATTTATAATATCAATTATTTTAATATTTCATTATTAATGTAATTACTGCATCATCATTGTGTCATAAATAAATGAAATTATTTAATGTCTAAAAATTATAAATAAAATATCATTATGTAGGAAATATTTTTATATTTCTAATGAATATTTATAGTTGAATTTATTTTGTGTGTAATGCTATATTAAAAATGGTTTTGTTATTAAACTTTGAATTTTACTCTTTTAATTCTTCTTTAAATAAAATAATAATAAATGTTATAATCTAATCCAAGTGAACCAAAACGATCATATTTTATTCCTAAGGATTTTTTGTTCGAATTACACTTATCTAATAGAATTAGGACATGTGTTAGGGTAATTATAATATCATTTTTACCCTTAATTACCCAATTTACTTTTAACCGTGGTAAATAAAAGTCAAAAGTTACTATTCATCAAAAATTATTTTCATCTTTTTGAACCTAATTTTACTTACTGATTTCAACCATGTCTCTTGGATTTTTGAAATTCAACTCATAAAAGCGGTAAAATTATGTTTTATGCAAATTTGTAAATGCTCCTAGAAGGTGGGTAAAAGACGGTAAAAAGTTCAATAAAATTTTATATATCTAAACTTATTATAAAATGAATCCAATGAATTAAATTGAAAATATATAGGTATTATGTATATATTTTTACCTAAAATAAATTAAAATAATATAACTAATTATTTAAATAAAAAGTCAGTTTTAAACAATAACGCAGTGTTTTTCACTATTCATCAAAAATTGAAAGTTTTCAGAAAAATACCAAAAATTCACCCTAAGATAATTTTGATATTCCGAATTCAAAAATGAAACCCATTTTGAAAAATAAAATTTATAAAATTTCAAAAATTGGGTATTACTATTCATAATGACTAGTTTGATTGGTCATGGTGTGTTAAAACTTCAAGTTGCATACAATGCAAGCTACTTCATTATTCAAATGGAAACGTACCATGGAAGATTGGGGTGTTACATTCTCCCATCCTTAAAATAATTTCTTCCTCAAAATTTCTAGAATATGAATGCATAAAAAAATTTGGGTGGTTCTTCATCATAAGTTCCTCGGGTTCCAACATTGCCTCTTCCATCTTATGGTTTCTCCATATAACTTTTACCAGACGAGTCATCCAGTTTCTCAACACTTGTTCTCTGGTATCAAGAATCTTGACAGGCTCTTCACAATAAGTCATATCAGGTTCTAGTTCAATTTCTTCATAGGTTAGTACATGCGCTGGGTTAGGCATGTATTTTCTCAACAGTGATATGTGGAACACATCATGAACTTTGGAGAGACTTGGTGGCATTACCAAATGGTAAGCTACAACCCCGATTCATTCTAGAATTTTGAAAGGTCCGATGTACCTGGGACTCAATTTACCCTTCTTACCAAATCGTATAACACCCTTCCATGGAGATACCTTCAAGAAAACATGATCTCCTACTTGAAATTTCAAATCCTTCCACCGATTATCGGCATAACTCTTTTGCCTAATTTGAGCTGCTTTGATGTGGGTTTGGATAACATTCACCTTTTCCATTGTTTCCTCAACAAGTTCTGGGAATATGAGTTTTCTTTCACCAACATCATCCCAACAGGTTGGTGTACGACATCTCTTTTCATATAACTCTTCATATGGTGCCATCTGAATACTTGAATGAAAGCTATTGTTATAGGAAAATTCTACCATAGGTAAATATTTATCCCACATACCTTGAAAGTCAAGTGAGAAAGATCTCAACATGTATTCTAAGGTTTGAATAGTCTGTTCTGATTGTCCATCAGTTTGAGGGTGGTAGGTAGTGCTCAAACAAAGTTCAGTATCCAAGGCCTTCTGAAGACTTTTCCAAAATCTTGATGTAAAATGAGGATCACGATCAAAAATAGTCTATATGGGTACACCATGGAGTCTTGCAACTTAATTATTATATAGTATTTCTAGACGTTCAAGTGGTAAATATTCTTTTATAGCATGAAAATGTGCTGACTTGGTAAGACAATCAATAATGAACCATATTGCATCATTCTTTCTAGGAGTATTTGGTAGCTCCATAACAAAGTCCATCGTAATATTATCCCATTTCCACTCAGGTATGGGAAGAGGTTGCATGACTCCTCTAGGTTGTTACCTTCCAACTTTCACTTGTTGACAAACCAAACATCTTGACACAAAATAAAAAATCTCCCTCTTCATGTTGTCCCACCAAAAATGTTCCTTCAAATCTCTATACATCTTGGTTCTCCCAGGGTGTATATAGAAATTGGAGCTATGTGCATCATCCAACAATTCCCTTTTTAGATCAGGTATGTTAGAAACACAAATTCTCTCCCCAAATTTCAAAATTCCATCTTCATATATAAACTCACTCAATCTCCCATCATTTATAGCTTTAATATTCTTTTGAAACTCCTCATCATCAGTCTGAGAACTCTTTATCCTTTCTATTAAATATGGTTTGGAAACCATTTGAATAAGTATTGATGTTTCACCTTCCATGTTTATTCCCATATCCATATTTACTAGATCCATGAAAATAGAATCCCTTTCAACTCTCATTTTGTTCAAAACTCCATGACCCTTTATACTAAAAGCATATGCCACCTTATTTGCCTTTCCTGGGTGGTAGTGTATAGTGAAATCATAATCCTTGAGTAGTTAAATCCATCTCCTTTTCCTCATGTTGAGTTCTTTTTGTGATAAAATATACTTTAAACTCTTGTGATTAGTATAAATCTCACATTTTTCACCATAGATATAGTGTATCCATATCTTCAGAGTAAAGATTACAGCTGATAAATCTAGATCATGAGTGGGATAGTTTTTCTCATGATTTTTTAGCTGTCGTGATGTACAATCAATAACTCTATCATTCTGCATAAGGACACAACCAAGTCCTTTCATTGAAGCATCACTATAAATAACAAACCCATCTTTCCCTAATGGTAGAGTCAAGATAGGAGCATTGAATAATCTTCTCTTTAGTTCTTAAAAACATTCTTTACACTATTTTTTCTAAACAAATTTAACCCATTTACGTGTGAGCTTGGTTAATGGGTTAGCCAACCAGGAGAAATTATGGATGAAACATTGATAATAACCTGCTAAACCAATAAAAATGCATACCTCAGTTATACTCGTCGGTGCTGGCCATTCTTGGATTGCCTTGGTCTTTGAAGGATAAAGATAAATTCCATCCTTAGAGACAATATTTCCAAGAAAAGAAATCTCTTGAAGCCAAAATTCACACTTTCTAAACTTCTCATATAAATCATTTCTTCTGATTGTTTTTAGAATAGTGTGCAAGTGATTTTCATGATCTTTGTAGATTTTTGAGTATACCAAGATATCATCAATAAATACCACTACAAATTCATCAAGATATTCCTTGAAAACTCTATTCATTAGATCCATGAAGACAGAGGGTGCATTAGTCAATCCAAAAGGCATTACTGTAAACTCGCAATGCCCATACCTGGTTCGAAATGCTGTTTTCGGAATTTCTTCCTTCTTCACACATAACTGATGATATCCAGATTGAAGGTCAATCTTTGAAAAATATTGAGCTCCATGAAGTTGGTTGAATAAGTCATTAATGTGAGGTAGGGGATACTTGTTCTTTATCGTTATATCATTGATCTCTCTATAGTCAATGCACAAACTCATAGATCCATCTTTCTTCTTAACAAAAAGGACAAGGGCTCCCCATGGAGAAACACCAGGGAGAATAAATCCCTTATTACTCAATTCTTATAGTTGTTTCTTTAGTTCCACTAATTCCATAGTGTCCATTCTATAAGGGGTCTTCGATATGGGCCTTGAACGAGGAATTAAATCAATGGAAAACTCAATTTCTCATTCTGGAGGATGCCCAGGTAAATCCTCTGAAAACACATCAACATATTCTTTCACAATAGGTATGTACTCTATTCGAACACTCTTTTCCTCACCCATAATTATTTCATTCTCTTCCTCCACAATAGTTGAATTTAGTAGAGCTATTAATGGTGGATCTAGATAAGAATTAGGTGGTGACATTTCTACTCTAAATATAAGGTACTCCTTATCATCATCGAAAATTGTAACCTTCTTATTCTTACAATAAATTTTCGCATCATGGTCCAAAAGCCAATCCATTCTGAGGATTATATCAAATTCAATCATGGAACTACTGTAAATATGATCTATACCAACAATTTTTGGAAAACCATTGGCATAGGTCACTTATATGGACCTATACCAACAGTTTTGGCCAAACCGTTGGTATAGGGGGGGACCTATACCAACGGTTTGGCAAAAAGCATTGGTATAGGTCCATTATAGAAACCCTATACAAATGGTTTGTCCAAACCATTGGTATAGGCCCCCCCTATACCAACGGTTTGTCCAAAACCATTGGTATAGGTCCCAAAATAAAAAAAACTATACCAACGGTTCTCAAAACCATTGGTATAGGTCTACACCAACGGGTTTGAGAACCCTTGGTATAAGTGCATGTATTTTTTATGGAATATTCTTACAAAGGGCATTAAATAAATCAAAATTTAAAATAATTATGATAATACATATATATATATTTATGAAATTATGTTCACAAAAGTATGTTAGGTTAGTGGTTAGGTCGTTCATTCATAAATGGGAGGTGCTGGGATCAATACCAAACGAATGATTATTTTTTGAATTACATATACCAACGGTTTTGAAAACCGTTGGTATAGATTTTCATATTACTTATACCAATGGTTTTCAAAACTATTGGTATAGGTCTATACCAATATTTTTCCAAAAACTATTGGTATAGACCTATCCTCATGGCTTACTTGGAAAAGTTTCTCCAAACTGTTGGTATAGGCTATACCAATGGTTTGGAGGACTATACCAATGGTTCCAAACCATTGGTATAGGGTATTTTTCCAGTAGTGTGGGTATGATGATGAGATCAGTAGATAAAGAACATTTATATTCTCTAATGGGAACTGATTCACAAAAATTTGTTGCAATGATACTTCCCTTAGGAGTTTTGATTGACAACTACCTTGTTAAGTCAAATTGAAAATATCTAATTTTCTTAGAAAACTGGGAAGATATGAAATAATGCAATGATCCAGAATCAAATAAAGCATTGGCAAAACTTGAGGAAACTATTAAATTACCCACCACCATGTCTTTCGGAGCATCAACCTCAGCAGTAGTGATCGCATAAGCACGACCTTGATCCCTTGGCCTTTTCTAAGGTAAGTTCCTTTGGTTCTTAGGACATTCATTTTCATAATGTCTCTTTTCTCTACAATTTTAGCATTCAACATTGACAACCTATTTCTTTCCTTTGCAATCACGATCTTGTTGGACTTTTTAAACACACTTGTAACATACTCCCATTACCTTTAGGGAAGTACCAGGGTGTTTCTTCCCACATTTACCGCAAGATGGATATTCAACTTTTCCCTTATTCCCCTTATTTCCATTTCCAGAGTGATCATCAAATCTCTTCTTATCTTTCTTTGCTTTGAAGTCATAAGACTTAGAGAATTCCTTTTCTGTATTGATAGCACATGATATAATATCTTCGTATGATGAGAAGGATTGTGAGACTAATGATTGATGGAGAAATGGTTTTATCCCATCAAAGAATTGATCAGTCTTACTCCTTGGGTTACATATATAATATGATAAATGCCTTTCTAACCTTGTAAAGTTATCCTCATACTTTGCGACATTCTCATCCTCTTTTTTCCTCAGACTCAGAAATTGTCTTTCCATATCCGCTCGATGGTCATGAGGAAAGTATTTTTCTAAGAAGATCTATTTAAACTCTCTCTATTCCATGTTTGATACTTATTCATCTTCCTTTATGTTTTGGATTAATGACCACTATTGATCTGCATCTCTCGTGAGGCGATAAACAACTATGAAAACTTTTTCCCTTTCGTTACTCCCCAAAGTATGAAATATTTTCTCTAAGGAATTTATCCATTACTCAGCTACAAATGGATTTGTACTCCCATTGAATATCGGTGGTTGTTTCCTCATGAATTTGTCTAACATTGATCCTCCATGTTGTGGATCAGGGTGCTTTATATGGGTAAGGTTATTATTCATAACCTGAGTGAGTTGTCCTAGTATGGTGATAAGCTGATCAGCACCCATTGCATCACCGAATCCACTATAATTATCTTCAATAGGAGGGAAATCCCTACATAGATTATGTGCATTGATACAGTTTCCATTAATTCCAGTAGGTGCCATTTCTAAACAATGTCATACACTAGATTAGTTTATGAATCGCAATACATAATTCCAAACTTGTAAAACACTTAACATAAATTGAACAATTTATTGATATAATCCATAATCATAAAAAAATGTTTTCTTTAAGGAGGTATATACTCATAAATCCTTCATAATAGTTTCTTAAGAAAATGTGAATTATCCTAAGCATATCCCCCAGGAGTGTTGTAACCAAGAGTGCAGCAAGGCCCATTGTCATGTACCAGGATACCCCGAGTCAAGCCCGAAACTCCTTGTCGAAGTTTTCACTCCTAGGTACATTTGTTTTAGATCCGCCTCTACCTGATCATATCCAGATAGAGATTTATTTCTTGGAAAGTACACAAAATCTCTATATTACCAATATTCTAGGAAGTTATTCTATACCAATCTTCAAAGTCTATCTTAGGGTAATGTGCTCTAATCAGAGTTTATCTAAATCTAGTTTCCAAGGTTTGTACTAAACTTTCTATGACACCAACTATAACACCCCAACCCCTGTTACCCAGAGTTGGTGCATTATTACATAACATTGGCATGATATAAGGAATCATGTACCGAAATACCGATCAGTTTAGTATCCTTGGAAGTACTAGATACATTCATAAGGTTTACATTACATAATGAAATAAAAACATAAACAACATTTTTCCCCATTGACCACACTTATATCCTTAGCCTATCCCTGCAGGTCAACCATAAAATATTTCTTCACATCCTGGGAAAAATAAAACATAGAAAGGGGTGAGATCAAATGATCAGTAAGGATAACAATATAGCGAAAACTTTCATAAATAAGAATAAACATTTAAGGCAATGTATAAGACTAAAACAAAAGCCTTTTAAACTTAAACTTCAGCATAATATTGTAAAGATAAAATAAAATAATTCCATTTACTTATTCACATGGATATTATACTAGTCTAATAATCACATGCAATATCAATAGCCACTTTCATAATGATGGAATGCATAATGCCAAACTTCATAACCACATAGTCAAGGACTTGTGCCAAGACAACAAATAATATTTTGTCAAGGACCTGTGCCAAGACACTAGTTTTTCTCATGAGACCTACTGATGCATCGAGGAGCTATAGCGGGCTCCACCCGTCACTTACTAAGTCCAATTAATTCCTCATATGAAAAGATTTAAACATAACATAAACATTTCTATTAAAACTAGCATACTCAAAATTAAATTTTTTATTACCCAACACTTTTAAGGAAAAAGTGAGAAACCAAATAACACACTCAAATAAGTAGATAACCAAGCCATTAAAATGAAATTTCATCCTATCAATATCCCTAAAAAGTTTCCATGAGAGAGAGATTACCGGAGTGATAGGCTCCGCCATCAGAAGATCTTCAAACCTCGACGCCAGCTTGTCCCATGATTGAATGTACTCCTCAATGCTGATTTTACTTTTGTTGAACCCCCTTATTAAGAGGAGATACTGCTTATCAATCCACGTGCCCTGTTCCTCATTGGGAGCCACCCTTAGGGGCCTTGCCATCATTATTTCAGCTTCGTCATTAGGAGCATTAATTGTCAGAAAAGATTCATCAATTACCTCTTCCGAACTCATGAGCAGTTCTAAAGACGATGCAGGTATAGAATCAGACTCTAACTCTTGCTTCTAACATGCAGATTTGGAGATTGATTGAAAATCATTGACTAATTTCTTTACCTTCATCTTCTTCGCTGATCAGGTATCCATTGGTAGAGGTAGGTGAGAATAGTCCTTCCTCTCTTTTCGGCTGCCCCTGTTTCTCTTGCTCCTCCTTGGACTAGGGAGCTGGTCATCAGGTACCTCCACCTCCGAGTCACCTATAGAAAATAAATCATCACTAGGTTCATTTCTAGGATCCTTTGTCCCATTCATGACTGAACTAGCCGAGCCAACCTCTAGTACCTCATTCGACAATTGTGAAAAATGGTTTCCGAGCACAATAGTGTCAACCTCCCTCCTAGGACTTACCCTGAGAACAACCTCACCAGCTGAACCATTTATCAAAGCAGGACTGCCTATATATGTATCCCTTGGTGTCCAATATTCTTCTTCTTTGTATTTGTTACCACTCCCTACACATACCACTTCAGCATAAGATACACCATTTTTGTGGCCTCCCTCCACAAGCCCACTTCCTCCCTAGGTATGCTCAGTTACCATAGGTTCAAGAACTCTTTCTGACTGCCTTTGCTCCAAGGGGACCTCCACATCCATGCCTAGATCCTTCTTCAACCGGTGAAAAACTCCATCCACTAGAGGATTCTCCTGAGAGTCACTGTAAGGTTTCTCTATTGCGGAAGATTTATTTGACTTAGTATCTGCACTCTCTTGCCCCTTCCCGGCAGGTCCGTCTATTGGATGAGGCACAAAATTGTTACCAGTACCAACATCCTTGAACTTTCCAACATTGCTAGACCCACGTCTACAGTTTTCCAACTCATGGCCCAACCTCTTGCAATCTGGATAGAAATCAACCCACGATTCATAAATCACTTGCTGCTTACAGTGATATTCCTCTCCAACTATGATCTAGATGAAATCAGATGGCTCTCTTGAAACATTGACTTCCACACACACGCGCGAATTCACCAAGTGAAAAACGGATTTGGTTATGTTATCAGAACACATGTATCTACCGACCATGTTCCCCATCATCATAATTATTGGGGGATTTTGAAAAGGAAGAGGAAGATTAGGAAAGATCACCTAGATGGCCACTAAGGGAGAGTCCTTCTTCATATGGACATTGTAAGACCATCTTTGTAGATAAAAATGGGAACCATTGCAGTTGCAAGGCACAATTGACCAAAATTGAATCAAATATTCCTCCAATGCGAAGCAGATCATTATATTTTTGTTATCCTATAACCCCACTATAGCCCTTTCTTGTAAATCCCAAAATCCGAAAAAAACCTGTCAAAGGCATCAACCAAAGGCTTCCTTTACGAAAATTGAGCGATCAGTGTTCGATTGAGAAGCAAAGAAGCTTCATTGAAATCACCAATCAAAAGTGGAAGGTTAGGGTATCCTTTGTATCAGGAACCTTCAGAGACAGCGAAAACTACAGGAACAGAGGGAGAAGAGCGGGGTTAGAGAAGGGTGAGAAGGTAGAAGCCTCTCCCTTAAAGGACGATGAGGGTCCCTCCCCCACCAGTGGGGGAGGGACTGACGCAGGATCCACTGTCATCATGAATGGTGTTAAAATAACACATCCATAGTCAAACATATCACAAAACCTTAAATACAATATGGAAGATTTGTATAATAATAAATCAACTTAAAATAATATTAAAATCCATCAAAGGACGTTGACATAGATGAAATGAAAACTATTTGAAATAAATACCTCTTTCTATTTTGAAATCATTTAAAAGTCACATAATTATAAAAGAAAACATTTATTTTGATAATATTCTTATAAGATTATATGGGAATATTTGATGATTATATAATGGTTGAAAATAGCCACACCCTCCGTATAAGTTAAAAAAAAGAAATTCTTACCTTAATTTTGTCGAAAAGGTCATAAAGTACCTTGTTCGGAAAATGATGTAAAGATTCCTTTCAAACCATTTTATAAAAAGTAAAAAAAAGGTATAAATGAATTTAACCCATATTCTAGTAAATAGTAAAAATGTTTTGAAATACATTTTTAAGAAACATGGATGTGGATGATAAAGAGGTCCCAATAGATACTTACGCAAAAACAACCTCAGATAATAAAGAGATTCTGAAATTAACCCTTACCTTGTACTTTTCTTTAGTCGATGGTATGTTAACCTCCTGTATAATCGTTAAAACATTGTTATTAAATTATAAAATAATCATATACATAAATATTATATCATATATGATCTTATAATATTGATTTGTTAATAATATTTTAGTAGTATCAGCGTTTCAGGTGTTAACTGATTCATTTTCCTTTATATAATTGGTTAGATAAGTCATGTTTATTATGGATAGGATGTATTTGATTCATATACCGAATTATATTATGTTAATAAATATTATTTTTAATAATAAAATGAAAATTATTCTCGAATGATTACGATGGTGAATGAATCCCATCGCGTTCGTGGAGACGATAATCCGTACGTACGCACGAGCGAAAATATCATTATATTGATGGTGAAATCGTATGTAATTGGATGTTATATATTATATAAAGAATAATTAAAAAGTTATATTTATTATTTACATAATTTATACTCATTATTATACCCATCCAAATAATTATGTGTTTGAATAACAAACTACGCCACGATGTGGAGACAGTAAGCTGTACGTACACACGTATGGTGACTTTGTCATTCATATGATGGATAGAATAATTAATATGGTTGTAAATTTTTTATAATAACATAAAATTATATAGAATACACTGGAGTTATTATTTTATAATGGAAACAACAAAGAAAGAGGAAGTGGAAGAAGAAAAGTACTTGAAAGAGGTGATGAAATATTTACCTCTTCTTCATGTTCTTCCTTTTGATTTGATCAAAAGGGCTCCTTAGGTTGGCTTTATGAACAAAGTAAGGCCTATATGATTAAGGAAGTAAAGTTGGGAGGATATTTGGGTAGGGTTTGGCCGATACAAATGGCTTTTGAGGTGTGAAATTAAGAGAGGGGTAGTACCCTTTTATAAGAGAGGTGAGGGTCACTTTTGGAAAAGCTTGAAATATTATTTTATAATAAACCAATTTTCGGTTTCTAATGGCTAAAAAATAATTTATTTATAGGATAATGTGGGGATGGGTCTAAAAACTCTCAACCAATAGGTTTTGGACAGGTTTAGGTCACCATATTAACCTTATCTTTTAGATTTAACTCTTAGTTAAATAGTTTGATATTTACCATGTCTCTTTGTATTTTTTTTATTATATGGTTAATAAACTTAATATAAAAATCCAAGAGAACCCCATGTGGTTCATTATTAATATATATCACCTTATCTAAGTTCTTTTACCAAACCTTAGATTTTTATGAATATTATATCAATTAATAATATAGTATTTGTTTTAAAAACTCAATTACGTCAATTTTGACACTATTTAGTATTTGATTTTTTTGAAATCCATAAAAACTTTATCACTTCAAATAAAATTTATTTAATCAACCATAAAATGTCATATTAACCTATAAAGTTAGTTTAATTTATAATAAGTCTCAATTTACATTTATTTGGATATTTATAATATCAATTATTTTAATATTTCATTATTAAGGTAATTACTGCATCATCATTGTGTCATAAATAAATTAAATTATTTAATGTATAAAAATTATATATAAAATTTAATTATGTAGGAAATATTTTTAGGTTTCTAATGAATATTTATAGTCGAATTTATATTTTGTGTAACCCTATATTAAAAATGGTTTAGTTATTAAAATTAGAATTTAACTCTTTTAACTCTTATTTAAATAAAATAATAATAAATGTCCTAATCAAATACAAGTGAACCAAAAGGATAATATTTTATTCCTAAGGTTGTTTTTGGTCGAATTACACTTATCCAATATAATCAGGACATGTGTTAGGGTAATTATAATATCATTTTTACCATTAATTACCCAATTTACTTTTAACCGTGGTAAATAAAAGTCAAAAGTTACTATTCAGCAAAAATTATTTTCATCTTATTGAACCGAATTTTACTTACTGATGTCAACTATGTCTCTCAGATTTTTTAAATTAAACTCATATAATTGGTAAAATTAAGTTTATGCAAATTTGTAAATTCTCCTAGAAGGTGGGTAAAAGACGGTAAAGAGTTCAATAAAATTTTATATATCTAAACTTATTATAAAATGACTCCAATGAATTAAATTGAACATATATAGGTATTATATATATATTTTGACCTAAAATAAATTAAAATAATATAACTAATTATT
Source organism: Viscum album (assembly GCA_963277665.1). Taxonomy (NCBI): domain Eukaryota; kingdom Viridiplantae; phylum Streptophyta; class Magnoliopsida; order Santalales; family Viscaceae; genus Viscum; species Viscum album. Next base: position 181,114,279 of record OY728130.1, read on the forward strand.
TAAATAAAAAGTCGGTTTTAAACAATAACGCAGTGTTTTTCACTATTCATCAAAATTGAAAGTTTTCAGAAAAATACCCAAAATTCACCCTAAGATAATTTTGATATTCCAAATTCAAAAATTAAGTCCATTTTGAAAAATAAAATTTATAAAATTTCAAAAATTGGGTATTACTATTCATAACGGCTAGTTTGATTGGTCGTGGTGTGTTAAAGCTCCAAGTTGCGTACAATGCAAGCTACTGCCTTATTCAAAGGGAAACATACCATGGAAGCTTGTGGTATTACAATATTGGATATACAAACAAACTAGTCATCATGTTTTAGATAAATAAACCTTTATAAATAAAATAACATCACAAAGATTTTAGAGTTAGTTCAACATGACCATGTGAACTATTATAATTCTTGAAGTAAATTCATATACTTCATGAGAATCTTATAAGAAATTTTAGAAATTATCATTAAAGTAAATGAGTGCACTTGGTAAAGATTGAGAAATATCTGATTTGTATTATGAGAGGACATCTAATCCAAGTATTCATTGATCATGCATGTGGAGTAAATGTAATACCAAAATCACATTTCCTTATATATCAATGTAACAATGGTAGTAAAATGAAGAACAATGATGAGTCTTGTATATATTTAAAATATTTCATTATTTATTTAAATAAATGTATTGAAAATAAAATTGCAACAAATAACCATATGAAAACTATATTATCTAATGGAAATCATATCAATTGTGATATAATAAAAATTAATCAGGACACTACCAAAAGTTTTTGTTGAAAACTGTTTGTTAAAATCTGTTTTTAGATACAAATGAACATAAAACTCTAAGGTACATCTAAGCTAATGATCCTATTGACACTAAGAACATTAAAATCTTTTCAAGACTGACTATATTTCCATAATGTAATCCTATCTCTTTGAAGATAGTAGGAGCATGCTTAACTTTTATGGGTTAATACTTTGGACGTACATAAGTTTTCATAGGAATACTGGACTCCACTAAGCTTAATGGGAAGAGTAGTTCCAAAGACACATTCATCATAGGAATTCATAACCAAAGAGGTGGTTTATGTTCACCACGGTGGGTGATACATATATTATTCTTTCATAATAAATATTTATACAAAGAAGTAATAAATGGAAACATGATAATGTTGAAAAGTATGAATAAATTAATGTAATGGACTCCATGTATCAAGATTTAGGGACTCCATGTTTTGAATGTTTCTAAGGATTGATGCTACTGGTGAGTATTGAATAGAAACTGGACATGGATGGTACAATATGGTACCAATAAATCATGATTGATCATTAAAAGGTCTAGTCTATAAAAATACCTATAAACCAATCATCCTGACTAAAATATTATTAAATTATACTTTTAAAAGCATAATTTTATGATCATCATATTAGGTTAATGAAAGTAAAGGACACCTCATTTGTAGGAATCCTAATGAAATATGTTTATATGATGCAACCAAAAAGATATACTATGGTATATGTATACAAGGAATAACTATAAAGGGTTGGTGAAATTAATAAATTCCAATGAGATATGTATATTTCATAAATTCATTATCAAATAAATCATGCATAATGATTAGTGAATATTCATTTTTAAATGAATGAGTGACATGTTTATCAAACTGGTTAGTGGGAGCACTATAAGTTTTCAAGTTAGATATGTTGATAACATATGGAAAACAAATGTAGTGTCTTACCATCTTGATATGAATAAGGAATGAAATTTCTCTAAGCATGACTTAAAGTAGAAACCGTATTCTAAGGAACAAGATCTACAAAATCGATACATGTGTTTACTAAATCTAGATACAATATATATGTTAACAAAGTACTGAAAAATACAAGTTTATATAATTAAAGACAAAATTGTTTTTGACATATAATCCTTCTAGTAGAACATGCATGGTCATAATAATAGATTATTGAGATAAAAATAATTTTACAAGATTAAGTGCTAGGAATTTATATCACATGTCATGATATGTACCGATTTTTTGATATTACTGATACATAATATATAGTTGGTGAATATCGAATAGATCCAATAAAAATGCATAAAATTATAGTTTGAACTATCTTAAAATACTTAGAAAAGTAAAAATAGATAAGTTCCTAGTATCTAGAGAAGTGGGAATACTAGTGGTCAAGGGAATTGAACACTTTCCTTCACTTAGTTCAGTTTTATCTAGTATCACAGAAAAGGATAAGGTGATATGCAAGAAAAATTTATTATAGCAAGTGGTTTCCATATATTAAATATCCAAGAATGTTGTATCTTATGATGTGGCTTAAGGATTGGTTTAGAAAAATCATGTTCTAATTTTGGGTTATACTAAAATAAATATTTTAATCATTATTATAATAATATTTAACTATGGACTTATACAAGATATCAAGACTTTAAATTGGGAACAAAAGATGGACACTCAGTTATATCACTACTTGAGGGATTATTTCAACTTAGTAATGTTTTGGTAAGAAGATTCACCACACAAATATGTGTATTTACCAAAAATAATTATAGAAACATGATAAGACCAACATCTATAGACATACTTATCTGAATCATGTTTAATATGTGAGAACTAACCAATCGTTTGCATTTTTATCTAGTATAAGTGGGAGTTTTTTGGAGTTTACACCCTATAAAAAACATTTTTTACTTTATATTAATTTTATATTCAGTGAATATTAATATAAATACCTTATCACATATTTATTGTTAATCTATATAACATTAATGTGATAATTTCCTAGAGTATCTATCACATTGAAAAGGGCATAATAGTTCCCTACTATGATGAGAACTCGAAAATTCCATGACAATATTCTTAAATATAACTATACTATTGGATAACATACTACTATGAGACACATATAATGTTTACTATTAGGTGTTAGTACTCATAATCAGATGAGACTTCTTCTCATGAAGTTCACACTTGGTAATCTTCAAGATGGGAGATTATGAGAACATATCCACCTATATGAATTCTGTACGCTTATGTTTCATCATATATTCCTATTTATGATCATGTGTAATGGTCCTTAGTTTTTAATATTATTATTAATACATGTCATGACTCATGAAATTATATTTATTGAACAAAACTGTGATGCCGTATGTTTATAGTAAGTAGGGTATGACATCCTGACCTGGGTGCCACTCATAGGCGCCCCAAACCTGGTTAGCCACATGGATTCAAGAGCAACTCTGGTATGCCATAGGATGCTGAATAGCAGTGAGGGCCTAGGGTGTGTCCTTGGGGAGACTATGAACTCATTAATAGAGTGTATCACAACATATAATTATTAATAGATGAAATAGTGAAAGCATATTATAAATAGGACCAGCAACCCGTCGTAGCAGAAGTAGGATAACAATAGTAGAATAATAGAAAATAGGAGTAAACATCCAAGCTATAATAATAAAATGTTGGAAAATTAATCATATGAAAAAGATGTTTATAATGTATTTCATGTCTCTAAAAAAACAAAAAACAGGTATACATGGCAGTAGACAATACATGCTATACCAAAAGAATAAAAAAGAATCCAAAAATATCCAGCCATCCTGAGCGTTAGCTCAGTCATCTGCTACCAAGATCCATTCTAAATTAAGTAGTAAAGATTAGGTTTCCAAATCGGGACACTTCCCCTTATCAACACCTACATACATATAATTTTTCTGGGTACCATCAGTGGCCCAAATAGGGTGTGAGATAAATCTTAGTAGGCCACCACCAACGATGTCTATACTATCTAGTCTATTAATATAAAATGATACATTGTGAAGGTATATAAATGTAAATAATTATAGTAATTTAAATACCCCAATACCTTCTTTAGCCTCAACTAGAATGTATCTGAACATGTAATCATTTAATTGGTTCATTTAAGTTTAGATTATATAGATAAGTCATGTGATATATATCCAAAAATGATAATGGATGATGATAATAATAGTAATAAAGAATCCAAGGTGTAATAAGAAATCCTGTAATGATGATAAAAATGAAATAGGATCCAAGGTTATAACCAAGGAATCCTTGACCATAGGGGTTGATCCAACTCAATAATAACATGAAACCTAGCTATAAAGGGTCTGAGTGTAATCCAAGGGGCATCACCCAAGGCATTCTATTGTAATAGATTCTAACAGAGTCCAAGGATCTCATCAAAGGTAAAATGGGCTAAGCATGATTGTGCCCAATGTGATGTATCCATGGATTCATGTGTCCAGAGACATCACACTATATCCAAGGAGTGTATCCTAGGCATCCTAATATCTGAAAGATAGTGAATAAATTATAAGGCATCATAGAAGGAATTCACTAATAGTCAAGGACTATGTTCTAATGTGGGTGTCTCCCTTGGAAACCATAGTTTAAAGTGCTTGAAAAACCAAAGTTGGGGTGATTTAAATTATAGGGGAATTCTAACATGAGGTTTTGGGTTGAATTGACTTGGTTCACATTAAGGATTGACTTCCAAAGCAAGACTTGGTGTAACTGAGAGGTAAAGGTTGAGTAAATCCAATTAAAGGATTTTAGGATTGGGGAGTCCACTCAACAGATCAAGGAATTTTGAGTTAATGTATTTTGCATTTTTGATGCCTACCTAAAACCTTTAAAGTTGCTTAACCAACCAAAGTTAGAGTAATGAGATGGGAAATATGGATCCTTTCCACTAGAATGTCCAAAACAACTGGATATTATAAAGCCACTGGTGAGGGCTATTGGGTTTTGATAAAAGAGTGGGAGACTAATAAATATAATATTTATTTATTTATCTAAATTTATTAGATAAATTACTAAATATATGCCTATATTATTTGTAGAAACATCATTAAAAATGACATCAAACATATCATTGTGATCTATAATCAATAAGGAAAACCTTTTCACTAGCACAATTCTCCAAGAATGGCAGAGGTGTTTACCCATCATCCTTCACCATGAAAGAAAATTATATATGCTGGAAGAACCTTTATCAATTGTACCTAAAAATAAGGAAATTGATTAAGATATATCTCTCAATGAGAATCATATGAATGATACTAAAAATGTTTAGTGATTCATGCTATCTTCCATTTATAATGATCTCTTGAAGCAACATGAGGATATGGATGCCTATAGAATGACGTCTCTCCTTCAGGATCTCTATGAAGAGAAGGTGAGATAAGAGAGGTATGAGATCTCCAATGATTTATTTACCACTATGTCTAGAGATTCTGTGCTAGATGGGCCTCATGTAGTCAAGATTATTGGCTACATTGAACACTTGTAAATCTTAGGGATTAAATTCTCAGATGAGTTGCATAAAAATATCATACTTTCATCACTTCCCAAGACATTATATAATTTTATTGTGAATTATAATATTATAAATAATGAGAATATTATATTAGAACTTCAGACCTTGATTCTCCAAGTGGATAAAGACATGGGGCATGGAAAACTCAAAGTCCTTATGTGGAATAAGAAAAGGAAGAATAAGGAAAAGGGGACCAAGACCTATAAATAGTATAAATCTCCCAAGCACCATCCTTATAGGAAGGGGAATATCCAGAGGAAGGGAAGGAAAATGAGGTAGTATGTTTTTATTCTAGAAATCCAGGACACTGGAAGAGGAATTTCACTCAAAAGCAAGGGGAAGCTAAAGGTGCATTCATTATCGTGTGCAATATTTCCATTTCTACACATTGGGTATTAGATACAGCTTGTGGTTCTCAAATCTATATCCAAATGTAGGAACCAAGTAGATTTCATAAAATTTCTAGAGAGGTGGATCTGTGAGCTACCAATAGTGTGTGGATAGCTACTATTTACATTGGTGACTACCACCTTTCATTTCCAACGAGAATGATTTTGGGTTTACATGATTGTTATTATTTACCTACTGTTACCAAAACATAATTTTTGTATCAATTTTAGATACATATGGGTTTATTTTCATGTTCTGAAATAAAAGTTGTTTCTTTTATAAGGAAAACATATGTTATGGTATGAAACATTTAAATAATAGTATGTATGTATTAAATTATGAAAACCAAGTGTTGGACATTGATAACAAATCAAGTTCACATGACTCATATAATGCCTAGCCTTGGCATCACCATCCTGGTCATGTAAATGATAAGTGTTTGAAAAGTCTCTTTTAAGATGGTTATTTAGAATCATCTAAGCTAAAACCACTTGATATATGTCATTCTTTTTACAAGAAAAAATGACCAAACTTCCATTTGATGGAAAGGGTGAAAGGGCCACATGGATTCTAGGATTGGTACAAAATTATGTGTGTGGAATATTTCTAGTAGAATCTAGAGGTGGATATTCTTAATTTATAATTTTTACTAATTATTTGAGTAGATATGGCTATATCTACTTAATGTGGTATAAGTCTGAGTCCTTTGAGAAATTCAAGGAATTCAAGAATGAAGTAGAGAATTAACTTGGTAAAAAGATAAAATAGCTTTGATCAGATAGAGGTATATAATATATTAACCAAGTTTTCATAGACTTTCTACGAGAGTTTGGGATTATATTTCAATTCACTCCACCTTTTACACCACATTGGAATGGTGTTAGTGGAAGAAGAAACCATACCTTGTTGGACATGGTAAGGTAGATGACGAGTCATGTGGATATTCCATTATAATTTTGGGGATATGAATTACAAATGACGACTTACACATTAAATAAAATACCAACTAAAGTGGAAAACAAAATTCACTTCAAGCTATGGAGTGAAAAGAAACATGTTTTGTATCATACACATGTATGGGGTTGCGAGGAATTTGTTAAGGATTTCTAAGGAAACAAACTAGCACACCAGGGCACGAGGTTTATCTTTATAGGTTATACTAAGGAAACAAAGGGATACTACCTATAAAACCCCTCATACAAGAAAGTGACTGTCTCCGTACAAGCTATTTTTCTTGAGATGGAGCACATCCTCAAAAAGGATAGTGGGAGAAATATTGACTTAGATGAATTTGATTCTCCATATACACAGAAATTGGTATAGGAACAAGTTCTATAGGTCCCCATGTAAGAATTAGTTCCTAAAAAACAATTACTATGTAGGAGTGTAAGAGAGGTAAGAGAACCAAAGAGATATGGTTTTCTAGTCACCAAAGACGGTGATTCATTATTGGTTGAAAATGATGAACCTATCTCTTATAAGGAGGTAGTAGAGAGCTCAGAAGCTGCAAGATGGATAGAAGCTATGAATTCTGAGATGGATTCCATGTATCAGAACCAAGTTTGGGTTATGATCAATGTTTCAATTGATGTAAAGCCTATTGGGTGTAAATGGGTATTCAATAGGATACTGGACATGGAAGGTAAATTAAGTATCTATAAAGAAAGGCTAGTGGATAAAGGGTTTAAAAAATGTTGAGGAATTGACTACGATGAAAATTTTTCTCTAGTTTCCATGTTTATATCCATTAGAATCATATTTTCCATAGAATCTTACCATGACTATGAGATTTGGTATGTGGATGTCAAAACTGAATTCCTTAATGGGATCCTTTGGGAAGATGTCTATATGACACAAATAAAAGGGTTTGTGACTCCAGGTGATGCCAAAAATATTTTCAAGTTGCAGAGATCCATTTATGGATTGAATCAAGCATCGAGGTCATAAATCATTTGATTTGATGAATCTATAAAAGAATTTGGTTTCATTAAGAATGAATGTGAGATACGTATTTAGAAAAGTTTTAGTTGAAATTTGGTCATTATCCTAGTAGTATATGTTGATGACATATTACTTATTGGAAATGACATACTGGTATTACAGTCAGTTAAGGACTAGTTGAACAAGTGTTTCTCCATGAAGGAATTAGGCAAAGAATCCTACATTCTAGGTATCAAGATTATTAATGATATATCCAAGAGGCTTCTTGGACTAAGCCAAAGTACATATATTTACCAGATACTAAAGAGATTAGCATGGAGTAATACAAGAGGGGATTAGTTCTATTGTCACATGGTTTACATATTTCTAAGAAAATGTGTCTCCAGACACAACAAGAGAAAGGTATAATGTGTAAGATACCATATGCTTCAGTGATAAGATCAATAATGTATGCCATGTTATGTACTAGACTTGATATTGCCTATGAATTGATCATGGTAGGAAGATATAAATCATATCTAGTAGAACAACATTGAACTAATGTTAATAATATCCTTAAGTATCTGAGAATAAATAAGGATATGTTCCTGGTGTATGGAGGAGAAGAGGAGCTTGTCATCAAAGGGTATGCTGATTCTAGTTTTCAGACAAATCAGAATGATCTAAATTCATAATCAGGATATATTTTTTTTCTCAACAGAGGAGCTGTGATCTAGAAGAGTTCAAAAAATATAGTTTTAGTTGATTCTATACCGGAGTCTGAGTATACAACAACTTATGATGAATCCACAGAATCCATTTGGATTCAGAACTTTGTCCAGGATATTGATGGGGAACCTAGTATTAAATACCCTATCACATTGTATTGTGATAATACAATAGTGGTGGATCATGAAAAAGAGATAAGGTTACATCAACTAACAAAGAACATACTCCATAAGTATCACCTCTTGAGGGATTTTTATCATATGGGTGAAGTTTTAGTGATAAAACTACCCATGGAAGAGAACATGGACTACCCCTTGAATAAAGTCCAATCTCATCAGAAGCATGAATATCATGTGAGAGCTACCAGACTAAAGGTTGTTAGCAGTTGGATCTAGTAAAAGTGAGAGTCTGTTGGAGTTGGTTCCCTAGAACCAATTTTTTTACTTTATGATAACTTATATTCATGGATTTGAATATTAATAAATCACTTATCACATCATGATTTTTATTCTATGTGAAATTGTATGTGATAATTTCCTAAGAGAAACTGTTGCACTAAAGTGTCATAGCGGATCCCTGCTATGATGATAACTTGGAAGTACTATGACACTATTCTTGAATATATGTTCTATATATGAATGATATAATTTGAGGGACAAAAATGATACAAGCTATCAAGGTTGGAGAATTATAGGATTTTGAGCCACCTTCTCATAGTGTACACCATTGGTAATGTCAAGGAGGATATTATGAGAATAATACTTGCAAGTAATAAATCCACACCAATAAGTGTCATTTTATGTTTCTATATAAGGACATGTGTATTGGTACTTATATTTAAATATTATTATTAATGATTATTATGACTCACACACTTAGATGTATTGATGAAAACCATGACGACATATGTTCGTAGTGAGGTAGGATATGTTGGGTGTGACACAAGTAATACTACATTAATAAATAATGTGAGAAAGGATTCATCCCTTATGTTATTTAATGTAATTTGATGTCTTATTCCCTTTTATGTAAATTATATATCCTAAATAAATCCATGACCATGGTGTTCTATATGAAAGTTCAATTTTTGAGAAGTCAAAGAAAGAGAAATTGAGCACATGGGTTGCTAACACTATCATGAAAACTGCTTTATTAGAGATAAGGAGACAAAGGGATTATATTACATGGTAAGCATTCGTATGAGTTAAAATGTTGCTGCGACATTAAATTATTTCTCTATGGGTGCCTTGGCATGTTTCTAGATAGTAACCTTTGACTTTAGGCTGCTCTGCCTAATGCCACTAAGATAGAGGCATAGAGGGCCACACACTAAGTGTATCCAATATCCTAGTTAAATAATATATTATTTATTATTTAACAAGTTGAAAAAAAATATTATTCTTGTTTGTGGTTTAATAAGTATTCATGTATGTCTGATCGAATTTATTCTGAAACTAGTTATTCAAAATAATATATTATGGGTGGAATATTTAATAAATATTTATTTTCTATTTAGTAAATATAATATTTAGATATTTATTGGAGAATAATGTAGTGGTATTTATTTATTTAATAAATAGACATTATTCAAGGCCTAATAAATATCATGGAGGATTGGAGGACCAAGTTTAAGGGTTTACTGAGAAATAATAACGTTGAATATTATTTGATTAAATAATATTTAATTATAATTTTAAAGTTAAGAACGTGAAAATAAATAATAATAATACTATTATTTGACATGGTTTTTTCACTAGGATTAATAAAATAAATAAGGGAACTTGTGAAATTATGTTATTTTAACCCTAGAAATATTAATATCCAATTATGTTTATTTTTTCATGACCCTAGCCAAGCCAAAGTTGTTGGGAAAAACAGATTAGAGAAAAAACTCTCAAGACTAGAGATTTATTCCTTCTTCAAGAATGCTCTAAAGAATGAGAGAAATCCTCCTCCACTGGATCAAGGAGAAAGCTTTGTAAGCGGTTCTCAAGGCGATTGAAGGCAGACGACGTAAGCGTAAGGATTTTATGTGCTAGCACCCAGAGACTCCTTCGATGACATTTGGAATAAAATATTAGTATCAAAAGATAATAACCAATCCCATACCCTATAATAAAATGTTAGTAGAATAAGAAAATATAAAAATCATGGCTCACTCAATAATCATAGGAAACACAAGAAAATGAAAGTAGTGAAATGAACCTATATGGTATGGAATATGCATGTCATGTGAATTCTACATTCCTATTATGATGCATGTAACAATTATTCCTTTCCCTTATATCATATATCCAAGGATAAAATTTAATCCTCAATAATAATAATAATAATAGTCACCACATATCATGTGTGTAACCCAATGGTGAAATCATATCAACTATAATAATAAAAAAGCAGAACAAAAATTCTTATTAAGGAAACTTAGTATTTACCCTGAACATGGGTTAGCTATGTCCAAGAACTGATTAGAAACAAGTTAGAAAGTGTTACTAATATCATGTCTATTATATAAAAATAGTAAATCAAGAAAGGAAACCTTTTATACCACTTTGTGAAATCCCAACCCAAGTTTCACTCAAAGGTGCCCCAAACCTGGTTAGCCACATTACCTCAAGTACCCCCCATAAGCCAGAGGCTTCCAACTAGAAATTAGGGCCTAGGTCATCTCTGTGGGGAATACTATGACCTCATTAATAGAGTGTAGTACATCGGATAAATATTAATAGATGAAATAGTGGAATCATATTATAAATAGGACCAGTAACCTACTGTAGTGGAAGTAGGATAATAATAGTAAAATAAAAGAAAAAATTAGTAAACATCCAAGTAATAATAATCAAATGATTGAAACTAAATCATATATAAAATATGATGATAAGTTATTTCATGTCTCTAAAAAACTTTAAAATAGGTATACATGGAAGAAAGAAATACATGCTATACTAAAAGAATAAAAAAGAATCCAAAAACTATGTAAGCATCCAGAGCACTAGCCCAATCATCTGCTACTAAGCTCCCTACTAACACAAGTAGTCAAGATCAGGTTTCCAAAGTGGAATGATCTCTATTTTCAACACCTGTATACATATAATCTTCCCAGGTAGCATAGATAACCTGAATAGGGTGTGAGATAAATCTTAGTAAGCCACCACCAATGTCGTCTATACCATTCAGTCTGTGAATATAATCTGATACAATGTATAGTTGTATAAATGTAAAGTTGTAAAGTAATGTAAATACCCCAATACATACTTTATCCTCAATTGGCATCTCTTTGAACATGTAATCATTTAATTGGTTCATTTAATTTATATTATATAGACAATTCATGTGAGGTATATCCAATACTAACAATATATGATGATAATAATAGTAATAAATGAACCAAGGTGTAATAAGGCATCCTATAATGATGATAATAATTAAAGAGGATTAATGGTTATAGCTAAGGAATCCTTGACCTTAGGGGTCGATCAAACTCAATAATAGAATGAAGCCTGTCTATAAAAGGTCTAAGTGTAATATAAGGGGCATAAACCAAGGCATTCCACTATAATAGACTCTACTAATGTATAAGGATCTCATCTAAGGTAAAATAGACAAAACATGATAGGGACCAATGGGGTGTATCCATGGCGCCATGTGTCCGAAGACATCACACTAGATCCAAGGAGTGTATCGAAGCCATCCTAATATTTAGAAGATAGTGAAGGGATCCTACAACATCACATTGGGTATCCACTAGTATAAAAGGACCATGTTCCAAGGTTGGTGTCTCCCTTGGAAACTAGCTCCTTGAATTAGAATGGAATCCTATGAGTTCTCAAGGAAATCCCTCAGGAATCCAAGGATGGATCAAGTCTAACCACTCCTATAAAGATGAAAAGGTCCATATGCAACAGGCACCTTATACTTATTCCATTATATAAATTAGTCCATGAAATATTCATTTCTTTTAATAATTCAGGTGGTTGATTCCATTGGATTTCATACTATGTAACAAGTCTAGAAGGACATGCAACCATTTAATTACTTTCATTAATATTTAATTATTAGTTTCATTCCTTTACCTTTTATAAACATGACAAGAAAAGATAAGTACAAGAAACTATATTCAATTCATTTATAAATAACTAGGCCAAGTGATATATATAAACACATCTTCCATTTAACATTTAAAAGGTTAATTAATCAGTTAGAACACTTAACTTAGAATGTTCAAGTGATAATATGATATAATATCCATTAATAATTGATTCATTTAATAAAAAAACTTAACTTTATAAAGGTCAATCCAAAGAACACCTGAACAATGGTTTATATAGTCATAACAAAGCCAATAAAGGAATATAAGAGGAAACACCCTACTTGGGGTGGTTAACATTGAGGTTATAGCCTCTAACAATGAAATAAAAACATATATCAAGGTCTATAGAACATGAGAATGATGATTATAAGCAAGGAACATAAATTTAATAAGAAATGCTCGATGAGATTTGTGTTCACAAAATAATGAAAGTTTATAAAATGTAGAGACTTGAGGTATGAGTCATAGATCACCTACCTTAAGCTCGTACAACTCTCCTCATCTAGTATCAACCTTTATTTTGTCTTGGATTGGAAGAAATATGAATAATGAATCAACACCCTAAAAATAGGGCATATGATCCTACATCTAGATAAATCCACCGAGAGAAAGAAAAATAGAGAAAGGTTTAGGATGATCGAAGAACTTACTAATGCACATCCAATTAGATAGGAAGATATGAAATCGGAGATCAAATGGTGAAAAAACAAAAAATCCTAGATTATAGGTTCCTTGGGTGCTCCTATACGTGATGGAGAGAGGGGTGAGGTTAAATCCAAAAAATAGGAGGCCCTACCTCCTTTTTTTTAAAACTAAAGTCAAGAATTTACAAAACATGTAAATTATTTACACATCATGTAAATATCAGGGTCTTTTACCCTATGAAAACCCTCTACACGATGTCGAAGTCTCTACCCAGACCATTACACATCATGTAATTGATACACATCATGTATTCCAATTAAACAACTTGTAATTGGACTACTTCTAACCTACAACCCTCCTACATCTTCTTTTTCAAAAACTACCCAACCACCCCATGGCCCGACTCAAGGTTAAAGAAATAAAGAATGTAAAGAAGAGCATAACCGAAAGTTAAAGGATCCATACCTAAGATAAAAACTAGATTTTTAGAGGTACATTTATTTCATCATGGATGACATGTAATTAATCAAGAATTCAAGTAAGGATTTGTCCCTTCCATATTTATGGAATTTAATAACTCGTCCCTTTGGTCGAAATTGAACCATCTCATTTGTAGATGCCAAAAAATTTTGTAACTCTTAGAGGAAGTTTCTAAATGAGGAAGCGAAGTCATATTCGGACACGGAGGCCCGGTCCGAAGGGCCCAAAAGTGGTGTGCGAAATTAAGGAGGACTTGCGCGAAAAAATGTTTCCCGCGCGAAGGAAGTGCGGGATTCGTGAAAAAGCACCGGGGTGGCGCGCAATTTTGCGTGCCCAGTTCTGCGTGGTGAGGCCTTTTGCGCCGACCAGTCCTGGCGTGGAATATTTCATGCGTCGTCTGGATTCCGCAACGCCTGAGGTCTATAAATAGAAGGAGACCCCTTCTGTTTCGGGGTTGTGGAATTCGGACCAGCTCCCGTGCGTGAAATTGGACTCCCGCGCGCGCAATATGACTTTTAGGTATTGACCCTTTTTGCGCAACCTTGCCCCGGGGTTCACCTTTGCACGCAATCCCACCGGAGTAAATAAAATTTCCAAATCCTCAGGGTTCCTCCTTTGCGTGAAATCACTTCCATTGCGCGCACTCCATCCTTTGCGGGTGAAACCCAATTGCGTGCAAACCCGTCGTTAGGTTTTGCCCTACCTTAGGGATTAGATGTTTCCCCCGCGCGCAATCCAAGCCCATTGCGCGCAATTCCCCCTATCCACACGCAATCCCTCTGCCCAAATTGCACACCATCCTGGAGTTTTGCGCACAAACCTTCTCTTTGTGCGCAAACCCCAGGACCCTTCACCTTGATGCCCCCCGGGGTGCCTCCCTGCTTAGGCACCCGATGTCCTCTATATCGGGCATGCACGCCATGCATTTTTTTCCCATACGGCCTTCCAGGATCGTACGAAGTAACCTCAAGGTCCCTTGGGTGGTGTTTTCCATTGTGTTGCTTTGACTTATGATCCTTCGCATAGGCACGCTAAACGGCTATTGCTTCTTCTCATAGCCACGCTAACGTTGACCCCTCGATGGTTCGCCCTGCGACCCCCCTTCACCACGACCTTAACGATTACTTCCCTCCCAAAAGGGGTAGAGGGTGTTGGGCATGTAATCCCTAGGGGTGTGGAGTGAACCCACCTCATCCGAGCTATATAATGTTAAACTGCCAAGCACCTTGTCCTCAACACATGACGTTAAACTGTGATCTGACCCCGTGCCTCGCACGTAGGGTCCCCCCGTCTCGGACATTATTTACACCGCTCGTCTCCACGGGAATGGAATATTCCTCACATGGAATGATATCCTCCCTCTTGGAGTGGAGTTTGTACATGGGGGAAGGGCCGCCTCAGAGCATAATCCCATAGCCTCTCTTGCGGAAGGTAGCACCCTTGCACCTCCATACTTCCCCACCGCCAAGGCCAGGGGAGGGTGTGATAGGGAACGAGGCATCTCCTTTGTTCGCACCCAAACCCCTCTCCCTCTGTGATTTGTCACACCACGTGACTCTATCCCGGAGTAAGCCCCAGCACCAAGGGCTGCTCAACGCGTAAGCCCCTCTCCGCTTCTCACGGATGCACCCTTCACGACGTGATCGTCTGGTCCCTACTGCCTCTTGTTTCTCACACCGAGCATGACTCACATGGGCTTAGAGTGAGCTTGGACCATGACATACCACTTTGGGCCGCCTCAGAGCATAAGCCTCATCCCAGTGAACTACGAGGACTTTGATCTATGCTAAAGCATGGTACGTAGGTAGCCTCCACGAGGTTCAAGCCCACCACCCGGTCGTCCCGACCTCTTCAAATAGGTTCGCCAACACTTTGGGCCACCTTAGAGCGTAAGCCCCAAATTGCTCATCCCACATGAAATTAAACTGTATTCCTTCGTCCTGCATGACGTTAAACTGTATGCCGTCCCGCATGATGTTAAACTGTATGCCCTCGTCCCACATGACTTTAAACTGTATGCCATCCAGCACGACGTTAAACTGTTTTCCTCGTCCCGCATGACGTTAAACTGCACCACCCGAACTACACGGACTTTGATTCCTGCTAAAACATGGTACATAGGTAGCCTCCATGAGGTTCAAGCCCACCACTCAGTCATTCCTACCCCTTTGCATCGGTCCAACAACTTTATGGGCCTCCTCAAAGTGTAAACCTCATATCCACCATTGTGGGCCACCTCAGAGTGTAAGCCCCATATCCACCATTGTGGGCCACCTCAGAGTGTAAGCCCCATATCCACCATTGTAGTCCACCTCAGAGTGTAATCCCCATATCCACCATTATGGGATGCCTCAGAGTGTAAGCCCCATATCCATCCATTGTGAGCCACCTCAGAGCATAAGACCCAAATTCCCCCGTCCCGCATGACGTTAAACTGTATTCCTAAACTACGTGGACTTTGATCCGTGCAAAATCATGGTACGTAGGAATCCTCCACGAGGTTCAAGCCCCTTCACTCCATAACCCATCCTGATTCCTACATGGGCTGCCACATCCCGGTGGGATCATGCCACATCATTCCACTCCACAGTATCCGGGAAGCCACCCACGTGCTGGCCCCGACATCAGTGTTCCCTCCCTAGGGGGTTCTTCAATCTGATCCACTCTCATTGTTCTGATCAGTCCGATCCATCTCCTCAAGACGTTAAACTCACGGCATACCCCGTGTTAAACATGGGAAGCTGAGGAAAACCTCAGAAGACATGCCCCTGGCGTAACCGTCTCTACAAGACGTTAAACTCGAGACATACCCCGTGTTAAACATGGGAAGCTGAGGAAAACCTCAGAAGACATGCCCTTGGCGTAAACATCTATGCAAGTCGTTAAACATAAAGCATACCCTGTGTTAAACATGGAAAGATGAGGAAAACCTCAAAAGACACGCCCTTGGAGTAACCGTCTCCGCAAGACGTTAAACTCGTGGCATACCCTGTGTTAAACATGGGAAGCTGAGGAAAACCTCAGATACATGACTATGACATTCCAATTCCCTGCATTCGATGTGGGATGCCTTGGTCTTCTGCGCCCTCGAGAAGCCCTATAGTAAGGGACAGAAGACAGACATGCCAATCCCCCAACGTCAAGACATGCCAACAAAACTCCAGCGTGACCATTATCCTCACCAAAGGTTGCTGCCCCGACCAGACCCCTTGGAGCATCTCGATGGAAGTAGTGTAATTAACTGGTGTCCATGAAGATATGGAACTAGTAATGAGATTCACGAATACGTCTTAAATATATTAGGGAGACTCGGACTAGGTGATGAGTTCCGAGGAGGAATCCACGGAAGGAAGAACCGACATCCCATCATCCCGGTTTCGATCAAGGAGAAGACGTCCCTGAACAAGGAATGGATGCTGCCTGCCTTTGGAAAGCGGGAATGCGGGGCAACAAGCCACGCGTCCTCACCTGCGTGACGGACGCGCGCGCGCGCGCCTCGACGGAAAGTTTCGGAAACAGAAAATGGTGAACCTGACGTGAATCTCTTCACCTTAAAATGGAGACCGATAGCATTTGGGATGTCAGAAGATTAGCATGTCACCAGGTCCGGGCACCCAGCACCATGACGTGACACCCGCCAGGGGTTGGGGTGGTCAGGGCATTGAGCACTCCGTTCTGCGACATTGTCAGTGTGGATCCCTCTCACCAACCACAGAAGGAGGAATGATGTTGGGCTATTGGTTGTCGATTCCTTTTCCTACTAGTGTTAATGGGTTCATCTCCCTGATTTCAGGAATCAGATCGCTGCATCCGAAGCTCGATCGCCACTTGCCCACTAGCACAGAGGCAGGGGCAGTACCGACACGGCCACCCCGCGCAGTCCCACCTTTTCCACAGCTGCTCCGACCGCCATGACTGCCGGGTGCTCACGCCCCCTCTCTTCGTCAGAGATTATCCAACGGAGGGTGATCAGTGACCTTGTGCATAGGTATGAAGAGGAAGGGGTCATCCAGACCAAAGACATGGCTTGTTTGGATCTCGAGGCAGCTGTGCCTCACTGCCATCGCCGCCCCCCGAGGGTCGCGTAGGGAGCCACCGCACCCCACCCCGACGTTCAACCGTTTCGGGAGCCTATCCCCAGAACGCCTCGACACCTCCCTTCCCTATGCCGATGAGGTGGGGGATGTTCGAGTTCGCCTGATCAGGGACCCGCTCTAGGGGTTCACAGAAAGGGCCCCCGCCAAGCCGCGTCGACACCGTCGCCCAACTCCTTGAGCCAAAGAGCAGGCAATCCATGTGCCCGCACCACCGGCTTCAACCCATCTGACCCGACGCCAGTGTCGGGCGCGAGCAGAAGAGGATGCCCACCCTAGGGCATCAACGTCAGCAACCAATGTGGCCCGATCCACTGTTGGCTCCTGTCATCAAACCCCTGCACACGTTGAGTAGGGGAAGTTATATTCCCAACCCAGATCGAGGCCCTGACCGCCCCACATGCAGGTTGGGTCGACTCTCCTGGTCGCTGTCACAAGAAATGGCCACCGTGAACCAATTCGCGGTAGTGCCATCCAGCATGAAGGCCTACTTTGTTCCACCGTTCTGGAAAACCGAAGGCTCCCCTGTGACAGCTACACTTCAGGTGGGGCTCTTTCCAGTGCTCACTGTGCTGGGTACGGGGCCACTTCCCCTACCACCGGCCGCAAGTATGGATCCATTGCATATATGGTCACTCACCCACATGGAGGTCCTCCCCATGTACCTTTTGAAATCTTCCCTAGTGATCCTCGCACCTCAGCCTTCGGTTCTCTTATCCTCAGTACCATTACGGCCAGAGGACTCCATGACGGAAATCAGCCTTGTCCTGAAGAGCTACCCAGGGGAAGGAAGGCGGGACATCGTCGCTGCAAGGGAAATTCCAGGGAAGGTCGGAAGTAAATCAGACTAGTCCATTTCTCAGACTCTAAGGCAGAGTACGACTCGTCGATGGATCCCTCCCCCCGGTCCTATGAGTCAAGGGCAGTGATAGGGATGCGATGCGTTAGCCTCGTACTCTCTGAATGCGAGATCTGTATGATCCCTGCCTCCCTCCAAAGGTATATCCAGGAGGATGAGGACTTGGCATACCACCAGGGATCAAACTTGCAGTTACCATTGGCCTTTCTAGAAGCACCTTCCACCTTGTTCAGAGAGGGTGGAGAAATTTTCTGGGGACCAACGGAAGAGTTGCGGCATGGAACACCCTTGGAAAGCGCCGACACTGTGACATGAGGCCTGTTCGACGGCCCATCCTATCGTGACGTGACAGCCAGGACACTGATGCCCTTGGAGGGAGACTTAGGATTCGGTGGAGTCGGCGGCCAATCAGCCTGCTCGCCATATTCTCTGCCCACCAGCCCACCGGCCCAGCGGCCTGCCTCAACATCGCTGCCAGTTCCCCCACCATTCTCAGGTGATGAGCGGGGCCAGAAAGGGTCGAATCCTGAACCTGAGCCACAGAACTTCTGGACCGTCCTCGCAGTAGGCCACTTCCCTGAGAAGTTTTGGCCGGTTGTAGGATCATATTTTGATATAACAGAATCGCTCACCCCGAGAGAGTTTGAATGTTTCCTCCAGACTCTCTGGGAGACTCACTCCCATCTTCACCATCAGAAAGTTCCTTATCCCATGAGTCCAACACATCTCGAGTATATTGGTGAGTAGTGTCGTCGGGTCGACCTGGCCACGCTCCCCACAGTTCGGCACCTCGAGTTACTTGGACACCACAGGGACCTCCGACAACAATGCGTCTAGAGTTTTCAAGGACTCCGCAAAGTTATCTAGGAAGCCACCCCCCACGCGCACATCTGCGAATGGGGGAAGTACGCTTCCCTTCTCTTCAGTACGATTCGTCGACAGCCTGACTCACCAAGCGGTTTTGAGGGCATGCCCGCGAGGGCAACATCGGTCAACATGGCCGACCTGTCGGGATAGGGGAACGGTTTGGAACCTCTCAATGGGGACTCACCCCTTGAGGATAGGCCGCTAATAGATTCATCTGGGAGGGTTACTCATCAACAGAGAAACCTCCTAGGTCTCCCCACACTCACTGAGGCATTAACACTAAGCCAAAATATCGGCAAGGGTAAAGAACACATTGGGGATGTCAAGCTTGCCGACCCATCCGCCTTAGTACAGAAGGCATAGGATGATCTCAAGAAGGCCACGTTGTGCCAATAGCTTTCTGAGCAGAAGAGGCTGGTTGATGAGCTTCTGGACGAACACATTGTAGAGCGGCGACATGACTATGGTGATCCTAGTTCGGGACAGCAGGGGCAGGAAAAACTACCCCTCGACGAGATTCTCCCAGGAAACCGTGATCATGCCATGTTCTCCGATAGAGGAGAGGCCAGAGCTCATGGAAAGAGGGCGCGATACGTTTCGCTGAACCCTCCTGAGCGACGTGATCACCCAAGAGACCCCGCTCGGGTTCCTCCCGCCGCCCCAAGAGTCGCTCCACCAGCCGCCCCGCGAGCTGCTGAGCTTGACTACTGGATTGAAGAGCCCGAAAATGCACTTGGGGTTAGGGATCCCCGTCAGGATAGGAACCCGCATCCAGATGATCCGATGGTAGCACTCATTGCCCGCTTAGTGGCTCTGGAAACTCAGCAAGTGGCAATCCCACCGGACGACAAGCCATACCCAGCATGGGTGGATGATATGCCAGCACCTCCGGGATTTTGGAACCCCACTTTCGCCCCCTTTAACAGGACAGGAGACCCGCCACAGCACCTGGACCACTTAAACTCGAGGTGTGGGCCTATGTTAGGAACTCCGACACAGCAGGAGGCCGCCAAGATCCGTTGCTTTGTTTAGACACTAGAAGGGTCGACATTCGTCAGGTACAGCCGGCTCCCTATAAGATCTGTGACTATCTAGGAGGACCTTCATAGGAAATTACTCTACCAGTTCAGTTCCACAACCCAGAAGTCGAACATCGCATACTTCTTCAAGTGCAAGCAAAGGCCTGATGAGTGAGTCGCAGACTTCATCCCCCGGTGGAAGGGGCTCACATACTCCCTTAACATGACACTAACTCAGGATAAATTACTGAAAATGTGCGTAGGTAACGTCAGGGTAGAGATGGATCCTTCTCTGATCACTCATAATTACCCCGGAGGGTTCCGGGACTTCTCAGACAAGGCTCAGCGCCTCGAAGAGGCCCTGCAACAGGCCAGTCATGCATGCCCGCTGCCTCCTGTAATCCCTGCAAGGAGAGATGCCAGAGCCAAGCCCACTGCTGTGGCCCAGATAGAGGCCCCTAGGCAGCTAGAGTTGATACCAGTGAGTCTAGCTCCACAGCCCCATAGGGGTCCACCCCCACAGACACAGCCTCCGGCCTAGCAGTGACCGCCTCAAAATCGGTAAGCGCCTCCGCATAACGCACCGCCACCACCTAGGTGAGATAATCAGGTTCCACATCCTCGGCATGCTCCTATAGACCCTCATCAAGGCCAGCCTCCTAAAACCCCCTTTCCATACAGAAGGAATCTAACATACTCATTCGACGAGGCTCAGGTCCTCGGTTACTTCCGTAGTGCTTTGGAGCAGAGAATAGTGTGGCTGCTCGAGTGTCGGAAGCCAGAAGAGGCGCATCTCGCTGATCACCCCAACTACTTCCCTTATCACCGGACCCTGGGGAACACCATCCAGTGATGCTACGTGTTCAAGGACTGGCTCCAAGACCAAATTGAAAACAATATACTCATGTTGGGCCCAGCCCCGACACAAGTAGCAGGTGTCTTTGTGAGATCAGAGGGTGGTAGCGGCGGCAAGGATGAATGGAAGAAGGTTTCTGACTGTGGGTCCTGGAAGTATAATGACTAGATAGCCCACAAGACGGTCACCCGCGCCCATGGAATCATCCGCGCGTGCCTGAATCATCCATATCCCTCATAAGTTGTGGTTGCTACTTCAACATCATCGTCCCAGCCTGCCTCTTCCTAGAAGTGCAAGAAGCAACAACTCAAGAAGAAAGAATGCGCCCTTCCAATGCCGTCGTCATCCCACACTCTTGGCGACTTCATGCCCCCAGAAATGAGGATCCCTCTGAGACTCCTCCCAGTAATGGATGAATCCTCAAGTTATAGTCAGGGGTACGCTTCAGTTAACACCGTAGAGTTGGTAAATATCTTTTTGACTCCCGATGATGAGGAACACCAGGTGGACCTTCCCAATGTCCCCAGCCGTCACCAATGTCGGCGGAGCTGTGGCTACATGAATCACATGGGCATGACAGTTGGCACCTTGAGCTAGACCGTGCATGCCACTGAGACCAGGAAACATGCCCAGTACAGAGCTCAGCACACGCGGCCCCTTTATCCGGTGTTGACAGGTCCACCTCCACCACCGTTTGTGTTGCTGGATCAGGAAGAACCACCTCAGCCGTGCCGCAACCAGCTCTGCCCTGCTACCAGCTGAACCTAGCCTTCCAGTCCTAACCCGGAAGCCACTATCCAAGCTTCGACTAGTGAACAACGAGACATTCCTAGTACCAGTCATCCACTGGTCCATCCGGAAAGGCCCGTCATGCCTCCAATCGCAGAGCGGCCTCCTGTATGCAGAGGCTCGCGTTTGTCCTAGAAGTATGATGTTATGAAGCACCTAGCCGGCATTACAGCAAGGCTTTCTATCCTTGAGGCTCTTCTCCTGTTGTCTGAAATGCATGAGGCACTCACCGAGGCCCTAAGGAGCCCCCTCCAGTTAGAGATAGAGGTAGCAGCTGCAGAATCCTTCCACACTGAGGCTATTGAGAATGCCGAATGTCAGGCGGTTATCTCATTCTCTGGTGAGGATGAAGACCCTCCCATACAGGGGCACATTCTCCCATTGTACATCACTGGCCAGTTCAATGGCGTGGAAGTCCGCCGCTATCTTGTTGACATGGGTTCTGGGATTAACCTAATACCAACTCGGACACTACGGAAGCTGGGTCTGTCTGAGGATGATTTAACTCACTCCGACCTCAGGATCTAGGGGTACGACAGAACTGAGAAAAATCTAGTCAGAAAGATTCGCTTGAAGACTCGGTTCAGTGGCCTAATTTCCAGCACCAGATTCATGGTTGTCTCTCAGGGCACTTCCTACAACGCATTGATATGAAAGCCATGGCTCCACCTTCATGCAGCAGTCCCCTCATCATATCACCAATGCCTCAAATACTCCCTTAATGGTCGAGTAGGCGTTCTCCAAGGAGATGCGTCTCCTTTTTCATCTTGTGAAGCCCGTTATCTGGACGCCGACTACTAAAAGAGCAAGGATAAGCAGATTCTGATAGGTGAGGTTGAGCCCGCTGCTTTCATAAGTGATCCCTGGGCAGGTTTGGATGACGCTTATGTCTTCTCAATCCATTGGTTGGAGGCCACAACCCACGACATGGGGCAATGCTTTGTGGTATAGGGTACAAGAGGAATGTATGTTCTCAGGTCCAAGCAACGACATAAAATCACGTCATACTCCTACACCAACCAAGCTCAGGTGATTCCCGAACCTCCTACCCCTGTACGGTATCGGGACGTCAGGCTCATGGCAACGACAGTACGTCATACCTGTCTCTTCCACCGGGATGGAATTAACCGGCTCAAGCTGACGCTCCACTACTACTTTGATGTCATCAAGCGTGGACCCTTGGGTCAAAGACTAGATGGGATTGGATCGACTTCCTTCATCGCTATGGTCTCAGTGGCATGTGAGTCTCCCGATATGATGACCACTGCCGCCCAAGCCGGCACCAACTTCCCATCAGGGTCTAGTAGCCCCAAAGCAGCTCCCCCCGCAGATGATCCCTCCACAAGTGGAGAGGAGGACATAGAAGATGCCCCCCCTACTTTGAAGAAGGCTTATCTACCACGATTGACGAGTTAGTGCAGGTGAACCTCGGTAGCGAGGAAGACCCGAGACCCACATTGGTCAACGCCGCCATGCCCCCTGAGGAGCAGCAACGGTACGTATAATTCCTCAGATAGCACTGTGACGTGTTTGCCTGGAGTTACGATGAGATTCCAGGGCTAGACCCACAGGTATCCGTCCACCACCTTGGCCTTCCAGCAAACCATCACGGGTTCAAGCAGCCTCCCAGAAAGATGCACCCTTCTCATGGTGCCATGGTTGAGGCCGAAGTTGACAAGATTATTAAATCCAACTTCGTCAAGGAAGTTCAGTACCCCCAGTGGCTAGCCAACATTGTACCAATCAGGAAGAAGAACAGAAAAATCAGGGTCTGTATCGACTTCTGCGATCTCAACCGCTACTGTACGAAAGATGATTTTCTCCTTCCAGTGACATAGTTATTGATTGATGCCACAACCGGGTTCCAAGCCCTCTCCTTCATGGATGGTTATTCTGGGTACAACCAGATCCGGATGGCCCCTAAGGATGAAGAGTTCACAGCCTTCAGGGCCCCCCAATGTACTTTTTGTTACCAGGTTATGCCCTTCGGCCTGAAGAATGCAGGAACCCTATCAGTGGGCCATGCATCGCATATTCAAGCCAATTCTCGGGATGTTGGTGGAATGCTACGTGGATGATCTGGTGGTCAAATATTGCCAGCGCCAGGACCATCTCAAGGACCTCAAGAAGGTGTTAGGCTTCCTCCGTTCCCGCCACCTGAAGATGAACCCATTGAAGTGTGCCTTCAGGGTCACCTCCGTCAAGTTTCTTGGCATTGTTTTCAGATACCGAGGCATCAACATCAGCCCGGAGAAGATCAAAGCCATCAGCTAGATGCCTCCCCCGAGCAATAATAGGGAGCTTCGAGGTCTCCAAGGCCACTTAGCCTACATATGCCGATTTATTGCGAATCTGGCGGCCAAGTGTAATCCATTTTCCCGGCTCATGAAGAAAGGCACCACCTATGAATGGGATGAAGAGTGTCATACCACCTTCAAGAAAATCAAGTGGTATCTACTCCAACCTCTGGTCATGATGCTACCCGTTTCCGGGAAGCCGCTGGTCCTTTACGTGGCTGCCCTAGAATGGTCCCTCGACGCACTTCTCACCTAGAAGAACAACGAGGGAATAGAGAACAACCTCTACTAACTCAGCTGCATGCTCCTCGATATGGAAATTAGATATTCTCCCATGGAGAAGAGCTACCTGGTGCTCGTATTTTCCGTACAGAAATTGCAGCACTACTTGAAGCACTACATGGTACAGCTGGTATCTTGGGTAGACCCGTTGAAGTACATCCTGAATCAATCTATGTTGACTGGCCGACTAGTGCGGTGGGTGGTGATCCTACAGCAGTTCGACATCAGGTTTGTACCTCAAAAGGCTATCAAAGGATAGGCATTGGCAGACTTTTTAGCTGCTCACCCAACCTCTGCGGATTAGCTGCTGGATCTAGGTTTTCCTAATGAGGTAATCCTCTCATTCGATCATGCCATCCCATGCTGGCAGATGCAATTTGATGGTGCCTCCCGAAGCCCCACCAGTAGAAGACTCAACGATCCTAGGCTCAACAGAGTGGGCCTGGGTATCATCTTCATCACCCCAGAACAATCCGTTCTTCCATATTCGTTCCTATTGTCAGAGGGCTGCACCAACAATGAGGCTGAATATCATGCCCTCATCACTGGCCTCGAACTGGCCATCGAGATCGACGTGCCCCATCTGCATGTGAAAGGGGACTCCGAGCTGGTCATCAAGTAGGTCAATGGTGACTATGTTGTCAGAAATCCAGAACTTGTGCCATTGTTGGAGTGCACCCTCCATCTAATGGCTCAGTTCCCCTATCGGCCGGAAGTCATTCATATTCCCCGGTCACAGAATGGTCGAGCAGATGCTTTGGCCAGCCTGGCCGCGTCTCTTGGGGAGCCCGAATAGGATGACCTGATTATCCACATAGCGCATGAGAGAGTCATTGCTCCCGTTACCCTGGAGGATGATCGTGGCCCGCGGGTGAACCATATTACCGCTGGTGCCCCTATGTCGGGGGCCCCAGGTACTTCTGATACGGTGATAAAAGTATTTCCTGATTGGAGGATGCCTTTGGTTGAATACCTCCAATGTGGAAATCTTTTGTCAGATTGGGCCGAGTGCGAGCGAATCCGACGCCGCACGCTGCAGTTTACCCTTCAGAGTGGTCCCAACCTTGAGAAGATCATTTACAGATGTGGATTTGAAGGTGTTCTCCTCCGTTGCCTTCAAGGAGTCGATATCCCTCAGGTCATGCAAGAGATTCATGCTGGTTCCTGTGGAGCCCATCAGGCTGGGTCGAAGTTCTCTCACCAAATTCGGAGGCTGGGGTACTTCTGGCCCTCCATGATCTATGACTGAATTGAGTTTTCCAAGAGGTGTCATGCATTCCAAGTTCATGCTAACTTTGTGAATCTGCCACCAGAGCCCCTCCACACTATGAAGTATTCTTATCCCTTTGCAGTCTGGGGGTTGGATGTCGTAAGACCTTACCCACCGGTGACGGCTCGCCAATGCCGGTTCATTTTGACCGCTATAGATTTATTTTCCAAATGGGCAGAGGAAATTCATCTTAAGGAAGTCAAATCCTGTTCTATCGCTGACTTCATGAGTTCCAACATCATCTATCGATTTATAGTGCCTCACATTGTCCTCACGGATAACAGAACCAACTTCCAAGCGGTTGAGATGAAGAAATTGTACGCCAAGTACAACATTCGCTCCAACCATACCTCTCGCTATCATGCGTAGGCGAATGGATAGATCGAGGCGTTTAAAAAAACCCTCTCTAACATTCTACAAAAAATGGTTGGTCATAATAAGAAAAGTTGGCTGGACAAGCTCGCCAACGCCCTTTGGGCTTATCGGACAACGACTCATAATTCTACCAAGGTGACCCCGTACTCCTTGGTGTATGGAGATGAGGCCATCCTTCCCATCGTGATTCAGTTGCCCTCATTGAGCACGACATTCTACGACCAGCAAGCTCCATATAGAGTTTCCAAAATCAATTTACCTGAATTAGAAGCGATGGACAAGAATAGGATTCGCACCTTGCATAAACTAGAAAGGCATCAGAGCAGGATGGCTCGAGCTTTCAATAAGAGGGTTCGCCTCTGCACTTTCCTGCAAGGAGATCTGGTACTAGCCCTCAGGGCGCCAATGATTCCCGGCAGGAAACCACCCAAGTTGGAGCCCAAATGGGATGGTCCTTTCATCATCTATAAGGTATATCCCAATGGTGCATATTCCCTGGTGACTATGGATGGCGAGCATGTAACTCTTCCCACCAACGCCAAGTTCCTCAAGCAATACTTTGCCTGAGCCTAAGGGTCCTGCATGACCCTAAACTACAACCGCGGTCCCCCAAGACCTTAAACTGGATCACGGTCCCGCAAGACCCTAAACTGCATTTGGTCCTACATTTGGCCCCCTGGGGTCCCCAATAACCTTAAACTAGATTGCAGTCCATATGAACTTAAACTAAATTTGGCCCTGCATCTGGCCCCCTTTGGTCCGAGTTCTAAGACCTTAAACTAGGATTCTTATGGTCCAGCATGACCTTAAACCGCATGCTCATCCTCACTGCAAGACGTTAAACTGCAAGCTGGTCAGGCCTTCCTGACCGAGGCCCAACCTTAGGCCCCTTGGGCTTCTCGGGCCCCTTAGCCCTAGTCCTTACCCAGAGTGTGCGGTGTGGTGTAGTATTATGTCCTCATTCACGAAGGGTTACCCGCCGTGCCGTACACATTCCTAGATGAAATGCCTCTCATCATCCTACATGACATTAAACTGGGCCTCTAGAACTACGTGCAGCTTGATTCCTATCCTTATGGGATACGTAGGACCTCATGAACATTTAGGTTTCAGGTCCATCCCCATCTCTTAGGAGATCCCACGATCTCCCGGTCAGCTCGGTCTCTTGGCCTGTCCCTCCCCGCGGGGGGATACATAGGTGTGGTACAGGGTTTTTTGGCACCATGCCCCCTTATCCTGGGAATCCTCCATCTTTTGGCCGCTCTCAAACTGATCCCTTCGAACCTTTACAGTGGTCTGCTGATGTGCTCAGAGTACTCTGGTCTAGGACCTGGAGTGTCAGATTTGACTTAGGCAAGTTTTTGTCCACTTGTCAAGCTTCGCGCTCCCTTTCATTCGAGCCCCCGTTATCTTTCACACCTGAAGGGACCCCCGATAATGACTCGGATACAATTCCTAAGGGCTCCCCTACCATCACGGGCCAACACCCTCGAGGGTTTTAGACAACAAATTGATACAAATCCTGCATTGCGAACATGGTCAGTGGTCGATGCTCATTTGTTTGCCCCCATTTTAGGGTAATGCAACAAGATGCTGTGTTACGAACATGGTCAGAAGTAGTCCTCAGTAGTCATGCCGACTCCTTCAGGACCTAAATGTTGGTTGAATGATTCACATTATGTTCCACCCCATCGTGTCAAGGTGGAATCTCTACACTCCTTGCACTAACCCTCAGTGCACCTCCACACTGTAGACGAACAAAGCAGTGTGACAACATCTCTCGGGGCTCCCGCGATCCGAGCGCCAAGGTTATATGCTTGGGGTTTCTCTAATGGTCATTCACAACTTGACCCTCATCCCCATGGGAAAGGAGGAGTCTCCCATACATTTTGTTTCGGGCCCAGATCAGCTGGAAGCTAGTGTCTCCTGCCCCCTATTTGTTAGACCCTCATCGGCTCCTTGGCACGAGGCTCCTCTCCCAGAATCGCATGCGGTGACGGTATGAGGATATGCCCTCATCTACATTGGGTATGACTTATCGCATCTTTCATGTTCCCCCAGGTCTAAGCCATACGACCTTAAACTGTGCTGGTAGGTCCTACCACACGACCATAAACTGTGATGATATCGTCCCAACCGCATGATGAAAAAACGACACTATATTTTGGTGACCTCCCCATAGGGGACATCACGTGGAGTATCGGTCAATTAACATACCATTTGTCAACACATGTTACATCTTGATTATTGTGTCGATGCCAGGAATTTCTACCCTAGGCCGGTCGTTCCATGAAAGAAAAACCATTCACCTTCAAGGAAAAACAAGATATATCAAATACTGCTTCTTTTGGTGCGAGGGCTAGATCCACACACATCTTTCATCCTTTTCACAGGGACCATGTCATGCCGTGCCACCCTTCAAGAACTACGTAAACCTTGATCCCCATTCTCACGGGGTACATAGGAACGCCCAGACCCTTTGTCTAAGGGTCCAGCTTGGGGTCCGCTAATTCATCGTGTCTATCCCACCTTTGGGACCTTGACCACAGGATTGCGTGGCATGGTGAGCGGGACCTCATCCTCATTTATGTCTGGTTTATGATAGCCACACCACGTGCGCCCTATTATGAGAATTAGACCTCCTTTTTCTTGTCCTACACGATGTTAAAAGGAGCCCCCACGAACTACGTATGGCTTGATTCTCATCCTTATAAGATACATAGGAGCACCTGGGCACTTCCCCACAGGCCAAACCTAACTTTTGTGCTCGGTCCCTTGAGTTAAACACGTCTCCAAGGAGCACATGGTAAGCAGGACCTTGTCCCCATTCACATCGGGTTTCTCAACCACTTTACCATGTGTCTCCCACTTCCCTTACTCTTTTGGTCTGAGCTGTAAGACCTTAAACTAAGATCCTTTTCAAGAACTACGTGTGGATTGATTCTCATTCTTATGAGATACGTAGGAATGCCTGGAAATTTCGTCTTGGGTCCAGCCCCAGGGATTACCAAATCTCATCCCTCCTTACCGTCGACCCCTTGTCCTGGATTCTTGGGGAGTAGTGTAATTGCGACATTTACCCCAAATAAGTTTAAGATTCCCCATAGTGATGTTGGGAAGCGACAGTTCTCTCGCCAAAGAGGTACTGTCTGAAAATTGGTATGATCTGTGACCAGATTAATACGTCTGTCTAATGAGCCTCCTCCATAGTGGCACAATTTTGGGAGTGTTGGACTCTGTTTGAACAAACCACCACTCCACTTTCCATTATTTTCATGCCCCTTTATTCGGATCCTCATCATCTTTCATGTTTGATGGGACCCCCTAACAGTATGGATGATATACTTTGGTCCTCCTATTGTAGCAATATAGATGATTTTCCTACGGTCCGCCTGCTATCCTAGGCCAACGTTCCGGAAGACTGGTCATGTTTTATGGGACCCCCTAACAGTATGAATGCTAGACCTTTGGTCCGCCTGCTGTAACAATATGGATGATAGACCTTTGGTCCGCCTATTATAAAAGTATGGATGATTGACCTACGGTCTGCCTGCTGTCCTGGGCCAATGTTCCGGAAGACTGATCGATGATATTTGAGTTAGGCCCCGTGTTGCGATCATGGTCAGCAGTCATCCCTCATTTGTTGTCCCCATTTCAGGCCAATGCGATATGGATGCTGCGTTTCCGCCACGGTTAATAGTTATCCTCCATCGTCACACCCCCACATAGTCTTCCAGATTTGGGTAACGTGATTCACCTTTTTCATCTCCCTATGTTCGGATGGATTTCAATGCCCCCGGCATTTCCCCACTCATGTGTTAGAACACATTGAGAAGGTGATATATCAACCGGTCTAAGGTCCTATCCTCCGAAATCCAGGCCCGATTTTGGATGCCTGAAGCTTGGTTGACACTCCCACGAAGTGGTAGATTATGGTTGAGCATATCAAACCAAAGGTACAAATAAATGGATTTGTCCATATATTGGATTGGAATGATGAGCAGTACAAGAAAAATTTCATGATATGGCCAAAACAGGTCCCTTAAGGATCAGCGTTTTGGATTGATCTTTCCAGCACCGCTACCCTTTAGCTGGTGGCCTCCAGGACTGCTTCTCGTTCCCTGAAGACTCTCTCTTCGTCAGCAGCTAAAGAGCGCAATTCTCCAATCCTAGCTTGTTCCTGTGCTCATTCCGTTTGAAGTACGGTCATCTGGTGACTTGCCTCCATCAGTTGTTCTTGGGCATCAGTCAGCTAGGCCGTTAGTTTCTCCATGAGCTCAGATCATGTTTCAATGAAGACCTCCTTCTCTGCTACATGCCCTTCAAGGCACCGGACTTCCTGCTCCTCCATCAGGAATGCTCGGGTGCTCACCGATCTTTCCTGACACTAGGCAATGTTAGTGCGCTGGCTGCTTTCACATATCTTCTCAGCCATGTAATCATGGACCGTCAGATGAAGGCATTGAGCGTTAGCCCCTCCGGCACACAAGAAGCGCAGCCAGGTCTGGAGTGATCCCATCCGCCTCAGCCAATCCGTATAAGGATTCCTGAGAAAGAACTGAATACACTTCCACCCTTTGCACCGTGTCATCTGGATCTCCTCGGCCGCTTTCGAGTTTGAATCATCTATCTCCTCGGGATTAGCAGGACGATACGTAGGAAAGGCAGCTAGCAGGTCTGCAGCAGGGTCTGCCTCAGGGATTCCTTCACAAGGAATAGGATCCTCGATGTCTGGGTGACCTTCCTCTCTCACCCCGACAATGAAGGTGCCTTCGTCAGCTTCCGGCCTTGCTCCAATGACAGCACCACTGATGTCCGCCACCCCCTACTCACTAATTACCGGGGCCGAATCAGTTTGGGAGGTATGTTCTAGAGGAGGTGGTACGTCTGCCACTGGTCCACTCACAGACGGCCTGGGATCAGAAGCCCGAAGAGCCTCCAACGACGAGATCATTGTACGAGGAGCATCCTGATTAGTTGGGTTTTTTGACAGTAATCACCATTAGCGAATCAGGGGACTTACAGGAACCCAGAGTGTCCGCCTTCGGTGTGCTGGCCGCTATAGGAGCTGTCGTGGCATGAGACCCCTTAGTGCTTGTCAGTTCAATGATGGGTGTCGGAGCCCCATCCTGTCCCACCAGAACTTCTCCTCCTTCTTCTATTGGGGATGCCTGATCATCGCCTATGTGATCCTGAGTGAAATAGAGAAATGAATTAGAAATTGCAGAAGAGAATGGATGAAGAAGGAAGATGAATAAGGATAGAGACAAACCTCGAGTATCTCGGTTATGTCGGGATCAGAGCCGATGATCTCGCTGCTCTCCTGAAGACTCCATTGGTAGGCCGCCCCCTGTGATCCCTCATCTTTGGGTTCTACTTCTCCTTCACCTTCACCTTAGTCTCCTCCTTCGCCTTCATCTTCTCCTATTTCATCCTCCCCCTCTGACTCTTCATCACTGTCGCCTTATCCCGGCGGCATCACTTCTGGATCATGCTCTTGGCTGAGCAACACATTCACCAGGAAAGGTGGCTCTGCACGCCGACCTCTTTGGCGCGCGTATGTGTCCATGTCCGTTAGATATGCATGACGCCAATGGAAGTTCACCCAGTCTGTAACTCGAATGAGCCCAACCTCTGGAAGCTGGATCCCATCCTGCATTATATTCTGCCAGATGGCTTCAACGCTCATTGATTACCGCAGGTTCATCCAGCCTGACCACAATGACAGGAAAATTGCATCTTGGGAAGGTTCGAGCAGGTATCTTATCTTCTTCTCGGGCAGCTCTCTGTCCACCTCGTGTGACCCCCCTCCGGGCAATGAGGTCGCAGCGACACCATGCGATGTCCCCACTGCTGAGGTCCCGACCTATGAAGGCCTCGCTGCCTGGCGCGCCCCTGGTTCCCCCCTTATAGCAGCACGTTGACTGATCCCCCGTCTCCCAGTTTCCACACGAGTAGTCTCAAGTTTCCGGACTCGTTTGCATAAAATCCCATCAGGGTACGCGATAGTCCAGTGTTCGACATACTCGGTTGATAAGCCGGCATCGACCCTAGTGGGAGGAAGGGTGATGATGTCACTAGAGCCATAAGGGGCAAACATTAACCACATATGGTGAAGTACGCATGGATTCTTCTCCTCCCGGATGTCTGTGAATACCTTCTTCGACATTCGCTGGAGGCACCTGAACTGCCTGGAGAATCGGGACGGCACGTAAGGCTCACAGATGATCTTCCCATCAATCCGAGCTACAAGAACCCCGCCTCGGATGCTCTGGAAGTATTCTTGCTGCTCCAGCAAGCCTTGGCCATTATCCACCATCTGGACGACCGGGGTGGGGAACATGATGAAGTTGAAATTGGCGTGGTTACTGATTCGGATCCTTACGCCCTCCTTGCTGAGCGTCATCGGTGCAACCCTGACAATGTTTAGGAGAGATGGCCGCAGGCCGTTGCCCGGAGGATGAACGACATTCGGGAAGGTGTATCCGCCAAGATGAGCCGCCACCCAGCCGTGGAATATCTGGAAGGGGCCACACACCCTCCGAGGTGACCCCCCTCTGGAGATGCGTCCCAGGATGGCATACAACCTAGACAACACGGGGACCCCCAGATTGAACCTTTTGTTGGAATCCATGGTGACTTCCATCACTAGTGTTGCTGGACGGACGCCCATTCTTGCGTCACGCACCGGCAGGAGCCACCCGCTCTGGAAGGTGGCGAGGAACCCAGCACATCGGACGTTCGGGTCCCGGGCCTCAATGACGCGATAACCCCACGATTGGTATTGCCCCGCCTCCATGACCCTCCAATATGATCCATTCTTGCTCCTCTGAGCCGCGGTAGGCCACCGTTTTCCCCTCCCTAGAATCTTGACAGCCGTGTCCTTCTCTAGGAACTGGCTAAACCAGTCCTTGTAGGCAATGTCCTTCAGGAAGTCCTTGACCCCCAGCCTCTCTTGGGCCAGCTCAAACAGGTGCCACGTCAGCATGGGGGTCTGTGACCTGTCTTCCCAGGTGTTCATTGGAGGGATGAAGTTGTCCTATTGGTAACCCTCCAGTGGGATATCTCCAACACAGTGAATGTCACAGAGGCTGATACCAACTTCCCCATGGTGAATATGGAATGTGTTGGTATCAGGGGACCACTGGGTAAATAGATCCGACCCAAGTTCGGGTTGACGGTAGAAGTGGAACTGCGACATCCACACCGCCTCGAATAGACCAATGTGCCGCAGCTCAGCCCTGAATTGGTCACACGTATGGCGAACCCAGTATGTCCAGGCCCACTCACTGGTGAAGTTGCCTCCAGACCATAGGTCCCAATCTTGCAGCCAGCCCTTAGTGTCGTCCGTGATGCTCTGACGGAATGTGCTTGCATAAAGGGACGGGGAGCTCTCTGCAACAGGATCACCCCCATCAATGGTCCTGGTCCTCGGGTTCAGAACATACACATCCATATGTCTGGTCTCTCTAGCAGGATGGCCATTGTTGGTGATGTTGTAATGGATAAGGTTGTCCTCCCGGGTCTCCCATGACCGTTGTGTGTCCACCTTTAAGCCCGGAAGTGGGACCTCCTCCAGGATGCCGAAGTTCCAGAGTGGGAGGTTGTTGGATAGAGGATACACTTTCTGGGCAGGGTTCAGTAGGTTGAACAAGGTAAGGTTGTCGGAAACAACCACCTTGGCACCATAAACCTCTTCATTGTCCACCATTTCAGCTCTACGAGCGGCAGCTTCCCCCTCATCGACCTGGTTCGCGACTATCTTGAGTTCTTTGAGAGTTGCGCGAAATCAGGATGAGGTGCGCTGAATCAGGATGAGGTGCGCAGAATCAGAAAAGGTTGTATGCAATCTGGGCTCGTGGCGTGAAATTCAGGAGTTAGGCGTGGAATCCGCAATAATTGGCGCGAAATACCCCATGTTTGCGCGGAAATACGGCCGAAACCTGGAATAAATTACGCGCTGCCAAAGCGTTTTTTACACGCAGTCGCAGAAGAAATTTCGCAAGCGAGATCATTGAGCCTATCGCACAGAAAATCTTGAGTACGAAACATGGGACCCGGGGCCCCTCTTTATAGGTGAGGCTGGGGTTCTGCGCCATGTGGAAAGCGAATTCCGCGCCGACCTGGAGTTTTGCACACCCTGTTTGGCTTTTGCGCGCAGAGTTCCCACGAAATCCATCAATTCGGTGTTTCGGTGTTTTCCTCGGAATCCGATCGTTGCGACCTCTCGCTGATACCATTCCGAGGGGGGACATTTGTAGACGTCAAAAAAGTCCATAACTCATAGCGGAAGTTTCGAAATGACGAAGCGAAGTCATATTCGGACTCGGAGGCCCGGTCCGAAGGGCCCAGAAGTGGTGCACAAAATTAATGAGGACTTGCGTGAAAAAATGTTGCCCGTGCGAAGAAAGTCTGGGATTAGAGAAAAAGAACCGGGGTGGCATGCAAGTTTGTGCGCCCGATTCCGTGCAGTGAGGCCTTTCGCGCTGACTGGTCCTAGCGTAGAATATTTCTTGTGTCGTCTGGATTCCGCGACGCCTAAGGCCTATAAATAGAAGTAGACCTCTTCCATTTTGGGGTTGTGGAATTCGGACCAGCTCTTGTGCATGAAATTGGTCTTCCGCACGCGCAATTTGACTTTCAGGTATTGACCCATTTCATGAAACCTTGCCCCAGGGTTCGCCATTTCACGTAATCCCACCGGCTTAAATAAAATTTACAACTCCTCAGGGTTCCTCCTTTGTGCGCAATCACTTCAATTGCGCCCACTTCCTCCTTTGCGCGTGAAACCCAATTGCACGCAAACCCGTCGTTAGATTTTTCCCTACCTTAGGGATCGGCCGTTTCCCCCGTGCGCAATCCAAGCCCGTTGCATGCAATTCCCCCTAGCTGCACGCAATCCCTCTTCCCCAATTGCAAGCCATCCCAGTGTTTTGCGCACAAACCCCAGGACCCCTCACCTTGACGCCCCCCCGGGGTGCCTCCCTGCTTAGGCGCCCGATGTCCTCTATATCGGGCGTGCACGCCATGTGTTGTTTTCCCGTACGGCCTTCCAGGATCGTACGAAGTAACCTCAAGGTCCCTTGGGTGGTGTTTCCCATTGAGTTTCTTTGCCTTATGCTCCTTCATATAGGTACGCTAAACGGATATTGCTTCTTCACATAGCCACGCAAGCGTGGACCACTCAATGGTTCGCCCTACGACCCCCCTTCACCACGGCCTTGCCGATGCCTTCCCTCCCACAAGGGTTAGAGGGTGTTGGGTATGAAATCCCTAGGGGTGTGGAGTGAACGCACCTCGTCCGAGCTGCAGGACGTTAAACTTCCAAGCAACTCGTCTTCAACACATGACGTTAACCTATGATCTGACCCCGTGCCTCGCACGCAGGGTCCCCCCAGCTCAGACATTCTTTACACCTCTCGTCTCCATGAGAATGGAATCTTACTCACCTGGAATGATATCCTCCCTCTCGGAGTGGCGTTTGTCCACGGGGGAAGGGCCGCCTCAGAGCCTAATCCCCTACCCTCTCTTGCGGAAGGTAGCACCCATGCACCTCTGTAATTCCCCACTGCCAAGGCCAGGGGAGGGTGTGATAGTGAACAAGGCATCTCCTTTGTTTGATCCCAAATACCTCTCCCTCTGTGCTTTGTCACACCAAGGGACTCCATCCTGGAGTAAGCCCTGACACCAAGGGCCGCTCAACGCGTAAGCCCCTCTCCGCTTCTCACAGACGCACCCTTCGCGACGTGATCGTCTGGTCCCTGCTGCTTCTTGTTTCTCACACCGAGCATTACTCATGTGGGCTTAGAGTGAGCATTGACCATGACACACCACTTTGGGCCTCCTCAGAGCGTAAACCCCATCCCGGTTAACTACGAGGACTTTGATCCATGCTAAAGCATGGTACGTAGGTAGCCTCCACGAGGTTCAAGCCCACCACCCGGTCGTTCTGACCTCTTCACGTCGGATCGCCAACACTTTGGGCCGCCTCAGAGCGTAAGTCCAAAATTTCTCGTCCCGCATGACATTAAACTGTATGCATTCGTCCCACATGACGTTAAACTATATGCCGTCCCATATGACGTTAAACTGTATGCCATCATCCCGCATGACGTTAAACTGTATGCCGTCCAGCATGAAGTTAAACTGTTTGCCTCATCCCGCATGACGTTAAACTGCACCACCAGAACTATGTGGAATTTGATCCGTGCTAAAGAATGGTACATAGGTAGCCTCCACGAGGTTCAAGCCCACCACTCAGTCGTTCCGACCCATTTGCATTGGTTCGCCAAATTTATGGGCCACCTCAGAGTGTAAGCCCCATATCCACCATTGTGGGCCGCCTCAGAGTGTAAGCCCCATATCCACCATTGTGGGCCGCCTCAGAGTGTAAACCCCATATACACCATTGTGGGCCACCTCAGAGTGTATGCCCCATATCCACCATTGTGGGACACCTCAGAGTGTAAGCCCCATATCCACCATTATGGGCCGCCTCAGAGTGTAAGCCCCATATCCATCCATTGTGGGCCACCTCAGAGAGTAAGCCCCAAATGCCCCCGTCCCACATGACGTTAAACTGTATACCTGACCTACGTGGACTTTGATCCATGCTAAAGCATGGTATGTAAGAATCCTCCATGAGGTTCAAGCCCCTTCACTCCATCACCCATCCTGATTCCAACCCAGGCCTCCACATCCCGGTGGGATCATGTCACCTCATTCCACTCCACAGTATCTGAAAAGCTACCCACGTGCTGGCCCTGACATCGGTGTTCCCCCCTAGGGGGTTATTCAATATGATCCACTCTCAGTGTTCTGATCAGTCCGATCCATCTTCACAAGGCGTTAAACTTGCGGCATACCCCGTGTTAAACATGGGAAGCTAAGGAAAACCTCAGAAGACATTCCCCTGGCATAACCATCTCCACAAGACGTTAAACTCATGGCATACCCCGTGTTAAACATGGGAAGCTGAGGAAAACCTCAGAATACACGCCCTTGGCGTAATCGTCTCCGCAAGTCTTTAAACACGCGGAATACCCCGTGTTAAACATGGGAAGCTGAGGAAAACCTCAGAAGACATGCCCTTGGCGTAACCGTCTCCGCAAGACATTAAACTCGTGGAATACCCCGTGTTAAACATGGGAAGCTGAGGAAAACCTCAGATACATGCCTATGGTATGCCAATTCCCCACGTTTGATGTGGGATGCCTTCAGCTTTCACACCCTCTAGAAGCCCTATAATAAGGGACATCAGACAGACATGCCAATCCCCAAACATCAAGACACGCCAACGACACTCTAGCGTGACCATTATCCTCACCGAAGGTTGCTGCCCCGACCAGACCCCTTGGAGCGTCTCGACAGAAGCATTGTAATTAACTGGTTTCCATGAAGATATGGCATCAGGAATGAGATTCACGAATATGTATTAAATCTATGAGGGAGACCCAGACTATGTTACGATCTCCGAGGAGAATCCACGGAAGGAAGAACCGACATCCCATCATCCCAGTTTCAATCAAGGAGCAGACATCCCTGAACAAGGAACAGATGTCGCCCGCCTTTGGAAAGCGGGAATGCGGGGCAACAAGCCGCACGTCCTCCCCTGCGAGATGGACGCGCACGCGTGCACCCCATTAGAAAGCATCAGGAACATCATTAAATTCAATGGCCATGGTGTAATGATGATTTTATTCTAGATAGTCAATGAAATATGTATCAAAACAAATATATTTATTACACATGTGTTCGACTTGCTTGATGATATATTATGATAAAGGTTATATATTACACAATAATATTTCATGTGTGGGTATCAATTTTTCAACATTAACTTCTTTCTCTTGGGTGACTTGACCCATTTCTGGACATTAATTTGGACTTTAGGCAAGCTTGTCTAATTTCAATGAGAAAAAATCCCAGAGGGTCTTACAATAAGTGTTTCCATTGATCTTAATTAAATT
This sequence comes from Viscum album, assembly GCA_963277665.1. Lineage (NCBI taxonomy): Eukaryota > Viridiplantae > Streptophyta > Magnoliopsida > Santalales > Viscaceae > Viscum > Viscum album. The sequence goes on from OY728130.1 coordinate 181,152,567, forward strand.
CTATTTGAATTAAATTATTGAAATAAATGTTATTCTCAAGATTGAGGAATAATTTTATTTAGGATTTATTGATCTCAAATATTTATAAGGAAATAAATAAATATTTATTTATTAATAATTAATTTATTTTATTACGTAAATTTTTAATAAATATTTATTCACTAGACTATGAATAAAATATTTATTTTATTTATTGAATATTTAATAAATATTTATTCACTAGACCATGAATAGAATATTTATTTATGAATAAATATTTAATAAAAATTTATCCAGATATTTGATAAATGTTGAGGAAGATGAGTGGACCAAGATAATGTTCGGTTATAAATATTAATTTGTAAGTTAGTAAAATAATATTTATCATTGTTCCAAATAAAACACACCATAAAATAATAATAATAATATTATATGGTATGAGGCTTGATAAGTATTATTATATTATTTAAGGGTTATTGAGAAATTAAAAAATGTTATAACCTAAACCCTAAATCTATAAATAGAATGATATATCTATTGTGTAGGGTTAACTAATAATTGATAATCATTGCATATAATTTAATTCTATCTAGATTCCTCCTTCTCTAATATTCTCAAGAATGATAAGAACTACTTCAGGCCTAAAGGATCTTGAAGAAATCAATACAAAAAATGCAAGGTAATATTTATTTAGATATAATTTAAAGTAATTATAAATTTAACATGAAAAAAATCCTCTTAGGGTTCTAGTATTTATGTGTCAATATTCGATGGAAAAAATTCATTGGTCATGAATTTTATGTCGGTTATGATTGGATAATGATCCATAAAATCCAATAAAAACCTTTTAATTATTGGATCACAAGGAACTTCTACTTCATTTGAAACCTTCATATTCCACCAACACTAGTGGAATATTTGAAAGAATAAAGTCTCCTTTTCTAGAATTTATCCGAACACATAGAATACCATATAAGATATAGATGAAATAACTTATTTTATTTAATATTCCTACTTAAAGAAAATACGTTTTATATCTTAACATAAAGGAGTTAGTGTATATTAGCAGGATATTATAAATAGAATATAGTGACTAAGAGTCTAGTGGGAGTATATTTGTACTTAGAGAAGTTCAAAATCAATAAATAAAATATTATACTACTCAATATTTAAAGTGTATATAACTTTATATCCTAAATGGGCTTATGTTATATTGGTAAAGATTAATGTAAAGCATTACATTAGTTACCAAAATGATCTAAGAAATTGGGTTTGATGGAATTGGTTCCAAAGGATGATTATTATGATAAACTTAGAATGAGTTCTGAGTAGACAATAAAATTTATTAACATCATAACATTTAATGTTGTGGAGTTAAGGATTTTTAATATGTTAAAGGATTTTAACATTAGGAGTATGACTTCTATGTATCACCTTTATTAACACATGATTAATTCATAATTTTTATTCACTAAAGAGTTTATCAGGAGGGTTTAATTAGACGGTCACATAGTGATGTGGCAAGAATTATATAGATACATAATTATTTTAACAAAACCCTTAAAATCACAATAAACATAAATCTAATATGTTAGTCTATCATATGTGATATTATGATACTTTTTATCATGCATATTTTTTAGTATTCTTAGAAGTTTTTAATAATATAAAATATATCATTTTATTCAAAAGAAAATATCCACTTTATTATTACTTCACATTGCCTGTAAATGTGTGTGTGTGTATATATATATCATGAGGTGAAATGATAATTGACCTCTCAATGTATAACTTTGAGTTATCCCTAATAGATGTTCACCATGGAATATTATAGGTTGTTATGAAATATTAAGGTTAGTGTGAGTAATATTCTTATATTAGGATATAGAATATGCTAATAAGGCAAAAAATGGGTTTTGTGCAATGAATTAACCATTAATTATATACCGCATGGAGTTTCATACACTATTGCATTGATATATTACAGGTTAATTGTTCATATTTGGATGCCTCACTACCATATTTTAGAGAGATATTGAGCATGAAAACCTTAATACTTTGATACATTCTTATAAAATTATTTAGGATTAGCTAATCAGTGGTGGTTGGGTATGTTTCTGATCATGTCGTTAGTTTGAGATTAACTAAGATGGTATTTGGCCTCTCATATGACGAGTATGACATCTGGTCCCTAGATTGATATAGACTAAGTAAGTGTATGAACACACCTATATAGTATATATGATGTTATTATCTATCAGGTGAGGGGTGTGTAATGTACTCACTCATAAAGGTGAATGACATGTGATGTATTCATTGACCTGGTTAGTTTATACTTCAAGACTCAAGAACATATGAGTTGTATATATGATATTGACATACTCTGTGTCCCATGTTTACTCAATGTGAAAAAATGGGTCATATGAAAATGAATTCTTTCATATAATGTGGTTGATGAACAAAGGTATAAAGATACATGTATTTGATGAATATCACAACATATTCCTTTGTAGCTTGAGTTATATTGATGCTTTTCTAGAGTCCACTCTTTACTTACATTTTTGAATTTGGGAATTTATATTTGTTTTCAATGTTTAAAAATTCCATGGGATTACACTTTTTAGTTGACAAAATATGGATTGAGTTTGACTTAGAGATATACTCTAAAATGTTTAGAGTTTATCTAAAAGAAGTTTTCGAAAGGTATTCACAAGGTATTAAATATTATGTGATAAATGATGAAGTTGGTGATATATTTTCAAAAGTGTTATGGAATATATCCAAAAGGAGTTTTGAGTATGGTTTTAAAAATTCTAATATATGATATAATATAATGTGAAATGGTGCAAATTCAATGAGGCTTTAGTGAAAGTGGTATATTGATAGATATATGTCCTAAACCCTCGTCCACATGATGTATATTGGCTATATCATATGTGGAAATATAAAATATCATATGATATAATATATTTTCACAAAACATGTTTCTTGAGTATATCATCTCTTATGATATAGGATATCATAAGACTTACCATTTTCTTAGCATGGAAGTGAAATGTTAAAGGTTAACATTCAAATATTCATACAGTAGATATCATTAATAAACCATTTCATATATTGAAATAGTGGGAGATTGCATAATCGAAGGGTGAAAAACCATTGAAACCATATTATATTTACTCATGAATTAAGAAATGAATGATTAAATGCATGCACATATGTGGAGCATCCTTGAGAGATATAAAAGGTGGTCGAGGCATAGTGATGGTTATCGATTGAGCTTGCATGTTCCTCCTAGATTCTACCTGCTTGAAGCTATCTTTCCTCTTCCTCATTTTACATGTGAGATACTAGAATATCGTAGAGAGAAGAAGGGTCCTGAACATATTATGGGAGATTATATTTCATCCCATGGATATATCATGGAGTGGGGAGTCTAATGGTCTCCCTTAATTGATCTTTATCAAGATCATATGATGAAGATAATTGTTGTTATGATAGATGATGTAAGGTACACAAATTAGTTTATTCATTTATATAAAACACGGTTTCATTTATCAAACATGGTTGATCTTGGGTTCTTGGATTTTTATTTCTTCCACTACTTAGTTTAAGTGTTAAAATATCCATTGGAACCTAATATTAATGAAATAATCTATCCAGGGTTTTAGAATTTGGAAACTACAAGTAGTACCCTTCACTTTTTCTTAATTCAAAATTGATTCCATTAATACATAAATAATTAAATATTTCAATAATTAATATTTATTTAATCTATGACTTCTTAAATGAATAATTATTTAAGTAATATAATTAAATAAACCCTATGTAATAATTAATTTAATTAAATAATTACATGGAATTGGACCATTAAATAAATTTTAAAACTTTACCAGTAAATAAATATCTACTTAATTATTAACTCAAACATATTTTTAATACACACACACACAAATTGACCACATCACAATTCACTATTTTATTCCATACTCATACCAATTTTTAAAACTAATTTTGTATTATAAATTACAAATATAATAACCAATTGAAATTACCATTTTACTTAGATAATTAAATTTAAATACTATTTTAAAGGTAAATTTCACTTTTTTTTTATTTTTCATCATAGGTGGATGTGATTTGGAGATCCCAAGATGAAATTTAAGCAAAATGGGCCAAATTTCATGGAATCCCAAGCACGCATGTGCAATGATTTTTATATTTTGAACAATATGTCTAAATAATTGGGATAAAATTTTGTGTACACATCCATGAACATGTGGGTTACAACTATTTGGAATAAAACTAAGCTCAAAGTTTCCATATAATAGCCCAAATGAAGTTATGTTTCCAGAAAACCGAAACTACCTAAATTATATATTACAAATCATAATTTGGATGTTATATTGAATTCTAGAACTAAAATACTTGTAAAAATTTATAGGGATATATAAAAAAGATAAATAAAAAACTCTTAATTTTTTAAATTCAATATAAGTCTATTTATTTATCTAAATCCAAGCCACACGTGGTATTTCAAAATCCATGTGCAAAAACCATTACCACCCATTGTCTTTAAATTGAAACCTTGGGTAGCTTATTTGAAGGTTCAACCAAGTTGGTGATGTGATCAAAATTAATAGATAGATAGAATTCCTCCCATATTACTAGAATTTATAGTGCTTATTATCCTCATAGGGAGGGAAATGATGAAAAATTAAATCCACTAGAACCTCCTCCTCCCCTCAATGGAAAGATAAATGGTGGGATATTATTATAAGGAAGATTCACACTTAGAGATGTAGTTTTATTAATTTTTTTATATTGGTTTGGTTTAATTTCTGTATGAATCATTTATTTTAGTTTTATCTTTCCATGATTCTACTTTATATGCATTTATTTTCTATTATTAAATAGAACACTTTTCATTTCATAACAAATTAGCTTGATATTTCAAGGGGGAATTTTGTGTTGTTCTGATTGGAAACACAAGGGTTATTTTCCTATCATAATTAATTGAGTTATGAGTATTATTTGGTATAACTCAATCCATTTATGAGATCAAAACCTTGAAAGAGTGAATTTTTTGTGAAGGGTTGGTTCTAGTTGCATCATTCTAAAGGAAAAAATGAGAATCATGATCTTGAATACCCTCAACCAAAATATTTCATTAAAAAAAATATAATTTTCAGAATAATGAAATTTACATTATATGCAGTAAAATTTAAATTACAACATTAGTCAAAATATTTCAAAACCCACTTCATTTCATAAAATCTAAATGTTTTTTTTATTCTTTGTTTTACTTTAAACTATTTTCAAAATTCACCCTATTTCGTTTTGTTTTATATAATTTATGGAAAATTCACACTGTAAAACCATAAATGATCCATGATAGAAACTCTAGGGTCTAAACTATACTAAAAATAAACTCTAAAAACATAATTAATTTTATGTTTTATGAAAACATGTTCACATTTAGTCACCTTTTTCAGGGAGGACTATAATTTTTGAGTGTTTTTTAAAGAACTGTGTAAATTATATAGATATTTGATTATTTATTTTTGTATCTCAAACTTTTATATATAAATCATTATTATAACATATTTTTATTTGAATATTTTTCACCTGATTCATTCTTATTTAGGTGAACTAACCCTTTGAAACTCTAACTAGAGAGGATCCTATGTTATCAAGATCGAGACACATAAAGTGATACTTTTAAGGGTGAATCATAATACAACGAGACTCACATAAAAACTTATTATTATTATTATATAAATAAATAAAAAATAAAATTAATTTGTATAAAATTATATAAAATAATTGAACATTAAAATAACTAAATTCTTAATATGTTGATATTCAACCTTCATATATTCAAATATATATAGAAGCACCAAACTTCAAACTAAAATCCACTTTTATTCATTTATTTCAAAAATTACATGGGCTTACTAAAGAAGAACCACACAAACACTTAAAGGAATTCCATACCATGTGATCAGTATCAAAACCTACAGGTGTAGCTGAAGAAGTAGTAACACTTAAGGATTTTCCATTCTCTTTAAAAGATACTACAAAAGATTGGTTATACTATGTGATCACCCCAATTAGAGGTTGGGTAGACATGAAATGAATTTTTCTTGAAAATTATTTCCTAGACTCCTAAAATATAATAATAAGGATATAAATCTATATAATTATACAATATAATGGAAATACACTTCATGAATATTGAGAATGTTGTAAATGAATTTGTTCAATTTATCCATAGCCCTAAATAAGCAATCAACTTTTAATAAAATATTTTTATGAAGGTTTAATTCCCATTGATTATAAAATGATTGATGCTACTGTAGGTGGTTCCCTAATGGAAATTTTTTCAATCACTACAAGTACCATCATAAAAAACATGGAATAGAATCCTCAGTTGTTTAGTGAAATGTCTAGTGTATATGTTAGTGGATCCCATTAGGTGAAAAGTTATAGTTTTGAGAATAAGAAGGACACAAAGTTTAAAGTGGAAGGTGCCATACTCTGATAACTTTATCTTTACCACAGGAAATACCAACATCCTCATATAGTTTATTAAAACATACATGCTTCCAATACCCATTACTCTGACCTATGTTCAAAATTGAGAGACCCTTATGAGAGTCGTGACACAATCTTCCATGTATTCCGATACAAGTAACATGTTAATAAAGAAACTTACTATCCATCCAAATTTGTATGGAAATATATCCAATCCTATAGAAAATGGGGTATTTTAACCAACCTCATGAGTCATGAACCCTCCCAAGGTAGGGAATCCATCCTCCACCATACCCAAAAATCCTTAACCACCACAAATCCCTTTTTAAAAACCCCCTCTAAAACCAATACCTATACTAGAATACCTAATCAAACAAATAACCTTGAATAATATCAAATTACAAAAAAATAACCCAAGATTCTATAAAAGACCTAAAAAATCAATTTGGCCAACTTACTAACTCGGTGGGGGAAATTAAAATTTAAAGGTCAGGTAAAATACCTTATAAACCTTTATAACACCTAAGGTATATAGGTAATTTCATTTCTATTACACTTTAGATTGGTATTAAAAGGGATAATACTTAGAATTATCATTTCTAGGGATGGTATCCAAGTTGATAAATAAAAAGTAAATGTCATTTATTCCCTACCATTCATTAAAAATGTACAAGATGTGTAAGATTTATTAAGTCACATGGGAATTTTTAATTTTTTTCTTTCATCAATTTAGAAATATTACACTCCCCTTATCTTAGTTACTCCAAAACACCTTTTTTTGATAAAATATATGGGGATGATTTAGAAAAATTAAAATTGAGTCTCATTCCACCATAGGTAATCCAACCACCATGGTGGTATTTACCATTTGAGCTCATGTGTGTAACTTCCATCTATTCATTTGGGGAATTATTATCACAAAATGTCAATCGAGATCCATATTTCATTATATAAGACTCATGCCCATTGGGACCTTCCTAGGAAAACTAAAACATAATTGAAAAATAATTTATTTCAATTGTATTTTCCTAATATAAATTTAGGTCATATATTTTAGAGTCTAAAGTGATAATATATTTTAATAATTAAACCCTATAATAACTATTTAAGAATATACAAGCCAAACCATGTATCATTTGTTGGATTCTCATACTTTAGGAATTAAATTTAGAAATTAGGGATAAAAAATGAGAAGAGAATGTAGTGGTTGACCATATTAGTAGGATCCTTCCATCCATAGACATTGACTCATCCCCTTATATTCCCATAGATGAAATTTTTCATAATAATAAATTGTATCAAGTGTAAGATGATATTCCCTAATATACTGAAATTGTAAATATTCAGTAGCATTTTTCATTCTAGATGATTTAAATAAAAACCATGTTAAATATTAAACATGTGTCCCATTAGTACATTTGGTATTAGACCTAAATTTGGTTCACATATAGTGATAAAGTCCTAATGCATTATGTTACTCATAGAGAGTTTAATCATGTAATCTAATTCTATCAAACTATTGTATGCGGGGGACACTTTAGTCCCCAAAAAATTACTCATAAGGTTCTTGATTTAGGGATATTTTATCCAACATTATTTCAGTATTACCCTAAATTTTCTAGATCTTTTCCTCAATTTCTAGGAATAGGTAATGTCTCCAAAATAAGGGAAATTACATAAAACCCTTGATTTTCCATGAAATACTTTATGTTTAGGGAATTAAATTTATGGGAAAAGTTCCCAATTCATTTAAATTTTTTTATATTATTATGATAGAGGATTATGAATATAAATGGGTAGAATAATGAGTTATAAGGATTGATTACTCAAAGGTAGTTTTGGAAATTTTGAAAACCCAAATCTTATATAGGTTTGGATTGAATAGATTCATTATCAGCGACTAAGGTTCTCATTTCTGAAACTACAAAATATGAACACATTTTCTTCAGCATCAGGCCAGACATCAAGTTTTTGTATCCTATAACCCCCAAGCCAATGGAAAAACCATAGTGTTAAATAGGGATGAAAATAAATTATTTAAAAAATGGTTCACCCCAATAGATAAGATATGAATCTTAGATTTGATGATGAATTGTGTGCTTACCATACAACTTTTAAAACTACATTGGAATTTCATCTTATAATCTTGTATTTGGAAAGAGTTTTCATTTAAATATTAAGATAGAGAATCAGGCCTATTGGGACATTAATCAACATAATTTTAATCTTTCCATTTAAGGTGCTCAAAATAAATTTTAGATTTAGAAGCTGGAGGAAGTATGAATAGATTTATATGATAATTTTTTAATCTATAAGGAAAGAACCAAGGATTCACAAGACTTCCTCATCCTTAAAAATATATTCCAAAGTGGGTAGAAGGTACTTCAATACAATGGAAGTATGAAGTTTCACCCAAGTAATATTAATTCTCACTGGTTTGGCCTATAAACTATCACTAATTTTTATCATTTTGGGGATGTACAAGTTAAAAATAAATAAACCTAATAGACATTCAACATTAAAATGAATTATATTAATAAATTTAATGAAACCCTTCTAGAGTCCCTAGTTGAGGAACTCCACCTTAAAAAATCCATATATCAGTGACACGCACAAGGTTATATCCTTCCTTCCCATATTCTATTTAATTATAGTATGTATACTTAAAATTCTAGTTGTGTGTGTGCAACAACCTGAATATTTATAAATGAAATTCTCTTTTTAAATGAGTAAATTCCTTATTAAGAAATGAAATTATATAAAAAACACGCATTAATGTGGTTATTTTGGACCATTTTAAGTTATATCCTATCATATTTAAAATATTTTAAAGAATTATAAACATTGATATTATGGTAGTTATATAGTAATCATATGATTAAAATATATATAGGGTAATTATAAATCCATTTGACCCAAATCAAGGAAGTGATGGTCTCGACCAGTAAGATCATATCATATGAAGACCATTTATCAGAGCTTCCAAGGGAGATAAAATCAATAGGATTTTTACTTGACCAAACCCAATTTGAGATCCAATATATAAATCTTGATTGAAAATATTTATGGTAGGATTTCAAGCTCATCAATATCATGACCCAAACCATGTTCATCAAACCACATCAAGAAAGTGTCACCATCACACACATTACACATAGGGAATTCACTGGTGTAATAAAGGGATATGTATATAGAACCTAATAGTATGAATTTTTATATATATTTTTTCATAAAATAATTATTATGTTTATCTTTTTTTACTTTATAATTATTAAAAAACAAGTTTGATAAAAAAGAGTTTTTGATACGATGAAACACAAATTGTATTTTTGAGAAATATATAGTTTCAATCAAGACACTATTTTGGATGAATTCAAGAATTTTTGAAATAAATTATATTTTAATAAAATAATATTATTACATAATATTTATTAAATATAAATGATAATATAATTTTACAAATTCAAATATAATTTTAATAAGGGTCATAAAACTATGACTGTTAGAAAAAACAGTATTTTTTGATAAATGGGTATTTTGATTTAAGAGTGTAAATTATCTTATTTATAGAATTATTTTTATAAAATAAATATTAATTTTTAAATAATAACATCAAAATCATCTAAAATTTATTTCTTCATAATTTTTGAAGTCAGTCGAATTTTTGGGTAAAATTAAATATAGTATAATTATACGGTATGTATTATGACAACATAAAAGCACAAAAGTGATGTAATGAATACTATAAATAGTATAAAAACAACAAATATTGTTTCCCCTTTAAAATAATTAGATTTTAAGTTATTTTATTAATTTTATAAACCCTTAACGAATCCTCCAAAACATATATTATATTTTAAGGTTTTAAAATCAGTTCTTTATAAACATGACTCACTTCCACATCACCAAGCAAATTATTTTAAATATTTATGTTATTAGACTTATAAAATAATGAAATACACTCCTATTTTGTAGAAAACATGGGAAAAAACTATGTGATGTTTTTTTGGATTAATTTATCATAAAGAGTCCAAAACCTAAGTTTATAAATTAATAAATAATCCTCCCATATTTTGATACAAAAAACCCACCCAAACTATAATTCCTATTAGATAAAAATACTTGGAGAATAAATTTACTCCCCCTTCCCTATTTATAACCTTACTAAGGTCTCCCAATCTCTAAATAACTTCTTTCCATGCTTTTAGAAGTGCCCTCTCAAGGCAAAGGACTCTCTCCTCTCCCTTTTTATTTCAAGTACGTTCCTTGTACTAAGACCCTTTTATTTTAAAAGTTTACATAATGTAATGTGTTTTTAAACATCCATTTACTATCATTATTATGTCCATTTAATTATATAAAACCTGTAAATCTCATTTAACCCTTCTATGAACTTTTATATACACCTGTTATGCTGCCAAAATTATCCTGTGATTTTTCAGGCCAAACATTTGTGTAGTGAATATCCATCCCCATTTCTACTCAAGGGTATTCACCTAGTTTTACCTATCCTTCATGGGTTTGTTACTTCCATGTATATAACCCACAATCATTAATTATGGGATTAAAATTTATGAAAGACATCCTTATGTTGTATGATCTATGTGGCACACTTATATATGTACCCAATATGAATGTGATGGGTGGTAAAGAAATTATATAGCCCTAAAATTCATTGGTTAATGTTTTTATCTCATGAAATTACATGTATTATGCATGATAGGTTATCCTAATAACACTATGTTATTATTTTTTTGGCATTTATCCTTGTCTCATGCTTATGGTGTCTTGTTTTATATTGTTTCCACATTCTCATGTTGCCTTTATATTATCATCTTATATTAAGATTTTCTATTCAAATTTATGATTTTCATCGCTATCATGTTACCTTTATATTCCTATTGACTCACATGCATTACTTTATTAATGTTATTCTTTGATTATTCCCTTATTGGGCATTATAGATCACCCCTTTCTTATGTACATCCCTAGGTTATCCCGCACAGTTTTAGAAGATCAAGGAAATTTAAGGTCATGTTATAGAGTTTTAGTTTATATATTTGTATTTTTGTTTGAATTTGTTATTATATGTACTTAATTACCCAAATACACTTTTCCTAATGATATTTTTATATTTAATTAAGTTTATAATTATTAAATAAATATTTAAATAAAGCGTATGAAAGATATGTATTGTCATAGTTAGTATCAGAGAAAAGTATAGATATTTTTGGGGATTATGAATAGAAAACTCTAGTGAAATACTTATGGATAATAATAAACATATAAAAACATCCCTAAATTTTGGTAAATTATAGAGTAAGTGGTTTTCAAGAAAATACATCCCTGTCTAGATACTACAAGTGGATGTTGCTCTGGAACTGTTGTATGTAAGGGTAATAACCCTAAAAAGGGAAAATTGAGCAGGATTTGATTGTCACTTTGTGAATTAAAAAAAGGCCTTACTACAAACATGGTTTGACACTCCCAAGGGATAAGAATTGGTAAATCTACAAGCTCATTACAAAGCATTATTAAGGGAAAAATGACAATAAGGATTTATGTTAGTAAATAGACCATGGATAAATTAAATTGAAAGATAGAAATTCATAGGTATATGGATACATGCCATTTATGAGTCATACATTAAATGTTCATGGTTTCCCATTTATATGATTAATAGTTAAAAAATTATCACCCCTAATTTCCCTTTATTTTATTCAATGGATGGAAATAGAGGAACTGAGTCAACAACCAATATGATGGGAATGTGATGAATTCCCAAATGAGATGCCTAACATGATTGGATATAAATTAATAGATTTTGTGATTATTCAAAACTATCTATCATAAATTACAATTAACAACGGTCATATATCTGAATATCCAAACATGTCAATGAAGAGAAGGATGGAATCTCATAAAAGTTCATATGATAAAGGTGGTAAAGGAAAGAAGTTTAAATTTCCTATGTGTAAAAAATGTGGAAAGAGGAACCAAGGTAAATTTCATAAAGGAACTAGAATATGTTTTAAGTGTAGAAAAATAGGTCATAAAGTAGCTAATTTCTATAGAAAAAAATGAAGAATTTTGTTAACATTATTGTTCCCGCCATGGTCTCGCACCTGCGCTCATTTTGAGTTGATGTGAACCTTCTTTATAAAGGAAGGTGTCCACTTGGATTTCTACAATGAGGCCTTAGAATACACATGGGCCAAGAGGATGGGTCTTCGTGCTCATCAAATCCTTTTGGGGGAAATTATTTCCTATTATTGGACTATCTTATAAATTTAATAAATATTCATGAATCCTTTATTAAAAATACCAAATATTAGATAGTTTACACTTGTATAAATAATAAATTATATGACATGTGTTAATTTTAGAATCATCTATATGTATCCTAGGTTCTTTATTGATAGGGACATCTATATGTTTCTGAGGTTCTCCATCGATGATAACCTTTCGTTTTAAACAGGTTAAAGATTCTTATATTGTTTATTATCAAGATGCCGGTTTTAAGCCTCAAAGGTGGTATCTTGGTAATTTAACATCATCCTATAGGGATAGATGTTGTTATGATATAGGGATCAGGCCCATGAGATGGGATTCCTACATATCCTTGTGAAAGGAATCATAACCTATATAGTTTGGTGCCGGTTAACTGAAAAAATCATACCCTTTAAGGTCATGTGTTGAGGACCAAACCTTGTAGTTTAATTTTATGTGGAAAGGACGTATAGGTGAAAGGTTCCTAGTCAATATTGGCATGGGACTTACCCCGAAGCATCCTGAAGTTCCTGAAATATATGTGGTCTCCCAAGTGGGGTATGATCTTATTAGGAATATGGCCTAATAACGATGGTGATAAAAGGGGATCAAAAGGAATATGCCCCTCTAATTTGGATACAACCCTACTAAGAATATGGCCTAGAGAACATTAGGGTGAATTTGGGGTGTTGGGTTTGGACTTTAGTGAGGATTCATACATATCTCAGTTGGTCAGAATCAAATCCCACATAGTTTAAAAAGGTTGGGAATTACACCTAGGAGGATTAACATAGGCACTTTATTGGGAATATGTACCTTTAAAGATTTATTCATAGTTTTTTTGGGCTTTCATTGAACTGGATACAAATAGTGATTTTAAAGTTTGGTTGGGGCTTACACCTAGGAGGATTACCATAAGAAAAGGTGATAGAAAGATTCATAAGGGAAATCTCCTTTCAAGATGGATATTTTATTATACATATTTCATGATCGTTACTACCATCTAAGACCACATGAGTCATGATCAGTGTGAGAAAAAAGAGGAAGTGGAATATTTGACAAACCATAAAATCTCCTTCGTCTACCAGTGGATGAGGTTGGGGTGACAAGAGAAAGAAAGGGATTTGAATGTTCCCGTATCCTTCTATTTTTGTAACCAGGATAATCACATCTGGATACCTATCTGGCTAAAACCCATAAGAAATGATAAAGGATTAATCTAGGAGGGATTCCTTCTTCCCAATTCCAGATAAGAGAGGAGGATAATACACTAATCCTAAAAGGGAAAAGTAGGTGTTACACACCCTTTTAACATCATGAATGGGGAGGCCCCTGACACTACCTTCAAGGTTGGTATTCTTGTACCATGAGAATGTATGAATGATAACATTTTGAGGACCCCCTTGTTAAGTAGGTTACCAATAATATATCATTTACAATGGTAACATATGATCGAGAGGGAATGATAGTGTGACCTTTGGTTTAGTTAGATCATACATATCTAGTGGATTTAGGATATTCCTTGTCCCAATGCTTGGAGAATGGGCCCAATTTACCGATTCGTAAAGGGTGATTCATGAAGGGGACCTATTGGATCTTAGTGCTTTGTGAGGGGTGCTTCACGAAGTATTTTAGTTGAGTATTAGAGATTTGCAAGGGGTTCTTCATGAAGGATCCAATTTGGGTATTAGAACTTCACAAGGGTAATTGATGGAGTGGGTTGTCAGATAGTTCGTGAATAGGATGAGGAAATTCCAAGAACTTATCAAAAGGGTATCGAGGTTGAAGGACCCCATCCTGTATACTTTTTTCTATATGGGATGGTGGTCCAAAAATATTTCATCCGCATGCATTTCATGGAATATTGGTCTACAAAGGGAATCACTATGCAGATGGTCGGCCCTCAAAGGACTCTTTTATATGGGGAATAATTTTTATACCCTATTTACTTTTAAATATGAATTAAATGTTTATTTATTGAAATCACTTACTTGGATTATCTCACACATGAAATCCACTCTTGATAAATCCAACCCAAAAATTTCTACCCCTATCGGTTTATGTGTGGGGGTTTTTATATGGGTATGTATGTACCACTAAACCACCACCCATGAATGATTTGGGTATATAGGTTTATTACTATCCCCATAAATGAAATATTCATTTGTAGGGAGCTTGAAAAATATTCCTTAACCCATAAAAGATTTTTCATTTGTGGGGGATTTAAAAGGAAACCTCACCCTACAAAGTTATTTTCATTTATGGGGGCCTAAAAAGGATGTCTCACCTAGAAAAATAAAATTTGTTTGTGAGGGACATAAAAAGGATGTCTTAACCCACAAATAAAAATTCATTTGTGGGGGAAACTTCACAGAGGTTCTATATAGATGTTCTATGTAAAGTAGTGACTCGCATAGTGATCATGCCATGTGGACGATGGGTTACTTTGAAGCTCATGGTAATTTACCATTTTAATCATCAATAAGTAGCCTATTTTATCTTAATATTTACATTAAGAAAAGTCATAAAAGGATTATTATGTTCCATGTGAACTTTTCTGGACCCAAAAAAATTCCCCCCATCGGAATGGGGTAAGATCGACATGAAGATGAGTCTATTATGAAGAAGAATTCATTCTAGTTGAGTGCTATTGTGAAAAATTTGTGGACCCAGAGAAAGGCCAATTCCTATAAAATGTTTTATACCCAACTCATTTGTTACTTTATAAAATATAGTGCTTTGGGAATTTTCTTTGTGAATTGGATATTTACATAGAATTTTATATTGAAAAAAACCTCTTCTACATAGCATTTTCCTTTGTGAATAGACTCTTTTGCATCACAAAAAAATATTATCTACAAACTAGAATTTTCCCCGAATAATTTATTCTTATTTTCTATTGAATTATTCCTATCTAGAAATAATAAATTCTATATAGCAGATGAATCACTTTTCAGTACACATAACATCTCAAGTGCTCGTGGTCTGTATAGTGCTATGTGTTTTACTATACCTTGCTAAATTTATGACATATTTTTACTGATTTTTATTTCCTTGGGGATAAAATGGATCTTTAAAAAAGCTATATATTTTATGAACATTATTAATAGTATAACTTACATTTCTATGAATTTTTAAAATGAACTTCAACATCACATCATCCCTCAAGAGGGTATCATGAAGTGTCTCCTTTCACCAGAGCTTCTGAATTACATGTTGTTCAATAGATCATCATTATAAATATCCTATAGACTTAAAGAAGAAAACATAATGACGAAATATCATTGAATTATACCATTCAATATTACCCATCCATTCTTAATCTCTTAAGAAATGATCTCAATGGAGGATGGAGTTCTAAGTTGGATTTTTGATTCTGAGGAAGGTTTTCTGATGAATGAGCTTGGGCATTCTGGGTGTGCCAAAATTGCATGGAATTTATCAAATGATTAGAGATCATAAGCTTGTATCAGAAAATATGGATTTATCAGTTTATGGTATATTCATTAACTGAGGTGTTACATGAATTGATCAGTTGTTGGTGTTTGAGCACCAACAACTTTCATTTACCACATGGCGAAGTCGGGATCAACCTATGGGATATCTACCAGTTATAAGGAATTACCATTATTGGTAATATGTATGATGAATTTATTTTTATTAATAACACCTGGGAATATATTGAACAATTTATCCATTGGAAAGATATTTATTTATTGTAGTAGAGAAATCAATGGGTCATCCTCTTCACACTAATTCACTCATTCCATTCAGTGACTAGATAAATCTATTTTTGAGAGCTAGTGGCATGAGGCTGAAAATTTAGTGCACTGGGAACTATCCAACTCAATAATATCAAGGTGTTCCTAGTTCATACTAGGGAACTCTTGGGGAATTCCAACATACTACATGGGGTAACCAGATCCGGCCAGACGTATCTCTAGAATTTGGGTTGGCAGAATTTTTTCGCCATGTTTTTAAGTAGATGGTTATTCCTATCATGTGATGCCTATATCAGTGTCAAAGTATTCACCTTGGTGATGGTATCCATGTTTCAGAAGAGGAAAACCATGAACCAATATATACCACTCTTGCTCCTATTTACAAGTTATTGGTTCATATACAAGAGGAGAGATCCCCACATCACCTTTATAGACCATTTTATTTTTTATATAGATGGGTGGCGGAGCAAATTTGATGTTATGAATATCAGTATATAGAAAAAATCCCTAATTACAACTTTCACCCTACATTTCTCAACATTTCTACCATGCACCCGATATCCCTAGGTATCAACAGTTCTATTTATTTGTTAAACGATCTCTCCCAATTTTCTTTCACTCCTTATTCGGCACCCTCTGGAGCATTGGTAGATAACGGTGGAGGTTATCTAGAAGAACAATCCTAAATCATCTCATTTTGATATGGGATTATAACTACTCAGGTAGATGGGGTAAGCATTTATGAGCCTTATGATACCTATAAGTTTTCATGAAAATTTGAATGCCTGCAAGAATTTTCATATTTACCCCTTACTAAGATTAAAAAGGAATCACACCCAGTCATCATTTTTCAATTATAGTTGATGATGCTGCATGAGGATTCTATTAAGGAAATATATTTACCTCCAATGAAAGATATGACTAACTTATCATGAGGTTTTTTCAAAATGTGGGTTGAATACTATCCCATGGGGCAATGAGAAAGCTAGTTTGATGGATGCATAAACTAATAGCCACTACTAGTTATTTTCCTCTCACACTAACTTCAACAACTTCTAAAAGGGAAAGTCATTAATCCCTAAATTATAAAGATTATGAGATAATTTCATCATAAAGTTGTACTTTTATTGGGAGTGATATAGACCCCACATTTCTAAAAGGTATTGTTGGTAGTTATACTGATGATAGTCCTAGTGGAACAATATTGAAAATTCCACAGATTGAAGCCAAAATTTTCAGCTCTGTTCTTGAGATTAAACATGTGGCATAGATGGAGGACTTTCTCACTTCAGTGTCACATTTTTGGGTGAATCCATCAATAGTGAATGCGATCTCAGATTATATATTTATAGTAGTGGGTAAATAGGTTCAGGATCCCAGTGCTTCCATTAAACATCAGGCTATGTGAAAATGGGCTTGGTGCCAAATTTACACTATCATTATGAAGACTCATTTGGTGAAGATTTATCATATGATAGACAAACCTCGTCAACTTTTCCTTGGATTAGGCACATGAGGGTTTGATTATTGGTACTTGCATGTCCTTATCCATAAGTTTCTCATCTCATGGGAGGATTTGACCACTTATGAATGTGATCTTATCCAGTTTAATCCTTCTAATCATCCTATGAAATATTTAAAGGATACTAATACTAAGAATCATCACTTAGTTGTTGAAGAAGCCCAATTTTATGATTGGATAGTTGGATAGATTATGGAGCTGTAAGAATATGAGGCTCACATAGCTAAGATAAAGGAACATCTATCATCAACAAATACGGGACTAGAAGCCATTAAATAGAAAGGTAAAGAGCTAAATGATTTCATTAAACAAATACATCCATTATCTAAATTTGAGGCTATGTAAAGAACCAATATTGAGTAGGACCTTAACTACTCATGTTAAGAATTATCTGATATATTGAATTAAGAAAGTCAAGTTTCATTATAGTCATTTAATTTGTTTCTTTTTTCCCAATAATGTCAAGGAGAGACTTTAGGATGTGGATGCTTCTCTACTTTTTTCCCAATGAATGAAAATTTTAAATTTATCAATCATCTATCTCTTCATTCGATTGTTCTCTTGAAATTTTAATAGTAATACTAGAGTTGAACTATTTTGTTATTAGGATGTCCATGTATTAGAATATATAACTTACGAAATGATTTAAACTTGATATTTTAGGGTCTTGTAGGACTAATAGATAGTGTTTTAGGTCAAACAACTTTTATGGAAATTTATGAGAGTAACTATACCAAATTAGGTTTTCATTCCATGAATGTAAGACTCCCTACATAGATCTGACTCACGTGTAGGTAGATGGTGCATTTTATTCTTAGCATGTGTCTATAAACTAAGAAACATTTTCTAGAATATTTTATAGAGATCAAAATAATGCACAAGACTTGAGGTATTAATATTTTGAGGTGAAAATGTTTTTGTGCACCAAATAATTATACATGGATCAAACTATCACGTAGATAAGAAAAAGGCCCTAATATATAATTCCATGGGGAAAAGACTCCTGGTAATTAAAAATGAATCTCTAGATCCTCTAAGCTCACATGAGTCATGCTCAACATGAGAAACAAGAGGTAACCTAAGGAATAATTTTAACCCACATAGGAATTCATGACAGGGAATAGGTGGTGGAAATTTTTATCCCATGGGGTTTCATGAGGAACATGTATGATGTCAATGAAAACCCATGGTTAGATTTGATAGACATGAACAAAGAATCCTTGAGAAATGATGGGACCTCTATATAGATCAAACTCTTTCATAGAGGAAGGGAATTTTTATATTTCCTCCTACCATAGGATTATATTAATTTGAGTTTCCAAATACAATAACAAGTACCTTTGTATGGATATATCTCTCATGTAGGTAATAGGTCATATTGAATTGATCATGTGTTTTTCAGTTTAATTTCATACTATAGGGACTTAAGTGTAGAGACCCGTTTCTTGACGTACATGGACATTACATTACATTTGTGGAATACTTAGTACATAACAAAAACACACACACAAGGATTGTAATAGTTTAGTGTCTTTGGAAACTCGGAACGTAATCTTCTAATCGTGGTGAAAGATCTTCAATATCTCCCATAAAGATCTTCCCTTTTTTTTATACCTAAAACCTTTCTTTATATCCTGGGGAAAAGAAAACATAAAAGGGTGAGCTCAAATTCTCAGTAAGGGTAAACAAAAGAAATATCAATCACATCATATACATAAGAACATAGCTTTGGGAAATCTTAACCTGCAAAAGAGATCATAATATCTTATCATGGGATAAATCATAGAAGTGAAAATGAGATCCCCATAATCATAACATAAAACTTGAAACTTTGTGGCATGCACACATAATCATGGAAAATCATTTCTTGTTAGTCATGACTCATTTCCAAGACTATCTTAGTGGACAAAGTCCCTTTCTGAACCGAGTTCACTCCTCGTTTCAGTCCTGTATCACTGAACCGAAATAACCTTCCGTTCCAGCCATGTCTATCTCATGAGATATAAAATCATTACCCAATGCATTGGAGGGAGATATAGGTCCCACCCATCTTATAATGAATCCTTTCTTATGTGTGCCACATAATCATAAAACATACATCATCGCATAACACATGTAACAAAAATGGGATTCTTGAAACATCATGACATCATAAATCAATTCATATAAGATAAAGGAATTCATAAAAATAATTCCATCACAACATAGTCAAATCAATGTAAAAATATGGATAGAAACAGAACCCTTTATTATCTTAGATGGAAAATAATTTTGATAAAACACTTGAATTGAATTCTTGAGGAAAATATCCTTTCTTCTTCAAAATCAATTTCTTTTCACAAAAAATCATGCAATTTTAAAAGAAAGAGATTTTATTGAAAATATTAATGAAATCTTTTAGAGGAAGCTTCATGAAAATAAGGCTTTATAAAACAGTAGAAATCCGTTCGTGCCGTATAAGTTAAAAAAAAAACATTCTTCGTACTTTTGTCGGAAAAGTCAAAAAGTACCTCGTACGAAAAACGACAAAAGATTCCTTTCATACGTATTACTAAAAACTCACCGAAGGGTAAAAATGGATTTAAAAAATTTTAGGTGGATGGAAATAATATTACATATTGAGTAAACATGGATGTGGATGATAAAATACACCCCAGTAAATACTTACGAATAAACAATCTCGGATAAAAATGAGATTGTGATATTTCCCTTACCTTATGTCCGACTTGCTTTGTAAGTGTCCAAACCTCCTGTATAATGATTTAAATCATTTTATTGACTTATTACAGAATCATATTCATTGTTATGATATCATATATGGTTCACTTATGACATTATATTACCCGTTCTTTTGTAAATTCCATGTTAAAGAAGCGTTTTGGGTAAAATCGTTTCATTTATCTTAGGTGTTTTGACTTGTTGTTCTTGACATCACTATTACTTATATCATGATTTAATTACTTCCAGAATATAAAATATGATTTATATATCATATATATTCAGTATATATATATATATAATAGGTAGATAAATAAAATGGAAAACACCGTTCATGGAGACGGTAGTCCGTACGTACGCATGAACGTTGTTTTCCTTTCCTTATTGTCTTGAAATGGAAGTAAGTAGATGAAATACATATATATATATATATACATAAATCCAGTAGCTTTATAATGTCATATATTTCATTATTATTTCTTATATATACTTTATAATCATTCTTAAATGGTTAACATGGAGAATGAATCTCATCGCGTCGTGGAGACGGTATTCCGTACGTACGCACGCGCGGTGATTTCTTTTTCCGTAGGATGGATAGATGGTGAAATAGGGTTGTTTCATACTTATAATAACATATCAGTATATGAGTGATACTGATGTTATTACTTCATAATGAAACAATCTAAGAAGAAGAAGTGGAAGAAGAAATAAAGATGAAAGAATTGGTAACGGTAATTACCTCTTCTTTGAAGTGCCTCTTTGAGACCTCCTCTTAGGGCACTAAAATTGGTCTTTGAGGAAGACCAGAACCTCTAGGATTATTCTAGGGAAGTGGAGAAGAGATTTTGGCAGGGGTTGGCCGAGCTTGAGTGCTCAATTTGGTGTGAGGAGGAGGGGGAGGAGGTATCCTTTTATAAGGGAGGAGAGGGGCACCTTAGGAATACCTCAAAATATTATTTTATATTAATGTCAAAATCGGTTTATAATGGTTCCAAAGGGTATTATTTCGAAGCTAAAGTGGGGATGGGTGGAAATCCTATCAACCAATAGAATTTAGACAAGTTTAGGTTATTATTTTAACCTTATAAATTAGATTTAACTCTAAGTTAAATAATTTAACTTTTACCGTGTCTTTTGTTTTCTTATACTATATGGTTAATAAACTTACTATAACATGCCAAACGAACCCCAAATTGTTTATTATTAATATATATATCCTTATCTAAGTCATTTGGCCGAACCTTAGATTTTTAGGAATAAAATAACAATTAACAATATAATATTTGATTTAAAAACTATTTTGTGTCAATTTTGACACTATTTGATATATGATTTTTGTGAAAGTCATAACAGAATTATATGTTCGAACCAAGTTGATTAAATCAACACTAATATATCATAGTAACCTAGAAAATTAGTGGAATTCATAAAAAGTCTCAAATTATATTTATTTTGGTGTTTATAACATCAATTATGTCAATATTTCATTAATAAGATAATTACTGCATCATCACTGTGTCATAAATAAATTAAATTATTTGATGTCTAAAAATTACAAATAAAATACCATCATGTAGTAAATATGTTTAGATTTCTAATGAATATTTACAATCGAATTTATCTTATGTATAACCCCATATTAAAAATGTTTTAGTAAATAAACTTTGATTTTAACTCTTTTAACTCTTCTTTGAATTAAATAATAATAAATGTCCTAATCTAATCCAAGTGGGCCTAAATGATAATATTTTACACTTAAGGTTGTTTTTGGTCGAGATACACTTGTCCAATAGGATTAGGACATGTGTTAGGGTAATATTAATATCATATTTACCCTTAGTTACCCTATTTACTATTAACCGCAGTAAAAAAAAGTAAAAAGTTACTATTCACCAAAAATTATTTTCATCTCATTGAACCACATTTTAGTCCTTGATATTAACCGTGTCTCTCGGATTTTTGAAATTCCATTCACAGAAGCGGTAAAATTATGTTTTATGAAAAATTCAGTTTTTAACCTACCACTTAGTGGTTTCACTATTCATCAAAAATTGAAAGTTTTCAGAAAAATACCAAAATTTCATCCTAAGCTATATTTCATATTCCGAATTCAAAAATGAAGTCTTTTTTACCAAATTCATAACATAGAAGTTTCATTAATTAATTTTATAATTAAATCCCGCTATTAAAAAAAATAGCGTGTTTTTAAGAAACAATATCTATCAAAAGATTGACACTTGATTATGTCTGGTTTAAATGTGAAATTACATCCAATGACCAACATTGTATTAAATTGTAAAAATATATTCTAAATATACTTTAAAACAACTCAAATTAATAATTTATCACTATTAATTATTTTGATTAAAAAAGTTGTTTTTAATTATAATTTAGTAATTTTCACTATTCATCAGAATATGAAAGTTATCCGAAAAGTACCAAAATTTCACCTTAGGCTAAATTCGATACTCCGAATCCATAAATGAAGTCCATTTTGAAAAATAAAATTTACAAAATTTCAAAAAGTGGTTATTAGTATTCTTAACAGCTATTTTTAATAATATCTTAATAGCATATCATTGTTTAGCAAAACTTGGCGTTGCGTACAACACACGCTATCGAGGAAGGTTGTGATTGCGTGTAATGCAAGGCAAGTCAAGGATGTGTGTTGTGCAAGCTCCTTTTGGTGTAGCGTACAACACCAGACAGAAATAAAATTAAAAGGAACATTTTTCATAAAATCTCGGGCTGTTACATTCTACCCCCCTTAAAATGAATTTCGCCCTCGAAATTCGTCGGGGTTATAAATGGTTTACTATTCGAAAGTTTCTTTAATTGAAACCCACATCGTAAAAAGGAATACCAAAACTTGGCTTTAAAAAACTAAAGTATGAAATGTAACTATTACCCAAATAAACTAATCACTGGGTTTCCACATAGGTGAAAATATGGATATGGAAGAGAAATCTAACCATCATGTTCTGATGGAGAGTGGTAGAGAACATGGCTATGGAAAAGCCAGTAATCACAAATCCATAAATTTGTGACGATCTAAGGTACCATCTGATTCATCAGGTATAAGATCACTAGGACAACATTTTTGGTTTTCAAGATCATTTCCCTAAAGTTGAAAATTTGAATTAGAATAAATACTTACTTTATTTTGGTACAATCTCACTGTTGTTCGTGCCTTGAACAATTTCCACTTCATCTATTAAATTAATGAAGTTGAATTTGTTATTCGTGAAGTGTTAGCAGATCATGTGATAGAATGACGGGTCATTCCATCTGTCTCAAAAGGTTAGCAAAATTTATATACATAAGTCGATCTATAGTGGGATTAATCATATATAGTTCCTAAAATGGGCTTATACTTCATATATCATACTGCTTAATATAATAAAACTAGTTTCTACTAAACAGGGACTTCCTGTAGGTCAGTGGTAGGCGATAAAGGCCAGTCGCACTTCGGTTGTGGGTTCGATTCCTACAGCCTTGTCCGAAGCGATGGGCTGTCGCCCGTCCTGCAGGTTGTCCTTTTTCTAAAACTACGTTACTATAACACCCCATCAATAATATCGAAAATCTTCTATCCTTAAACAATACTAACTTATGTCCAACATAATCCAGTCTAATCTTTAGGCTTATACATAATACTGCAGTCAACGATTACCAGAGATTTAATACTGTCGTTGATCCCCACATATAATAAGATATGTATTGTTGGTCACATTCCAAACATTCAAAGTCCTTAATCGTGTATTCTCTTGAATACCTTAGTGAAAACATGAGTGCAGTTAAAAGTTAACACTTTCCACATACCAAAATCCTCAAAATTCTATATACACAAACCATGATATCACTTAGTCCTTATATCAATCATGAGCTCATGAATACTATCAAACATTTAATTTTCTCCTTATCCCTTCATTATGCGCATATCATCTACATTCCAAAAATATCTGAATAACCTTTCATGGATACTGGTAACATTAATCATACACTTTCAAAACACAAGGAAAGACAACAGTGTAACAATCCATAGATATCTCTTTATTCCAAAATTACACATGATAAACATGTAATCATTCCACTACATTCTCAAACCATTGACCGAGCTTCAAAAATTCTTTCATCTCACATATCATTTGTAGTCTCTTCATCATCATCCACATAAATACTACCCATATGACCATACTGATTCTCTTCATGAGTCTTTCCCTTAGGGCATTTGTTTGCATAATGCCCATACATTCCACATTTAAAACACTTAACCATTTTTGATGTCGTAGCATTACCATTATCCTCATCCATGGTGTTAACCGACCCTTTTCCTTTGCACTTACTTGCTTTGTGTCCTTCTTTTCCACACCCAAAGCATCTTCCAGTTCCCTTGAAACATTCTCCTTGATTCCTCTTCCCACATGATTTACATTGGGGAAATTGAACTTTCTTTCCTCTATGATCATCATGGAACTCCATCTTTCTCTTATTAGTCGAGTCAGGAAAATTACCAAATTTTACTTTATTGATCATATTATGAGATTGCTGATTCGGCATAATAATGATGTTTGGACTTCCAAATCCCATTTCATTTGGTTGCTCATGAAGGATATCATTCCATTGTCCATCATATCCTCCATTATCGTGAATCACCTTGTTTCCAACCATTTTCTAAAACCCAAAAAGATTAGTGTTAGATGAAAAAATCATAATAAAGGGGGAGTAACTTAAATATCTATCATCTTTGGTTTAATCTAATATCGTTACCATAGTTCTAGGACTATATCCTATACATATACTTATCCTTAGGGGCATCCCTAGACATACCTTCGAAATATCTCTAGGGATCTCACTAACGTTTTCGCATCCTAGTTTCCAAAGGTTGACTAAACCTTTCCTCTGATACCAACTGTAGAGACCCGTTTCTTGACGTACATGGACATTACATTACATTTGCGGAATACTTAGTACATAACAAAAACACACACACAAGGATCGTAATAGTTTAGTGTCTTTGGAAACTCGGAACGTAATCTTCTAATCGTGGTGAAAGATCTTCAATATCTCCCATAAAGATCTTCCCTTTTTTTTATACCTAAAACCTTTCTTTATATCCTGGGGAAAAGAAAACATAAAAGGGTGAGCTCAAATGCTCAGTAAGGGTAAACAAAAGAAATATCAATCACATCATATACATAAGAACATAGCTTTTGGAAATCTTAACCTGCAAAAGAGATCATAATATCTTATCATGGGATAAATCATAGAAGTGAAAATGAGATCCCCATAATCATAACATAAAACTTGAAACTTTGTGGCATGCACACATAATCATGGAAAATCATTTCTTGTTAGTCATGACTCATTGCCAAGACTATCTTAGTGGACAAAGTCCCTTTCTGAACCGAGTTCACTCCTCGTTTCAGTCCTGTATCACTGAACCGAAATAACCTTCTGTTCCAGCCATGTCTATCTCATGAGATATAAAATCATTACCCAATGCATTAGAGAGAGATATAGGTCCCACCCATCTTATAATGAATCCTTTCTTATGTGTGCCACATAATCATAAAACATACATCATCGCATAACACATGTAACAAAAATGGGATTCTTGAAACATCATGACATCATAAATCAATTCATATAAGATAAAGGAATTCATAAACATAATTCCATCACAACATAGTCAAATCAATGTAAAAATATGGATAGAAACAGAACCCTTTATTATCTTAGATGGAAAATAATTTTGATAAAACACTTGAATTGAATTCTTGAGGAAAATATCCTTTCTTCTTCAAAATCAATTTCTTTTCACAAAACATCATGCAATTTTAAAAGAAAGAGATTTTATTGAAAATAGTCATGAAATATTTTAGAGGAAGCTTCATGAAAATAAGGCTTTATAAAACAGTAGAAATCCGTTCGTGCCGTATAAGTTAAAAAAAAAACATTCTTCGTACTTTTGTCGGAAAAGTCAAAAAGTACCTCGTACGAAAAACGACAAAAGATTCCTTTCATACGTATTACTAAAAACTCACCGAAGGGTAAAAATGGATTTAAAAAATTTTAGGTGGATGGAAATAATATTACATATTGAGTAAACATGGATGTGGATGATAAAATACACCCCAGTAAATACTTACGAATAAACAATCTCGGATAAAAATGAGATTGTGATATTTCCCTTACCTTATGTCCGACTTGCTTTGTAAGTGTCCAAACCTCCTGTATAATGATTTAAATCATGTTATTGAATTATTCCAGAATCATATTCATTGTTATGATATCATATATGGTTCACTTATGACATTATATTACCCGTTCTTTTGTAAATTCCATGTTAAAGAAGCGTTTTGGGTAAAATCGTTTCATTTATCTTAGGTGTTTTGACTTGTTGTTCTTGACATCACTATTACTTATATCATGATTTACTTACTTCCAGAATATAAAATATGATTTATATATCATATATATTCAGTATATATATATATAATAGGTAGATAAATAAAATGGAAAACACCGTTTATGGAGACGGTAGTCCGTACGTACGCATGAACGTTGTTTTCCTTTCCTTATT
The DNA here is from genome assembly GCA_963277665.1 of Viscum album. NCBI lineage: Eukaryota > Viridiplantae > Streptophyta > Magnoliopsida > Santalales > Viscaceae > Viscum > Viscum album. Next base: position 181,179,904 of record OY728130.1, read on the forward strand.
GTCTTGAAATGGAAGTAAGTAGATGACATACATATATATATATATACATAAATCCAGTAGCTTTATAATGTCATATATTTCATTATTATTTCTTATATATACTTTATAATCATTCTTAAATGGTTAACATGGAGAATGAATCTCATCGCGTCGTGGAGACGGTATTCCGTACGTACGCACGCGCGGTGATTTCTTTTTCCGTAGGATGGATAGATGGTGAAATAGTGTTGTTTCATACTTATAATAACATATCAGTATATGAGTGACACTGATGTTATTACTTCATAATGAAACAACCTAAGAAGAAGAAGTGGAAGAAGAAATAAAGATGAAAGAATTGGTAACGGTAATTACCTCTTCTTTGAAGTGCCGCTTTGAGACCTCCTCTTAGGGCACTAAAATTGGTCTTTGAGGAAGACCAGAACCTCTAGGATTATTCTAGGGAAGTGGAGAAGAGATTTTGGCAGGGTTTGGCCGAGCTTGAGTGCTCAATTTGGTGCGAGGAGGAGGGGGAGGCGGTATCCTTTTATAAGGGAGGAGAGGGGCACCTTAGGAATACCTCAAAATATTATTTTATATTAATGTCAAAATCGGTTTATAATGGTTCCAAAGGGTCTTATTTCGAAGCTAAAGTGGGGATGGGTGGAAATCCTATCAACCAATAGAATTTAGACAAGTTTAGGTTATTATTTTAACCTTATCAATTAGATTTAACTCTAAGTTAAATAATTTAACTTTTACCGTGTCTTTTTGTTTTCTTATACTATATGGTTAATACACTTACTATAACATGCCAAACGAACCCCAAATTGTTTATTATTAATATATATATCCTTATATAAGTCATTTGGACGAACCTTAGATTTTTAGGAATAAAATAACAATTAATAATATAATATTTGATTTAAAAACTATTTTGTGTCAATTTTGACACTATTTGATATATGATTTTTGTGAAAGTCATAACAGAATTATATGTTCGAACCAAGTTGATTAAATCAACACTAATATATCATAGTAACCTAGAAAATTAGTGGAATTCATAAACAGTCTCAAATTATATTTATTTTGGTGTTTATAACATCAATTATGTCAATATTTCATTAATAAGATAATTACTGCATCATCACTGTGTCATAAATAAATTAAATTATTTGATGTCTAAAAATTACAAATAAAATACCATCATGTATTAAATCTTTTTAGCTTTCTAAGGAATATTTAAAATCGAATTTAGCTTATGTATAACCCCATATTAAAAATGTTTTAGTAAATACACTTTGATTTTAACTCTTTTAACTCTTCTTTGAATTAAATAATAATAAATGTCCTAATCTAATCCAAGTGGGCCTAAATGATAATATTTTACACTTAAGGTTGTTTTTGGTCGAGATACACTTGTCCAATAGGATTAGGACATGTGTTAGGGTAATATTAATATCATATTTACCCTTAGTTACCCTATTTACTATTAACCGCGGTAAAAAAAAGTAAAAAGTTACTATTCACCAAAAATTATTTTCATCTCATTGAACCACATTTTAGTCCTTGATATTAACCGTGTCTCTCGGATTTTTGAAATTCCATTCACAGAAGCGGTAAAATTATGTTTTATGAAAAATTCAGTTTTTAACCTACCACTTAGTGGTTTCACTATTCATCAAAAATTGAAAGTTTTCAGAAAAATACCAAAATTTCATCCTAAGCTATATTTCATATTCCGAATTCAAAAATGAAGTCTTTTTTACCAAATTCATAACATAGAAGTTTCATTAATTAATTTTATAATTAAATCCCGCTATTAAAAAAAAATAGCGTGTTTTTAAGAAACAATATCTATCAAAAGATTGACACTTGATTATGTCTGGTTTAAATGTGAAATTACATCCAATGACCAACATTGTATTAAATTGTAAAAATATATTCTAAATATACTTTAAAACAACTCAAATTAATAATTTATCACTATTAATTATTTTGATTAAAAAAGTTGTTTTTAATTATAATTTAGTAATTTTCACTATTCATCAGAATATGAAAGTTATCCGAAAAGTACCAAAATTTCACCTTAGGCTAAATTCGATACTCCGAATCCATAAATGAAGTCCATTTTGAAAAATAAAATTTACAAAATTTCAAAAAGTGGTTATTACTATTCTCAACAGCTAGTTTTAATAATATCTTAATAGCATATCATTGTTTAGCGAAACTTGGCGTTGCGTACAACACACGCTATCGAGGAAGGTTGTGATTGCGTGTAATGCAAGGCAAGTCAAGGATGTGTGTTGTGCAAGCTCCTTTTGGTGTAGCGTACAACACCAGACAGAAATAAAATTAAAAGGAACATTTTTCATAAAATCTCGGGCTGTTACATTAAGTGTTCTAAAATTTATGGTCATGTGATGAGGACCTGATATTCACAATTTAACGTCATGTTATGGGGTCATATGAGTGTTATATCTTAGGGTCACATGGATTTGACGAAAAGTTTATCAATTTACCATTATAGAGTAATCTGACCAAAAATATTCTATCATAATTCATGCATGAATATGGGAGATTTTAAACCGAAATATGAAGATTTATGAACATGAAAAGTGATATGGAACTAGTATGCAACGAATGATCACATACCGTGTTCAAAAATTGGGTTTCCACCATAAATTTATTGTGGAATATGAGGATAGAAGAGGTATCTCCTATGAATGAGTATCCCAGAGGAATGATATTGAGTTTATCCATTTGATAGATTGGACAAAGAGATGTCCGCTCAACCATCCAAGAGTCATAAATGATATGATCGACATGATGACCTACCTAAATAACTAAGCGATATGAGAAATGAATAAGCAGACTCATGTTGAAAATAAAACCTAGATCTCTAAAGAAAATCAATTCCAGAAGAAGTGTAAAATAGAGAAAAACAAAAGAAAAAGAAGAAGTCCATGTGACACAAAGATTTACATGGTTTGGGAAATAATCCCCACATCTATGCTATTGGAATGATGTAGCTTGATCCATTTGGATGAATTTGGGTTGGATGCTAGTGGCCCAGACTGACTAAATATAGAAGATATGACTAGAGACACCAACATGGTACTGTAGTAGTGCTAATTTACTGTAGCAGTATATTACATGACACTATAGCAGTGTGAACTTTGACATGACACTGTAGCAGCATGTGACTGGTGACACCGAAAGGTCAATATAGCTTCACTGACTTTTTTCCACAGACACTATAGTAGCTTGGACTTTGTTGGCTGTGGTACTGTAGTAGCATGGACTTGGGTGACTATGGTACTGTATCATATTGGACTTACTATGTGGCTGGTGGAATAGTGCATCATCTTCTTTATTAACTCATTCACGCTAGGGTTTCTAATGTGTGAAACTTAGATGATATACCTATAATTCTACTCCTGAATTAGTGAAGTGATTATGCCTCTCTATAGATGTAGGGATTTTTATTGTACCTCATAAATCAATGTGTCCTATGATATTCTTTTCATTATTTTATTTTTTCCATATTTTCTTTATCTGCAAACATTTTTTGTCGCTGCAAATCCCAACATTTCTACAATAACTGGAATTAGAGTCTATGTTCATAAGATCAAGTTTTATTTTCTTGAATTAAAAAATGGATATGAAAGAAGGTGAATATTTATTACTTTAATGGAATCGACTTCAGTTACTGGAGGATGTAGATCGAAGACTATATTTATCAAAATAAGTTACACTTGCCACTTCTGGGTGTAAAACGAATGGATATGGAGAAGATGGAGTGGGATCAACTGGATCAATAGGTTCTGGGTGTTGTACGACTTACGTTGGAAAAAAAATATGGCATTCAACATCAAAGAGGAGAAGGCGATGGATGGGTTGATGAAACACTACTACAAAACATTCCTTTAACAGCACTGACCATTATCACTTCTAGAAGAAAATGTAGATAAAAACACCTTTTATCAGTGTTAAAACAAATGCTGATAAAGGGTAACTTTTATGAGTGCTTTTTTTAGCAATGATAAAAGGAACCCCTTTTCAGCACTTTATTTTTAGGGCTGATAAATGGTACCTTTTATCAATGATTTTTTAGTATCCATAAAGGGATCCTTTATTAGTGCTTTTTTAGCACTGATAAAGGTTCCTAAAAAAATAAAAAATAAAATTGAGTTTACTAAAAAAATATTAAAAATTTTATTAATTAAATAATTATTGATAAAATAAATAAATTTATTATACTATATATGAATTATAAATACTAATAAATAATATATAGTAAATATATAGATATATGTAAAATGAAAATTAAGCAAATAAAATTAAAAATAAGCAAATTGAGAAAAATATAAAACATTTTATTAATCAAATAATTATTGAGAATGTTGACCAATGGTATATATCACATATATATATATAAATGTATATAAATATGATTTATATAATACAAAATATTTATTAATTACATTAAATAGTAATATATTTGGTAAATAATGGTTTATAATTTAAAAAATAACATAAATTAAAAATACTGATTAATTGCATCGAGTAATGGACATAATTGAGTGCCGTTTGATTTTTCAATTTAACATAGATCAAACATGTGTTATATTTATTTCACATATACATAATTAATGCATTTTTATATACAATGAACACACACAAATATTTACGTAATTAATGAAATCTTATATAGAAACATGTATTTATGCAATTTATTCAAATTTTAGTATTCATTTTATAATTTCATTATAACATGATGCATTTAATATATCATGTATTTAATCATGGAAAATTTTATTTATTTATTTTTAATTTTATTACAATTAGGTATTAATTCATTTTTAATATGTTTTTTGGGAATTTAATAAATTACTATTATTTATAACATATATATATATATTTAATATTTTTTAATATTTTCAATATATATTCATATTTATTTCAATAAATATCCATATTTTTTTAATAATTTATATTTAATTAATAATACTTATCAATTTTTTAAATATTTTTAAAATGTAATCATTCTTAATTATTCAATTTCACTCATTTTTAACATGCATACACTTAATGATAAATATTTATTAATAATGTTAAAAATATATTTGTAAAAAATATTTATAAATGTATATTTACTATATTTATACATTTATATATTTATAATTATAAATAAATAAATATTTTTAAAAAAGTATTTATATAATTATAAATAGATAATTATATATATTTATATAATTATAACATTATAATAAATTTATTTAAATAATTAATATATTTACTATATTTATATTTATATATATTTGTTATATATATATATATATAATTATATAAATATATATAATTATATAAATATATATAATGATATAAATATTAGTTTTTTTTAAAATTATTTTTATAATTATAAATAAATAATTATATATTTAAATAATTATAAAATTATAATAAATATATTTAAATAAAGGATATATTTACTATATTTATATTTATATATATTTATTTAATATATATATAATTATATAAATATATTTACAATTTCTTTATGTATAATTATAATTATAAATCCATTATCAGTGTTTTTTAGCACTGATAAAGATATATCTTTATTAGTGCTAAGAAAGCACTGATAAATATTACTTTTATTAGCATTTTTTTGGAAGTGCAGATAAAAGTGTCATGATCTTTTTAAATAATCCGAACCAGTTGTGAACTCATTCCGATATCTGAATATTTCCACAGAATCCACCCTCTTCTAGTGCTCCTCCTTATTGAATCAAATCTCAGATCAAGGCTCAAATCAGGCTCTAAAAATTATAAGGCTCAAATACAATGTTCAAACGATTCAAGGGTTGAAAAAATCCAAAACTCGAACATTTTTTAGGTTTTTGATATCTCTACTTTCTCTTGGACGATTCAAACCTTCAATCCAAGATATCTTATTTTCTCCTCCTCCTACTCACTCGTTGATTTCTTGTTTGATGATATCTATTTACGATTTTTTTATCATTATTCTTTATTAACCATCAGCATATCGATGTGGTCAATAGTGTTTATTAGGGATATTTAGTTGAAATGAGATAGAGCTGTCAGAACTTGAGTAATAGTTGTGAAGGAGTGTATATCCAAAACTCCTATCCTACTCTCTTGATTTTCCAAATGATTTTGGGAACAATATTTTAATTGATGACTATTTTATCCTTCTATTTGAGCTGGGCCATGGACTGTGCACATTCACTATATTTATAGAGTGGTATGATTTTTTTTATCCATTTTCTTTTGATTTAATTGAACATTTTATGGTGATAAGGATCCTGATCAAGAGTTTCTTCACCACAAGCCTCCATCTTTTTGAAGGTAATATGATCCTAAAGATATATAGGATTGGGTGGAGAAAATTGGTAGGATATTTGAAATATTCAAGATTCCACCGTCCATTAAGGTCAAATGTGCTTCCTTTATGCTTGAATGTCCTAACCAATGATTATGTGAGATGATGGTCCAATCTAAATGAAATGAAACTCTAGAATGGAAAGAACAATTTAGGTAAGTCCCATATTCCTTCAAACATTTCAATATATCTTCTAGATATCCCAATTAAAACTTGTGATTAAGTTGAGAGAGAACTCACATCTCAAGATCACAAGTTGCAAAAAATGTACACAACCACCTAATAGAGCATATCCAAGAGGAACTCTCACTAGGGGTAGCCCAAGGGTTGTTTCATTTAAATATCTATTTTTTTAATTATTAACAATCTCCCCATTCTAATTAGAAAAAAATATTTATCAATTTTATCTTATCATCAGTAAAACATTTCAACCCTCCCCTTTTAAGTCATTATTTAAACATCTCATTATCTAATATGATCAATTTTTCACTACTACAAATCAATTTCCCCCTTCATACACAATTACCATAAATTTTTACTGACCCCAAATTATAATATGGTTTGGATAGTTTTCTATACATTTTTAAAAATATAGAATTTTGAAACAATTACCTACTCATTATTAATGATTAAAAATCACTTCATTTCCTTCATCACACATATAATAAATAGTATGTATGTTTTACTTTAATCCATCTAAAAAGAGATCATTCTTTAACATTTCCTTTTATTTCCAACATCTATTAAATGTAAAAAATTTATCTTAAGAGATCCACCATTTCTAAAATAATAAGTACACTTTGAATTCGTCAAAAATCTATAATTACATAAATTTACCTATCATGTGAGATGAACAACCAATATCTAACATGAAATTATGTTTCTTTTGTAAATCCTTTAGTGTGAAATTAATTATAAATTCCTCTTACATTATATAATTTTTCATATAATACATTTCTAATAGAGGTAGGACCAGGCTTAGTTAGAGGACTGAAAGTATTAAAAGTGGGATTTCTCCTATAAATATAGAATTCATAGAGGCCCCAAAGATTAATATATCATAACATGTCCCTATAGAGACCCCTTGAATCATATACAATAATGTTTATGCCCCCCAAATATCACCTTCAATAAGACACAAATTAATAACTAGTTCCAATGGTGTAATTCACAGAAATGGAAGGCATTTCCCATTTTAGAGAACACAATGTATACAACTATCACCATCATCAGTTTCATCTCCTGAATAGTTATTATTTCATTTTTTTTTCTTGAGACTCATCCTCCATATCTTTTTTGTTAGTTTTACAACTCTGAGTATTAGTCATCCCAAGGATGACTACTTCTTAGAGTATTTCAAGCAACATAGGTGCATGTCCACAAGATATGTATGATGTGTGTTAAAAAACAAAATGTAATGATAAATGTTTGAGAGATGAGCTGAGAAGGATGACAGTTATTTATAAATTTCATGAATTCAAAGGATAACACCTACCATAGTGGATTAATTATTTTCTTAAATTGAATTATCGATTTTCTTCAAATAATAATGAAATTATTTGAAACAATCAAATGTTGGGTTTACCTTATTAGAATTATCTATAACTTTCACTTTTGATAATGAATATCTTATGTGTATTTATTTATTTATTATACAAAATTAATATTTTATTAACCCAATAGGACGGATATGAATAAAAAATATATGCATTCTAATCATTTGACAAAAGAGTATGAAGATGGAGTTAAAGAGATTATAAATTTTTTAATAAAGCATGCATATGACCCATCTCAAATCCTTTGTCCCTATTTACATTTTTTCTATTCAAGACAAATTATTATGGAAACGTTGGAAGAACATTTGATTTTTCACAGAATAGGCCAGATCTATAAATGTTGGACAAAACATGTTGAAAAACTAAAATCAAACACTAATTGGGATGACACTATGGTTTGTGGATCATTTGATATGAATATTAGTATAAATAATGATGAAGATCACATGAAAGAAATGAGAATGGAAATTAAAGACGACCTTTATGATTTTCAAAAGTTGTTTGAGAAGTTAAATATCTATGCTAAGAAACCATTTTATACTGGTTTTACTAAATACAAAACATTTTCAATTGTATTGAAGTTATATAATTTTAAAGATGGAAGTGGATTGAGTGACATTAGCTTTAAATAACTACTTGGTCTCCGGAATGATATGATACTAGAAGAAAATGAACTACTATATTGAACATATGATGGTAAATGAATTCTAATTTTAATGGGAATGATATCTAAAAAAATACATGCTTGTCCAAATGATTACATATTGTTTCATAAGGAACATGAATCCCTCATAAAATTACCTAAGTGTGGCACAAATTGATACAAGAAAAATGAATCAATTTGTTTGAAATATGTATGGTAATTTCCAATCATTCTATGGTTTATAATACTATATGGATGCCATAAAACTGTGAGAAAATTGACATAGCATATAGATATGATAATTAATGATGGGAAACTATGTCATCCAGTAGATTCTCCTCAGTGTAAGAAAATTGATTATGAGTATCCTGAATTTAGAAATGATCCGATAAAATTTCATCTTGCATTATCTATAGATGGAATAAATCCTTTTGGTGTACAGAGTAATACTCAAAGTACATGGCTCATCATGTTGGTAAATTAAAACTTTCCAGCACAACTATGCATGTAGTGAAAATATATTATGTTGTCTCTACTTATGTTTGGATCAAAGTAACCCGGTAATTATATTGATGTCTATTTGGATCCATTGATCAAAAATCTGAAATTGATGTGGGATACAACCATTATAATGTATGATTCTCATAGAAGGGAAGAATTTACATTGAGGTCCATGTTTTATGGGATGATAAATGACTTCTTTGCTTATGGAAATTTATCAAGATATATCATTATAATAATTTTGGGTGTCCCATTTTTGAAAAATGAACAAAATTAGTTTGGCTGAAACATTTTTGAAGACTGTGTTTTTAGGGAATCCAAAATTTTTACCTCAATGACATAAATACCGATCCTGGATGACAACATTTTATGGGAATATCGAATAAGGTACAACACCATATCCAATAACTAGTGATCAACTATTCAATAAAGTAAACGATATTGACACTATTTTCATTTAATTTTTTTTTAAAAAACTTATGAAATCAGGTTGGAAGAAGAGATCAATTTTCTTTGAATTACTATATTGGAATTGTTTGTATATCAGATATTTTCTTGATGTCATTCATATAGAAAAAACATTTATTTTATAGTGTTATTGAAACATTAATAAATATTCCTGAAAAAATGAAATATGGAATCAAGGATAGGTTGAACATGGTCTAAATGGGGATAAGGGAAAATTTGGCACCAGTGAAGGGTAAAAGGTGGAATTTTCTTCCTCTAATAGTTTACACTCTATCCAGATAGAAAAAATTTCAATTTTTTATTTTCCTTAATAGTGTAAAATTTCCACATGGATATTTATAAAATATCAATAATATCGTGTCAATAACTAATTTAAAGTTACAAGGACAAAATCACTCATCTGTCATGTTTTGATGTAAGATTTGATTCTTGTTTCTTTCTATTGCATTTTGCCTCAAAATGTATGACAAATATTAACTAGAATCTAATTCCTTTTCAAAGCCATATGAAGTAAAGTTATAAACCATATGATGTTTACAATCACGAATAAGGAGATTGTAGTCATATTATGTGAATTAGAGATGTTATTTCCACCAATATTATTTTATATAATGGTCAAACTAATGGTTCACTTAGTTATAGAGGTTCAACTATATGGTCCTATCCATTACAGATAGATGTAACATATTGAACAGTATATGAATATTTTGAAATGGTATGTAAAGAATAAAAGTTTTCCCGAAGGTTGTATTGTAGAATGATATATTTTGGAAGAAGCTATTGAATTATGTACTGATTACCTATCAGATATTGACATCATCAGTCTCCCAAAGTCTCATCACAACAGACACCTTATGTGTGAAGGGATTTCTAAAAGATATTTTGTTACAACTACCTTGATAGAGATCACACCTTTATATTTTACATAATAGTGAATATATTGACCCATACATAGAATCCAACAAATATAATCTTATAGATTTGAATCCATCAAGGGATGAAGGATGGATATGATATAAACATAATCAATAGTTTATAAGATGGTTCTGAGATCAGATTTATAAGGAATTATTTGACAATCCAGATTCAATTTATGAATGAATTCAATGGAAAGTCAATGGACCGAATGAAAATGTTATATCTTACACTAGTTTTGTAATCAATGGCTATAAGTTCTATACAAAATAACACGTTGACTATATTATGATGGAAAATAGTGGCGTAATGATTATGTCAGAAGTGATGAACATATCTTGTTACAAGGATTGAAATAAAATTTATAAAAATATGTAATATTTTTGGAATTATCGAACAAATATAAAATTTGGATTATACAACATTTCAATTGCCTATTTTCAATTTCAAATGGGTTGAATATATTAGTAGAGTGAAATTTGATGAAATGGGATTTGTGAAGGTGAATTTTAGTGTTAAAGGTGAAAAAGATGAGCCATTTATAATGGAATCACAAGTAATGAAAGTATTTTATGTCTCAGATCTAGCAAACAATAATTTTTCGATTTTCTTGATAGAAACTAAAACAAATATCGGGTCAGATATTCAATCGAGGATGACCCTTTCATTAGGAGATTACAACCAGTTAATGCCAGTCCAAATGTAAACAATGTATTGTATGTTATAGGGTACTATAAAGAGGGGATTTTAATTCTTCATATAGGATCCAAATACCTAAAATATTAAATAAAAGTAAATAGATTTGAATGAGAAGGTAAAAGTATTTTTTAATATACTATGTTTTTCCTCATTATATTATATGTTCTCTACCACATTAGCATAATCTAAATTAAATGCTTGACTACACATGAAGAAAATGTCTTCTACACATGATGATGTTAACAATCCCTCAAAATAACACACTATAACAAAGGAAGCCCTTTGGTATTATGTAAAGGTAATGTTACGATATGCTTTCTATATTTTACTGAAAAATTATATAATGAAATGTTGATTTAATTTTCATTATTCCTTGTAGATTTTGTTTAGTTTAGAATATTTATATCTATATTTAATGCCTTTATTCACTAAAACTTAAAAAGAATTATTATCCCTCAAAACCTTTCACCCATGCAGTGTTGCATTTATCACATTCCTTTAAGTTCCCTCCATTTCCTTTATAGGAAGAGAAACACCGCTGCTTCTGCTCAATAAATGAGGTAATCTTGATATTTTATAGTAAAATAATTGTCCATATAATTAATGTATTATTTAATATTTATGTTTAATTTATTTATTTTTAGTATTAATCACATAATAATTGTTTTCTTATATAGGTGGATTTTTTTTTTGATTTGGGGTGGTCTATCCATCTTTCACGCATTTATACACTAAAAAATCCACAAAATTCTTCTCCCTGAAAACCTTTTCACCCATATAGTGTTGAAATTTATCACTTTCCTTCAAGTTCCCTCCACTTATCAATCATAAAGGTAATGTTTATGTTTTCATAGTAAAATAATTATACATAGAATTAATGTATTTTTTATATTTATGTTTAATTTATTTCTTTTTAGTATTACTCACATAAGAATTATTTTCTTATACAAGTGGATTATTTTATTTGAGTTGGGGTTGTATGTCCATTTTCATGCCTTTAGGAACCAAAACTTCCATAGAATTATTATCCCTCAAAACCTTTTCACCCCTGTAGTATTGTTATTCATCAGTTTCCTTCAAGTTTCATCCACTACTCAATCATAGAGGCAATATTTATGTTTTCATAGTAAAATCATTGTCCATATAATTAATGTATTATTTCATATTTATTTTTAATTAATTTATTTTTAGTATTACTCATATAATAATTGTTTTCTTATTCAGGTGTATTTATTTGTTTGGGTTGGGGTGGTTTGTTCAAAACAAATCATGCTCATGAGTGATTGGACATAAATCCTAAAACTAAGATAATGAAAATAAGTAAATGTGTCAAGAATGTATACAACCATCATGAAAAGGTAAATTCTTAATACTTATTTAATTAATTTTTTAATCATTTTATTTTCTATTTGTAAGTTAATTTCCTTATCATTTTTATCTAATACTTATTTAGTTTTTTTATTGATCTTTTGGAAAGTCATATTTTTCTTTCAACTATATACAAAAAGACACAAAAGAGATAAAATGTTCTTTTCTACCAATGTTACCATGCTTTACATTAAGTTTATTTATCAAACTGCCAACACTACATATTGAATTGATGTTATTAGCTAAAAAACCTTTCTTGTTTTTGAAAACCATAAGAGGATTGTAATCTCATGTGCTAATTATGGTGACTTTTCATGATATAATAGGCATATGAGATTCCTATACACTTCTAGATTACAAAACCAAGAAAGTATTTTTAACTAAGAATATCGAGTCAATATGAAATATTAGAAGTTAATCAAAGTAAGATAATGGAAATCATGATAACATTGGAAGTTAGGATTGTTTGGAGACTTTGGGACATGTAGGAATCAACCACACCTAAATCTGATACATGGCGTGACTGATATGACTCAGTTAGAATAGCCTGAAGGCCTTTTTTTTGATAATCCACCTTTCAAGGGGTGAGGTGGAACCCTTACAAGTCCTGAAGGCTTAAAGACAATTACAAGACCCGTAGGTCTTAGAGGGAATCACCTAGAAAAGAAAACTTGGAACTACTCCTCCCCAACATTTTTCATGATATTAGAACTCCAACTTTGTAGGGATGGTTAGCTAGCTGTCCTATGAAAAGATGCACAGGCCCATTACCGATGGAAAATCCATACCCACTCATTCTTCCAATTCCGGCTAGCTCTTCTCCAGTGAATGCGCCTACCCTGAATCCTCCTCTGAAGCATTGTCCCTTGTATTCTGACTGGTACATCTGAAATTTCATGTGGTATGAAGGCCTTGGGGTGGCCTAAAGGACTTAATGTGGCCCGAAAACCACACCTCAAAGTGATTATTTTTTTAAATTGACATTAATTTTAGTAAAAGAGACAACTGTCATACTCAAAACCAAGAAAACACATTAATATTGTTTTGATACTTTAAAAAAATATCCATAAGTCATTTTTGACATGTAGGAATCAACAAAACCTAAATTCGATACACGATGTTCCTGGTATGACTCAATATATCCGTTATCTGTTTAAAATCAACATTTTAGTTCAAAACGTTTCACTCACTGAAAACCAAGAAAATATTATTGGATTGCCTTGATAATTTATAATAATGATTCATAAGTCATTTGTGATGTTTAGGAATTAGTCTCACATCAAACTGAAACACAATGTGGCCGATATGAGTCAAAGTATGTGTTTCTAGTTCAAAATGACATTTTAGTAATAAAGAGAATTGACATACTGAAAACTGAGAAAATTCATTCAGATTGTTTTTATAATTTATAGAAACAATACGTAAGTAATTTGAGACATTTTTCAATTAGCCACACCTCAATATGATGCACGGTGTGACCGATATGACAAAAAATGTGTCTTTTTATTTAAAATTGACACAAATTTTAGTAAAAAGGTCAACTGACCTACTCAAAACTAAGAAAACACATTCTTATTGTTATTATAATTTAGGAAAATGATTCATAAGTCATTTTTGACATGTAGGAATCAACTAAACCTCAATCTGATACATGATGTTCCCGATATGATTCAATGTGTGTGTTATCAGTTTAAAATCGATATTTTAGTTCAAAAAGTTTCACTCACTGAAAACTGAGAAAAAACTCTTATATTGTTTTGATAATTTAGAAAAAATATTTATAAGTCATTTTTTATGTGTATGAATAAGTCTCATGTCAAACCGACACACGATGTGACTAGTATGAGTCAAAGTGCGTGTTTCTAGTTTAAAAAGACATTTTAGTAAAAATGACATGCGACATACTTAAAACTAATAAAAAACATTTATATTATTTTTATAATTTATTAAAATGATCCATAAATAATTTGATATGTTTTGGAATTACCCAAACCTTATTCTGATGGACGTTGTGACTGGTATGACTCCAAGTGTGTCTTTTTATTTAAAATTGATATCAATTTTAGTAAAAAGGACAACTGACCTACTCAAAACCGAGAAAATTCATTCATATTGTTATTTATGCTTTATTAAAATAATACACAATTATTTTTTGTCATGTAGGAATCATATTCACCTCAATCTGATACAAGATGTGCCCAATATGGATCAATGTGTCCGTTATCAGTTTAAAATTGACATTTTAGTTTAAAACGTTTCACTCACTAAAAACAAAAAAAAATGTGATCGTATTGTCTTAATAATTTAGTAAAATGATTACTAATTTATTTATTATGTTTTAGAATCAATCTCACATAAAACTGGAACACGATGTGATTATTATGAGCAAAGCGTGTGTTTCCAGTTTAAAATGACATTTTTGTAAAAAAGATAAGCAACATACTCAAAACTAAGAAAAAATAATAATATTGGTTTGATACCTTTTTAAAGTGATCCATATGTAATTTGAGACATTTTGGAATTAGAAACATCTCAATCCGATGCATGTTGTGATTTGTATGACTCTAAGTGCATCTTTTTATTTAAAATTGACATCAATTTTAGTAAAAAGGACAACTGACCTACTCAAAACTAAGAAAAAATATTCATATTGTTTTTATACTTTAGGAAAACTATTCATAATTTATTTTTGATTTTTAGGAATTATCCTCACCTCAATTCTATATATAATTTTACCAGTATGACTCAATGTGTCCGTTATCAGTTTAAAATTGATATTTTAGTTCAAAAAGCATTAATCACTAAAAACCAAGAAAAAGTACTTGAATTGTCTTGATAATTTAGGAAAACAATTCATAATTAATTTTTGACATTTATGAATCACTATAATGTCAAAAAAATACACTATGTGACTGGTATGAGTCAAAGTGTATGTTTCCCATTTAAAATGACATTTTAGTAAAAAAGACAAGTGACATTCTCATTACCATGAAAACATGTTCTGATAGTTTTAATACATTATAAAAACAATACCTAAGTCATTTGAGAGGTATTGGAATTATAATCACCATAATAAAACACATGTTGTGTCTAGTATAACTCCAAGTGCATCTTTTTATTTTAAATTGACATCAATTTTAGTAAAAAGGGAAAATGACCTACTCAAAAAATGAGAAAACACATTAATATTGTTTTGATATTTTAAGAAAATGATCCATAATTTATTTGTGACATCTAGGAATCATTCTAACCTCAATTCGATACATAATGTGTCCGGTATGACTCAATGTGTCCGTTATCAGTTTAAAATTGAAATTTTAGTTTAAAAAGTTTCACTCACTAAAAACTGAGAAAATACACTCATATTGTCTTGATAATTTAGGGAAAAGGTTCAAAAGTCATTTGTGATGTGTAGGAATTAGTATCACATAAAACTGACACATGATGTGACTAGTATGAGTTGAAGTGTGTTTTTCCATTTTAAAATGACATTTTAGTAAAAAAGAAAAGTGATGTACTCAAAACCAATAAAAGACATTAGTATTATTTTGATAATTTAAGAAAATGATAAATAAGTCATTTGATATGTGTTGTAATTATCCACACCTAAATTCAATGTATGGTGTGACTGATATGACTCTAAGTGCATATTTTCAATATATAAGCTTCATTTTAGTTTAAAACGTGCAACAGATCACCAAAGTTTAGTTTAAAATTAACAATTTATGTTAATTTATTTATTTATATTATTACTAACATAAGATTTTTTTTATACAGGTGTGTTATTCTCCTCAAACAGTTGTGGTTTGTTCATTAATAGCACGATTCAGTGTCATGATCAAAAGACAAAGGAATATTGATGTTTTTTAATATATGTAATAATCTGTACTTATGTAATTGTATAAACCAATGTTTGAAATTTATATAATACAGTTTTTTCTTTGTAGTTGTGTCATAAATTTCATTTCATTTAAATTCTATATTGGTACTTTATTTTGTTGATATATGGTGGTGTTTCTGGTGCTGTGGTGTGCTGTTATAGTACATTGCAATGGTGCTGCAGTGTTCCATTACTGAACACTACAGTATGCCCCATTATTTGTTTTTTAGTGTTCATAAAGGGATACTTTATCAACACTCCTATAACCCCAATAAAGGCCCCCTTTGTCCGCGCTAAATAAAATCACTAATAAATGTTGTCCTTTATCAACGCTACTAAAAGAACTGATAAAGGACACCTTTATCAGTATTTTTTAATGCTGATAAAAGACTGGGGATTTTAATCTTGCTTTGGTTGTTAGCGCTTCACTATCATTGATAAGGCCATTTTTAGCACCTTTAAAGGCCTATTTTTTAGTAGTAAAAGCTCTTGAGAATATGTATGAGAATCCTTATGTTTCTAAAAAAGTGTACCAGATGCAATGATTATTCAATCTAAAAATGATTGAAGGTAGGATTGTAAAAGATCATGTCAATTAATTCAACACCATCACACGTCAGTTGAAGTCGGTGGGAATTGTTCTTGATGATGAGGTATGCACATTGGTTTTTTAGTATTCATTACCAGACAGTCAAGAAGAAACTGTAACAACCGTGAATAGTTCTCCAAGGAATACAAATCTAGTTCAAAAGGATGTGCATGACCTGATCCTCAGTGAGGATATTCAGAGAAGAGAATCAGAAATATTCTCTGGGTCTGCTCTCAATGTAGAAGGAATAGGTGAATATGTTCAGTGAGATAATCATAGAGGATGATAAAAATCAATAGGAAAGAGTTAAGAAAATGAAAAGGGGATCAATCCTACCTGCTGGAGTTTTGGGAAGAAAGGACATGTCAAGATGGAGTGTAGAGAAAAATGGAAAGTACCTAAAACCATTAGAACAAACATGACAGCTGAAGGAACCAATAATGTGTTGCTGTTGAGCATGGATAGCCCTATGGAGTCTTGGATTTTAGACTTAAGTTAATCTTTCCATTACACATCGGATAAGAGTTTCCTAAACAATAATGTTTCTAATTTTTTTTGCAAGGTGCATCTTGATGATGAAGAACCCTTGTAGATTATGGGGAAGGGAGATGCATTGATTAAAACCAACAATGGGAGATTTCTGGTTCTAGATAATGTAAGATATATCCATAGACTAAGAATAAATATTATTTGTTTTTTTAGCTTGATTATGTATATTCTAATACCACATTCATTGGTGGTGCATGGAAGATTACCAAGGGCACTGTGGTCATAGATCATGGAGCAAAGAATGAAACCATGCAAAACATGATAGAGACTTGTATGTACATGCTTGCATTAATAAATTCTATCAGGGATTCACAACCATATAACTATAGTCTAGGCCACATGAGTGAGAAGGGGATGAAGGTACTGACAATAAAAAGAATACTACTAGAGCTAAAGTTAGTATATGTTGTCCTATGTGAAGTTTTTATCTTAAGAAATAAGAAGAAGGTTTATTTTGTGAAAGGATGTAGAACACCAAAGGCTAGGAAGATAGACCTGGTTCACAATAATGTATATGAGCCTACACTAGAACATTCTCTTAGAGGGTTACAATATTATGTGACATTTATCGATGAATCAACAAGGAAGGTATGAGTTTACTATCTAAAAATAAAATGTAATGTATTTAAGGTGTTTCATAAGTAGAAGAATATAGTGGATAATGAGTCAAGATAAAAGATAAAATGCTTTAGGTTTGAAAATTATGGAGAGTATGGTAGTTAGGAGTTCATAGAATTTTGTGCCAATAATGGAATTTAGTGGGAGAAGAATCTTCTAGGTACACCACAACAGAATGGTGTAGCTAAAATGATGAATAGGGAACTGAATGAACATGCCATGATAATGACGATATTCTCAAGGTTACCCAATAATTTTTAGGCTGAAACAGTAAACATGTCAGCATATATCATTAACATAAGTCCATCTGTACCAATGAGAGAAAATCTACCCAAGGAGATTTGGTTTGGAAAGGAGGTAAGAATCTCACATTTACAAGTATTTGGCTATTTGTAATATGTACATATAGATTTTGGTGAAAGGGACACACTTGATAATAAGTCTAATTAATGTTTCTTTATTGGATATGAATATGAGGAGTATGGTTATAACTTTTGGGATGATCAGAACAAGATGATCACCAGAATTTAGAACATGATATTTAATGAAGGTGTCATGTACAAGGACTTCCATGAACCTAAAAGTGATAATAGGAATAAAGAATCAAAGTTCCATGATTAAGTGGAGTTTGAAGGTGTACCTGAGCATGTGACACTAGCACTAGTAGAGCCTACTCCTTAAGTGGAGTTGAGGAGGTCAAAAAGGATGAGAATACCTGTGAATATGTATTCACTATCCTTAAATTATCTATTATTTATTTATGGTGGAGGACTAGAATGTTTTTAAGAGGAAATACAATTTAAGGAGTTAAGAAAGTGGGAGTTTTACATGAATGTGAAGGTTTCTTCATTACATGACAAAAATACTTTGGATTTGACACCTCTTCCAAAAGGAAATAAAGAATTTCATAAAAAATGGGTGTACCAGGTTAAGGAAGATATGATGGGAGGAGAAGATACATGGAAAGGATGGTGGTGAAAGGATTTCAACACAAGGAAGGTGTATATTTTATTTAAACTTTCTCACCTGTAGTGACGATTACCACCATCCAAGTGGTTCTTAGTATTATTGCATCAAAATAATTACATATTGAGAAGTTTTATATGAATAAAAAATTCTTTGATAGTGATCTGGAGGATGATCTTTATATACAATGACTAGAGTAATATGTTGAGTCCGGGAAGGAAGACCCATTTTGAAAAATCCATAAGTGATTTTATGGGTTAAAGAAAACACCCAGGCAGTGGAATAAAATATTTGATGCATTCATGACTATAAATTCATAAAAATGATGTGGCATGGATCAATAATAATATTTCAAATATTTTAATGATGGATACATTATACTACTTCAGTATGTGGATGACATGCTAATTTTAGGATCATGCATGTAGAGGATTGATGAGATAAAATGGAAGCTGACTGAGGAGTTCAAGATGAATGATCTTGGAGAATATAAAACAATTTTGGGGATTGAGATCAAAAGGGATCACATGACTCGAACCTTGATTTTATCATAGGATGACTATGTTGGAATGGTTTTGAGAAGATTAAGTATACTGGAAGCAAATAAAATATTTATTCCCCTAGAAATCCATTGGAAATCATCAAAGGTGAAATCACCAAATATAGTAGAAGAGTTTGAGTACATAGAAAAGGTTCCATATGCATCAACTATTAGAAGCTTGATGTATTCCATGGTTTTCACTTGACTTAACATTCTTCATGTAGTGGTAGTTGTGAGTAAGTACATGAATAACCTTTGAAAAAAACATTGGGTACATGTAAATTAGATACTAAGGTATTTGAAATTAATAAATAAAGTATCTCTATTTTTGGAAAGTAAAATCATTACAGGAGTTTGTGGATATTTTCCTTGGAGATAATATCGACAATAGAAGGAGTAACATAAGTTTTGTATTTACCTATGGAGGAAATTCAGTGATCCAGATATCTCAACCAAAAAATGTGGTGGATTTATCTACCAGATAGGAAAAATAAAAAGCTATAATAGAAGCTAAAAATGAGATGGTTTGTATGAAGAAATTCTTGGATGAGTTGGTAAGAAATATAAAAGAAAATGAATTTCACTATGATAGTCAGAGTGCCATATATCTTGCAAAGAACCCAGTATTTCATGCCCATATGAAGAATATTTAGTTGAAGTGCCATTTTATTAGAGGATTGATATAATATGGGTTTCTGTAATTATTGAAGATTCATGGAACCAACAATCCAACAAACATGTTGACGAAGCCAATGGTGATAGAAAATTTTAGGCAATGGTATGCCTTTATTGGTCTCCACTAATGAATGCAGGATAAAAGGAAAAATATGAGATCTCACTATGTGAGAAAAAAGTTTAAACAAATAGTATTTCATGAATTATCAACTTGAAATTGAAGCTATAAATTGAATCACACACTGGGAAGTGAAGAAGAGTAGGAGCTCAGATTAATTAAGTTGTATAAGTCAGCAGAAAAAAAAGGAAAACATCGTAGATCATGATCCAAGTGGAATATTATTGGAATGATGTAGCTCAATATATTTGGATGAAGTTGGGCCAAATGTTAGCGACCTAGACTGTTTAACTATAGTAGAGCTGGCCGGTGACATTGATAAGGAATTGTAGAAATACTGACTTACTATATAACCATACGAGAAGACATTATAGTAGTGTATACTGTGACATGGCGCTATAGAATCATGTTACTAGAAACATAGATAGGTTACTGTAGCTCTATAGACTTCTTTCCACTGACACTGTAGCATCTTGAACTTAGGTGGTTGTGGTATTTTAGTATTATAGACTTGGGTAGATATGGAATTGTAGCATAGTGGACTTACTATACAGTTGGTGGAACATTGCATCATATTTTTTATTAGATCATTCAATCTAGGGTTTATAATGTGTGAAAATATTATTATCTCCCTATAATTCTTCTCTAAAATTAGGGAAGTGATTATACCTCTCTACGGATGTAGGATTTTTTCCCAAACCATAAAAATCACTATGTCCTGTGATCTTATCATTCTTATATTTTTTTCATCTTTTTTTTATCTACAAACCTTTTTTGACACTATAACTCCTATTGTTTATGCAATACATGGAGAGGCATAAATTTCACTATGTTCTGGAGAATAATTACAAGGTGAATTTCAGAGTTTCACACACACAAAATCCTAACTCTAATGAGACCATAAAGCAACATTTTGCTACAGTAACCTACGTTTCTATAGTTTAGATAACCACATAGTAAGTCCACTATGCTATAGTAATCAATGGCTATATGTATGTAAAGATATAATGACCTATCGATGTTGATTGTCACATGCTACTATAGAACCACATCTAAGTACACATTAATACAGTACCTTGTCATCATTTCCAACCACCAATAATACAATGAGTTATCATTTATATGGTTTCCCAAAATTTGGGCTGGGGCCTTCGCCACTGGACCCATGAGAAAGGGTGTGTTTCGCCCTACAACCCCCAATGAACTCACTTTAGAGGTTACCCCCTGAGAGTTATGGTTTGGTGTACAATCTAGGTTGCTAGTATTTTACCCAAATTTATCCAAATGATCTAGCTACACCATTTAAGTAATCTCCCACTTAGAGCATGATTCAACAAACTAGAATCCTTCCATGATTTCCACTTAAAAAACTCACTTAATCCAAGCTAATACTCTTCTTTACTCACCAATGGGGACTTCCCATAAAATATTCAATTTAAAGTTGATTATTCATGAATTATGAGATGTTTTCCATTATGTTCTCTTATAGTGTTATCCCATATTCTGCTTCTCATCCTCCATTTACCAGTGGAGGCCAACAGAGGCACAATAATGCCTCAACTTCTCTATCACCATCAAATTCATCAACATGTCTTCCAGATTTTTGGTTTTAAGAATCTTCTATAATGTCAGAAACCCACATTATATTAAGTCTCTAATAAAATGTTACTTCAACTGAATGTGTTCCACCTGATCACAAAACACTAGGTTCTTTATATTATGTATAACACTATATCAATCACAGTGTAATAAATTTATCTTTTTCTTTCTATCCATATCATTAAATAATCTCTTCATACAAACCATATCCTTCCCAACTTATGTTACAACAATGTATTTTTCCTCTAGGGTGGATAGTGCCACCACCTTCTTTAATTGAGATATCCATCTCACCACAATTTTCCCATAGGTAAACACATAACCTACAATACTCCTCCTTATGTTGACATCAACTACAAGGTTAACATCCATATATCCCTATAAGGACTTTACTTTCCTAAAGAATAGATATACATACTTTATTCCCATTAAATACATTATTATCCAATTAAAAGCTTCCCAATATTACTTTATTGGGTTATCCATGTACCTACTCATAACTCCCACTACATGAGAAATATAAAGTCAAGTACAGACCATGGAATACATCCAAATTCCAAAAACCAATGCATATGGAACCATTTCCATATACTCAACCTCTTCTACACTCTTTAGTGCTTAATCCTTTGATGTTTTTAAATATATTTCTAGGAGAATATAAATTATCTTTTCTTCCAACATACTAAATCCACTCAAAAACTTTCCTATGTAGTCATCCTATGATAATATCAAGGTTCCAGCTACATATTCTCTCTTGATCTTAATCTATAAAATATTACTATCTTTTCTCATATCTTTCATCTAAAACTACTCAATGAGTTTTTCATTTATCTCATCAATCCATCGATTACATGATCCTTCAATGATCATGTCATCCACATACAAAATAAATATAACGTATCTATCACCAAAAGATTTGAAATAGTATCATTGATCCATGACACACCATTTGTATGTTTTTTTTCTCATGAATGTATCAAAATTATTGTCCAACTTCCTGGGTTCCTAATTTCACCTATAATAGCTCTTTTGGAGTTTTCACACAATTCATTTCTTTCCTGACTCAATATATCCCGATGTCTGCTACATATAAATTTCCTCCAATATATCAATATGAAGAAAATAAATCTCCACATCAAATTTATCAAGATGTAAATACTCTTATGAAATAATACTAATAACCACCTTAATACTGGTAAGGTTCACTATAGGCGAGAAGGTTTCTATGAAATCCACACCTTCATTATGCTAAAAAACCTTTCATCACCACCGTTACCTTGTATCTCCTCTTACTATCATGTTCTTCCTTGAAATGAAACACAAATTTGTTTTATAATTATTTCTTTCTATGTAAAAGAGGTATTAGCTCCCAATTATTATTTTCATATAATGAATAAATCCCCTCCTTTATAGCCAACTATCACATGCTTAACTCCTTTAGCTACATTGCCTCTTCAAAACATAATGGATCTCCACCATTAGTCAATAAAAAATAGCGCAGACATGATGAATACATATGAACAAACCTTTTAACCCTTGTCAACCTCTTCAAATCCACTTGATGAATAAGATACACTAGCTTCAGTGTCACATGATCAGGTATACCTTCAAGCCCTACTTGCTCTTAACACTCTTATTTTTTGTTCCCACCCTCAGTTTCAATAGAGTGACTGTTCATGTACATGAACCCTTTATTTAATATCACATTATTTATTTTGATGATCATGTTATTCTTATCATCCCATAACTGATAACCAAACTCCTTAGCACCACAAAAAATAAAGAAACATGATTTGGACTTAACATAAATATTTTACCTTACACCACCATCATCTATATGTACATATTCCTAATAAATAAATAATCATAAATAAGAGAGTATTACCTACTTTACTAATAATATATCCTTAGGTATACTTTCTCCAATGCGTATAAACGTAATCCTATTGATGAGATATGATAACATGTCCACCAACTTTTCCTAGAAAGTATTTGGTAACTCTGTGAGAAACCACATACTCCCAACACATTCATTTAGTGTCCTATTCATCCTTCTAACTACACCATTATGCTATGGTATACCTTGAATTGTATCCTCCCACTAAATTCCATTACTATAATAGACTTCCCTGAACAATTTACTTCCACCATTATCAAACCACAATCATTTCAGTATTGATCCCGAATCATTCTCTACTATGGTATTCAACTTCTGAAACATCTTAAACCCATCAAATTATATTTTCAAAAAGTAAAAACATACCTCCCATATAGAGTCATTGATAAATGTCACATAATATTGTGACCATCCAAGGGTGGTATTGATTCATGCCTCCAAACATTAGTTCATAAGTCTATCTTTCTAGAATTTGGTGTTATGTCAATTTTTGCAAAGGATATATTCCTCTACTTACCAAAGATACAATCTTCACACAAGAAAACTTCCACTAACTTTAGCTCTGGTAGGATTCCATTTATTTCCAGTACCTTAACCCCCTTATCACTCATGTTTCCTAACATATATTTCCACAATTGTTAATCCCTAAAAGAATTTATTATTTCAATCATGCATGTGAAAATATCTATTATATTATACATGGTTTTATTCTTTACTCCATGAGCTATGACCATAGCTCCCTCGGTGATTTTCCATGAACCACTAGTGAATGAATTGCTAAATCCTGTATCACCAAGCTACCTAATTGAAATAAGATTCCTTCTTAATATATGGATATAACTCACATTCTATAGAATGAGAAATCTCTCACTATTGGTTTTAATTTATGTATCTACCTTCCCCATAATTTTCAAGGGTTCATCATCAACAAGATGTGTCTTTCCAAAATTTATAGAGACATAATTATTTAGGAAACCCTTCTATGAAGTGGAATGAAAAGATGAATCTGAGTCTAAAATACAAGGCTCCATGGGGCTATCTATGCCCAACAACAACACATCACCGGTTCCTTTAGTAGTCTTGTTTATTGTATTGGTTTTGGGAAACTTCTATTTTTTTCTTCACTCCTTGATGTGTCCTTTATTATCAAAAGTCCAACAGGTAGGACTAAGACCATTTTTATTATCTCAAATATTTCCACTTTATTTTTATCATCCAATGTGATTATCTTGCTATATATATCTGCCCATTTCTTTCACATTTAGAGTAGAAACAAAGAATCTTCCTGATTCCCTTCTCCAAATATCCTAACCAAGGATTATGACTCACATATATTTTAGAAACAATTTTCTATTCCATGAAGAAGTAATTACTACTATTATAGTAGCTTCCCAAATTTAGGTAAGGAAGACAATAAAATCAGGGCACATACCTCATCGCCTAGTGTAATTCCAACTGATAAAAACTAACTTGTGATTGTGTTGAATTGATTTATTTGATCAGAAATAATCTAACATTAAATAAACTTTAGATTGAATAATCATCTCATCAGGTATACTTAATTTGAATTAGAAGGATTTTCATATATATATTTGTGAGATATTTCATCAACCCAACCACCATTTTCTCCTCTATGATGTTGAATTCCATGCTTTTGGCCAGAATAAGGTGCATAAATCCCATAAACTATTGATCCATCATCTCCCAATCTATCTTCTCCATATTTTTGGGTTTTTACCTTGAAGAATAAAGTGAAACATTTTCTACTTAAGACAGTCTTTGATATGAATCCTCTAGTAATCGAATTCATTTCAATTTAAACGATCTATCTTTTACTTTCCTTCTTCCATAACCATTGTTTAATTTGATAAAAAAACAGAATATTCCAAAATGAAGATCTAATAACAATTATTGTGAAAAAATATAAGATTCAATGAAAAATGATTCCAAAATAAGAATAAAATGGAGAAAAAAAGAACATTAATAAGATTTCAAGACATAGAGATTTATGTCATTGTGGGAAAGAATCCCTACATCCATAAAGGCATAAATTTCACTATGTTTAGGAGAACAATTATAGGGTGAATATTAACGTTTTACACACTCATAAACCCCATATTTAATGATCTAATAAAACAACATGGTTCCACAATAACCCATGTAATATAGTTCCACCAACTACACAATAACTCCACTGTGCTATAGTAACCAGTGGCTAGAAGTCTATAGAGATACAATGACCTGTTAGTGCCACCAGTCTCATTATACTATAGTAATATATCAAATTTTAAATTTCTATAGTGCCATGTTATTGTCTATGGTCACTAATTCTATAGTGAGTCAACATTTCAAATGTTCCCTAAAATTTGGACTAGGGGGCTTCAGCCCCCGGACTGCTAAAAAGTGGTGCACTGCCACTTGCAACTACCAATGACTGCACACTGCTATTTGAACCATGAGAGTTATGGTCTAGTGTATAGTCTGGGCCACTAGTAGTTGGTCCAACTTCATCCAAAGGATTAGGATATGATATTCCAACAACTCATTTCTTAGTGGAAATATAGATCTTTTCCCACTAATGGATACGATGAGATCAAAAGGGGTCATCATTTTAGTGAAATCACATTTAATAAAAGTCCTTATTAAATTCTTGGAATTTTTTTTACTCATTTTTAAATGATTTTTTTTGTAGATTAATAACATCATCATCATCAAACTTAACTTTATAATAAATCCTTGAAACACAATAGCTTATTATGAGTAAATTCTATATACTGGTATACAGGTTTAAGAATTTCTCATAAAAAAGATATAAAATTATATGTGTTAAGGATAAAACCTTCTCGACCAATCTACTATGGAAGTAGATCAATGGGAGGATTAGATAAATTATTATGAGAGGCAAAAAATTATTCACTCAAGGTTTCATTAAGGCTTGTTCTGGTTAAGATAATCATTCTAATTTCATAAATGGAAAAGTTCTAATAATGTGAATGAGTTCTATAAATGTTTATCTTATTTTCTCAAAGTGTTGAGAATAGATTAACTATGTAATGTGATGTGAAGGTTTTGGTTCTACAATATAATTGGGTAAAAGTTCAAACTAGAGGAAGAAAAGTTAGTTGGAAAGTCCAACGATGTTTCTTATAGTAGTAAAACCAAGATTTAGTAGGAAGTACAAGTAATGTTTCCATATAATGTTATTGTTCAAGATGACTAAAGTGGTTTGTGAAACTCCATAGAATGTATATGTCATATAAAAGTGTTATAGAAATCAATTATTCAATTTAGAAGGGTATATGATACCAAATGTATACTTTACAACCATTTTGATTATATGAGAGTTCAAAGTTAAGGTAAGAATTAATGGATATTTTAGATTGTATTCAAATAAAGAAGAAAAAGGTTAATAATAAATGGAATTGAATGTAAAGGAATATATAAAGATTATAAGGATCTTAGTAAATGATTTGAATCATTATATCATTTATCTTATATTATAAGAGAAGTCATTTACTAACAAGGAGTTGTTATGAACAATATGAGATGATTCACATGGTTTATGATTCGTGGAATTCAATAATATTAATTTGATAATGTCCTAGAGTATCTATCATATTGAAAAGAGTATAATAGTTACCTACTATCATGAGAACCTGGAAAGTCCATAATGATATTTGTAAATATAGTTTTATGTTCAGATAACTTACTATGATGGGGCACATATATTGTTAACTATTAGGCATGAGTACTCATAAGAAGATGAGACTTCTTCTCCTGAAGTCCCCAATAGGTAATATCCAAGATGAAAGTTTATGAGAATAGTCTCCCCTTTAGGAATTCCACATGTTTATGTGTCATCATATAATCCTATCTACTAGCATGTGTAATGTTCCATGTACTTTAAAATTATTAGTAATACATGTCATTACTCACACACTTAAATTTATTGATGAAAACCATGATGCCATATATTCATGGGAATTGGGGTACATTGAGTGCATTATTAATGACATATTATTAATCACTAAGTTGAGGAAGGATTTATCCCTTCCATATTTATGAAATTTGATATCTCATCCCTTGGATTGAAATTTAACCATCTCATTAATTTCAATGTCCATGGTGTAACATTGAGATTATTTTAGATAGTCAAACAAAGACGTATCAAGATCATAGGTTGATGACACATGTGCATGAACTTCTTGATGAGATATGATGAAAAAGGGATTATATTACATAGTAATAATTCATGTGTGGTTGTATAAATTGAAAAATTAACTTCTTTCTCTTGGGTGCCTTGACTTATTTCTAGACAGTATTCTTGAAGTTTAATAAAGTTGCCTAATTCCAATGAGAAAGAATCCTAGATGGTCACACACTAAGTGTTTTCATTGATATTAATTAAATTATATTTGAATTTAATTATTGGAATAAATATTATTCTCAAGATTTAGGAATAATTTTATTCATGATTTATTGATTGAAAATATTCTCAAAGTAATAAATAATTATTTATTCATTAATAAATAATTTATTTTATTACATGAATATTACATAAATATTTATTTTCCATGAACTGAATAAAATATTTATATCATTTATTGAATACTTAATAAATATTTATTCACCATATTGTGAATAGAATATTTATTCATGAATAAATATTGAATAAATATTTATTCAGATATTCAATAAATATTGATGAAGATGAGCGGACCGAGATCAAGTCCGATGTTAAATATTAATTTGTAAGATGGTAAAATAATATCTATCATTGTTTTAGATAGAAAACACCATAAAATAATAATATTATTATATGGAATATGGTTATATAAGGTTTATTATATTATTTAAGGGCCATTGAGTGATTAAAAAATATTTTAACCTAAAACCTAAATCTATAAATAGACTGTTATGTCTATTATGTAGGGTCAATCAAGAATTTAGGACAATGCAAGATGATCGATCCTCCGTGCTATATTACACACTACTTGTAGACTAGGCTGACCTAAAACATGGTTTGTCATATTACCCAACATGTATATGACGTACACTTATGTAGTCTATATAGTTTATTGGTGAAATTCACGCTAACCATGTGGTCAAATACACAGTTTATAACCACATGAAATTGATATCCTGGATAATTATTGAAACACATAGTGTGTAGCTGGTTCAAATGATGTGTAACTCATCATTACCCATGCTCAAAGAACACATCGATTCATTTAGTGGGTTACTCGGACACATGATGAACATAACAAACAATCTGTAGCCAGAGTACATGTCATGTGGTTTCATGTAATTTATTTGGTTTGTTACATGAAAAAAAATAGAACGAACAAAATGTAATAAATAAGGAGAAAAACTGTGTAGTATACCAATAAAATATAGAATTAAATTGCATAAAAATACTTAATTATAACATTGAAACCTAATTACACCATTGGTACTTGATGTGTTTGACCATGTACTAAATTTTTTTTGAGAATTAATAAATTGTAGATTAATTTAATGTAATTATCTATATTTATTAGCCATGATGTTTATTTTCCATGAATGGATTTAAAATGGGTATCTCCAAGAGAAATCATATGGAAATTAAGATAAAAGAAATAAATAAATTAATAATACAAGCACATTTATCTTAATAATAAAGAATGAATTCAAATGAATGCTAGCTAGTGTAATTTTTCATATTCATTAGATGTCAATAATAGATCATGAGATTTTTCCAAACATGTGTATTTTTGGTTTAATTTTATTTTATTTTATTTCATGGATTGTGTAATTATTTATTATTAAATTAAATTTGATGGACCGCATTCCATCCTTCCGGATTTTATTATGTAGGACCAGTATTTCCAAGGTTTTTTAGAAATATCCTTTAAACAATCCTTTGATTTCCCTCACCTACATTTTAGTTATAAACATATGTAATAAATGGAGTATCCCAAGGCACATGAATGGGGTTCAAGATAGAACCAAGAAGAAACCAACCCAGGCAAAACACATGTAGAAAAGTGGAATGCTACAAATATTTCCGAGACCAACACAAGGAGTTTTATCCTTGGGTTATAGATTGATTTATTGATTTCTCAATAAACCAACCATTATATAAGATCATGATTGTTTTATTTATTTATTTATTTATTTATTTTTATCTTATGTATGATTTATTTTATGGATATGAGACTGTGATCACATAAATAAATGGACTAATATGAAAAAAATGGAATTTAAATAAATGGATTATGTGAAAATGTTTTATCAAAACATGGTTAATCACTTAAGTAAAACTACTTAATATTATCAAGTAATGTAAAGAATAAAATAATAAATATTTACAAATAAATAAATAAAATCCCTCATCTTAATATTAAATCAGACTAAGCCTTCCATTACATGATTTTTAATGAAAACCATATAACTATTTGTTTAACCAAACATCATCAGGATACTTAATTTTATCTTGGAATTATTATGAATGTTTTGGGTTGACTTAACCAATTTACATCAAGAGAAGTTTCCCTCTATAGACTTGATGTAACATGGAGGCAAGTGTTGAGGAAATCAGAGTCAAGATTTCTGGATTGGGCAGTCCACTCAATGGATCAAAGAGCTACAAGAGGATAGTTGGGAAAGACATGCCTACCTAAATACCTTTGAGTAATTGAATAATCCCTCACTTGGGTTATGAGAAGTGGAATATGGATCCTTTCCACTAGAATGTTTGAGAAACTAGAAATTTAGATCCTAATGGTGATGGCTATTGGGACTTGATAAAATAGGGAGACAATTAATAAAATTAAAATTATTATGTGTCACATAATTTATAATCAAATAAAGTACTTATAATCTGATTTAATTATTATAAAAAAATATCACGCTAAACCAAAAAACCACAATGATAATTTCTTAACTCAGGGTATATCATTAAACATAAAAATTTACTAATATGGTACAATTATTTAAGTGATTCATTATTATCATAAATTTTTTTTTATGTGTTGGAATCCTTTATTCTTGTTCTCCCACCCCATTATGTGAGAAAAAGTGAAAAGGATGTTGACCAGAGATATGCATAAGATTCTTCTTATATCCATTGTATTATATTATCAACTAAATCTAGAGAGTTGATGATATAACATAAGGAAATGGATTCTTACACCATAATATCATATCTTATTTTTCTTGAGAAATAAAATAAAGGCTTGAAATAAATAAAATTTTTAATGCACAATATCAGTTTAAACTGGAAGAAGGTTGTTTAGATACTGATCATGCTTTCAAAATGTTTGGGTATATAGACCAATTAAAAATATTAGGCTTCCAATTGGATAATAAATTATACATTAATATTATCTGATTATTCTTACCACTGATATTATCCTTATTTTTTCAATCTAGGATAAACGAATTGGATAAGTCACTCATGAAACGTTTTTCTATACTTCACCAAGAAGATAAGGATTGGTTGAAACCTGTTTCTACACCATTTATGGTGAAATGTTTGAAAGATAAGGATAAAGATCCCATGGATAATCTAAACCCAAAAGATCCTTTATAGTGTACTTAAAAGAGACAAATGATTCAAAGGTAGAATAATGAACATGAGGATATTTTCTTCCTATTTGAAAATAATGTACACTGGAAAAGAAATTTCAGTGCATTGAAGAAGTGGGAAGTTACACCCACTTTACGTATATTTATCAAGTTTATATTCACCACTTGTGTGTTATAGTATTGTCACAATTCCCTCTCCACAAAGTGTAACCCTCCTGGGCCGAAAATGAGAGAATAAAGATAGTGACCCCTAAGTCCCACCTCTAGTAGGCCCTAGGTTGATGACTAACACCAAGAGTATAATAAAAATGAAAATGGGAGACATTAAACTCTAAGAGAAAACATGCAGAAGAGAGAGATGAGATAGAAATCTACCAAATCATGCTCATACTCCAATATAAAATAAATTCCAAGGTGAACATATGTAATGTCATGAAAAAACTACTACAACTAAAAGGAAAAATACTAGTATCAAAAGAAAGTAAAGATGACAGTGACCTGAAATCCCAAACAAATTCTACTAAACTTCAAGTTAGTAATAACTATCCTGATCTCTGACCT
This sequence comes from Viscum album, assembly GCA_963277665.1. Classification (NCBI taxonomy): domain Eukaryota; kingdom Viridiplantae; phylum Streptophyta; class Magnoliopsida; order Santalales; family Viscaceae; genus Viscum; species Viscum album. The sequence goes on from OY728130.1 coordinate 181,212,004, forward strand.
ACACTAAATGACCTGAAAAATAGTTTATATATACTTAGGATGTGTATAAAAATATACTCAGCATGATCCTCCCTAGAGCCTCTTATGAAAAAGGTAAAGAAGGAATTCTAAAGAACAATGAACAACAAGTGAAAATAACTCATCACCTAAATAGGTATACTAATTCCCAGCCTCACCATGGCTACTCTCACCAAGTATCATGTACAAGAGAATATAATATAATAGATAATATCAAGGGTACCCTGCCACCACTTTCCCACTGGTTTTCCACTATTCCCCAATGCCGCACGTCCTGAGCATCTCTTTCCAAAAGGCTATCTCGCAGACACCTGGGCAAAGAACTAGAATATGCACCTCGTGATACACACCACCACATCCAAATAACCAAAAGTAACAAAGTAGTTTCTGAGAGCCACCACATCCCACATAATATATATCATACATTGGGTAATATACCTCAAGCCATCATAACACATACACCGAGTAATGATCCTTAATAAATCACAACCTATACTTGTTATACCTATAGTAGTCCATAGGAAACTATATCCAGAATACATGTGTGTGAAATAACCACAAGTCATTACAACCCTCTACAACCATATATAGGGAAAACTAACCACTATAAATACCAGCATAAGTAACTACCAAGAGAAGAGAGCAGGTCAAAGGGGGTATTCATCCATCTATCCTCCCACTGAGATGTTGTGGAAAACACCCCCCAGAGATCAATATCCCTAGGGTGTCAGTTTCTTTAACTAATAGGGTGGATTAGTGTATAAAAAATCAAAAACTACTTGATATAATATATCTTACAACCACACTATGGTCATATCCTAGTATTAGAATCAACTACAACTAACATCTCTCGGACTCCAGACTGCCACTACTAAGACCAGATATCCAATAAGCACACAACCATTTAAAGAGATACATTAAATTACTTTATTCCTTCTCATCAATTTCAATTTATGTTAATTAATTATTTAACCATTAATTAACCATTAATATTTCCACATCACATTACATTAACATTACAACAAAGATCCATGACCTCCAGGCATAAGAAAATTGAGTCCATGACTTCTCAGAATTACAACCTCAACATTACATCCTATCAAGCTCCAACCTGATGGGTTAAAAATTTATTCATTTATTTAAAAATATTAATTTTCATATTTATAGGCATTCTAGGAAAACATTATAATATACCAAAAACAAGTGGATCGGCACGGTGAGTAGATGAACTACCCGTCGAGTCTTCGCCACCTATAATAGGAGTGTAGACTCATCCAACCATAATAAGATAAAAATGAAAAAAACATGGAATAACCCATGTGTATTTTTCTCTCTTGGAAGGAGAGAAACCAAAACCATATACCTCAAGTAGTGGAGAAAGGAAAAGAAGATAAACAACAACATGGTCATTAGAAAAGAAACTGATTCAAACAAGCATCCAAATTTCATAACAATAATTAAGACCATATTCAACCCATTACATCATCCCCAGTATCGTCCTTGATACCCACATGCATATACCAATGCATCTCACCACTCCATGCATCAACTTTTACCACAACAACCAGGCCTCCCTACCCCTCATACCAAAAAATCCCTCTAGGTTTAGCTATCCCAGGATCACATCACATCTGGGCCTCCCTACCCCACATACCACAAAATACCTCCAGGATCAGCCATCCCAAGATCACATAACATCTGGGCCTCCCTTCCCTACATACCACAATAGTTCTATAGGCTCAGCCATCCTAGACTCACATCACATCACAAACAGAAGGAAAAAAACAAAGCAACCGGTCTCTTTAGCCTAAAGTAAGGCATCCACCCTTCACTCACAATGAGCTCACATAACTCCAAATCACAAGGAATGTGGCCTTTATAAAGAAGACAGGAAACCCGGGACCTATAAAGGCATTATATTTTATCACACAACAGGTTCTTATTCCATCTTGAATTAACCGATTCATTATTCATAGGATCCAACTACTGGAAACCAAAGAAACACGCTATCTCAAGCTATCAAAAATTAATTAAATAGTTAATTCAACATGAATTTAATTACTTTATCAATAAGAATCAACAAGATTCAAGTTCATTAACCAATTCAATTAAACATTCACACTTGCATCAATTTTATTATCATCAAATTATAACAATAACTATATTCATTAAATATGCCTCTTTATTCAATTTTTTCAAATTAATTATCAATTAATTTTTGATTTACATTCTTTAACAATTTATAATCAAGAACAATATACTAATAAAAGCAAGACAGAGATATCACACTATCTAGAAAATCAAGAGGCAAACTGTTATCATGGTACAAAGTAGGAACGTCGCTATACGATTGATATCAATTATTTAATCCAATTAAAATAATTATTAAGAAAATTTCATTACGATCCAAGGGTATAAATCATGATAGCTCTACGATTACATGTAAATAAACAGAGAAGAAAAAAAATACCCTAGATAAAAAAGGTTATCAACATTCTTCGCATGAGAACGAACAACAGAATGGATCTCCGATCACTCCGCCCAAAAAAACTGCATCCATTCAAGGATGCTACGTCACAACCGCACGAACAGAAAACAAGATAAAAATCATTATAACCATGGGTAATAAAATTCTATATCACAAAAATAAGATACAAGAGTAAATGAGATCAAAACAAGATATACCACTAGAAAAAGAAGGAAAAACAAACCTTGGATCAAAACAGGTCACTACAGATCGAATATAGAAGCCCAATATTGATTCCCATTAAAGGGATATCCAAAAAGCTAAAGAGGGTACTTCTAGGTCACATGGTATGAGAGATAGGGAAGTTAGAGCTTTAGGGTTTTATAATCCAAGTGACTAGAAAATGATTAAAAAATTACAGCTTCGGGGGATTACACGATGTGTAATCCCCTTTCAAATCATGTAATGCCTCAAGGTTGGTTTCCACTAAAAAACACCACCTTTAGATTTAATTTTATTTTTTAAACCCCAAAATATTACACGGTGTGAAACCCTATTTCACATCATGTAACTTATCATGACATGAAATCCTCCCCTGCTTCCAACATCTACCAACTGAATCCCTCTGGGATTCCTTTGAGCCTCCTCTGAGAACCTCAGTCTTCAGAAACACGCAAAGGGTTAATCCATCTAGGACCTTAAATTAGATACATCTCAAAACATTCTCATCCTCAAGAATCCAAAACCAACCCAGAGAGGAAATAGAAAACAACCATCCCATGAGACACATCTCAAGGCTCTCACCACCATAGGAGCTCAACCACCTCACTAGAGGAACAAGAATGAAAATATGCAAAAACCACAACTAGATCTTAAAAACTCACCCAGGGGATATACGTATTAAAAGAGAGAAATCCATAATAAGAAATAAGAGAAATTCATATCACAAACCAGAAAAGTTCTACAACTACAAAATGAACAATGTTACAAGAGACGAGCTAAACACCAAAAAACTCAGGGTACAGTGCACATATCTGTGAATCATGTTCCCAGGTACTCTTATCCATGCCACCATGCCACCACAATAGATGAACCAAGGGGATATAATTCCCATGAAGCACCTTCTCCTGGCGGTCCTAGATCTCTATAGGATGCTCCTTGAAGGTCACATATTTGTCAACATCGTTCTTTCCCTAATTGATGTTATGAGAGTCATAATGAGGATAAAAATGAAGCTAAAAAACATGAAAAACATCATATATACTCCTCATATATGAGGTAAGTTATACCCTATATGCCACGACTCCAACATAAACCAACACCTCAAAAGGCCTAAAAAATCGGGGAGAATACTAACTGCCACAACCGAATCATCACAGACCATGATAGAAAGTCACCTTCAGGAACACATGATCCCCAATGTCAAACTATAGAGGTATCCTACTTTGATCGGTATAGGATTTATGTTGATCTTGAGCTACTTTCATCCACTTGTGAATCACCTGAACCATCTCTATTGTATTATGTACCGGTTCTAGCTTGAGAATTTCTGACTCTCTGACCCCAATCCAACACAATGGAGAACAGAAAGGTCATCCATACAAGGATTAAAATGGATCCATACAAATGGTGGAGTGGAAACTATTTTTGTTAGTGAAATCTACCAAGGGTAGGTTACTCATCCATGAACCTAAAAAATACAGGACACAAGAGTGCAACATGTATTCAAGAGTCTGGATGGTCCGCTCTATCTGACTATCTGTCTGTGGATAAAAAGAAGTGCTAAGGAATAAATGAGAACCAAAAAAATGCTAGAGACCTCTACAAACCCTGTAGGTAAGATGAAGATTTTGATCATAAATGATCATCCTGGGACCTCATAGAGTATGACCACCTCCTCTAGATACTGCCTTAATAAAACCTCTATTGAGCTTGACTCCTTGATCACTATAAAGTAGGATGATTTCATCACATGATCCACTACCACCCATAAAGAGTCATAGAATCCCCGAGATCAAGGAAAATAGTAAAAAAGTCCATCGAGATATCCTCCCACTTCCATTGAGGAACATATAATGGCTAGAGAAAACCACCAGGAACACAGTGCTTGAGCTTTACCTTTTGGAAGACCGAACATCGGGGCACAAACCCTGCAACTATATACTTCAACCCAAGCCGCCTAAACTGATCTCTAAAATCTTAGTACATCTTTTTTATACCAGGATGTACTGCCAAAGGTGAACTATGGAAATATCTAAGAACCATATAATGCATCTATAAAGGATTGAAAATCCTTCCCTAAAACAACACTCGATGTTATTTATCCTCATAAAAACCATCAGAGGCCTCCTCACAAAAAACTCGGTCCCTCTAGACCACCACCTCAAGATCCCCCAAATAGAATTCCTACACCTACTACACTATAGATGACTATACCATCATCTGAAAAATACAACCACTGCCCTCGAATTCTCCCAAATCCAAATGTAATATTGAAATTTCTTCCACCACTCTCTAGGATTTTCTTGATTCCTACACTTCAACACTACACGAATTCCTACTTAGTGCATCAACTACAAAATTACTCTTTATAGGTGTATAAAAAATATCAAAGTTGAAATCCTGTAAGAACTCTATCCACTAATGCTAAAAAATGTTCAAGTCACGATAGGAGAATAAATACCTTAGGATATTATGACCGGTGAAGACTACAAAATTTTTACCAATTAAGTAATGTCTCCATAAATTTAGGGAAAACACCACTATAACCAATATGAGATCATGGGTGGCATAGTTACAATCAAGGGGACATAACTTCCAAGACTAATAAGAAATGACCTATCTTTGTTTCATCAGAACACAACCCAAACCAAGACGTGAAGCATCATAGAAAAATTCAAACTAAACTCCTTCTACTGGAAGACAAAGAATTGTAGAACTAAAAAAATTCTCCTTTAGATACTCAAAATCTGTCTAACACTGATTATTCCACAAGAAAAACTAATCCTTTCTGGTCAACACTATCATAGGAGTCACAACCTAAGAGAAATCGGATAAGAACCTCCTGTAATAGCATGAAAGACTAATGAAACTTCACACCTCTACCACTATCTTGGAGAATTCCCAAGACACAAATACTTCTATCTTTAAAGGATCCACAACTAATCCCTAATAGGATAAAACATTCCCCATGAAATGCACTTATCGAGCCCAAAAATCACACTTCAACAACTTCTCAAATAGTTTCCCTTGACGAAGAACTCCCAAAACAACATGCAGATACTCTGTATGCTTCTCCTTGGACATGGATTACATAAGTATGTTGTCGATGAAAACCACCATGGAATTATCCAGTAACTCAAAGAATAGATCCTTCATTAACCCTACGAACATAGTGGGAGCATTCGTCACACCTAATAGTATCAAAATAAACTCGTAATGCCCATGACGACAATGGAAAGCCGTTTTTGAGATATCCCCATCATTCACACTCATCTGATGATATCCTATACAAAAATCAATCTCCAAGAACTAACTTTCACCATTAAGTTGATCAAATAAATCATTAATCCTAAGAAGAGGATACAGTTCTTCATGATCACTTGATTTAAGCGATGATAATCAATACAAGGCTGCAAACTGCCATCAGCCCTCTTTACAAAAAAAGCTAGTGCACCTTATGATGACACACTTGGCTAAAAAAACTGCACTACAATAGACCATAAATCTATATATGCATCTCTCACAACTTATAAGGAAGCATCCTATATGGATACATCAAGATATGATACATTTCCGACTGTAGATTGATCTCAAACTCAATCTCTCTTCGAGGGAGTAACTCTACAACCTCCTCTGGAAATAAATCAGGGTAGTCTTATATGACCATAGGAAACATAGACTTCTAAACCTTCAATGAAATCAGCATCTTCTCAACCATCAAGGATGATAAGTGTGGAACATTCCTTTGACCTATTCAAGGGTCTCACTCAAAAACAAACACTACTGTCTCTCCATCAGCATCGAGGAACACAACCTACCCCCTGAAGAAATCCATGATATCCTAGACTGAATAAAACCAATCCATGTTGAGGATGATGTCATATGAATTTATCTATGAACATAGGAAATATCTTCAAGAGAAGTGCTGTCCCAAAGAATGGAAAAGGGAAGGTGATATGAAGGAGTGTATCTCTACATCAAGTCAGCTCGACCTCCAACTGGCGTTGTCAAGGCCAAGAGCACTGGAAGCATCTCTACATCAAGTCCCAAAGCATCGAGAAGGGAAGGTGATATGAAGGAGTGTGTCATTCCTGAATCAAACAAGGCATGAACCCAAGTATAAAACAAGAAAAGGATACCTCGAACGATGTATGCCTCAACTAACACTAGAAATTCTAAAGCATGAAGTTGACCAAAACCTAATCCATGACACCTCTAACCCTACTGATGACCACCTCCATAGCCATGATCTACTCTCTAAGGATAAGGAGTGTCCCAAGGCTATCCTATTCCTACCCCATCTTCCCTTGCTGATCCAAAACTAGAGAAACCTACTTCTGCTTCCTCAGCTAGAAGTGTCACAATAGAGGAACCTGACGTGGAACAAATAGTGCATGATGACTAATAATAAAGGTCGGTCACTCCCACCATTGATAACCACATACTCCAAAATAAAAAAAATGTGTATGATCTCTTAGCATCGGCCTGAGAGCCGCTAACCCCAGAGAAATGATACTTTGAGGACTGGGACCTACCCCCGGATAATTGGAACCTATTATGTCCTGATAACTAGAAACCCCCAACCACAAATCTTCTTCATGTGGAATCTTGAAGACTCCCCTATCACGATGATATGGTTCTAGATAATGTTCTCTCGATGACCTCTTCTTTTTCCAGTACCTCAAGACATGTCTTAAACATAAACAAGGTGACATGGTGCTAGATATTTGGATGAAAAGCCTCCTTGAAATTCCTCACCCTATCCTCCTTATCTAGAAATAGGTACCTATCATATTGCAGAAGGTTCCTAAAATGGATCCCGAACTATCGCACATTGGAGATCCCCTATCAAAGGTTAATAAGCTCATAGCGACTTGTCTCCTTTGTGGTCGAATAATGAAACTCGACTCTAAACTTGTCTCAGAACTCATCCCACAATACTTTTGACTCACCGTGATCTCCGAGGACTAAGAACCACCACTGACTTGATACCCCACACAACATCATCACAACCAATGATACCCAGCACTCCTTCTGAGCACGGATCGAACCGAAGGCTGTCTCAACCTCATCCAACCAATCTTCTGTGACTATATTTTAAACAGATCCCTTATACCTCAAAAAAGGATAAATAGTTAGAGCTCATAAAACTAGAATATAAAAAACTTCAACGTTAATTATTTGTTTTATTTTATTCATTTTAGGTTAACCTATCCCAAGGTTTACCCATTCAAACACAATCACAAAGAAGAATGATGCATTACCCTGCAACCGGTATCAATTCGTTTAGCATCCATTGTAAGATTAATGGTCCATGCATCAGATCACATGGATCCATAAATACCCATGTCTCATCCGGTATCTCATGTTTACAGTGCTTGATAAACTTAGCTGACACTATTTCCCTGCCAACCCACACAACCTCACTTGTGCCTAACAACAAAATCCATCCCATCCCTCAACTAGACCTCTAATACCACTCTATCATGAACGCTTCCCTAAAAAGTGTACTCTTCTTAGTCCAACAATGGGGGAATATAGATAGTTACCCCTGAGTCCCACCTCTAGTAGGACCTGGGGTGTCTACTAGCACCGAGGGTATAATAAAAACACAGATGGGAGACATTACCCTCTAAGAGAACACATGAAAAAGAGACAGATAAGACAGACACCAAAAAACTCTTGGTCATAATTCAATATAAAATAATATACAAGGTGATCATATTTAATGTCATGAAAAAACTAATACAACTAAAAGGAAAACTTAAATTACCAAAATAAAGTAAAGACAACAGTGACCATAAAGCCCAAACAACTCTTGATAAACCATAATCTAGTAATAACCAACCTGATCTCCAACATTCTCCAACTGACCTAAAAAACTATTTATATATACATTGGGTGATTATAATAGAATACTCAGTAGGATCGTCCCTGGATCCTCTCATGAAAAAGGTAAATAAAGCATGCTAACACACAGTGAACAATAAGTGAAACTAACTCATCACCTAAATAGGTATACTAAGCTCCTAGCCTCACTATGGATACTCTCACCAATTATCACATATAATAGAATATAATATAATAGAGAATATCAAGGGTACACCACTACTGATTCCCCAATGGTTTGTCACTCTTCCCCAACGTCGCACGTCTTGAGAATCTCTCTCCAAAAGGCTAGCCCACAGACACCTGAGAGAATCACTACAACATGCACCTCATGCAACACACCACCACATACACATAACCAAAAGTAACCTGGTATTTTCTAAGATCCACTAAAACTTGCATAACATGTATCATACATTTGGTATTATACCTTAATCTATCACAGACCATACACCAAGTAAGGATCCTAAAGTCATCACAACCATACACATTATACATATAGTAATTTGTAGGAAACTATATCCAGAATACATGTGTGTGAAATAACCACAATCCATTTCAACATTTTTCACAAATATATGGGGAAAACTAACCACCGTGCATACCAAAACATGTAACTACCAAGAGAATATAGTGGGTCAAAGGGGGTAGTCATCCATCCATCCTCCCATCGGGATATTGGGGAAAACACCCAGCCCAGCGCTTAGAATCCCCGGGGCGTCAGTTTTCCTAATTGATAGGGTGGAGTATCATATATAAAAAAAATTACATGATATAATATAGGTCACAACCACACTATGAGTATATCTGATTCTTAGACTCAATTGCAGCTAATGCCTCTTGGACTTCCAACTACCACTGCTAAGACCAGATATCCTATAAGAATACACCCATTGAAAGAGTTACATTAAATTACTTTATTCATTTTCATCAGTTTCACTTTATGTTAATTAACTCTTTAACCATTAATTAACTATTAAAATTTCCACATTACTTTATATTAGCATTAAAATAAAGATCCATTCCCTCTAGGCATAAGAAAATCGAGTCCAATACTTCTCAGAATTACAACCTCATCATTTCATCCTAGTAAGATCCAACCCCACGGGTTAAACATTTATTCATTTATTTAACAACATTAATTTCCATATTACCAAGTATTCTAGGAAAAAATTCTAATATACCAAACATAATGGGATCAACATGGTGAGTAGATGAACTACCCATCGATTCTTCCCCACCTATAGTAGGAGCGCAGACTCATCCAACCACAAGAAGCTAAACATGGAAAGAATGTGGCATACCCCATGCATCTTAACCTTTCTTGGAACTAGGGTAACCAAAACCATCTACCTCAGGTAGAAGGGAAAGGAAATCAAATAAAAACCAACATGGATGTTGACCAAGAAACTGATTCAAACAAGTATCCATCTTTCATAACAACGAGTAAGCCTAGATTCAACTAATTCCATCATCCCTAGTGTCCTCCATAAAACCCACATGAATATAATGATGCATCTCGCCCCTTTAGGAATCAATTGGTGCCACAAAAACTGAGCCTCCATGCCCCTCATACAACACAAACTCTCCAGGATCATCTATACCAAGCTCATGTCACATCCGGGCCTACCTTCCCAACATACCACAACAACCTTCCAGGATGAGCCTCCTGAGACTCACATCACATCTGGGCCTCCATTCCCTACATTACACAATAGCCCTCTAGGATCAGACATCCCAAGCTCATGTCACATCATAAAAAACAAGAAAAAAACATAGAAACTAGGTTCTTGTCCCTTAAGAAAGGCGTACAACCTTCACACATAATGATCTCTCACAACTACAAAGAAAAAGTCATGTGGACTTTACAAGAAAATGGAAAACTCACTCCCTTTAAAGGTATTGTATTTTATCACACAACCAATTCCTATTCCATCTTGAATTAACGTATTCATTATTCACTGGTCCCAACTATAGGAAACCTAAGTAACAAGCTATCTCAAGCTATCAAAAATTAATTGAACAATTAATTTAACATGCCTTTAATTCCTTTATTAACAAGAATCAAAATGCTTCAGGTTCATTAAACAATTCAATTAAACATGCACACTTGCATCAATTTAATTATAATCAAATTATAATGATAATAATCGAATTAATTAAACAATCCTCTTTAATATATTTTAGCCAATTAATTATCAATTAATTACAGATTTATGTTCTTTAGAAATTTCTAATCAATAACAACATGATAGTTCAATAAAGGCATATATATCACACTATCTACCAAACCAATAGGAAAACTATTATCACAGTACAAAGAAGAAACATCACTTTGTGATTGATAACAATTATTTTATCCAGTTCAAATAATTATTAGGTCTATTTGATTATGATATAAGGGTATGAACCATTCTAGATCTATTATTTCATGTAAATAAATAGAGAAGAAATTAATCCCCTACCTCAAAAAGGTCATCACCATTTTTTTCATGAGAAGAAACCATGAAATAGATCTCCGATAACTCCTACAAGAACTGCATCCATCCGAGGATTCCATGGTACAACCTCACCAAAAACAACCAAGAGAAACCCCATTAGAACCATGGGTAAGAAAATGATATAGAACAACAAGAATATAAAAGAGGAAATGAGATAAAACTAGGATAAACCTCTAGAAAATGAAGGAAAAACACACCTTGGATCAACTTGGGTAACCACATATTGAAGATGGAAGCCCGAGATCAATTCCCATTAAAGGGGTATCTAAAACTCCAAAGCAGGGACTACCAGGTCTCCTGGTATGAGAGAGAGGGAAGCTGCAACTGTACGGTTAGAAAACCCGAGCGAATAGAAAATTATTAAAACATTATAGCATCAAGGGATTACACGATGTGTTATGTCCTGTAATTCCTTGAGGTTGGTTTCTGACAAAAAACCTTCACCTTTTGAATTTATTTTATTTTTAAAACCTTGAAATATTACATGGAATGAAACCCTCTTTCATGTCGTGTAACTTCTCATGATGTGAAATCCTCCCCTACTTCCAAAATCTAGTAGCTGAATACCTATGGGCTTTCTTCGATCACCTCAGCCTTTAGAAACATGCAAAGGATCGATCCACATGGATCCAATCCATTAAAAATATAATATTATTACAAAATAAAATTATTTAAATTTAGGAACTGGTCATTAATAGAAAGGTTATATAGTGAACTCAAAATGAGTGGATAAAGGGATATTATGATGTCATCTAAGGGGAGATCACTACTTATCATTCCCAAATGGATTGATTCAATTTGTAATAAGTGTAACCAAACAATTTATCTCAAAGTTCAACTAGACACAATAAGCCATTATTTCACATTTTGAATATTTTTTTATATTACATAAATACTAAACTAATGGTTTATAACTCTTGAATAACATATTTCTATCATAGTGAATGATGAATTTAAAATATAGCACTCTTACCCAATTGTGGTGATTCTCGCTCAAATTTACCCAAGAGAAGAAGGTAAGATGGTCCTTGTAGTTTACCTTGGGTTATCGAATCCACAGAGACCTAAGAAGAAACCTATAGACACGTACATTCTATTGACTATTTTCGGCTATGAAGTGGCCAACTTGGATTGATTTTGGATGGGGTTTAAAGATATATAATATAATTAAGTGAATTAAATTTAAAAGAATGAGTTGATCCTAGGTTATCGCTCGGGGTGGATTGGACGTATTTTCTTTTTAATGATTTCAATTTCTTAAATTTGAGATGAGTTCATTTAAGGAGATAAAACAACATCATCACTTACTGGTTTAATGCCTAAAACCTTTAATACTAATCACCTATACACTTGAAGGATCAAAGTTTTGGGCACTTCAAGGTAAAGGTTCGTATTAGTACTTGAAGTGTGTGGCCTCAAATTCAACAAGGACGATGGAGTTTAAAAATCATCAAATAAATATCCCAATTAAAGAAGTGATTATACATTAATTAGGTGATAAATAACATCCAATCCATCCCCTTTCTACTCCCTTGGATCAACCCATAAGTGGGTTAGCCCTCCATTGATCCCATGGTTTCAATGGAAGCAGAAAGTAGACTCATGAGGGAGGAATTGGAGAAGTAATGAAAACAACAAAAATAAAATGATCACTCCACCGTTGTGTGAATAATTTCACAAGGGTTGGTGTGAATAAATTCACAACTTGATCCAACAGTATCAAAGGGATATTAAGAACAATAGAATAAGAGTATAATAAGAACTTTTATTAAGAAACTAAAGTTAATTGAACAACTTACATGTGAAAGACAAATTTGAGGCACCAAAAATGCAGCATAACATTACAATTGAACAAAGTATCAAAGATACTTCAATCCTCCAACACCACTACCTTAAATAGGAATTTTTGAGCCCTTGGGTAGAGTCTCCAACAGTCCAAGTCTCCTCAATTAATTGTGGTAGGACATAAGTGGGTGGAAAGTAAGGGAGAGTTGATTTTTCCACCCTTGACCCGAGGTGGCAGCCAGCTTTCCTTCACCAAACAGACGCTTCTGAAAGACCTTCTAGATGGCCTAATCAGAGTGGGAAATAGAAGAATAAAATGGATATCAGGATTCCTTCTAACCGCCTGTAAAATATGGTCCCATTTGGAGTTGTGGATTCCGAGATATGATAAAATTAGTGGACTGTTTTTCTGGGCCATAGAATCTGGCCCAGAATTGTATCTCTAACTTGTGCCGCCTTAATTACCACCATAGAAGCCGAATTAGCATTGGATAATGAAGTTTTATTTGTTCCTATGCATGTATTCTAGTATACCAAAAAATTTGGGATTAATTGGGCCTGTATGTTGGCCCCCACAGTCTCATCAGTGGGCTAGTGTCCAATCTTCCTTCTCTAGAATTGCTGCATTTTATTGCCAAATATCTCCATCACCCTCCATGAATTCTCCATTGATACCTGAATGAAACATGTTCATATTGGAGTTTAGATCAATTATCAAATTAAAATATGTATAATCAGATGAATCATTTGGTACATTAGATGATGTTAAAAAATGTACCACATAATAGTGCATTTTAAGAAGGTATTACAATCATAATGTGAAATGATGTTCAAAGTGTAAAATGCACTAAAATGGTGTTTATGAATAATAAAGAACATGAATATTATATATATTACCAATGAATATTAGCCTAATTTATTGGCTAATCACACCCCCCAACTTGAGTTTTGCTAGTCCCGAGCAAAATATATCTCAACAAAATGAAATTCAAATTCCCTTTTCCAAAAACATTTTAATACACAATGATCACCAAAAAAACTTATACCAAATAATCATGAAACCCATCAAAATATTTTAATACAAGATAATTTCATAAGAATATCCCAATCCCAAGCCCATTCCTTTGTTCAAATTTATTTCCATATTTCATCCAATATCAATTAAGTATGAGGATGTGTTGTGCATCACAATAGACATGGGGGTTCATCTTTATTCAAGGGGGAAATTATGGAAGCTCTAGGTGGAATCATATTTCAATATTAAGATGAGTATTCATTTTTTTTGTATAAGTTTTTTGTTTTTTTTTTGTTTTTTTGTTTTTGCAATTTTTCCATGGTAATTGAAGTTGCACTCAAAAGAGTCAACCCCTATAGCGAGACTTTGCCGATGACTCCCAGGCTCAAAGACCTTATGGCAACAAGTGAAGCCCACATACTCGGGCATCATCTCGAGTTAACTCAGTCAAAAACAAATTCAAATTACCAAAAATTGAGATAAAATTACTAACTTTGGGCCAGACAACTATGGAGTCATGATCCCCAAGTGCCGAAAGCCACACATTAGGTCATTTCATTGCTCTACGCGCAAATTTTTTTTTTAATAATTTTTAATTTTTTTTGAATACTCATATTAAACTAAAATGATCACCAAACCTATGCTATTTATTTAGGGGACCCCATGAACTCAAACTAATACCCCACTATCCAAGGGACGTGCATTGTGATCTTTTTTTTATTTGGATGAAAATATAAACGATGATATATCACATTGGACAACCACACTTTCCAAAATCAATGCTCATGAAATTATAAAAGGATTAAAATCAGAATAAGGGTATGCTAAATTATTTGATATTCAGTTTCAAAGTGTGAAATGTGTATTACCATGTTTGAAGTTAAAGGAATTTTTCCTTCCATTTAATTTTTTTTTCAAATCAGTCATTTTTTTTGACACAAAAGCATTTTTTTTATTTTATCTCTCCCCCAACTTAAAACAACACTGTCCCCAGTGTTTGAAGAAATAAAAATTTAGAAGGAGTAGAGGCAGATAATGGAAGTTCAAAAAGGAAATTGAAACCGAGGATCATGGAATGAAATCACCTGGTGGTTGAAGCTGAAGTTCTTGCTGCTCCAAATTAGTCCTTTGATCTCTTGGGGGATGTAGACACCTCCTTGATTGAACATGTATCACCCAAAATAGTACCTAAACAAAAAGAAGAACAAACCAGACAAAACAAACAACATAACGACTTATTTAATTCCAAGTATCATTATTTTTATGGTTTTCCTTTTTTTTCCCTTTTTTATTTTTTTTAAATCAAACTAATGATACATTGTCTTCTTTTTAATTTTCTGGGTAAGGTATTACTTAGGGATCACACCGCATGACACGGATGAATATGATGCTCCCCTTTCATATCCATCCATACTCATAATAGAAGAACAGGTCAATAGTCCTTTTTTTAAATGTAAAAATGATTAATTAATCCTATTTAAAATATAAAGTTTATTAAAACAATAAAATGATAAGAAACTTGAAAACCATGGGTTTCCTCCCATGAAACGCTTTGTTTAACGTCGTTGGCCCGACATGGACCCTAAATCTATCAATTTTTTCCTTGTTCATAGGTTGGCTCAGTTAACTCAACCTCTATTTCCTGTTTATTTAATGATTCAATGAATGGTTTTAACCTTTGACCATTGACCTTGAAAATGTAACCACTTGTGGGATCTTGAATCTCTGCTTCCCCATGGGGGAATAAATGATTCACTATGAAAGGTCCTGACCATCTAGACCTTAACTTTCCCGGATGTAAATGAAGTTTTGAACTATACAAGAGCACAAGTTTTCCCGGTTCAAAATGTTTGACCTTGATATTCCTAGATTGGTAGGCTTGAACTCTATCTTTATTGATCCTTGAATTTTTATAAGCCTCCATCCTTAGTTCCTCCAGTTCATTGAGATCTAATTTCCTTTTTGTTCCGGACAATGATAGATCATAATCCAATTTCTTAATTGCCCAAAAGGCCTTATGTTCAATCTCCACTGGCAAATGGAATGCTTTACCATAAACCAAAATATATGGGGACATTCCTAAAATGGTTTTGTATGCTATATGATATGCCCAAAGAGCCTCTAAGAGTTTCTCAGACCAATATTTCCTAGAAGGATTGACAGTTTTCTCAAGAATTTGCATAATCTCCCTATTTGCTAACTCAGCTTGACCATTGGTTTGAGGATGGTATGCAGTGGACACTTTATGAGAAATACCATACTTAGACATGAGTGAAGAGAATGGGCGATTGTAGAAATGGGTTCCTCGATCACTGATTATAGCCCTAGGAATTCCAAATCTTGAAAACATGTTCTCTTTCAGAAATCGAATCACAACTTGATGATCATTGGACTTAGTGGGAATGTCCTCAACCCATTTTGAGACATAATCAACAGCTAAGAGTATGTAGAGGTATCCCCGAGAGTTTGGGAAGGGACCCATGAAGTCAATTCCCCAACAGTCAAATATTTCAACCACTACGATGGGAGTGAGTGGCATTTGATTCCTTTTTGTGATGGACCCTACTTGTTGAGACCTAGGACAACTTTGAAAAAATGTGTAGGAGTCCCTTGAGAGGGTGGGCCAGAAAAGACCACATTGAAGAATCTTAGCAGATGTTTTCTTAGAGGAAAAGTGACCTCCACATGCCTCACTGTGACATAATTTAAGGATGGACTCTTGTTCAGATTCTGGAACACACCTCCTAATGACTTGGTCAGGGAAGAACTTATAGAGGTATGGATCATCAAACACATAGTGTCTAACATCAGAAAGAAATTTCCTTCGATCTTGAGTCCCTAAGAATTTTGGAATGACTCCTGTCACTAAGAAATTTGCTATGTCAGCATACCAAGGGTAGTCACTCACAGAGTATAGGTGTTCATCAGGAAACAAATCAGACACAGAAAGGTGATTTGAGGTGTCTTTGAATTCCATCCTAGATAGGTGATCAGATACAAAATTTTCAAATCCCTTTTTATCCTTGATTGTGAGGTCAAATTCTTGTAAGAGAAGGACCCACCTAATCAGTCTAGCCTTAGCATCTTGTTTTTGGAAGAGTTATTTTAGTGCAGAATGGTCAGTGAACAAAGTGATGGGGGATCCTAAGAGGTAGGACCTAAACTTCTCTAAAGAAAACACAATATCAAGTAACTCCTTTTCAGTAGTGGTGTAGTTTATTTCGGCATCATTTAAGGATTTTCTTGCATAAGAAACGACATAAGGAGTTTTATCACAACGTTGTCCTAACACAGCTCCAACAGCAAAGTCACTGGCATCACACATAAGTTCAAAAGTAAGGTTCCAATTTGAAGATTTCATAATGGGAGGAGAGGTGAGAGAGGATTTGAGGGTTGAGAATGAACCCTCACAACTTTCTGTCCAAACAAATGGAGCATCCTTTACTAAGAGAGCACAAAGGGGACGGGATATTGAACTAAATTCCTTGATGAATCTTCTATAGAAACCAGCATGTCCTAAGAAAGACCTCACTTACTTGACAGTTTTGGGTGATAGAAGGTGATGAATGATGTCAACCTTTGCTTTATCAACTTCAATCCCCCTACTCGAGACCAGATGGCCTAGAACAAGTCCCTCTTTAACCATGAAATGACATTTTTCCCAGTTTATGACCAGATTCTTTTCTTCACATCTTGACAAGACTCTCTCCACATTCTGTAGACATCCCTCAAATGTATCCCCAAACACAGAGAAGTCATCCATGAATATCTCTAGAAAATCCCCTACCATGTCTGAGAAGATTCCCATCATGCACCGCTGGAAGGTTACAGGGGCATTGCATAACCCGGAGGGCATGCGTTTGAAAGCAAAGGTTCCGAATGGACATGTAAATGTAGTATTCCCTTGATCCTCTAGGGAGACCTCAATTTGATTGTACCCTAAGTACCCATCTAAGAAACAGTAGAATGCATGACCTGACACTCTCTCAAGGACTTGGTCAATGAATGGTAAGGGGAAATGGTCCTTCTTGGTGAATGAGTTTAGCTTCCTATAGTCAATGCAGACCCTCTATCCACTACTCACCCTTGTTGGAAGAATCTCTCCATCCTCATTGGTTATCACTGTGATTCCGGCCTTTTTTGGAACAACTTGGATTGGGCTCACCCACTCACTCTCAGCTATGGGATATATGATACCAGCTTTTAGCAATTTCAGGAGTTCTTTGCTTACTACCTCCATGAGATTAGGATTGAGTCGCCGTTGAGGTTGATGACATGGCTTTGAATCAGATTCTAGAACAATCCTATGAGTCCCAACAAGTGGTCTAATCCCAGGAATATCAGAAAGGGTCCAACCAATGGCTTTCTTATGCTTCCTAAGGACATCTAGAAGCATCCTCTCATGTTTGGCTTCAAGAGAAGAAGAAATGAAAATAGTATGTGATTTATTGTCCCCTAGGAAAGCATACCTGAGTGTACTGGGAAGTTCCTTCAATTCAAGATCAGGTTGGTTCATAATTTCAGCAGAATATTGGGACATTGGATCAAGTTCATTTTCTTTTTTTAGAGTTTCAGATAGGATCGATTCCCCACATGTAGAATTTTCAGCTACAAGATTGGCTTGATCAGATTTAGGGAAGGAAGTTTGATTGGTTTCCATGAAAGTGGTTTCTTGAAAGGTTTCACTGATTTTTGGACCTAAGACTTCATCATAAGAGAAATTTTAAAATGATTCAAGCCAAGGAGATAAACTTCCTTTATATGAACAAAGGAAATCAATCTCATTCTGACTTAAACATTCATCAAATATTACTTGATGTTCCATGGATTCATTATCAATGCTTCCTATCATGTTTACTTCATGAATGTCCTCGTCATCCCCTATTTGTGAGATTTCATTATATATGTTCATGTATAGACTCATGTTCCCAAAGGTGATGGTCATGTTCCCATTTTGGACTCGGATAACAGAGTTGATTGTTGCAAGAAAAGGACGACCAAGGATGATTGGGGTTTGTTCATTATTTCCTAAGTTTGGATGGTTGTTAAGGACAATGAAATCAGCAGGGTAGATGAAGTTTTCAACATTTACCAGAACGTCCTTCAAAATCCCCTTTGGAACCTTAATGCTACGATCATCAAGTTGAAGTGTGACAGATGTGGGTTGGAGTTCTTCTAGGCCTAACTGGAAGTACACAGCATATGGGATGAGATTGAAACTAGCACCTAGGTCACACAAGGCCTTGACAACTTTGATTTCTCCTAGTTCAACATTGATGTAAGGGCAACCCGGGTCTTTCAACTTAGGAGGAATGGTCCCTTGAATTGTGGTACTCACATTAACAGCCAAAAGGACTTGGTTTTTATGTGAAAATTTTCTTTTGAAAGTGCACAAGTCCTTAAGGTACTTTGAGTAGGAAGGTATGGTTTGGATGACATCGAGAAGAGGAATGTTCAACTTGACTTGTGAGAAGATTTCCCTCAATGTTTCACTCAGTTCAGGCTTGGGTTTCCCCCTCATGCGTTGAGGAAATGGTGAAGGTTGTGAGGTTTTTTGTTAAAGATTTGTTTCCTTGACAATGTTATCGGTTTCCTCAGTTTGATCTTATGGTTCATTTGAATTTTCATCCAAGTTTGAATCTTCAGGTGGGTTCTGAATTAGTTGTTCAGGTTTCTCAATTGATTTCCCACTTCTTAAAATAGTCATAGCCTTTAGTTGTTCATGAGTTGTTTGAGCACAACTTGACTCTCCCCTTGAAGTTGAGGATGGCACCGCTTGAGTAGGCATGGATGCCTTTCTAATTTTTATGGTTTGAAGTTCTTGTTTTAGGGAATATACCTCCAAGTTCATCCTCTCCATTTGTTTGCACAGTTGTTCTAGTAGGCTTTGTGGAACAGTTTGGGTTGGTTCTTGAGAAGATTAGTTTATCCCAGGGGGATATTTTGGAAGTGGGATGGTTTTTTGAAAATGGACCGGTGGCTGTTGGTAATGGATAGGTTGGGTTTGGAACTGGTTATGGGTTTGGTAGTTCTGATGGGGGTAAGGATTTTGTCCCTGTGGTTGGCTAGGTTGTTGGTTATCTTTCCAGCGGAATCCTGGGTGGTCGTTATACGTTGAGTTGAAGGTGTTTTGGTATTGAGGCTTTTGTAAGTTCAAAGCATTTACTTCCATTGGGGGTCCTCCTAAGAGAACATCCTTGATGGATGGAATGGTTGGGCAGTTGTCTATCTTATGGTCAAGTTTGTCACAAATTGGGAAAACAGGGTCAACTGTTTGGATTTCATGGACTTTCCTAAAGTCTATCTCTTCAAACTTCCTAGAGAGTGCTGCGAGTTTAGCACTATGGCTTTCCTCTTCTCTAAGTGTATGAATTCCAGTAGTTCTTTGTGGATTTTCAGAATAATGTGAAGTTCCCCATGTTTGGTTTTGTTCAGAAAGGCTTTCTAGATACTCGTAAGCATCATTTGGGGCTTTGTTTTTAAAGGTTCCATTGCACATCAAGTCAATGAATTATTTGTTCCCCGGACCCAACCCTTCATAGAAAATTCTCACTAGTTCAGGAATAGAAAAACCATGGCGTGGAACCATGTTTAGAGTGTCTTTGAACCTCCCCCATGTTTCATAGAATGACTCTCCCTCTTTTTCAAAAAAGTTTTGGATACTCTTTTTAAGTGCAATTTTTTTAGGGTGGGGAAAGTATTTTTTGTAGAATTCTCTTTGTAGTTGGTCCCAAGAGTTGATGGATGATGGTCTCAAAATTTTTAGCCAATTTTTAGCTCGATCCTTTAAATAAAAAGGAAATAGCCTCATCTTAGCTGATTCAAGTTGATGTGGGGGACACATGGTTTCTACAATGTCATTGAACTTCTTAATGTGCATGTATGGCATCTCGGACTCCATTCCATGGAATGTGGGAAGGTGGTTTAGGACATGGGGTTTAAAGATGTAGTTGGAATCTCCTAGGTAATTGTGTCTAATTCATGAGGGGGAATTGGTCCAGGAAGGTGTGAGGTAGTCATTCATGGTTTGATCAATTGCATTCCCCAAGTTTGGGGCTGCCTCATTTGGGTTTCCATTTTGGTTCCCACCCGGGTTTATGAGTTGGTTTCTTTGAAGACCTTCCATTGAAATGGGCTCAATTTTTGACTCGGGGGTGTTAGGAAGATTAGGATCTAATTGAAAGAGTTCCCTTGGTGTACTTGACTCCCCAACCCCAGGACTATCCACCCTAACAAGACGGTTTGATTGATCACGGGTGTAGGCAGACATGCGCCAAAAGAAAAAAACGAGAAAGGGACAAGATAAGAGAATTTGGATGAGAAAAGATGAAATGGGGGAGAAAAGAATGGGTGTTTAGTTGAATTACTTGGGTCCCTGGAAACGGTGCCAAAATTTGATTCTCGCTCAAATTTACCCAAGAGAAGAAGGTAAGACGGTCCTTGTAGTTTAGCTTGGGTTATTGAATCCACAGAGACCTAAGAAGAAACCTATTGACACGTACATTATATGGACTGTTTTAAGTTATTAAGAGGAAAACTTGGATTTATTTTGGATGGGTTTTAAATATATCTAATAGATTTAATTAAATTCAATTTAAAAGAATGAGTTGATCCTAGGTTATCGCTCTAGGTGGATTGGACGTATTTTCTTTTTAATGATTTCAATTTCTTAAATTTGAGATGGGTTCATTTAAGGAGATAAAACAACATCATCACTTACTGGTTTAATGCCTAAAACCTTTAATACTAATCACCTATACACATGAAGGATCAAAGTTTTGGGCACTTCAAGGTAAATGTTCGTATTAGTACTTGAAGTGTGTGGCCTTAAATTCAACAAGGACGATGGAGTTTAAAAATCATCAAATAAAAATCCCAATTAAAGAAGTGATTATACATTAATTAGGTGATAAATAACATCCAATACAGCCCCTTTTTACTCCCTTGGATCAAACCATAAGTGGGTTAGCCCTCCATTGATCCCATGGTTTCAATGGAAGTGGAAAGTAGACTCATGAGGGAGGAATTGGAGAAGTAAAGAAAACAACAAAAATAAAATGATCACTCCACCGTTGTGTGAACAATTTCACAAGGGTTGGTGTGAATAAATTCACACCTTGATCCAACGGTATCAAAGTTATATGAATAAAAACAGAATAAGAGTATAAGAAGAACTTTTATTAATAAACTAAAGTGAATTGAACAACTTACATGTGAAAGACAAATTTGAGGCAACAAAAATGCAGCATAACATTACAATTGAACAAAGCATCCAAGATCCTTCAATACCCCAACACCGCTACCTTAAATAGGCATTTTTGAGCCCTTGGGTCGAGTCTCCAACAGTCCAAGTCTCCTCAATTAATTGTGGTAGGCCATAAGTGGGTGGAAAGTAAGAGAGAGTTGATTTTTCCACCCTTGAGCCGAGGTGGCAGACATCTTTCCTTCACCGAACAGATGCTTCTGAAAGACCTTCTAGATGGCCTAATCAGAGTGGTCCATAGAATAAGAAAATGGAGATCCGGATGTCCTCTAACCTCCTGTAAAATAGGGGCCCATTTGGAGTTGTGGATTCCGATATATGATAAACGTAGTGGACTATTTTTCTGGGCCTCAGAATCTGGCCCAGAATTGTATCTCTAACTTGGGCCGCCTTAATGACCACAATAGAGGCCGAATTAGCATTGGATAATACAGAGTTATTTGTTCCTATGCATGGCTTCTAGCATACCACAAAACACGGGATTCATTGGGACTGTATGTTGGGCCCCACAGTCTCATCAGCGGGATAGTGTCCAATCTGCCTTCTCTAGAATTGCTGCATTTTATTGCCAAATATCTCTGTCACCCTCCATGAATTCTCCATTGATCCCTGAATGAAACATGTTAATATTGGAGTGTAGATAAATTATCAAATTAAAATATGTATAATCAGATGAATCATTTGGTACTTTAAATGATGTTCAAAAATTTACCACATAATAGTGCATTTTAAGAAGGTATTACAATCATAATGTGAAATGATGTTAAAAGTGTAAAATGCACTAAAATGGTGTTTATGAATAATAAAGAACATGAATATTATATATATTACCAATTAATATTAGCCTCATTTAGTGGCTAATCATGTGGAAAGATAATTATTTTTCAAATAAAACTAAAAGTATTTTACTTATTTATATCCATAAAAGTTTTTTAGTCTTAATTGAGATAAGATATTTGTTATACAAACAAACTACTCCTCATGTTTTAGATAAATAAACCTTTATAAATAAAGTCACATCACAAATATTTTAGAGTTAGTTCAACATGACCATGTGAACTATAATAATTCTCAAAGTAACTTCATATACTTAATGAGATCCCTTTATGTTTTTTTAGAAATCATTAGTGAAGTAAATGAGTGCACTTGGTAAAGATTAAGAAATATCTGATTTGGATTATTAGAGAACATATTATCCAAGTATTAATTGATCATGAATGTGGAGTAAAGGTAATACCAAACTCACATTTCTTTATATATCAATGTAACAATGGTATTAAAATTAAGAACAATGACAAGTATTGTATATATTGAGAATATTTCATTATTTCTTCAAATAAATGTATTGAAAATAAAAGTGAAACAATTAACCACATTCAAACTATATTATCTAATGGATAACATATAATTGTGATATAATATAAATTAATTAGGACACTAGCAAATTTGTTTGTTGAAAACTGTTTGTTAAAAGCTAGTTTTAGATACAAATAAACATCAAACTCTAAGGTACATCTATGTTAATGATCTTATTGCCATTAAGAACATTAACATCTAGTCAAGATTGACTATATTTCCATAATGGAATCATATATCTTTGAAGATAGTGGGAGAATGCTTAACTTCTATGGGTTAATGCACTGGATGTACATAAGTTTGCATTGGAATACTGGACTCCGCTAAGCTTAATGGGAAGAGTAGTTACAAAGCCACATTCATCATAGGAATTCATAACTAAATAGGTGGTTTATGTTAACCATAGTGGGTGATACATATATTATTCTTTCAGAATAAATATTTATACAAAGAAGCAGTAAATGGAAATATGATAATGTTGAAAAGTATGAATAAATTAAAGTAATGGACTCCATGTATCAAGATTTAGGGACTCCATGTTTTTAATGCTTCTAATTCTTGATACTACTGGTGAGTATTTAATAGAAACTGGAAATGGATTGTACAATATGGTACCAATAAATCATGATTGATTATTAAAAGGTCTAGTCTATGAAAAGACCTATAAAAAATCATCATGACTAAAATATTATTAAATTATACTTGTCAAAGAAAAATTATATGATCATCATATTAGGCTATTGATAGTAAGGGACACCTCATTTGTAGGAATCATTACAAAATATGTTTATATGATGCAACCAAAAGAAGATCCTATGTTATATGTCTACAAGGAATAACTATAAAGGGTCAGTGACATTAATAAATTTCAATGAGATGTATATTTCATAAGTTCATTTAAGAATAAATCATGCATAATTATCAGTGAATATTCATTTGAAAATTAATGAGTGACATGTGTCTCAAACTGGTTAGTGGGAGAACTATAAGTTTTCAAGTTAGATATATTGATAACATATGGAAAAAAATGTAGTGTCTTACCATATTGATATGAATAAGGAATGAAATTTCTCCAAGAATGACTTGAAGTAGAAAACGTATTATAAGGAACAAGATCTAAAAAATTGATCCATGGGTTTACTAAATTTAGACATAGTATATATGTTAACAAAGTACTGAAAAATAAAAGTTGAGATAATTAAAGACAAAATTGTTTTTGACATACAATCCTTCTAGTAGAAAATGAATGGTTATAAGAATATATTATTGAGATTAAAATAATTTTACAAGATTAAGTTCTAGGAATTTTTATCACATGTAACGATATGTACCGATGTTTGATATTAGTGATACATAATATACAGTTGGTGAATATCAAATAGATCCAATAGAACTGCATCAAATTATTGTTAGAACTATCCAATAGTACTTGGAAAAGTAAATCTGGATAAGTTCATAGTATCTAGAGAAGTGGAAATACTAGTGTTCAAGGGAATTGAACACTTTACTTCACATATTTCAATTTTATCTAGTATCATAGGAAATGCTAAGGTGATATGCAAGAAAACATTTTTACAACTAGTGGTTCCCATATATTCAATATCCAAGCATGTTGTATCTTATGATGTAGCTTAAGGATTGGTTTAGAAAAATCATGTTATAATTATGGGTTATACAAAAATAATTATTTTAATCATTATTATGATAATATTTAACTATGGACTTTGACAGGATATCAAGAACATGACTTGGGAACAAAAGATGGACACTTAGTTATATCACTACTTGAGTGATTTTCTCAAGGTAGTAATGCTTCTGTAAGAAGATTCACCACGCAGATATGTGAATTTTACAACCATAGTTACATAAACATTATAGTCCCAACATATATATCCATACTTATCAGAATCATGTTTAATATGTGAGAACTAATCGGTTATTATCATTTTTATCTAGTACAAGTGAAAGTTTGTTGGAGTTGGAACCCTAGAAAAAAAAATATTTTTTACTTTATATTACTTGTATATTTAGTTAATATTAATATAAATACCTTGTCACATATTTATTATTATTATATACAACATTAATGTGATAATTTCCTAGAGTATCTGTCGCATTGAAAAGGGAAAAATAGTTCCCTTCTATGATGAGAACCTGGAAATTTTATGATGATATTATTAAATATAATTATACAATTGGATAATATACTATTATGAGACACATATATTATTTACTATTAGGTGTTAGTACTCATAATTATATGAGACTTCTTATCATGAAGTTCACACTTGGTAATCTTCAATATGGTAGATTATGAGAACATAACACCTATATGAATTCTGTATGCTTATGTGTCATCATATATTCTTATCTATGAGCAAGTGTAATGGTCCTTAGTCTTAAATATTATTATTAATACATTTCATGACTCATGAAATTACATTTATTGATAGAAAATGTGATGCCTTATGTTTACAGGAAGTAGGGTACTATGACATACCGACATGGGTGCCACTCAAGGTTACACCGAACCCAGTTAGCCACATGAATTCAAGCACACCCATCATACACCATATGATGCTAAATAGTAGTGAGGTCCTATGGTTTGTATGTGGGGAGACTATAAACTCATTACTAGAGTGTATCACAACATATAAATATTAACAGATGAAATAGCAGAAGTATATTATAAACAGGACCAGTAATCTGCCGTAGAGAAAGTAGGATAACGATAGTAGAACAAAATAAAATAGGAGTAAACATCCAAGATATAATAATCAAATGTTAGAAAATTAATCTTATACAAAATATGATGATAATTTATTTCATGTCTATACAAAACTGGAAAATAGGTATACATGGCAGCATACAATACATGATATACCAAAACAATAAAAAAGAAGCCAAAAAATATCCAACCATCCTGAGCATTAGCTCAGTCATCTGTTACCAAGATCTATTCTAAAGTAATAATTCGATATCAGGTTTCCAAAGTGGGAAACTTCCCCTTTTCAACACCTACATACATAAAATCTTCCTGGGTACCATCAGTGGCCTGAATAGGGTGTGAAATAAATCTTAGTAGGCCACCACCAACAATGTCTATACCATCTAGTCTATTACTATAAATTAATATAGTGTGAAGGTATATAAATGTAAAGAATTATAGTAATGTAAATTACCTAATACCTTATTTAGAAGCATCTGTAATTTCTCTAAACATCTAATCATTTAATTGGTTCATTTAATTTTATCTTTTATAGATAAGTCACATGAGGTATATCCAACACTAATAATGGATAATGATAATAATAGTAATAAAGGATCCAAGGTGTAATAAGAAATATTGTAATGATGATAATAATGAAAGAGGATCCAAGGTTATAACCAAGGAATCCTTGACCTCAGGGGTTGATCCAACTCAATAATAACATGAAACCTAGCTATAAAGGGTCTGATTTTAATCCAAGGGGAATTTCCCAAGGAATTCCATTGTAATAGATTCTAACCGAGTCCAAGGATATCATCAAAGGTAAAATGGGTTAAGCATGATTAGGACCAATGGGGTGTATCCATGGCTCCATGTGTCCGAAGATATCACACTAGATCCAAGGAGTGTATCCAAGGCATCCTAATATCTGAAAGATAGTGAATGGAACCTAAGGCACCATGGAAGGAATTCAGTAATAGACAAGGACCATGTTATAATGTGGGTGTCTCCTTGGGAAACCATATTCTTGAATCAGAATGGAATCCTCTGAGTTCTCAAGTCATTCCCTTAGGAATCCAAGGCTGGATCAGGTCTAACCACTCTTATAAAGATGAAAAGGTCTATATTCAATAGGCACCTTATACTTATTCAATATATAAATTAGGTCATAAAATAATCATTACTTTTAATAATTTTGGTGGTTTATTCCATTTCCTTTCATACTAAGTGACAAGGCTAGAAATAAATGAAACAATTTAATTACTTTCATTCATATTTTATTATTATGTTATTTCTTTTACCTTTTATAAACATGAAAAGGAGGGATAAGGAAAATCAACCATATTCAATTCATTAATAAATAACTAGGCCATGTGATATGTATAAAAATAATTTCCATTTAATATTTAAAAGGTTAATTAATTATTTATAACACTTACATTAGAAGGGTGAAGTGATACTATGATATAATATAGATTAAAAATTTATTCATTTAATCAAAAAACTTATCTTTATGAAGGTCAAGTCAAATCTCACCCAAATGGTGGCATATATAGTCACAACAAAGCCACTAGAGGCATATAAGAGAAAAAAAACTACTTGGGGTGGTCCAAATTGATGTTATAACCTCAAAATATGTAATAAAAACATATATAGAGGGTACTAGAACATTATAATGATTATTATTAGAAAGGAATATAAATTTAATAAGCAAAACCTGATGAAATCAGCATGCGCATAATGACGACAGTTTATAAAATGGAAAGACATGAGGGATAAGTCATAGAACACCTACATCGAGCTCGTAAAAATATCCTAATCCAGTATCATCCTTTAGTTTGAATAGTATTGAACAAATTATGAATAAAAGATCACTGACCTAAAAATTGGGTATATGTGCCTGCAACTCGATAACTCTATTGAGAGAAAGAAAAATAGAGAAAGGTGAAATATGATTGAATAACTTACCAATGCACATCCAATGAGACAGATAGATCTGAAATCAGGTATAAAATGGTGAAATGTCACTAAATCCTGGATTAGGGATTCCTCGGGTGTTCTTGTGTGAGAGGGAGAGATGGGTGAGGTTCTTTATGAAAATTTGGAGGCCCTGCCTCTTTTTGTTTTTAAACTGAAGTTGGGAATTTACACGGTGTGTAAATGATTTACACATTTTGTAAAGATCAGGGTATTTCCCCATGGAAAAAACCCTCTACATGACACAAAAGCTTCTTCCCAGACCATTACATGTCGTTTAATTGATACACATCATAAAACCATCCCATGGATCATCTTTGTTTCTAATCCAAAAATAATGTAAACAAAAGATTAGATGAAAGTTAAAGGATCCACAACTGAGATAAAAAATGTGTTCTTACAGTCTTCACCCCTTAAAGGAACCAATCCCCGAGTTCATCTTCCAAGGGTGGAAAAAACTGTTTGAGAATAAATATGGATATTGGGCATGTATATTGGCCTCCCACTCCCAGGTCTCATCATGTACATGGCCTTGCTACCATAACACCCATAATAAAGGTGAAGACTAGCCTTGGATAGCCTTTGTGCTCTAATCAATGATGCATATAATAGTGAAGCTATGATACATAGAATATTTCATGCATGAAATGGTACCTCTGAGGTAGTAATAACTGATAGGATACCGACCTGACTCTATCTAGAATCTCAAATGGACCAAAAAACACTGTAACAACTTCCCTTTCCTATGTGTCCTTCTATTCTCAATATTGGGTGATACATATAGGAAAAAATGACCCCTGACCTCGAACTCCAGAGGTTATCGATGAAGATCAACATAGGATTTATATCTAGACTGATTAATAGACATTATCTTCATGATTCGGTGAACCTACTCTAAAGTCTCCGGCACGAGATGATGACCTAGTAGCATTGCCTCTCTTATATCTAACCACCATAGGGTTGAATGACATGACTTACCATACAATGCCTCATAGGAATCCATTCAAATCATCACTTGAAATCTATTATTATTAGAAAAATCGATGAGAGGGATATGATTCTCTCAAGAACCTCTAAAATAAAGGATTCATACTCAGAGCATGTCCTCTAAAACTTATATCTTCCATTCTGACTGACCATCAGTCTGAGGGTGAAAGGGTGTACTCAATAAAAGCTGTGTACCCATATCTCTCTATATCCCCCACTATAACCATGATGTAAAATGAGCATACCTATATAACATTATAATACAAGGGAACTCATATATCTGTATGATCTCATAGACATAAATTATTCCCAAATTATCAACTGAGAAAGTCTCCTAGATAGAAAGGAAGTGTGCCACTTTAATTAGTCGATCCACAACTACCCAAAATATGTCACTACCTCAAGGTGAACTCGGTAATCCAACTAAAAAATCCATAAAAACATATTACCATTTCCACTCTAGGATCATAAGTGTATGTAATAATATATTAGGTCACTGGTGATCATACTTCACCTACTAATAGGTAGAACACCTAGTGATAAAACCTTATATCTAGTGTTTCATCATAGGCCACCAATACTATTATTGCATATCTCGATACATTTTTTGAGATTACTGGATGAACTACCCACTGAGAAGCATGTAACTATTGCATCAATTCCTATATCATGTATATATGAACCCATACACACCCATGTAGACATAGGATATCATCTCAATCTATAGACCAATCTGAAGGTGGGTCCTCACAAAAAATACTCTCTAGTGAACCAACCCCTTTGGATTTGTAAACTGCATGCTCTTTACCCTAACAAGGAGTGAAGAGGTAACTACAAAGGCTGTAAGATATGACTGACCATGAAAGACATGAAAATCCAAATGTATCTCATAGAATAGGACAATTAATCTATTCATCACTGGCTTCCTATATGGCCTGTACCTGAGTTTTCCAAATCAGCACATCTGCTACCGGATTACCCTTTCCAGGCATGTAGGTAATCTCAAAGTTGAAGGACTGAAGATATTCATCACATATTCAATGTTTGAGATTCAAGTTAAGTTTCATAAAGATATATTTTAGGCTCTTGTGGTCTTTATACACCAAAAAGTGGTCACCCATCTGATAGTGTATTGAGTAGTGTAAGGTAGAGAAAAAAACTTCTAAATTGAGGTTGTATATTGGGTAATTTCTCTCATGAGGCCTCAAATGTCGAGATCCATATGCAATGAATTTATCCTCATACATCAACACTAATCTCATACCAATGAAAAATACATCACAGAACACTATATTAACATCTACTAGGATTTGGAAGAATCAAAATAGGTGCCTAAGCAATCATTCCTTTCAGCTCTTAAAAGGTTTTTTCACATGATTATGACCACATGAACTTAACAACATTATTTCTAAGACTAGTAAGAGGTGAAAAAAGGTTTAAGAATTCTTGTATGAAATGACTGTAATATCTAGACATCCCCAAGAAACTCCATATATCAAACAAATTATTTTGTTACTCCCAAGAATTCACAACACTTACCTTCTCTAAGTAAATAAATACTTCTAATTTGGGATAACATGACCCAAGAAGTAAACTTTGTTGATCCATAAGTAAAACATAGAAGCATTTTAATAAATCTTATGCCCTCTCAGTATATTCATAATGATCTCAAGATGTTTATAATGATCTCTTTGAGTCTGAGAATACACAATGATTTCATTGACAAATACTACGATGAAAGAATCTAGATAGGGGTGGAATCAGATCCATGAAAATGGAAGGCACATTCATAAGACCAAACAACATAATGAGATACACATAAAAACCATTCCTACTTCAAAAATCTATATGAGGTATGTTTGAAGGCCTAAATCGCACCTAATTATAGCCCGATATCATCTTGATCTTCGAGAATACCCTATCTCCTCAGAGATGGACAAAGAGACCATCTATACAAGGTAGTGGATACTAGTTATTAACCATAAGCTCGTTCAACCATAAGTAATCCATGTATATATGAAGGTTCCCATCCACCTTATTGGAGAAAATCTTGGGTGAACCCCAAGAGGAAATACTAGTCTGTATAAAACCATTGGCCATTAGATCCTACAACAATCTTTTTAGTTCCTGGAGCTCAATAGTTTCCATCCTATATGGAGGAATAGACATTGGAGATGATCTTGGAATATGATCAATCATAAAATCTACCTCTGTATTAGAAGATAATCCATAAAAATCATTGGGAAATATGTACCTAAAATGATATACTACTATAGTATAATCTTGTAGGTGTATTTCGTACTCCTTTATGAAGAGACTAAAGATCTGGGTGGTAAATCCGCCTAGCCCATGATGATATGGTCCAAATTTTTTGGCCTAGACATCCCAATCACCCTTGTGTAGATAAATTATACCCTATTGAGATGTAAATGACAAATTGTAGTGATAACAGTACACATAGGCATGATATAAAACTATCCAATCCATCATAAGAATTATATCGAAGCCCATCATCTCAAGAATAAATAGATCCCATAAAAAGGGATAACTTACTACCTCAAGGGGGTCGTCCTTGAACTAGAATATGCCCTTGGACTGTACACCCAATGGTGCATCCAGGGTCATAACACCAGAGTAACACTGAATTTCCAAACCAAGACTTTCTACAATAGATAAAGAGATAAAGGAGTGTAAAGCACCTATATCAAATAAAGTATAAACAATTGTAGAGGCTACTAGAATAATACCTTGTGCTACAGATGGTATTTCACTCCGATCCTCGGGTATCAGCTGTAATGCAGGAAACTAACCTGAACCATGACCCTATACTACAAATGGATTACTCTGAGTAGGCCCACATTGATGACACTGATAATAATAAGTATGGCTACCATGACCATGACCACCTCTTCGGTCAGTTCTGCAAGTTATACTCCAACCCCCTTTTTGAAATGGCATAAAATATCCTACCTTTGAAGGTAGAGTTGGAGTGGATCCACTTCCATTGTAAGTAGATGAAAAGTTTAGACAGAATCTCTAAAGATGCCCCATTATACCACAATCATGACACTACAAAGGGTCTCTATAACACTGAGGCTTTAGATTCCCTGACCATCCACACTAATGTAATACAATGGAGGTTTTGGTATAGTTACTATGACTACCATTGCTCTAATGTGAAACCTCAATGGAATGCTTCCTGCTACCATATGAACCATTGTCCTACCCATAACTTAACCTCTATGCCCAGTACTATCACCTTCCCTTAGTTTGTGCTCTGTAATAAGAGCCCTATTAATGATATTATAAAAAATAGGTAGATAAAAGAAATTCACTTGAGTATGAATGACATACTTAATCCCATCCTCAAAGTGTTTAGGACTTAATAGCTCATCATCGTCTAGAAGCAGTGCGAATCGTTGAAACTTTGTGAAACATGCTGAATAGTATACGACTGACATAGAACCCTAATATAGACGCATGAACTCTTTGGACTAGTCATCTCTCAACATATGAGAAAATAGGTGATCATAGAAGGAATTTTGGAAGTCATTCCATACCATGCCCTGATGATGACCAGCCTGGGTAATCACATCCCACCAGCACATGGATGAATCACATAGAATATGTTAGAGTTAGTTCCCAAGAACCAAATTATTTTTTACTTTATGATAACTTATATTCATGGTTTTTAATATTAATAAACCCCTTATCGCATCATGATTGTTCTTCTACATGGCATTGTATGTGATAATGTCCAAAGAGTAACTATTGCACTAAAGGGTCACGATAGATCCCTACTATGACGAGAACCCAGAAATCCTATGAAATTATTCTTGAATATATTTTCTATAAATAGATGATATCATTTTAGGTACACAAATGATATAGGATATCATGGGTGGATACTTATAGGACTTTGATGCATCTTCTCATAGTGTACGCCCTTGGTAATGTCTAGGAGTATATTATGAGAACAAGACATGCCAGTAGGAAATCCACATTTATAAGTTTCATTGGATGTTCCTATATATGGATGTGTGTATTAGTCCTTATACTTTAAGATTATTATTAATGATTATTATGACTCACACACTTAGATGTATATGTGAAAACTGTGATGACATATGTTCATGGCGAGGTAGGATATGTTGGGTGTGTTATAAGTAATACTGTATAAATGAATAATGTGAGAAAGGATTTGTACCTTCTATTCTTTAATGGAAGTTGATATCTCAGTCCCTTTGATAGAAATGTTCTAGCCTATATAAATCCATGTCCATGGTGTTATATAAGAAAATTCAATTTTAGGGAAGTCAAAGAAAGAGAAATCAAGCACATGGGTTGATGACACTAACATGCAACCCGCTTGATTATAGATATCGATACAAATGGATTATATTACATAGTAAGCATTCATATGAGGTAAAATTTCATCGAGGCATTAACTTCTTTCTCTATGGGTGCCTTGGCATGTTTCTAGACACTAAACTTGGACTTTAGGCTGCTGTGCCTAATGCCAGTGAGAAAGCGGACTAGAGGGTCATACACTAGGTGTATCCAGTATCTTAGTTAAATAATATATTATTTATTATTTAAAAAGTTGAATAAATATTATTCCTGGTCATAATTTAATTAATATTCATGTATGTCTGATCACATTTATTCCAACACCAGTTATTCAAAATAATATATTGTTGGTGGAATATTTAATAAATATTTATTTTCTATTTAGTGAATATAATATTTATATATTTATTAGTGAATAATGCAGTGATATTTATTTAATAAATAAATAGATATTATTAAAGGACCAATAAATATTATGGAGGATTGAAAGACCGAGTTTAAGGTTTTAGTGAGAAATAATAACATTGAATATTATTTAATTAAATAATATTAAATTATAATTTTCAAGTTAAGAGTGTGAAAATAAATAATAATAATACTATTATTTGTAATGGGGTTTCACTATGATTAATAAAATAAATAAGGGAACTTGTTAAATTATGTTATTTTAACCCTAGTGATATAAATACCCAATTATTCTTATTTTCTCATAGCCCTAGACAAGCCAAAGTTATTGTGCACAATATATTGGAGAAAAACCTCTCAATCCTAGAGAGTTCTTCCTTATACAAGAAAGATCTCAAGAATGAGAGCGATCCTCCTCCATCGGATCAAGGAGAACACTTTGGAAGTGTTTCTCAAGGTGATCGAAGGTAGATGATGCAAGCAAAAGGATCTTCTATGCTATCACCCAAAGACTCCTTCAGTGATGTCTAGAGATTCATGTAACACATGTGGATCACCGCTAGAGGAAATCTACCCTTTATTTCTACAACTCAACGATGGTGCATTTCATATTTTTGGATAGATGTATTAGAAAATAAAGAATAATCATGGAGTTAATTCTTATTTTATTATATTAATTATAAAAAAAATGTGTTGATCTCCTCTCTCTTGGTTCTAAGTTTCTATCCCTTACTTGTTCTTTTATTCAATTCAAATGATCACGAGAATTAAACATCGCATAGATCTTGGATTGATCATCAATCATGAAAAAAAAGTTGAGCACCGCCCATTGAACGCTTTTTCTGCTCCTGGAACCTACAAGTGGTATCAGAGAGGGCCCATAATTTTTTACAATTATTTAGATTTGTTGGTGTTTTATGAAATCATAATATAGTTTTTCAATTCATGTTTAATCATTATTTTAATATGAATTATGAGATCTATTTCTTCATCCATTATTTCTCATAGATCTAACATAAATGATTAATTTTATAATTAAAATAAAATCAAGGAACTCATCTGAAGGTTTCAAGGATCCTAGAAATACAACACCAGACTATATGTCGTGTAATTAGAATTACATGTTGGGTAGTCACGTTCAACACATCAAGATTGATTCAAAGATCAATTTGATATTTTGCATTCATTAGGTCATTAATTACACCATTAGCACACCATATGTTGACCAATATTAAATTATTCAATGGAAATGATACTACACACCATGTGGCCCATTGGACATAGCATGTAGTCCCTTCGGGTCAGGGATGGGCCGTTTATTCCATACACAACCTATCCGACTGATGACCATATAACATGGATTCAACACAGCATGTGGCCCATTGGACACTCTGTGTACTCCAAATTTTCAAGGTACCTTTAACATGATGAGTCCCTAGGCATGTACCTCGGATAAATTATGAAGGGTTTACACGTCGTGTAGATCAGATCTACACGCCATGTACTTTTACCAGATTATGCATATTTAAAATTTATTTATTTTACTATGTAAACCTTGAGACATGTACTTGAGTGTGTTCATAAAGAGAGGACACACCATGTGATATGTTTTAATATACATAAATATTTAAATGTTTAATTAATATCTGCATAATGTTTAGATCTTCATATCATGTATGATTTTTATTATAGGTTTTTACTTTATGTTCATTGAAGCATAACATGTGACTAAAAAATCATGCAATTCATGTAATAATCTATGAAGTACATTCCATGAAAGTGCGTGATAATTCATGTATTCCATATTCCACAAGAGTAAAATAGTATACAAGTATAATACACGTTTGGTAGATTTGAACAGGTATTCAACATGTTACCTCCAAGGTACAAGTTATGTGCATAGTTAATTTTAAATGTTTTTTTTTATTTTATTTAAAATTATAATGGATGATAATCCCAAGGAAATTTAGCTAAGGATTAAGATAAAAGGATTGACTAATTAAAGATAATAATTAATCGATTCAAGTAAGATTTATATTAAATAAGAACAATTAAATAATTTAATGCTAGTTTTATTAAATATGTAATATGTTGCATGCATGTGTATGATCATGAGCTAGACCAGACCTTTGTATGCGATTGATTTCATTTTAATTTATTATTAAATTAAATTATTTTCCTGTATGCCTTCTCTCCTCATTAATATGCAGGGCTTGCGTGACCATTGTTTCTTTTATGTAAACCCCCCTTTTACCCCTCATCTGTGTGTGAGTAAAAACATATGTAATGGATGAATCTCCCAAGATAGTGGAGGTGTTTTATGTTAGGAACCAAGGAAAAACCAATCAAAGCAAGATACAAAGGTGGATAGGTGGAAAGCTATAAACACAAACCTCATATTGGTTGAATATTTTTCTCCCCTAGGTAAATGGTTAGTTTATCAACCACTAGATAAAATAACCCTTAGAATAAACTCATGATCATACCCTTTATTTTATTTCTATCAGTTGCATGGTTATTTATTGTGGATGTTTTTTCATGATCATATAATTAATGAATTAACAAGCATGTAATATGGAACTAAAATAAACTGGATTATGTGTAAATATTATCTAAAGACATGGTTAATCACTTAAGTAACCCCACTTAATATTAACAAGCATGTGATAAAGATAATAATTAGAAATTTATGCATAAATGATAAAATCCTTCAATAAAATATTAAGTTGGTATAGCCTTCCATTACTTCAGTTAGAATCTAACCATAGTTTAAAGTGCTTGACCAACCAAAGTTGGGGTGATTTAAGTTATTGGAGAATTATAACATGAGGTTTTGGGTTGAATTGACGTGGTTCAAATAAAGGGTTGACTGCCAAAGCTAGACTTGGTGTAACTGAGAGGTAAAGGTTGAGTAAATCCAATTAAAGGATTTCAGTATTGGGGAGTCCACTCAACTAATCAAGGAATTGTGAGTTAATTTAGTTGGAATTTTTAATACCTACCTAAATCCTTTCAAGTTTGTTGACCAACCAATGTTGGGGTAATGTGAAGGGAAATATGGATCCTTGCCTCTAGAATGTCAAGGAAACAAGATATTCTTAAGCCATTGGTGAGGGGTATTAGGTTTTGATAAAAGAGTGGGAGACTAATAAATATAATTTTTATTTATTTGTTTAAATTTATCAGATAATGTAAAAAACATATACTTATTGTATTTTTAGAAAAATCATTAAAAATGACATCAAACATATCATTGTGATCCATACTCAAGAAGAAAAACCTTCTCACTGGCACGAATTTCTAGGAATGGCAGAGGCGTTTACACACCATACTTCACCATGAAAGGAAATTATATGTGCTGGAAGAACCTTTATCATTTTCACCTAGAAATGACGTAAGTGATGAAGAGATATCACTCTATGAGAAACATTTGAATGATGCTACAGATGTCCAATGCTTTATGCTATCTTCCATGTCCAATGATATCTTGAAGTAACATGAGAATATGGATTCCTGTAGCATGATGTATCACCTTCAAGATCTCTATAAAGAGAAGGTAAGATAAGAGAGGTATGAGATATCCAATGATTTTTTTACCAATAATATTGGAGAGTCCATGCCAGCTGGGCCTCATGTAGTCAAGATTATTGGCTACATTGAACACCTGGAAATCTTAGGGATTAAATTCCCAAATGAGTTGCATACAAATATCATACTTTCATCACTTCCCAAGACCTTCTCTAATTTTATTGTGAATTATAATATGATAAATAATGAGAAGATTATATCAGAACTTCAGACCTTAATTCACAAAGTGGATAAGGACACGGGGCATAGAAAACATGAAGTCCTTATGGTGAATAAGAAAATGAAGAACAAGAAAAAGGGGGAAAAACCTATAAATAGTATAAATATCCTAAGAACCATCCTTACAAGAAGGGGAAGATATAGAGGAAGGTAAGGAAAAGGAGGTAGTATGTTTTTCTTCTAGAAATCCAGACCACTGGAAGAGGAATTTCAATCAAAAGAAAGGGGAAGCTAAAGGTGCATTCATTATCGAGTGAAATATTTCCATTTCTTCACATTTGGTATTAGATATATCTTTTGGTTCCAACATATATATCCAAATGTAGGAACCATTTAGATTTCATAAAATTTCTAGAGGAGAGGTAGATTTGTGGGCTACCAATGGTGTGAGGCTAGATACTATTTTTATTGGTGACTACCACCTTTCATTTCCAATGAGAATGACTTTGGTTTTACATGATTTTTATTATGTACCTACCATTACAAAAACATAATTTATGTATCAAGTTTAGATACATGTGGACTTATTTTAATTTTCCAAAGTAAAAGTTGTTTATTTTATAAGAAAAACATATGTTATGGTATGCCACATTTAAATAACGGTGTGTATGTATTAAATTACAAAAACCAAGTGTTTTCCATTAATAAAAAATTGAGTTCACATGAATCATATAACACCAAGCTTTAGAAACACCATCTTGGTCATTTAAATGAGAAGTGTTTGACAAATCTCTCTCAAGATGGTTATTTAGAATCATATATTCTAAAACCACTTTATAGATGTCATGCTTGTTTACAAGGAAAAATGACCAAACTGCCATTTGGAGGAAAGGGTTAAAGGGACACAAAGCTTCTAGGATTGGTAAAAATTGATGTGTGTGGACTATTTCCAATATAAGCTAGAGGTATTTATTCTTACTCCATACCTTTTACTAATGATTTAAGTAGATATGGATATATCTACTTAATGTGGTATTATTCCGAGTCCTTTGAGAAATTAATGGAATTAAAGAATGAAGTAGAGAATAAACTTGGTAAAAAGATAAAGTAGCTTCGATAGGATTGAGGTGGAGAATATCTTAACCAAGGGTTTATTGAATTGCTACTTGAGTTTGGGATTCTATCTCAACTCACTCCACCTTATACACCACATTGGAATGATTTTAGTGAAAGAAGGAATCATACCTTGTTGGAAATGGTAAGGTAGATGACGAGTCATGAGGATCTTCCATTATATTTTTGGCGATATGAATTAAAAACTATGACATACACATTAAACCAAGTACCAAATAAACAGGACAAAAAAATTCCCTTCAATTTATAGAGAAAAAAGAAACCTGTTTTGTTGCAAACAAGTGTATGGGGGTTGCGAGTTGTTTGTTAAGGCTTTCTCAGGAAACAAACTAGCACCCCAGGGCACGAGGTGTATCTTTATAGGGAATCAGAAGGAAACAAAGGGATACTACCTATACAACCCCTCATATAAGAAAGTGACTATCTCTATACATGCCTTTTTTCTTGAGAGGGAGCACATCCACAAAAAGGATAGTGAGAGAAAGATTGACTTAAATGAAGTTAATGCTCAAGATACACATGATTTCATACCGGAACAAGTTCAATAGGTCCCCATAGAAGAATTATTTCCCAAAACACAAGTACTATTTAGGATTTAAATAGAGGTAAGAGAACCAGAGAGATATGGTTTTCTAGTCACCGAAGATGGTGATTCATTATTGGTTAAAAATGATAAACCTATCTCCTATAAAAATGTATTAGAGAGATCAAAAGCTTCAAGATGGCTAGAAGTGATGAATTATTAGATGGATTCCATTTATTAGAACCAATTTTGGGTTCTGTTCGATGCACCAGTTGATGTAAAGAATTTTGGGTGTAAACGGGTATTCAAGAGGATACTGGACATGGAAGGAAAAGTAAGTACCTATAAAGAAAGGATAGTGGATAATGGTTTAAAAAAGTCAAGGAATTGACTATGATGAAAACTTTTCTTCAGTTTCCATGTTTAAATCCATATAATCACATTTTTCATAGAAACTTACCCTGACTATGTGATTTGGTAGATGGATATCAAAACTACATTATTTAATAGGAACCTCCAGGAAGATGTCTATATGACACAAATAAAAGGGTTTGTGACTCTAGGTGATGCTAAAAAGATTTTCAAGTTACATAGATCCATTTATGGATTGAAGAAATCATCCAGGTCATAGATAATTCGATTTGAGGAGTCCATAAAAGAATTTGGTTTCATTAAGAATGAATGTGACCTATGTATTTACAAATGGTTAAGTGAAAATACGGTCATTAGCCTAGTAGTATATGTTGATGAAATATTACTTATTAGAAATGACATACCAGTCTTATAGCCAGTTAAGGACTAGTTGAAAAAGTGTTTCCACTTGAAGGAATTAGGCAAAGAAGCCGACATTATAGGGATTAAGATCATTCATGATAGATCAAAGAGTCTTCTTGGACTAAGATAAAGTACATATATTTACTAGATACTAAAGTGATTTTTCATGGAACAATCTAAGAGGGGATTGGTTCTAGTGTCACATGGTTTACATATTTCTAAGAAAATGCGTCCCCAAACACAATAAGAGAAATATAGAATGAGTAATATCCCATACAATTCAGCGATAGGATCAATAATGTATGCCATGTTATGTACTAGACTTGATGTTTCCTATGCATTGATCATGGTAGGTAGATATCAACCAGATCCAAGAGAAAAATATTGGAATAATGTTAAGAATATCCTTATGTATATGAGAAGAAATAAGGATATGTTCCTAGTGTATTGAGAAGACGAAGAGCTTTTCATCAAAGGGTATGCTGATTCTAGTTTTTAGACAGATCAGAGTGATATGAAGTCATAATCAAGATATGTTTTCTGTCTCAATAGAGGAGCCATGATCTGGATGAGTTAAAAGAATCCAGTTGTATCTGATTTTATACTAGAGTCTGAGTATATATATTCTTATGATGCATCCAAGGAAACCATCAAGATTCGTAACTTTTTACAAGATATTGATGGGGTACCTAGCAGTAAATACCCTATCACAATGTATTTTCATAATACAGTAGTTGTGTCTCTTTAAAAAGAGCCAAGGTCACATCAAAAAAAAATCACATACTATGGAAGTATCACCTCTTGAGGGGTTTTTATCATATGGGTGATGTTTTAGTGAGAAGAGTACCCACAAAAGAGAACATGGCTAACCCCTTGACTAAAGGCCTATCTCACCAGAAGTATGAATATCATGTGATATCTAAGAGACTGAATGTTGTTAGCAGTTGGCTCTAGTGAAAGTCGGAGTCTCTTGGAGTTGGTTCCCTTGAACCAAATTATTTTTTTACTTTATGATAACTTATATTCATGGATTTGAATATTAATAAATCCCTTATCACATCATGATTTTTATTCTGCATGAAATTGTATGTGATAATGTCCTAAGAGAAACTGTCGCACTAAAGGGTCATAGAGGATCCCTTCTATGATGAAA
Source organism: Viscum album (assembly GCA_963277665.1). Taxonomy (NCBI): domain Eukaryota; kingdom Viridiplantae; phylum Streptophyta; class Magnoliopsida; order Santalales; family Viscaceae; genus Viscum; species Viscum album. The sequence continues at coordinate 181,253,280 of OY728130.1, forward strand.
ACCTGGAAGTGCTATGACACTATACTTGAATATATGTTATATATATGAATGATATTATTTGAGTGACAAAAATGATACATTATATCAGCGGTGGAGACTCATAGGAATTTGAGGCACCTTCTCTTGGCGTACTCCCTTAGTAATGTCTAAGAGGCTATTATGAGAATAATAATTGCAAGTAGGAAATCCACATCTATAAGTGTCATTGGAAATTCCTATCTAAAAACATGTTTATTGTTCCTTAAATTTAAATATCATTATTATTGATAATTATGAGTCGCACAATTAGATGTATTGATGAAAAATGCGATGACATATGTTCGTAGTGAAGTAGGATATGTTGGGTGTGTCACAAGTAATAATGAATTAATGAATAATGTGAGAAAGGATTCATCCCTTCTGTTATTTAATGGAATTTGATGTCATAGTCCCATTTATGGAAATGATATAGCCTAAATAAATCCATGACCATGGTGTTCTATAGGCAAGTTCAATTTTTGAGAAGTCAAAGAAAGAGAAATCAGGCACATGGGTTACTAACACTAGAATGAAACCTTATTCATTAGAGATATCAAGACAAAGGGATTATATAACATGGTAATAATTCTTATAAGGTAACATGTCGTTGTGGCATATAATTATTTCTCTATGGGTGCCTTGGCATGTTTCTTGGTTCTAACCATGGAATTTAGGCTACTCCGCCTAATGCAACTGAGAATGAGGCATAGAGGGTCACAAACTAAGTGTATCTAGTATCCCATCAAAATAATATATTATTTATTATTTAAAAAGTTGAATAAATATTATTCTTGTTCTTGGTTTAATAATTATTCATGTATGTCTAATCGAATTTATTCCAATACTAGTTATTCAAAAGAATATATTGTGGGTGGAATATTTAATAAATATTTATTTTCTATTTATTGAATATAATATTTAGATATTTACTTAATAATAATGAAGTGATATTTATTTAATAAATAAATAGACATTATTCAAGGCCTAATAAATATCATGGAGTATTGGAGGATCGAGTTTAAGGGTCTAGTGAGAAATAATAATATTGAATATTATTTGATTAAATAATATTTAATTATAATTATCAAGTTAAGAATATGTCAAGAAATAATAATAATACTATTATTTCACATGGGTTTTTACTATGATTAATAAAATAAATAAGTGCACTTATGTGATTATGTTATTTAACCCTAGAAATATAAATACCCAATTATGTTTAGTTTTTCATAACCCTAGACAAGACAAAGTTGCCATGCACAATAGATTGGAGGAAAAACTCTCAAGACTAGAGAGTTATTCCTTCTCCAAGAAATCTCTCAAGAATTAGAGAGACAATCATCCACTGGATCAAGGATAATGCTTTGGAATCGGTTCTCAAGGCGATCGAAGGTAGACGATGAAAACACAAGGATCTTCTATGTTATCACCCGAAGACTCCTTCAAAGATTTCTGGAAAAAATGTTAGTAGAATAAGAAAATAACATATCCCCTACCATTTAATTAAATTTTATTAGTATAATAAAATATAAAAATCATGTCTCACTCAATAATCACAGGAAACACAGGAAAAATAAAGTTGTGAAAAGCACCTATATGGCCTAGAATATGCATGTCATGTGAATTCTAAGTGCCTATTATGATGAATGTAACAATTATTCCTTTCCCTAATATCATCTTACCAAGGATAAAATGTAATACTCAAACATAATAAAAATAATATTCACCACATATCATGTGTGTCACCCAATGGTGAAATTATATCAACTATAATAAGAAAAAATAAGAAAAAAATTATTATTAAAGAAACTAAATTTTTAACTTGAACATGGGTTATCTATGCCTAATAACATCTTAGAACAAAGTTCCAAAGTGTTACTAATATCATGCCTATTATCTCAAAATAGTAAAGTAAGAAAAGAAAACCTTTGATACCACTTTGTGACATCCCAACCTAGGTTTCACTCAAAGGTTCCCTGAACCCAGTTAGCCACATTACCTCAAGTACCCCCATAAGATAGAGGCTTCCAACTAGAAATGATGGCCTAGGATGTGTCTATTGGGATACTATTCCCTCATTAATAGAGTGTAGTACATCAGATAAATATTAATAGATAAATTGTGTAATTATATTATAAACAGGACCAGTAACCTGCTGTAGTGAAAGAAAGATAATAATAGTAAAATAAAAGAAAAAAGGAGTAAACATCCAAGTAATAATAATAAAATGATGGAAAATAAATCATATACAAAAGATGATGATAATGTATTTCATGTATCTAAAAAACAAGAAAATAGGTATACATGGAAGCAAGAAATACATGCTATACTAAAATAATAAAAAGAAGCCAAAAACTATCCTAAAATCCTGAGCACTGGCCCAATTATCTGCTACCAAGATCCATCCTAACACAAGAATTCAATATTAGGTTTCTAAAGTGGAATGATTCCCCTTATCAACACTTGTATACATATAATCTTCTTGGGTAACATCAACAACCTGAATAGGGTGTGAGATAAATCTCAGTAATCCACCACCAATGACGTAAATACCATTCATTATATGAATATAATATGATACAATGTATAGGTATATAAATATAAAGTAGTAAAGTAATGTAAATACCCCAATACATACTTCATCCTTAGCTGGTATCTCTCTCAACATGTAATCATTTAATTGGTTCATTTAATTCAGTTTATATAGATAATTCATGTGAGGTATATCCAGCACTAAAAATGGATGATGATAATAATAGTAATAAAGTATCAAAGTTGTAATAAGGAATCCTATAATGATGATAATAATAAAAGAGGATCCAAGGTTATAACTAAGGAATCCTTGACCTCAGGGGTCAATCCAACTCAGTAATAGCATGCAGGCTGGCTATAAAGGGTCTGAGTGTAATCCAAAGGTCATTACATAAGGTATTCCACTATAACAGATTCTACCAATGTCTAAGGATCCCATAAAAGGTAAAATATACTAAACATGACTGGGACCAATGGGGCGTATCCGTGGCGCCATGTGTCTGAAGTCATCACACTAGATCCAAGGAGTTTATCCAAGGTATTATAATATTTAGAAGATAGTGAAGGGATCCTACAACATCACACTAAGAATACACTAGTAGACAAGGTCCATGTTTCAAGGTTGGTGTCTCCCTTGGAAAATGGCTCTTTGAATTACAATGGCATCCTTTAAGTGTTCAAGGGAATCCCTCAGGAATCCAATGATAGATCAAGGATGAACACTCCTATAAAGATGAAAAGGTCCATATGAAATAGACACCTTTTTCTTATTCAATTATATAAATTATTCCATTAAATAATCATTCCTTTTAATAATTTAGGTGTTTCATTCCATTTCCTTTCATACTAAGTGACAAGGCTAGAAGGAAATGAAACCATTTACTTACATTCATTCATATTTAATTATTAAATTCATTCCTTTGCCTTTCATAAACATGATAAGTTAGGGTAAGGACAAGAAACCATATTCAATTACTTTATAAATAACTAGGCCCATGTGATATATATAAACATACTTTCCATTTAAAATTTAAAAGGTTAATTAATCAGTTAGAACACTTACCATATAAGGTTCAAGTGATACTATGATATAATATCCATTAACAATTGATTCATTTAATCATAAAAATTAACTTTTTGAAGGAAAAGTCAAAGAACACCTGAACAGTAGTGTATATAGTCATAAAAAAGCCACTAAAGGCATATAAGAGGAAACAAACTACTTGGGGTGGTTAGAATTGAGGTTAAAATCTATAACAATGCAATAAACACATATATCAAGGTCTCTAGAACATGAGAATAATGATTATAAGCAAGGAACATAAATTTAATAAGCAATGCTCGATGAAATTGGTGTGCACACAACACTGAAAGTTTATAAAATGGAAAGACTTGAGGGATGATTCACAGACCACCAACCTTAAGCTCGTACAACTCTCCTCATCTAATATGAACCTTCAGATTGTCCTAGATTGAAAGAAATATGAATAATGAATCAATGAACAGAAAATAGGGAATATGAGCTTGCATCTCAATAAATCCATCGAGAGAAAGATAAATAAAGAAAGGTTTTGGATGATTGAAGAACTTACTGATTCACATCCAATGAGATAGGTAGATATGAAATCAAAGATCATATGGTGAAACAACACTAAACCCTAGATTACAGGTTCCTTGGGTGCTCCTATATGAGATGGAGAGAGGGGTGAGGTTATATCCAAAAAATATGAGTCCCTACCTATTTTTTTAAAACTGAAGTCAAGAATTTACACATCATGTAAATATTAGGGTCTTTTACCCTAGGAAAAACCCTCTACCTGACGTGAAAGTCTCTACACAGACCATTACACATCATGTAATTGATACACATAATGTATTCCAATTAAACAGCTTGTAATTGGACTGCTTCCAATCTACAAACCTCCTACATCTTATTTTCAAAAAACTACCCAACCACCCCTATCCCGACTTAGGGTCAAAGAAAGAAAGAATGTAAATAAGAGATTAACTAAAAGTTAAAGGATCCTTACCTGAGATAAAAACCAGATTCTTACAGGTACATTGATTTCATCATGAATGGCATGTTATTAATCAAGAATTCAAGTAAGTATTTGTCCCTTACATATTTATGAAAGTTAATAACACACCCCTTTGATTGAAATTGAACCATCTCATTAAATTCAATTTCCATTGTGTAATGATGATTTTAGTTCAAACAGTCAAAGAAAGACATATCAAACACAATGGTTGATTACACATGTGTTCAACTTGCTTGATGAGATATTGTGATAAAGGGAATATATTACATAGTGATGGTTCATGTGTTATTATAAATTTTACAACATTAAAATCTTTCTCTTGGGGTTCCTTTACCCATTTCTGGACATTAATTTGGACTTTAGGAAAGCTTGTCTAATGCTAATGAGAAAGAAGCCCGAGGGTCGCACGATAAGTGTTTCCATTGATCTAAATTAAATTCTATCTGAATTTAATTTTTGGAATAAATATTATTCTCAAGATTGAGGAATAATTTTATTTAGTATTTATTGATCTCAAATATTAATAAGGAAATAAATAATTATTTATTCATTAATAAATAATTTATTTTATTACATGAATTTTTAATAAATATTTATTCACCAGACTATGAATAAAATATTTATTTTATTTATTGAATACTTAATAAATATTTATTCACTAGACTATGAATAGAATATTTATTTATGAATAAATATTTAATAAATATTTATCTAGATATTTGATAAATGTTGAGGAAAATGAATAGACCAAGATAATTTGCAGTGATAAATATTAATTTGTAAGTTATTAAAATAATATTTATCATTGTTCCAAATAACACACACCATAAAATAATAATAATAATATTATATGGTGTGAGGCTTGATAAGGATTATTATATTATTTAAGGGCCATTGAGAAATTAAAAAATGTTATAAACTAAACCCTAAATCTATAAAAAGACTTTTATATCTATTGTATAGAGTTAACCAAGAATTGAGAATCATTGCACATAATTGACTTCTCACCAGATTCCTCTATCTCTCATCTTCTTAAGAATGATAATAATTACTTCAAGCCTAAAGGATCTTGAATAAATCAAGAAAAACAATGTAAGGTAATATTTATTTAGATATATTTTAAAGTAATTATAAATTTAACATGCAAAAGATCCTCTTTGGGTTCTAGTATTTATATGTCAATATTCGATGGAAAAATTGCATTGGTCATGACTTTTATGTCGTGTATGATTGGAGAATGATCTGTAAAATCCAATAAAAACCTTTTAATTATTGGATCACAAGGAACTTCTTTTGCATTTGAAACCTTCATATTCCACCAATAGTAGTGTAATATTTGAAAGAATAAAGCCTCATTTTCTAGAAGTTATCCAAACGCATAGAATACCATATAAGATATAGATGGAAAAACTTATTTTTTTTAATATTACCACTTGAAGGAAATAAGTTTTATTTCTTAACATAAAAGAGTTATTGTATCTTAGCAAGATATTATAAATAGAATATTGTGATTAAGAGTCTAGGGGGAGTATGTTTGTACTTAGAGAAGCTCAAAATAAATAAATAAAATTTTATACTAGTCAATATTTAAAGTTTATATCACTTTATATCCTAAATAGAATCATCTTATGTTGGTAAATATTAATGTAAAGTATTACATTAGTTACCCAAATGATCTAAGAAATGGGGTTTGTTGTAATTGGTTCCAAAGGATGATTATAATGATAAACTTAGAATGAGTTTTGAGTAGACAATAAAATTTATTAACATCATAAAATTTGATGATGAGGATTTAAGAAGTTTGAATATGTTAAAGGATTTGAACATTAGGAATATGAATTCTATGTTTCACCTTTATTTAAACTTGAATACTTCATAATTTTTATTCACTAAAGAGTTTAGAAGGGTTTAATTATAGGGCCTCATAGTGATGTGGTAGGAATTATATAGAGACATAATGATTTTAAAAAAACCCTTAAAAGAACAATAAACATAAATATAATATGGTATTCGATCATATGTGATATTATGAGACTGTTTCTCAAGCATGTTTTTTAGTATTCTTAGAAGTATTTAATAATATAAAATGTATCATTTTATTCAAAAGAAAATCTCCTCATTATCATTATTTCACATTTCCTGTGTGTGTGTATATATATATATCATGAGGTGAAATGATAATTGACCTCTCAAAGTATAACTTTGATTTATCACTAAAACATTTTCACCATGAAATATTATAGGCTACGATGAAATGTTAAGGTTAGTGAGAGAAATATTCTTATATTAGGATATATAATATGGTAATGATGAAAAAATGGGTTTTGTGCAATGCATGGCCTATTAATTATATACCATATAATGTTTCATACACTATTCCATTGATATAATATAGGCGAATTGTTCATATTAAGAGCACTCACTACCATAGGTTGGAGAGATATTGACAAATAAAACATTCATACTTTGATACATTTCTAATAAAATTATTTAGGATTAGCTAATTAGTGGTGGTTGGGTATGTTGCTGATCATGTCGTCAGTTTGAGATTAACTAAGATGTGATTTTTCCTCTCATATGATGAGTATGACATCTGGTCCCCCGATTGGTATAGAATAAGTAAGTATATGAACACACCTAGATAGTTTATATGATGTTCTTATCTATCAGGTGAGGTGTGTGTAATGTACTCATTCATAAAGGTGAATGACATGTGATGTAGTCATCGACCCGGTCAGTCTATACATCAAGAATCAAGAACATATGAGTTGTATATATGAGATTGACATACTTTGTGTCCCATGGTTACTCGATGTGGAAAAATGGATCACATGAAAATGAATTCTTGCATATAATGTAGATGATGAACACAGGTATAGAGATATATGTATTTTATGAATATCACAACATATCCATTTGTAGCTTGAGTTGTATTGATGCTTTGCTAGAGTCCACTCTTTACTTACATTTTTGAATTTGGAAATTCATATTTATTTTCAATGCTATAAAATTCCATGGGATTAAACTTTGTGGTTGACTAAATATGGATTGAGTTTGACTTACATAAAAAATATAAAATGTTTATAGTTTATCTAAAAAAAGTTTTGGAAAGATATTCACAAGGTATTAAATATGATGTGATAAATGATGAAGTACATTATATATTTTCAAAAGTTTTTTGGAAGATATCCAAAAGGAGTTTTGGGTATGGTTTCAAAAATTATAGTATATGATATAATATAATGTGAAATGGTGAAAAGTCAATGAGGCTTTTGTGAAAGTGGTATGTTGATAGAGATATGTTCTAAACCCTCATCCACATGATGTATATTGGATATATCATATCTGCAATTATAAAATATCATATGATACAATATATTTTCATGAAACATGTTTCTTTGGTATATCATTCCTTCTGATAAAGGATATTATAAGACTTACCATTTCCTTATCATAGAAGTGAAATGTTAAAGGTTAACGTTAAAATATTCATACACTAGATATCATTAATAAACCATTTCATATATTGAAATAGTGGGAGATTTCATGATTGAAGGGTTAAAAACCATTGGAACCATATGATATTTACTCATGAATTGTGAAATTCATGAGTAAATTCATGCACATATGAGGAGCATACTTTAGGGATATAAAATGTGGTTGAGGCATTGTGATGGTTATTGATTAAGCTTGCACGATCCTCCTAGATTCTACCTACTTGAAGCGATCTTTCTTATTCCTCATTTTCCATGTGAGATACTAGCATATCATGGAGATAAGGAGGGTCCTAAACATATTATGAGAGATTATGTTTCAGACCATGTATATATCATGGATTTGGGAGTCCAATGGTTTCCCTTAATGTATCTTTATCAAGCTTATACGGTGAAGATAGTTGTTGTTGCGATAAATGGTGTAAGGTACACAAATTAGTTTATTCATTTATATAAAACATGGTTTCATTTATCAAACACGGTTGATCTTGGGTTCTTGGATTTTTATTTCTTACACTACTTAGTTTAAGTGTTAAAATATACATTGAAACCTTATATTAATGAAATAATCTATCCAGGGTTTTAAAATTAGGAAACTACAAGTAAGTCCTTTCACTTTTCCTGATTCAAAATTGATTCTATTAAAAATTATTTAATTTATCATAAAATAGTAATATCTATTATTTAACTGATAAATAATTAAATATAGTGATAATTAATATTTATTTCATCTATGACTTCTTAAATGAATAATTATTCAAGTGATATAATTAAATAAACCCTATTTAATAATTAATGTAATTAAATAATTACATGGGATTAAACCATGAAATCAATTCTAAAACTTTACGAATAAATAAATATCAACTTAATTATCAACTCAAACATATTTTTAATACAAACACACACAAAAATTAACCACATCACGATCCACTATTTTATTCCATTCTCATACCACTTTTTTAAACTAATTTTGTATTTTAAATTAAAAATATAATAACCAATTGAAATTACCATTTGACTTGGATAAATAAATTTAAAACTATTTAAAATGAATATTTCACTTGTTTTTATTTTTCATCATAGGTGGATTTGATTTGGAGATCCCAATATGAAATTGAAGAAAAATGGGCCAAATTTCATGGAATCCCAAGCACACATGTGCAATGTTTTTATATTTTGAACAATATGTCTAACCAATTGATCTGAAATTTTGTGTAAAAATCCTTGAACAGTTGGTTTACAACTATTTATAATAAAACTAAGCTCAATTTATCCCTCTAATAGCCTAAATGATGTTATCTTTACAAAAAACTGAAACTACTTGAATTCAATGTACTAATCAAAATTTGGATGTTATCTTGCATTTTAGAACTAAAATGGTTGTAAAATTTTATAGGGAGATATAAAAAATATAAATAAAAAACTCTTAATTTTTTTATATTCAATATAAGTCTATTTATTTATCTAAATCCAATCTATAAGTGGTATTCAAAATCCATGTGCAAAAATCATTACCACCCATTGTCTTTAAATTGAAACCTTGGATAGCTTATTTGTAGGTTCAACCAAGTTAGTGATGTTATTAGAATTTAAATAGAGATAGTATTCATCACATAATCTTAGAAGTTCTAGTTCTCTTTATCCTCATAGGGAGGGAAATGATGAATAATGCAATCCACTATAACCTTCTCTTACCCTCAATGGAAATCTAAATGGTGTGAGATTATTATAATTGAAATGAACACTTATATATGTAGTTTTATTAATTTTTTGATATTGTTTTGGTTTATTTTATGTATGAATCATTTATTTTAGTTTTATATTACCATTCTTCTACTTTTTATGAATTGTTTTTCTATGATTAAATAGAACACATTTCATTTCCCAAAAAATTAGCTTGATATTTCAAGTGGTAATTTTATTTTATTTTACTTGGAAACACAAGGGTTATTTTCCTATCACAATTACTTGAGTTATCAATATGATTTGGTATTCCTCAATCCATTTATGAGATTAAAACCTTGAAAAAGTGTTTTTTGTTCTAGATCAATGACATACAGATTGAGTAGTTTTCCTTCAATTGTTGGAATCAATACCAGTGGGATCAAGAGATATTTCTTGAGGCTATAAAAGGACTCTTGACAATCATCAGTCCATTGAAACACAACCCCTTTCTTCATCATATTGGTGAAGAGAAAACATTTTCCTAAGAGGTTTTATATAAAGCATATAATGTAGGAAAGGTGTACCTATAGTCCTCTTAATTGGTTAATGTTTCAAGTATGGGACATACCTAGAGTTTCCATGATCTTCTCAGAATCGACTTTAATGCCATGGTAGAATATAAAAAAGCTGATAAATTTCCCTAAAGTAACTCCAAAAGAAAATTTCAGGGGATTCATCTTTAGGTTGGGTTGATAATGTTTTTCAAAGATGATTTTCAAATTAGAAAGTAAATTAGAACGTTTTTAATATTTAAACACCAAATCATTAACATAACATTTGATTGTTTTCCTTAGGAAGGTTTTTAAGATATGATGCATAATATGTTGATATATAATGCCAACATTCTTCAAACTGAAGTGAATTACTTATAAGAAGAAACTCCTTGGGGGGGAATGAAGGTATCTTCTGGGGAAATTTGGATTTGATATATTATAAATATACATCTATGAAGAAAATGGATTGATAAATAGATATTTAATTGATCAAGAGTTCTATGATTGGTATTGAGAAATCAACTTTCAGACAGTGAAGATTGAGGTCACTAAAATGAATGAAAACCCTGATTTTCTTATTTTTTTCTTGACTGATACTATTTTGGAGAGCCATTTCGGGCATTGGAATTCTTGAATATATTTATCTTTTATAATCTTATTATATTCGACTTTGAATTTAGAAGTATGAGTTGGATGTGTCCTGGATGTCTTCTTGTATACATGATATTCTTATGGAAAACCTATTTGATGGGTAGCTATATAAGGATTTAGGCATAAAATATATGTATGATTCCAATAAAACATGTCTCGATGTTTTTTCAGAGAAGAGATATAAATATTCTATTTATCGAAGGGCATAGATGTACTGATTAGAATTAGTTATGGATCCTCTTCTGTACCCAGAATGATCCATCATAGATCATCAACAGTGGTAGAAACCCCTTCTTCAAATGCTAGAGGATCGTCTCTAAGGTTATTTTCTTTATCTTCTTCATTTTACTCTTCCTATGTTTCCATGTTAGGATGGATGATAAATTTAGTGTAATCATTAAGGTCAGGGTAAAGGTTAGTGTCCTAGGAGATGGATCCCAAAGGAGATATCACAACCTCTGCAGGATCAATGGATGAAGTAGCAGACTACTGAAGTTCTAAAGATAAGGTTGAATAATTTTCATCTGAGGCATTGCTACCAATAGATTAATTAAATACTTTTTCAACATCCTTGGGTTCTACTAATATAACTAATATCATGAATACTAGAAAACACATATATTAATCTGAGTTGATACCTACAAACTCACTTATGGTAAACATATACTCATCACTAAGATATCTTAATGGGTTAACTGGAGTCATTTCCAAACCATTCGAAGTGGTAAATCGAGCGACATGATCAATCATGGGTTTTTCCCTTCTCTACAGTATAATCCTGCATTAATGTATTGAGATTCATAGGAATCAAATAGAGATCTGTCGCCATGTAACATCCCAATCTACACATAATTGTAGTATTTGAGGAATTAGTGATATGATGAAGGAATCACTACATGATGGTGTAGCCAAGGCCTTCCTAGCAAGACATTGAAGGATTTATCTTTCCAGATGACCAAGAACATAGAATCAGACACCACATCCCAAACTGAGTTCTGAGATTAATGTGTCTTAGGGGAATCTATTGGATTTTACCATAGCCTTGAAGAATTAAAGTAGAAGGGGAAAAATCAGCTTCATTGTATCCTAGTCGGTGAAGCATTATGATAGTAATGAGGTTTACACCTAATCCATTGTCAATGAAAGCTCGATAGATTTCAACGCCATATAATCTTCCAGATACATACAATGGCCTAATGTTTCCTTGTCTGCCATCATTTCTATATTCCTCAGTAAAGGATATAACAACATTACATTCTACAGGATTAACCTCTACATGATATACGTCATCAGTATCAATTTTAGCTTCAAACTCTTGAGGCTATAACATATCCTCTACAAGTTCTTCACATGGATATTTTAAAAAATTAAGGGAAACCAAAATTAAAAGATTTGCTATAACTATGGCCAATTACTTTAGGATGTCACAATTCTAAGTCAAAATCCTAAATTTAACCATAGTAAACTATTTCTTATGAGGAATTTTTGGAACCTACATGCCTGAGGTAGATTTATTCTTTAGTGGAGCAGATGTGGAAGGCATTTTATCGGTTGTTGAATCGAGCTGCCTTGGCCTACCTACTTGCTTGAGATGAAAAAATTACTTCCCATTCATCAATAGATCTTCCAAAAAACCAGTTTCAATTGATTTTTCACATGAGTGGAGGAATTTTACAACTACCACTAGGTTTTTCAAAGGGATTTCCCATGAATTTTAGTAGCATAGATAGTTCTAGCAGGAATTCAGCTGATATTTTGTATTTGACTACGATCGTGCCTCCCTCTATTTTTTTTGACCCCTACGTCCTTGATTTATGTCACCCCAATTTGGTGTGGGGATCTTAGGTTGATATTAAAACTCAACATCAGACAAGGTATCCATAAACTAAATGACATTAATGGATCTAAATATCAAATCTTCATTTGATGAGGACTTGGTTTTTTGGGTCGGTTCCCATTGTACCATTTGGTGGGATGATGCTCATTTTCTCAAGACCAATGAAATAAAGTCTGAGAGGATCAAGGATAGATTTTTTCCTTGGTTTAGGTTCTTATTTTTTCATTTTCCTTCCAACCTTCTTATTATGCTGTTTCTTAGAAGATTGGACCATGGAGTACTGAGGTGCCAACAGAGTAAGCTCATCCACTGTGGGAGTGGCTGGGGGAACAATTGGTTGTTTCAAATGTGGATTGAGAATAACATTAGTTTGTTTGATCATCTTTTGAGTCATCCAATCAATGATCTTTTGTTCAAATTTATTGTTACTTCTTACCATTCACACTCTTCTTCTAAAATAGTGGCAAAAATGCATGCCACTTGTGGTAGTGGTTTACACATATTCAGTTTCCTTGAATCAACCATATTTTGTAAGATATCTTTGATGATGAAACGATATTAGATGGTGTTACCTAACATTCTATGAAAGGGGAAATAATTTGGGCAATCCTCAAGATCTAATTGATTAGTTTTTTTGGGTTTTGGAAGAGTTATCAGGTTGTTTTCCAAAGTTGCAAATAAATAACCAATAACTTGTTCATCTCAGAAATAGTAAGATCTATTCTTTTATTCTTAAAATTGAGAGCATTTTGAATCTCCCCTTTTATCCAAATGAGGGGTTTTTCTATTTTTTCCACTATATAGGGGGTTACAAATGATAAGGTGAAGGATTCAAAGAAGGATATTGAACAGGGGTTGGTTTTAGAGTGACAGTTACATTTTATTCTTTACCTATTCTATTTCCTTTGGTTTTTAGTACTAGTTTGGATTTGAATATGGTTAACAATATAGAGTCTTAAAATCTTTGGGAAAATACAACAATATCTTAGAAACGACTCATTCATTTGATGATAATGATTAATTTTTTCAATTCATCATGGAAGTCCTCTATGAAGATCCCCAATGAATCTTCTCATGGAAATTGAAAATTCAGGGAGTAAGTTTGACCCTTCCACCTAGAAATAAAGTTTGAGACTCTCTAATTTTATCACTATCTGAAGTTAGACAGGTGAATATGGTTTTCTTTCATAGCATTGAACTTAACTATTAATGAAATTTCCAAAAAATGTCTTCCCATACTTCAATCAACCTGGTGAGTAAACTGGTGTACCAGAAAAAGCCTGGTCCTTGCAAGTTTTGAATAAAACATCATAGTTTGGTGGCTTCTCATTGAAATAAAGTTCCTATAATAGGGACACACTGAGATATATAATGTGTTAGATGCTAATATGGATCTCTTAAGTCGTTGAATGTTGTAAATGTGGGATTTATAAAAATGGGTGGGGGAAGTATTACATCTCCTCATTCAGGATAAGATTTTCTTTCCAGCTGCACTGGTGTACATTTTCCTTACATAGCTTTGAGATAGGATGCCACTGAATTGATAATGCCAATATGACCTGTGGGAACATCTACCTGAGTAGAGACTAGAGTAGGAGGAATAACAAGCTAAACCAACTGTGTTGCTTCTATCTGTACTTTTACTTGAACTGGATGATTGTAACTTCACTGACATTGGTCAGGTTTCTTGGTTAATAGTGGGAAATATCGATGTTCTACTATCACTGGTTCCAAATATATTGGTGGTATTTCTCTAGTATTGGGAATACATTAAGAATATATTTTTCTGGTATAATGGTCTCTTATTGCCGAGTGACATCAGTTGGAGGAGTGAAATGAGGTTCTATTAGAAGAATATATCTAGCAGGGATATGACCATTGAGTAATTCAATATTAAGTCTCTTCATATCTCTTATTTATATCTCATACTGATCTAACCTCTCATTAAATGTGAGGGGTTCAAAACCTTCTAGTAATATATGGGATTGAACCATAGCTTTACCCTTTTCTTTAGTTGATGCTCATTGAGGAAGAGGTAGTGGAAAATTTGGAGGAATCCCTAAGTTTAGGGAAATCCTATGAATTTTGTTGTGCACACCATCTTTAGTTGTTTTAGCGTGGATAATATTTTTGATAGATGTATACTCATCTTATTCTACCACATTGACATGATGTTCTATAGTATTTTCAAGAGTGGTGATGATGACATTTAATGATGAAAACTACAATGCAGACGTTTCATTAGTCATGGAATAGAGAGAGAGCTAGTTGTTATGGGAACATCTACTAGAACATCCATGATTCCTAGGAGTGGTTTTGATATTTATAGTTCATTTGTGATTATGACTGTTAGGGTAATTCATCCTTTACTATAGGGATCTTTTTAAATCCATTTGGTGAAGAGTAACCTAAAGGGAACCTCCATATAATTTCATTGTCTATGTCCATGAAGAAGAAACTACATCATGGGATGGGACAAACTGGTAGGATTCCTTTTATGGAACTTCACCAAACTGAGATAAGACCGAATTTCACCAAGTTTTTAGTAAAAATTTCCCCAGTCCTGCAGGATGGGGGTTTTTTTCTTCCACTTTCACAATGTTTCAAGCCTAATTTGTTGGGTTTGAGGGCTGTGTTAAAAATACCCCCATCCATGTAGGCTGGGGTTTCTCCTGTACTTCCATGGATACAATTACTATGTCCTCTCTTATGATTTTATAGAGATTTGTCTTAACATGGGTTGGGTGCATCATATAACCTATATATGTTCTATCTACTACCGATGAAATTTGTGCTATCTGACAATTGACTTCCCTTAAGTGAGAATCTTGTTTAATATTTTCATATTTCTGATGTTAAATCCTTTTTATGGAATTATCTCTTCTGGACTGACATCTTTGAGATCTTTTGTGGGATAGTTCTTGCTGAGAAGACCATTTAATGTGACCAGGTTCTATTTCTTGAAGCCGGACTGGGGCAATGACATTACATGATGTCATTCTTCACAGACTTTTTTGACTAGGAAGCAAGTTAAAATGAAATTACTCATTTCCCCCATCATTTGACATGAAAACTAGATGGTTTTTTATTAAATATTTAACATAATTCTTTTAACACATCTATACATGCACATTGAAGATCTCCTTACTATTTTTCACATTTCAAGTGTCGTGAAACTATGAGGGATACCGATTCAATTTAAAGGTGTATATTCTCTATTACCTTGATATTATTTGGATATTCATCATAAGATAATACATTTTTTAACTAACAAAGAGTAGTACATATGTTGAGGCAGATATTGTGCACACAATTATCCGAAAATTCCTTTGGAATGTTGAATTGGGGAATGTCTAAGGGCTAGAACATTATAAATATATTGTCCTTTTCCAATTGTCTCCTCAAGATAAATATTTCTCTTTTGTCCTTTTTGAGAGGTTCCGCAACAAGATCTGACCAAATTTGATATTTTATCATTGCTTTATTGTAAAAAAATGTGGTCAATAGGGATTTCCTCTATTGCATTAGAAGGAAGGGGATCTAAGGAGGGCTCAAATAATGAATGTTTCCTTGGGAAAAATTCTGGTTGAGAAAGAATATTACATGTCAATTATGAGGCATCAAGAGTAACCAAACCCACTTTCCTAAGCACCTAGTGGTAGTAGGGATTTCTAAAATTTGATTCATCAAGGGGAGGAAATTATTTATGAAATGAAATGTCATTATGGGGAGGACCTTCACAATGAATTCCATTATGGGGAGGACTATAATCATGAGTTTGTGTCCTACTATAGGGAGAAAGTATTCAGTGTATAGCATGGGGTGGACATTCACGGTGGATGGTAGTAAGGGGAGGAACTTGTTGCTATTGGATCTTCTGTTCATATAGAGGGATACCGTGGAACTCATCAGAAGATGAGATCTCAAGATCAATCATATTATCAACATGAAATGATCAATTCATGGTAAGATGTATGGGGAAGAACTTCAAAACCACTGGCAGTCAAATTGTGGGGAGTAACTTCACAATCGCCTCTACTATCTCAGTAATTTGGTGATAAAGTAATAGGATCTTGATCCACCATAGATATACATATGAGGGATTCAAGAACACTAACATTTAGTAGAGCATATAGATATTTTTTTCCCATTTTTTTGTTGAGGATTCTTTTTTGATGTATTCCGTTCAAAAATTGGAGCTGCTTGCTGTGAGTGATGGATTTCATATATAGAAACCTTTTTGATGGGTTCCTATATTATTATTGGAATTTGATGAAAGATTTATGGAATTTTGGTAGGGATATATTATTTCCTTGGAGTTATCACTAAATTAGACCAATGACCACTAGTTGGAATGAGGATACGTGCTTGATTCGATTGTACATTTATCATGGGATAGCCATGAACCTGCTGGATGGGAGAAAGAATATGTGTCTGCTCCATGGTGACTCTCAAATTATTTAGCCAAGTCACTTAAAATGTGGAGGCAGGATTGTGTGCTCAAATCCTAGTCACCACCAATACTATAATTACATCTTTGGAAAATTTTAGAATCTTAATAGGGATAGATTCCTATCCTTCTATCATAAACAAGATATAAGGAGTTACTTTATCAATTAGAATGGGCATATACTTCCATTTTGTAGCTAGAGAAGGAATATATTATTTTTATTGTCCTCTAGTTTTTACTAGTATATGATGACAATAATAATATATGGGGGTAGAGATATGATTCTTCCCCCTATTTGTATCTAGGATCTATCAACTTTTTTCTCTAAGTGCTGCTAAAATATGCTAACATGCTTGATGGGTGTGAGTAGGTGTGTGTGTATGCTCTTGATTTTACACTAAGTTGGTCCAACAAGCTTCTTTGGATGTTTCCAAACTATGATGGCGAATATAGGTGTTAGTGAATGCTTGAGATTTCCCCCCAAGTTGGTATAACAGTATTCATTGGATTCTACCAAACTATACTGATATGATTGTTTGGTGTAGACAGGTGATAGTACCTACTCATGATTTTCCACCAAGTTGGTCTAGCTTGCTTCATTAGAGGGAACAAAGGTATGAATTTGCCCCCTAATAACTAGTTGCGCTCATTGGAAAACTCTCATGGTTTCTCGGGCCTAAGTGACTTGGGATGGGTTCCCAAGAGAAAAAACCCCATCATGCTGAGGGCATTGTGCTGCACGATGATGGAAGTGACAACTATTGGAAGGAGTCATTTGGTGGGACCCTTGTTCTATTTAGACGTGGCCATTGGTGACCTCTGAATCAACCTCCCTAAGATAAGGGGGGAATTAATTATAGTATTCTGGGGATATGATTCCAAAATTAATTGACATAGACGATAAGGTTGTTGGCTTATAGACCACTATCAATTGTTGAGTATATGGTTATAAAAGATTCATAAGATATGGGTATTTTTTATTTTCCTCCATGGTTAGGATGGTACCATTTTGGTGGTACCCCCAAATGATCATGTTCAAGACCTAGAGTTGAAGATACTAGGTCGGTGGTGGTGTACTCTAGTTAGATGAGGACCTGATAGTAGGTGAAAAATTCTAAATTGGCCGAAAGGATTCCATTTTATTAGATTAAAGGAATTTCTTGAAAAATGTTCCTACAATACATGTGACAAACACAGATAGGAATACCTGTCAAATAAGAATCTCAATAAATGAACACATATGTAATTAATTATTTTGGATCCATGTTTTGGGCCTACTTTCTTTATATGAGAAGGGTACAGACATGTGGGAAACATAGTCATCTTGGTTAAGGATTTATGTCGGGTTCACCATTTTTTTCTTCCCACTGTGGTCTTTAACCCTCAACCATTTTGAGTTGATGCGGAATTTCTTTCCAAAGGCTGGTGGCCACTTAGATTTCCCCAATGAGGCCTTAGAATATGTGTGGTTTGAGAGGATGTGAGGTCAGGCTCATCACATCCTTGGGGGGGGGTATTGCCTACTCTAATACTTTGTTATAGATTTAATACATATTCCTAAATCCTTTATTAAAAATCAAAAATATTATACAAGTATCACTTGTATCAAAAATCAATTACCTAGAATGTGTTGAGTTCAGAATCATCTATATGTATCCAATTTTATTCATTTATAGGGACATCTATATGTATATGAGGTTCTCCATCAATGATACCATTTTGTTTTAAATAGATTAAAGATTCTTATTTCATTTATTATCAAGATTTTAGTTTTAAGACTCATAGTTGGGTGCTCGGTAATTTAACGTCATCTAGTAGATACAAAAGTTATTATGATATTAGGATCAGGCCCATGAGATGGGATACCTATATAACTTTATAAAATGAATCAGAACCCATATAGTTAAACACCACTTAATTGGACACATAATACCTTTTAAGATCCTATGATGAGGACCAAACTATGCAATTTAACGTCATGTGTCTAGAAGGTATAGGCGAAAGGTACCTAGTCAAGATTGGTGTGGAACTTATACCGAAGTGTACCTAAGTTCCTAGAAGAGATGTGGTATCCTAGGTGGGGTATGATCTTATTAAGAATATAGACCAATATGAATGGTGATGAAAGGGGATCAAAAGGAATATGGACTTCCAAGTTGGATGTAACCCTACTGGGAATATGGACTAGAGAAATTTAGGGTGAATTTAGGGTGTTGGGTTTGGACTTTAGAGAGGCTTCCTACCTATCCCAGTTGGTTGGTGTAACACCCCAAGGTTTTGAAAATAAATATAGAATGAAATTTTATAATATAGCCATTAAAACACAACTTTTCCTCTTCTATGTTTTGAATTTTGAAAAATGGTCATCTAGAGTTGTGTTCAGTAAGTCATTTGGAGTCCTATAGAACAAATTTGATTTTTTAGTAAATAGTAACATAACCTTATGAATAGTAATATGACCATAATGAATAGTAAATTTTATTATTATTTTATTTTCTTAAGGCTATAAGATAATAACATCTTGGTTAATTTTTCATTATGATAAAGAAGTAATTGTAGAATTAGAACTGTTAATTTTTGAATTAAGTATGATTTTATTTAAAAGTTAAATTAATAATATTTAGAAAATTATTTTTCAAAAATGGACTTCACTTTTGAATTCTACATGTCGAAAAATGGTAGGGGGAATTTTTGGGATTTTTCTGAAATTCTTGAATTTTTGATGAATAGTAACATACTATAAAATACGATAAATGCTAAATACTTGATTTACTGCATCATAGGTGATGCAAGGATGATGTAAACCCACTTGGTTAGAACTCAAATGCCATTATTACTATTAGGGGTCACATTAAACAATACTATTGGTTGTCTTGAGGGAAATAATAAAATAATGAATTAAATATTCAAAAATTACTCCTCTCCTCCACTATAAACCCCCCCACTACCTCTTCTCTTCACACCTCTAAGAATTGAAGCTCCTAAACATTCTGCCCAATTACCCTTACCTAGTAACTAACCACTTCCAGGAAGCTCTTAGTCTTTCCAAAATACCAAAACCCCTTCCCTTAAGGAGTTTCTCAAGGAGGTTATTTCAAGAGGTAAAACACCCTTCTTTCTCATTTGGTTTTATTTCAATTTATCTACTTTTGTTATCCTCACCTCAGATACTCTATCCAAATGATCATGATAACTCTAGGGAAATCTATATATTTGAATTATATCATGTAAATGTAAGAAAAATCATAAATATTCTTACTCCCTCCCTTTTATTTTTATAAAAGAAATCGACGTCCATGAGGTTCCAATTTATAACCTTCGTGGACGACGAAGTTTCGTTCTTAAATTTATTATTTATTACTGGTCATGAAACCATATTAATGGTTGAAGAAGACTATAATATATGTTTTATAACCTAATTAATATTTATTAACCATAATATGTACATATAATTAAGTTATATGACAAAACAAGTTCATAATATTCCAAATACTGCCGAATAATCGAAGTGGTTTTCATCTAATGATTCATCCTCATTTCATGTAACCAAATGATATAAATGACCATTATAAATTATATATGTTCATTAATAATATATAATTCCAATCCTGGAGATTTATAACCATTACACATGAACTTCATTACTTAAAAACAAGTGAACTGAATATGAAAATAAAGGAAACGAACACTCCAGAACGGCGAAATTAAATACAATAACTTATCAATAAAGACATAAATGAACTAACCATAATTATGGTAAAATAAATACATGTCTAATAGGTTCTTAAATAAGTTATTAAAAAGTATAATTTCATATTCCAGGAGCTTAATTACAAGAGCGGAACACGTTTGGAGTTAAGGTAAGGGTTTTTCCACCCAAACTTCCATTTTCATTCTGGATACTTTCATTGTCTAAATACCTCAATAAAATTCTTATGTATTGTTATTCACTACTCATATATTCTGTGTGAGTATCATATATATATTTAAAAACCATAATACTTCCGTATTTTATAGATAGTTACACATTTTAAAAGGAACATTCAAAATTGTTTAAAAAATAAAAGCCCGGTTCAAGGGAATTTCTCAAATTCTTACCTATTTTCAAGGGCACTCTATAATTTTTCCTTGGAAACCATTATCTTTATAAAACCACTAATTTTATTATTAAAATACTATATTACTTTACTTCTGGTTTTATAAAAAGATTTTTCCAAAATAAATCTTCTTTTCAAAAGGAAAGAGTATTTATCTCCAGAATTGTTTAATGATTTTATAAGCGTGTTTTCATCTAATTCAACACTCCTGTTAATTCCATGGTATTATTGGGTTTAATAATTTATGAATTCATCTACCATATTTGATTTAATGGTTTATGAATAACTCTATTTTGAATGATCTATCCTAAAACCATTCACCATATTACTCGGAATGGTCAGTGTTTTATGTTTAATGATTGAGGAAAGATAATTACATTTCATTTGATAGTTTCAATATGAATGTATATGTTGTTTATGTTTATCCCCGCTCGTATGAGGAATGAATTGGACTTATTATGTGATGGGTGGGGCCCGCTATAGCCCCTCGATGCATCGGTAGGTCTCATGAGACAAATAGACGTGGAATTGGATGAGGCCTTTCCCAATGTGATATGGATTTTGGATGAGGCCTTAATCACTAGATGTCTTGGCCGACGCCATGAAAAAATGATTCAGAATGTCTGGAATATGCACTTCCCTCATTATTAAGCTAGTAATTTAAAGTTCATGTGGTTATTCGACTAGTAGAATAACCATGATTATGTTTTTTTATGGCATTATTTACTCAGATCATTTTCCTGCCATAATGTGTTCATATTTATTATTAAAGGCATGTGTTTTCAATTATTCACCATGTATAATGTTTATATTATCTTCTGATGTATTTCTTACCCTTACTGAGTGTCTGATCTCACCCCGTTCTTATGTTTCATTTTCTCAGGATATGAGGAAGTAATTTATGAATTACTTGAAAGTATAATCTTGGAGGCATGATATTTCTAGTGGAATAAAATAGTGTTTTTGTTTCCCTTAATTTTGTAATGATAAACTTATGTATATAACTTGTTTCCAATAATACTAAACTACTCGGTCTTTCGAGATTCGTATTCCTTGTATGTATGCCAATGTAATCAAATAAGGCACTGACTCTGGGCAATTGGGGTCGGGTCCTTACAGTTGCTATTAGAGGAAGTTTAGTAGAATAATTAGAAACTAGATTTAGAAAACATAGAATTATGGAAGAGTCCCTAAGTTAGTCTTTGAGGATATACATACAATAACGTCCTGGTATTTTTGGTAAGGAATAGATTATGTGGATATTTCAAGAAATACATCCATGTCTTGATATGAGCAGGTAGAGGCGGCTCTGGCACAAATGTATCTAGGGGTAAAAACTGAAAACACCGCTTTGAGCTAGACTCAAACGGGAACTGGTGCACAAAAATGGGCCTTGCTGCACTCTTGGTTACGACACTCCCGGGGGATATTCTTTGGATAATTCACATTTTCTTTACAAGCCATTATGAAGGAGTTTAATTTAAATATTCCTCAAAGAAATAATTTTTGTGAATATGGGATTAGCCATGTGTAGGATCTCAATTTTTCTAATTATTTTTAAGTTAAGATTATACATTATGATTCATAACCTAATATAGTGCATGCCATTATCTAGAAATGGCGCCTAGTGGATGGAATGTAAATCACATGAATGCATGTGTCCCCTATAGGGATTTTCCTCTGATGCAAGACAATGATGTTGGCTTTGGTGTAGTGACTGGTTCTGAGCAACTCATAACTATACTAGGACAACTTACTCAGGTTATGAATAATAACCTCACCCGTATGGAGCATCCAGATCCACCACGTGGAGGAGCCATGCTAGATTGCTTTATGCGACAACAACCACCATCATTCAACGGGACTACAAACCTGTTTGTAACAGAGTAGTGGATATGTGCCCTTGAGAAGATATTTATCACTTTGGGATGTAATGAAAGAGAGAAGGTTTTCATGGAAGTATATCGTCTATCGGGAGATGCAGATCAGTGGTGGTCATTAATCCAAAACAGAAAGGAGGAGGAAGAGATAGAAGAGATGGAATGGAGGGATTTTAAGGAAATATTCTTAGAAAAATATTTCCCCCGTGAGTAGTGAGAACATATGGAGAGAACTTTTTTGAATATGAGGTAGAAGAATGATGATAATGTTTCAAGGTACAAAGCTAACTTCACAAGATTAGCAAGACATGCTGTAGACTATATACAAAATCCAAAGAAAAAATTGATCGATTCTTCTATGGACTAAATACATTCCTCTGGCGGGCACTGGTCTCCCAAAGTTTTTCATCATATGAGGATATAGTTTCATGTTCCATCAAGATAAAAAAGAATTATCTAAGTCTTATGACTTTAAGGGAAAACAAGAAATGAATAGGGCTGCTGAAAACCCTGGGAAAGGAAATAGGGAAACAGGAAAGAAGGGAAGAGTCGAATTTCCACCATGTGACAATTGTGGAAGGAAACACCCTAGTTCATGCTTAAAAGGAAAAGGAGTATGCTACAAATGTGGTCATAAAGGACATCTTGCTGGTGATTTAAAAGGGAAGAAGGAAGCCAACGATGTTTAATGCTATAGTTGTCAGGAGATGGGAAACTATGCTAATGATTGTCCAAAATGTCATGGAATTATGCAACAGAAAAGGAAAAGGGATCAGGGACAAGCTTATGCAATCACAACTACTAAGGTTGAAGTTCCTAATGATGTGGTGGCAGGTACTTGAATTGTTTCCTAAAGTTTAGCCAATGCATTATTTGATTCTGGATCATCGCATAGTTTCACATCTTTCCAGTTTGCTAATAAAATTAGATATTTCCAATTTGATTTAACAGGGGAGTTGTTAGTAAAAAATCCTAAGGGAAGTATCATTACTATAAAGTTCTATCAATCAGTTCCCATTAAAGCATATAAATGTTCTTTATATGCTGATCTCATCGTCATACCCATGATTGAGTTTGATATAATCCTTGGTATGGATTGGCTTTCGAATCATGATGTAAAAATTTATTGTAAGAAGAAGGAGGTTATGATTTTTGATGACGATGATAAAGAAAACCTTATCATTAGAGATGAATCATCACCACTTGATTCTTATCTAGATCCACCCCCAGTAGATCAACTAAATTCAATTATTATGGAGGAAGAGAATGAAATAACTGTGGGTAAGGAAAGGAATGTTCAAATAGAGTATGTACCTATTGTGAGACAATATGTTGATGTATTTCCAGAAGATTTACCTGGACATCCTCCATAATGAGAAATTGAGTTTTCCATTGATTTAATTCCTAGTTCAAGGCCCATATCAAAGACCCCTTATAGAATGGCCACTGTGGAATTAGTGGAACTAAAGAAAAACTAGTGGAATTGAGTAATAAGGGATTTATCCACCCTAGTGTTTCTCCATGGGGATCCCCTGTCCTTTTTGTTAAGAAGAAAGATGGATCTATGATGTTATGTATCGACTATAGGGAGATCAATGCTATAACAATAAAGAACAAGTATCCCCTACCTCGCATTGATGATTTATTTGACTAACTTCATGGAACTCAATACTTTTCAAAGATTGACCTTCGATCTGGATATCATCAGTTGAGTGTGAATAAGGAATACATTCTGAAAACAGCGTTTCGAACCAGGTACGAGCATTATTAGTTTATAGTAATGCCTTTTGGATTGACTAATTCACCCTCTATCTTCATGGATCTAATGAAAATAGTTTTCAAGGAATATCATAATTATTTTTAGTGGTATTTATTGATGATATCTTGCTATACTCAAAAAGCTACGAATATCATGAAAATCACATGCGCATTATCCTGAAGACTCTTAGAAGACATGAGTTATATAGGAATTTTAGTAAGTGTGAATTATGGATTTAGGAGATTTCTTTTCTTGGCCATATTGTCTCTAAGGATGGAATCCAAGTTGAACATGCAAATACAAAGGCAATCCAAGATTGGCCCATGCCAACAAACATAACCGAGGTACGAAATTTTATTGGATTATCAGGTTATTATCGGTGTTTCATATAGAATTTTTCCCGACTGGCTAACCCGCTAATGTAGCTCACACGTAAAGGGGTTAAATTTTTTTGGACAAAATATTGTGAATAATGTTTGGAAGAACTGAAGAGAAGATTAGTCAATGCTCCTATATTGACTCTACCATTGGGGAATGATGGGTTTGTTATTTATAGTGATGCTTCAAAGAAAGGACTTAGTTGTGTCCTTATGAAAAATGATAGGGTTATTGCTTATGCATCATGACAACTAAAAATTCAATGAGAAGAACTATCCTACTAATGATCTTGAGTTAGCTACTGTAATATTTGCTTTGAAGATATGGAGACATTATCTCTATGGTGAAAAATGTGAGATTTATACTGATCATAAGAGTTTAAAGTATATTTTATCACAGAAAGAAATCAACATGAGGCAAAGGAGATGGCTTGAACTACTCAAGGATTATGATTTAACGATACACTACCACCCGAGGAAGGAAAATAAGGTGGAAGATGCTTTGAGCAGAAAGGATCATGGAGTTTTGAACAAGATGAGAGTTGAAAGGGATCCTATTTTCATGGATTTAGTAATGATGGATATGGGAATAACCATGGAAGGCGAAACATCAATTATTTTTCAAATGGTTTCCAAACCATCTTTACTAGAAAGGATAATAAGTTCTCAGGCTGATGATGAGGAGTTTCAAAAGAAGATTAAAGTTGTGAATGATGGGAGATTGAGTGACTTAGTATATGAAGATGAAATTTTGAAATTTGGGAAGAGACTTTGTGTTCCTGATATACCTGATCTAAAAAGGGAATTGTTGGATGATGCTCATAGTTCCAATTTCTCTATATACCCTGGTACCACTAAGATGTATAGATATTTGAAGGAACATTTCTGGTGGGACAACATGAAGAGGGAGATTTCTAATTTTGTGTCAATATGTATGGTTTTTCAACAAGTGAAAGCTGGAAGGAAACAACCTGGAGGAGTATTGCAACCTATTCCCATACCTGAGTGGAAATGGGATAATATCACAATGGAATTTGTCACGAGACTACTAAAGACTCCTAGAAGGAATGATGCAATATGGGTCATTATTGATCGACCTACCAAGTTAGCACATTTTCTTACTATAAGAGAATATCTACCACTTGAACATCTAGCAAGAATATATATTAATGATGTTGTGAGACTTCGTGGAGTACACCTATCGATTGTTTCTGATCATGATCCACATTTTACATCAAGATTCTGAAAAGTCTTCAGAAGGCCCTAGATATTGATCTTCATTTGAGCACTACCTACCACCCACAAATTGATGGACAATCAGAATGGACTATTCGAACATTGGAAGACATGTTGAGGTCCTGTTCACTTGATTTTAAAGTCATGTGGGATCATTATTTACCTCTCGTAGAATTTTCTTACAACAATAGCTTCCATTCAATTATACAGATGGAACCGTATGAAGCATTATATGGGAGGTGATGTCGTACACCAACTTACTGGGATGATGTTGGTGAAAGAAAGATCGTGGGCCTAGAAATTGTTTAAGAAACAATTGAAAAGGTAAATATTATCTAGAACCATATCAAAATAGCTCAAAATATGCAAAAGAGCTTTGCAGATAACTGAAGGAAGGATTTGAAGTTTTAAGAAGGTGATCATGTTTTCTTAAATGTATTTCCATGGAAGGGTATTATACGATTTGGTAATAAGGGAATGTTAAGTCCCTGGTACATCGGACCTTTTGAAAATCTGGACCGAATTGGAGCTGTAACTTAACGCTTGGAAATGACACCAAGTCTCTCCAAGGTTCACAATGTGTTCCATGTGTCAATGTTAAGAAAGTACATGCCAGACCCAACACATGTACTCACTTATGAAGAATTAGAACTTGATCCCAATCTATCTTATTGTGAGGAGCCTATCAAGATTCTTAATACTATAGAACAAGTATTGAGAAATCAGATGACTCGTCTGGTGAAGGTTCTATATAGGAACCATAAGATGGAGGAAGCAACATGGGATCCTGAGGAGCTTATGTTAAAGACATACCCGAATATTTTTAGGTAATATTCTATGAATTTTGAGGATTAAAGTTTTTTAAGGAGGGGAGAAT
Organism: Viscum album; assembly: GCA_963277665.1. Taxonomy (NCBI): domain Eukaryota; kingdom Viridiplantae; phylum Streptophyta; class Magnoliopsida; order Santalales; family Viscaceae; genus Viscum; species Viscum album. The sequence continues at coordinate 181,280,749 of OY728130.1, forward strand.
GTAACACCCCAAGGTTTTGAAAATAAATATAGAATTAAATTTTATAATATAGCCATTAAAACACAACTTTTCCTCTTCTATGTTTTGAATTTCAAAAAATGGTCATCTAGAGTTGTGTTCAGTAAGTCATTTGGAGTCCGATAGAACAAACTTGATTTTTTAGTAAATAGTAACATACCCTTATGAATAGTAATATTAACCTAATGAATAGTAAATTTTATTATTATTTTATTTTATTAAGTCTAGAAGATAATAACATCTTGGTTAATTTTTCATTTTGATAAAGAAGTAGTTGTAGAATTAGAATTATTAATTTTTGAATTAAGTATGCTTTTATTTAAAATTTTAATTAATAATATTTAGAAAATTATTTTTCAAAAATGGACTTCACTTTTTAATTCTACACATCAAAAAAAGGTAGGGGTGAATTTTTGGGATTTTTCTGAAATTCTTCAATTTTTGATGAATAGTAAAATACGATAAAATATGATAAATGCTAAATACTTGATTTACTGCATCATAGGTGATGCAAGGATGATGTAAGCCCACTTGGTTTGAAATCACATGACATTATTACTATTAGGGGTCACATGAAACAATACTATTGGTTGTATTGAGGGAAATAATAAAATAATGAATTAAATATTTAAAAATTACTCCTCCCCACTATAAAACCCCCCACCACTACCTCTTCTCTTCACACCTATAAGACTTGAATATCATCAATGTTCTTCCCAATTAACCTTCCCTAGTCACTCCCCATGACCAGAAAGCTCTTATTCTTTTCAAAAGACCAAAACCCCTCCCCTTAACGAGTTTCTCAAGGAGGTTATTTCAAGAGGTAAAGCACCCTTCTTTCTCATTTGGTTTTATTTCAATTTATCTATTTTTGTTATCCTATCCTCACCTCCTCTATCCAAATGATCATGATAACTCTAGTGAAATCTATATACTGTATTTATATCTTGTAAATGGAAGAAAAATCATAAATATTCTTACTCCCTCCCTTTTATTTTTATAAACGAAATTGACGTCCATGAGGTTCTGATTTATAACCTTCGTGGATGACGAAGTTTCGTTCTTCAATTTCTGATTCATTACTGGTCATGAAACCATATTAATGGTTTAAACAGAATATAATATATGTGTTATAACTTAATTAATATTCAGGAACCAGAATATGTACATATAATTAAGTTATATGATAAAACTGGTTCAGAATATTCCAAATACTGTCGAATAATCGAAGTGGTTGGCATCTAATGATTCATCCTCATTCCATGTAACCAAATGATAGATATGACCATTATCAATTCTTTATGTTCATTAATAATATATAATTCCAAAACTAGAGATTTATAACCATTCTACATGAACTTCATTACTTAAAAACAAGTGAACCGAATATGAAAATAAAGGAAACGAACACTCCAGAACGACGGAATTCAATACAATAACTTATCAATAAAGACATAAATGAACTAACCAGAATTATGGTAAAATAAATACATATATAATAGGTTCTTAAATAAGTTATTAACAAGTATAATTTCATATTCCAGGATCTTAAGTACAAGAGTGGAACACGTTTGGAGTTAAGGTAAGGGTTTTTCCACCCGAACTTCCATTTTCATTCGGGATACTTTCATTGTATAAATACCTCAATGAAATTCTTATGTATTGTTATGTACTACTAATATATTATGTTTTAGTATCATATATATGTTTATAAACCAGAATACTTCCTTATTTTATGGATAGTTACACGTTTTAAAAGGAACATTCAAAATTGTTTAAACAATACGAGCCCGGTTCAAGGGAATTTCTCAAATTCATACCTATTTTCAAAGGCACTCTATAATTTGTTTTTGGAAACCATTATATTTATAAAACCACTCATTTTATTATGAAAATACTATCTTACTTTACTTCTGGTTTTATACAAATATTTTTCCAAAATAACTCATCTTTTCAAAATGAAAGAGTATTTATCTCCAGAATTGCTTAATGATTTTATAAGAGTGTTTTCATCTAATTAATCACTCTTATTAATTCCATGGTATTATTGGGTTTAATAATTTATGAAGTAATCTACCATATGTTATTTAATGGTTTATGACTAAATCTATTTTTGATGATCTATCCTAAAACCATTCACCATATTACTCGTAATGGTTAGTGTTTTATGTTTAATGATTGGGGAAAGATAGTTGCATTTCATTTGATAGTTTCAATATGAAGGTAGAATGTTGTTTATGTTTATCCCCGCTCATATGAGGAATGAATTGGACTTATTATGTATTGGGTGGGGCCTGTTATATCCCCTCGATTCATTGGAAGGTCTCATGAGACAAATAGACGTGGAATTGGCCGAGGCCTTTCCCAATGTGATATGGATTTTGGCCGAGGCCTTAATCACTAGATGTCTTAGCTGATGCCATGAAAAAATGATTCAGAATGTCCGAAATATGAACTTACCTCATTATGAAGCTAGTAATTGAAAGTTCATGTGGTTATTCTACTATTAGAATACCCATGATTATGTTTTATTATGGCATTATTTACTCAGCTCATTTTCCTGCCATAATGTGTTCATATTTATTATTAAAGGAATGTGTTTTCAATTATTCACCATGTATAATGTTTATATTATCTTCATCTATATTGTTTACCCTTACTAAGCATTTGATCCCACCCCTTTCTTATGTTTCATTTTCTCAGGATATGAAGAAGTAATTTATGAATGACTTGCAAGCATAATCTAGAAGACATGATGTTTCTAGTGGAATAAAATAGTGTTTTTGTTTCCCTTCATGTTGTAATGATAAACTTATTTATGTAACTTGTTTCCAATAATACTAAACTACTTGGTCTTTCGAAATTCTTATTCCTTGTATGTATGCCAACGTAATCAAATAAGGCACCGACTCTGGGCAACTGGGGTCGGGTCCTTACAGTTGGGAATCAAATACCACTTAGTTTATAAAGGTTAGAAATTACACCTAGGAGTATTCCCATAGGTGATTAATTGGGAATATATCCATTTGAATATTGAGGAATAATTTTTTTGGTCTTACACTAGATTGGATGCCCATAGTGATTGGGAAGTTTAGTTGGGGATTACACCTAAGAGGATAACCATAGAAAAAGGAGAGAGGAATATTCATAAGATAAATATCCTTTTAAACTGGTTATTTGATCATGTGGATTCTGTGATCATTATTACCATCTAAGCTCACATGATTGATGATCAGTGTGAGAAACAAGAGGAAGTGGAAGATATGAAAAACCACATAATCTCCTTTGTCCGCTGGTGAATGAGTCCAGGGAAAAAAGAGAGATAAACGAATTTTAATTTTACCATTTATTCCTATTTTGGTAACCATGATAGTCACATATGGATACCTAAATGGATACAACCTATAAGAAAGGGTAGGGGATTTCTCCAGGTTGGATGCCCTATTCCAGATTCCAGAGAATAGGGGAGTATAATCCACTAATTCTCAAAGGAAAAATCAAGTGTGATCCACTCTCTTACTATCTAGAATGGGGAGGCCCCTAACACTACCTTCAAGTTTGGGATCATTTTTACCATCGGAATGTATGTAAAAGAACATTTTGAGTACCCCCTTGTTAATTAGGTTACCAATATGACCTTATTTACCACAAGAATGTATGATCGAGAGGAAACACTAGTGTTCCATTTTTTAGTTTGATCATACATACCGAGAAGAATTGGGAGAGGCCTTGGACTAGTGATTAGGGAAGGGGAACAATTGAGTGCTTTATGAAGGGTGACTTATAAAGGGGCCCAGTTGGCTCTGAGTTCTTTGAGAGGGGTTCTTCACAAAGGAACCTAGTTGAGTCTTATTGTTTCATGAGTGGTGCTTCATGAAGGATCCCAGTTGTGTCTCATAGCTTCATGAGAAGATTTGATAGAGAGTGTTGGTTAGATAGTTTGTGAAGGGGATGAGGGAAGGATGATCACTTTATGGAAGGGTACTGAGACAAAAGGACCCCATCCCACATACTGCTTTATATGTATTATGGTGGTACAAAAATATTTCATCTTCATACGGTTCATGGAATATTTGTCTAAAAAGGGAATAATTATACAGAGTAGTGACTCACATAGAAAGTACACCATGAAGATGAAGAGGTCATTTTCAGATCATGGTAATTAACCATTTTAATCTTCAAGAAGTATCTCAATTGATATTAATCCAACCATTCCAAAAGTACATAAAATCCTGCTGATATTCTATACAAAATTTTACAGACCCAATAATTATGGAGGGGACTAATGTTTAATATAAGGTACCATTAATAGTTTTATATCATAAATGTGGGGACCTTGGGAATTATATGGGATGATTATTTATTCCAAGGGATAAAAAGGATGATGAGCACCAATAATATCCAAGAACAATGGAAAAAGGAAGTTCATATATTGAGGTGGATTATTATGGTTGAATTACACATAACTTATACTCTAGAGTTGTGTATGTATTTTTTCATTTCAATTAACTCCACACTAGCATATCTTATAAGTTTTCTAAGAACATCGAGTCACCACCCATATTTATTTGATATCATTAAGAAAAATTTGTTATGATTATTGTATCACAAGTTGATTTTTTTAGAATGTTATTATTGAAAGTATTATCAGTCATCCTATAGTTTAATTTTATGTTATCTTAGTTGTAGGTATGTTTTCCTTGTATAGAGCCAATATAAATTATTGGGAGATGGAAATCACCATCCTTACCAGGAATCACCCTTCGATTCTATACAAGTGTACCAAGGTAGATGGATCTCCTTTAGAATTATCATCATACGCATGGATATTATTATCTTATGTGAAAGTGTGTCTAGATAAAATGATTAAGACTGATGAAAAGATAATCCTCAATGAAATGTCCTTTATGATAAAATATTTTCCTTAAAGAATATTTTGGACTTCTTCCTAACTAGAGATTGAGTTCTCATTTGAACTTATACCAGGACCGGTAATATTCCTAGGAAATTTTATAACTAGAAAAGGGATATCCATGGATCCTTATAAAAAAGAGTAAATTGAAGGATAGCCTAGACCAAACTATGTGAAGAAAAACCATAATTTCCTAGGATTATCGTGGTACTATCATCGATTTATGAGAAAACTTATCATGATTTTCAAGACCACAAAACAAGATAACTTAGAATGGGGTGAAGTTTTTATAGAATAATGAATACAAAGAAATATTTATAGATCTAAAGAAATGGATAATCACTGTACTTGTTCTTGGATTACCCACTGACAAGGAAGGATTTGTGATTTATAGTAATGCGTACAAAAAATTATTATGTTGTATACTCACAAAAGATGAAAAAGTGATAGCCTATGACTCCCACCAATTAAATAACCCTGAGTAAAACTACCCGACACATGATCTAGAATTTGATGTAGTGATCTTCGCACTAAATATTTTGTGAAATTTTCTCTATGTGTAGAAGTGTGTTATATATAAAAATCATAAAAGCGTCATGTATATATTCACAAAAATGTATCTCAATATGCACCAAAAGGTGGTTAGGGATGATCAAGGATTATGATTTCTCAATCCATTACCGTCCTATCAATGTGAAAAAGTGGTAGATTATCTATGTATAAAGGATCCTGAGACCCTATCCATGATGATAATTATAAGGGATCTTGTACTCTTAGACATATAGAAGATAGGAATAGGAATAATAAAATGATATTTACCCTACCTTTCTTAAATTAATTCTAAAACATCTATTCCTGAGAGTATTAAGGAGGATCATAAGGATGATATGGTGCTACATAAAAAGATAGTAGATATTCCAGAGATAAAATTTTCTAAAGATAGAGTTATAAGGTTTGGAATCCAGATATGTATCCCATTAAAACCGAAACTGAACATGGAACTTTTGGAAGATTATCACATGTCATACTTCTCTATTCACCTAGGAAACACAAATATGTATAGATATTTGAAGTAAAACTTATGATGGGATAACATGATGGGTGATATTGAAGATTTTTTATTATGATGCTTGGTATACCAAGAATTTAAGGTTGAACAATTGAAGTCTAAGGGTATGATGAAACCATTTCAAATATTGGTATATAAATGGTAAAACATATGCATGTATTTCATTATAAGAATAAAAAAGATCCCTAAATGCAATAACACCATCTATGTGGTAGTCTATCACCTTACCAAGTTATCACATTTCATTGTTATCAAGGAAGATTTATCTCTTGACCAACTTGTTAATATATACATTAGGGAAGTGGTAAGAATATATGAATCTACACTCTCTATTTTATATAATCGAGATCCGAGGTTTACCTCAAGGTTTTGGTGAAACCTTCAGCAAGAGTTAGATAAAGAACTAATCTTTAACACAACTTATCATCTTCTTATGGATAATTATTCAGGAAGAAACTTTAAAACTCTATAGTATATGCATATATCTTATTCAATGGATTTCCAAGGAAGTTGGGATAAAAAATTCCCTTAGTAGAGTTATAATTTAACAATAGTTTCCATTATAGCATTTTAATGGAACCTTATGCAGATCTATATGGGAAGAGGTTTCAGACCCCAAAATGCTGATATGAAGTTGGATAGAGGAAGATGATGGGACTTGAACTCATCTAAGAGATGATAGAGAAGGTTCAAACCATTCAATGTCATATGAAATATGCACAATGATGATATAAAATATATGAAGAAAATCATTGACAAGACTTGGAGTTTGAGGTTGGAGATAAATTATTCCTTCATATATCATAGTGGAAGAAAGTCCTAAGGTTTGGGAATAATGGAAAGCTTATTCCAAGATACATCACCCCTCCAAGAACCTTGATTTCATCAGAGCGGTGGCTTATCAACTAGTAGTCCCACCTAACCTATCTCAAGTACATGATGTGTTCCATGTATCCCTCTTGAATAAGTATATACTAGAACCCTAAAATGTAATAAATCCAGATCTGGTACTATTAGTGAATGATCTTTCATAATAAGAGTTGATGAGGAAGATCTTAGATTATAGAGATATGGTTCTACAAAACAAGACAACTCATATAGTCAAATTACTATAGTGGAACCACAAGTTTGAGGAAGTGACCTGGGAACCAGAAGAGGTGATAAAACATAAGTACCCTCATCCATTTTCTTGTATGAATGAAATTTCTAGGTAGATATTTTTGAAGGTGGAATAATTTAACGACTCAATAATTTATAAATGAAATTATCCTTTTTAAATGAGTAAATGACTTATTAAGAAATGAAATTATAGAAAAAACATACTCTACTTTGGTTATTTTGGAATATTATAAGTTGTATCCTTTCATATTTAAAATATCATTAAGAATCATAACCATTGATAGTACGAAAATTATACATTGATCACATTATTTGAATATATATTGGGTTTTTATAAATCCATTTTACAAAGACAAAATAAGTGATGACCTCTACTAGTAGGATCATACCCTATGAATCATATTTATCATAAATTTAGAAGGAGATAAAATCAATTGTATTTTCCCTTAACCAATCCCAATACAATATTCAATAACTAATTCATGAGAAAAACAATTTACGGGATAATTTCAAGCTCATTTATATCATGACCCAAACTATTTTAATCGAACTACCCCAAGAAAGTGTGATTACCATACACCTTACCATTAGGGCATTAATTGGTGTAATAAAAGATTATGTATATTGACCCTAACAATATGATATTTTATATTTTTATTTTTAATAAAATAATTATTATATTTATCGTTTATTAATTTATAATGATTAAAAATAAGTTTGATAAAAATTAGATTTTTATACGATGAAATACAAATTGTATTTTTGGGAAATATAAATTTTCAATATAGATAATATTTTTAATGAAATCAATAATATTTTAAATAAATTATATTTTAATAAAATATTATTATTAAATAATCATTATTAAATATAAATGATAATAAAATTTTATGAATTCAAATATAATTTGTATAAAGGTCATAAAACTGTTATTGTAAAAAAACAAGTATTTTTCAATAAATATGGATTTTTTATTTAAAAGTTAAAATTATCATATTTAGGTAATAATTTTGATAAAATAAATATTATTTTTGAAATTATCATGTCAAAATTTTTTAATGGTGAAGTTTTCATAAATTTTAGAGACAATCGAATATTTGTGGAAAAATTAAATATGTTATAATTATATGGTATTTATTATGACATCATAAAGTCCCAAAATGATGTAATAAATATAATAAGGAGTATAAATGACCCAAATCCTAGTTCCTATTTAAAATAATGTTTTTAAAGTTATTTGAATAATTTTATAAACACCTAATGATTCCTCCAATACCTATATTATTTTTTAATGTTTTGAAAACAATTATTTATAAACATGACTCACTTACACATCACCAAGGATATTATTTTAAGGATTTAGATTATTAAACTTATAAAAAAATGAAATCCAATCCACTTTGGTAGAAAACATGGTATGTTTTGTGGTTTGTATTAATTTTTCATATAGACTCCATATCCCAATTTTAGAAATTAATAAAGAATCCTCCTCTCTTTTTCTATAAAACCCCACCCAAAATCCCATTAATCTTGACTCAAAACCCTTAGAGTAATAATTTACTCTAAAATTTTCACTTTAGAGACCTACCAAGGTTCCCAAATCTCTTAATAATCACTTCCTATGCTTTCATAAGTGCACTCTCAAGGTAAGGGACTCTCTCCCATCCCTTTTTATTTCATGTACTTTCCTTACAATAATACCATTTTGATTTCCAATTTTCCATAATGTAATGTATTTTTAAACATAAAATTACCATCCTTATGATTTCCATGTAATGAGAGACCTCCTTTCACTCTTATTTACCCCTTCCATAAACAGTTATATACACCCATTATACTGCCAAAATTATCCTGTTTGTTTTCATGTCAAACATTTTTGTAGTGAATACCCTCTCCCATTTCCACTCAAGTGTATTCACCTAGCTATACCTATCCTTAATTCATTAGATAATTCCATGTATGTAATCCACAATACTTAATCATGGGATTAAAATCAATGAAATACTTACTTATATTGTACGATTTATGTGGCACACTTATGCATGTGCATTATATGAATAAGATAGGTGAAACTAGAATTATACAGCCCTCTAATGCATTGGGAATGTTTTTATCTCATGATATTCAATGTATTGTGCATGGGTGGTTATCGTAAGAACACTATGTTATGATTTTTTGGAAGTTATCCATAAACTATGCTTATGATGTTATTTTTTATATTGTTTCCACATTCCCATGTTGTCTTTATGTTATCATCTTATAACATGATTTGATGTTCAAGTTTTTTATTCTTACCCATATTATATTACCTTGATATTCCTATTGACTCACATGTATTAATTTATTAATGATATTATTTGATTATAACCTTACTAGGCTTTATATATCACCCATTTCTTATGTATATCCCCAGGTCATCCTGTGAAGTTTTAAAAGATCAAGGAAATTTAAAGGAATGTTATGAAGTTTTAGTTTATGTATTTTTATTTTTGTTTTAATTTATTATGATATGTACCTAATTAACCAAATACACTAGGCACCATGATCATCTATAGATGTATTAAGTTTATCTTTATGAAATAAATCATGAAATAAAGTGTATGAAAGATATGGGTTGTCATTGTGTGTGTGTGTGGGGGGGGGGTGTATACTTTTCTATGTTTGTAATTTTTTCACCTTTATTCATTTCATTATTTTTTCTTGTCACATATCATTTTTATGGTTTTTTACCTTATCATTACTTTGACACTTTTATTCTAGAATAATAATATAAAATGCACATCTCATCATGAAATTTATTGAAAATGCATGTCGAAATTCCCCATTTCAAATTGTTTTAAAATTTAATTAAAATTTAATTTATTGATGGCATGTGAGTATGATCATGGATTAGTATTAATGGGTGATTTTAGTATAATTGGATATTTTTCAATGATATGATCAGTTGTATATCTATAAGACCATACCTTATATGGGAGTATTATATGGGTTAATTATGTAATTTAACATCTCCACACATCATTTCACACAACCGGGAACTATGAATCTCTACTGCTTAATTGAAGGTATATATAAGTTTGGTTAATGTTATTCATAATTCCAAAATGATTTTTCGATACATTCATTTATTATTTGATTAGTTTCATTACTATACCATATTTAACTATGGTTGATTCCTATTATTATTTATGAAAAAATAAAAAAAACAAAAAAAAAACTAAAAACTAAAAATAAAAACAATATAAGAAAACATATAGGAAGATGCTATTTTTTAATTCAAGGAATACTCAAGTGAGTGGACTTTGAAATTTTTATTATAAAGGGTACATATAATTTAGTGTAAAGAATTAGGTAAGCTAATTTTTTAAAATGAATTATATTTACTAGATAGAAAGTGGAAGTATTAACATGAAATGGTTGTCACACACACATAGATATTTAACAGTATGTTTGTCTTATAGATTTATTATCTTAGATGGTGTAGTGATATAAAAATATAAGAGGGGGGATGTGGTGAATTTTAGTATAAAACATGACTAATAATTTTCATCCCACTCTAAGTGTAAGTTGACTAGCTAAGAAAATCGTCCGATCAAATCAGAATATATCAAAGTTCACAAAATAAATATTGTGGAATATAAATCTATAGATAGTTAAAACACTATCTGATAAATAAAAAAACATAAATGAAATAAAAAATAAAATTAAATATAAAAAATATGTGGAGTATTGAGTAACAACTCAAAAACTTCTAAAATATATAATTACTAAAGTGTTTCCAATCCATAAGAAACCCTTACTTTTATCCAAAGAAATAGGAGTACGTACAAACTTGATTCTAGGTACCTATATTCCAAACCTATAATGTCCTTGACTATAAACAAGTTATATGGTATCTGTCTTCCCATCCCAAGAATTCCTTTCTCACAATGATCTGAACTATCAAGATCCAACACTTTTAGGTTATTTATCTTTAACCTTATCGAAAGAATTATATCTTCTTATCCCTTAAATCCCTCAATATGAAAGATCTAAAAAACAAGGTTCCAACCTCAAAAGATATTCAATATCATTTATCAGACAAAGAATGATTATAATAAAGAAATATAAGATCCTTATAAAGAAAAATTCACAAGTGGTATCTTTTAGAACACTTGGAAAAATATTATTATTGATAACACTTGGAAGAAATGAGATATTTTTATAACCTCACTAGTAATAAAATTTCTATAAATTTTTAAATGGATACTGATTCTCAAAGACACATGTTGAATTTATAGACATATACTATAATAAACTATAATGGTGATATTCTTAGTTCTTTAGGTTTAGTTAAAATATCATCAAACTATGAAATACATCATATAATGGATATTTTTATACTTCTATCATTCAATGTGTTCATCCTCTATGAATAATTATGAACTTGTATGTTCTGATAGATATATAGTTCAGTTCAGTTCATTAGAATAAGATAAACAGATAATTCAATATGTAGATTGAGAAACATAAACAATCTCCCTAATAGTTAATCAAATACATCATGAGTGTATTATGATTTTCAAAATAAGGATACAGAATAAGTTTTTGACCTAACAACATTTTCCTTTCTTAAAATCATAACACATGAATAAAATGAGGTAATCATGAATATAATATAATCAAAATACTCCCGATAATGTCTGATAATATATTCATATCTTCCTTATGTACCCCTTTGAAATATACCCCCCTTTGAAATATTAATTATAAAAACTTAACTAGGTCTTGAAATCTCTCCCTACTAGAGACAAAACAAGGTCAAAATGAAGAAAAATAAAAAACAATATATTTTATTCCCTTTGATGTTTGATTATAAAATTTCTGTTGAAAAAAAACCTTTTGAGTTTATCTTTTGTTAGATGATCATTTATATTTTGAATTTATTAAAACTATTCATAATAGTAAATTCCATCCTAGTTCGATACTTTTTTAGTTTTGGGTGTTGAAGGCATTTAAAACGAGTCTAGGGGAGTTTTTTGGTGGTTGGAAGTGTAGTAGATCTTTTGTAGGATATTAACATTATGAATGGTTTTAAAAATGTGAATTGGTGATTTATAACATGTGAAGTTAGAGAATTCATGCATTTTTTTCAGATGAGGTGTGTAGTATAAAATGGATTCACATCATTAAATTTGAATTCACGAAATTTAATTAATTCAAGCTGAGGTGACATGAATTTTGGTAGAAGTTAGAAAAATGGGAATTCACATCCTGAATATGTTACACAACATAAAAGTATTGGGATCTAGGTTATTTTATAACCCTTTCAACCATTTTTATTTCATTATAAAGTACATATATATATATATATCTCATTTTGGATGAACCATAGGTACCCTGAGTAGATCCTCTATCCCTCTTCTCCCTTGCTTAAATCCTTTGGTTCTTGTGGATTCTCATTAGAGATCTACGGTGAGTTATCCTCTATTTCACATTAGATTCCTTCCATTCTTATTTTAAGATCCACTATAGTGATTCCAATTTGATTTGGGTGTGTATGGGATGCATTTTTGACAACCCTCGAGTGCAGTGTAGGTTGATCCACGAGTTCTTTATACAGTGTTAGTTTCTGGGCAGTTTTTTTCTACGCCCTATGGTGTGCAGTGAGATCAGAAAGCTTCGTTGAGGTAGGGAATCCTCGTTCTCACCTGCTTATGTGCCATGTGTGAGATTTTCATGATTTTTATTACATTTTTTGGAATACTAAGGGTAAGTGAAATGAGATAATTATTTTTAGTGTCTAAAATTGATGGGAATAGGGAGTTATGGAATTATTTACTACTTTGATATATGTTGATGTAATTATGCATTCCTGTTTCAAATTATGAAAATAATGGTTGTTGGGAGACTTTTTTTGTTATAGTTTTTATGATGTAATGATAATTTCTATGTTGTTGTGTGATCAAACCCTAAATAAAATTTTAAAGAAATTATATTTGGCTAATAATTGGTGTCCCATGGACATCTGGATTGTGTGATAATACCTATGATAAATAAAAAAGAGTTGTGATAATTCCCCTCAATAATTTTGGAAGCCGGTTTGTGTTTCTGTTTTGTGTTTGTATTTTTTATTTTTTCCCTACATGGTTAGGGCTATTGTGTAGTGATGTTAGTGACCAAATGAACTATGTAGTACGTGGGGCAGTGACACAATGGTTGGTTATCATGGATGTAATGTGGGGAATTGTGCGTTGTGGTGTGATGAGGTTGTTGTGCAGTGGTTGCAACCTAGTGGTTATGACGTAGTGTTTGTGGTGCAATGTTTATAGTGTAGTGGATGTGGCGTAGTGGTTGTGGAATAGTGGTTGTAGCATAGTGTTTGTGGAATAGTGGTTATGGTACATGGCAGCTATTGTTGTGTGATGGATGAGATGTGTGGTTGTTTTTGTGAGATGTCTTAGGTGTTGTGACACAACGATGATGATAAATATGTGGTACTATGGAAGTGGTTGGGTGATTTGGTCCAGTTGTATCATGGAGTGGTTTAGATAGTTTTGTAGTTATCCATGGGGGAAACTATGATGATAAATGAAACAAAATATCCTGGTAAATAAAAAAGGTGGACTATAAATAGATATGTGATAAATGGATTAAACTGAATTGAAAGAATGAATGAGTTGTGTAATGTGAAATGAAATAGCTAACACAGAAATGTGATGAATTGGTAATTGAAGTTGGGAAAATTTTGTCTGTCTTTGTGTTGTGGTTTTGTAGTGTGTTTCATATAGTGGTCGTAGAAGTTGTGATAATTGATGTGAACCCATAGGTTGGGTATTTTGTGCTATCTATATATCATGTATCTTTATGTTATTTTATATACACCCACCTGAGTTGGATAATATTACCAATGTTCATAGGTGCTGAGTTTTGGGTGTTTCCCCTAGCATCTATCATGGTAGTGATACGAATGGATGGATACCCCCTCTCCCCTTCTCTTCCTTCAGTAGTAATGTGATGGACTAGGTGTCTATGAGTGATATTTAATGTGGTGTAATGTGATATGTGGTGGGGGTCATGCGTGGTAGGAGGAGGGAATGAGGTTGACGTCCTTTGAATTCATGATACCCTACTACTCTAGTTTGGGATGTGATGTGATGTGAAGTATGTCCCATGTGTCTACGTATGGGATGTGATGTGATTTGATGTGTGGACCAGGTGACTGTGAGAAGGATGTGATGTGATGTGATTTGTGGACTAGGTGTCTTCAGGTGGGATTTGATGTGATCTAGTATGTGTGGAAGGGATGATATCATAGTATGTTCGATATTGGGGTGTAGGAGTGGAAAATCGGTGGAGAAGCAGCAGTGAGGCACCTTACTTTGTTATGATCTCAATGCTATATTATTATATTGGATGCGTGATTTAGTGAGTGATCCATGCGGAGGATTAGTTTGATTAGATGACATGTATAGGAGCTTGTTGTTCTATTGTTTGTTCATTGGCGCATTAGCATGCTTGTATCACATATTCACTTGAGTCCTTGGAAATGACTCTACTAAGTATACCTTTTATACTCAACCTATACATAAAAATGATTTTCAGGTTTCCAGGAGGACTTTAGGGATCTAGGTAGACATTAAGAGCTGGGTTGGAGCTTCTATTGAGCCATTGTTATATATTTTTATTTTTGATATATTTTTAGAGACTTTTATTTGTATCAGATTTACTTTATTCATGCATGTGGGATGGTTTTTGGTTGACCTTTATATTGTCTGTTAGAGTTTTTTGGTGATTTTTTAACCTATATCCTTATCCTATTTCATTTATATAGGGTAAGTAGTCCCATACTATTAATTTTTATACTCTCGGTGCTAGTCACCAACCCAGGGCCTATTGGAGGTGGGACCCAGAGTTCATTACCTCTCTCTCCTCATTGTGACATCTTTTATGGGATGTGGTTGTGACACTCTTACCTTGAGGATTCACATTTCTTAAATTTTAAAGATTAATTTAACAAAGTAAAACTCCCCTTATGAGAGGAAAAATTATTATCATGTAACTCCTCCCCTTTATATAATATACAAAAACCCCATCATATAAGATATAAAATAAAAATAAAAGGTAAATGGAAAACTCCCTATAGTGTTTGGTAGTCTCCCCCTTGGATATTTATTTACCTTTAATTTTCTTCCTTCTCAATGATAATTTTATATGAAACTCCTCCTAGGATTAATATCTAGCAACGTTCTTAAATATACTAAAATAAAGAAAAGGTTTATATTTAAATGACACATAAAGAGTAAAATTCATTTTATCATATGATAGTCTAAAAATAATAGATTAATTTTTCAATAAAGGTTAAAAATACTCAACATAGTAGAGTTTATATAACAATAAAAAAGTAGTATTAAGAAAAGAAACTTCTTATATCTTCGGATAAATTTATTTTCTAGGTGCATCTTCTGACTGATCAAGTTCTCCTTTTGAGACACAACTTAACCAAACATTGTGATAAGAAATAAATATTTCCTTCTATAAAAAATAATTAAGACATGTAAATAAAACCTTAGCAACATATTTATCATTTTAATGAAAATATATCTCCCATTATCATTTAATATTTTCATGGATTGAGTAAGTTCTAATAAATCTCTGAAGAAAAAATTCTACACAAGGTTGAAAAATAAAAATCTCTTCCTTTTCCTAAGAAGTTATTTAAATAATCAAGATAAAAATAATAAATTAAATACATGATTTTCAAAACAAAATAATACATACACTAGAGAATATAGAATGATGTTATCAAATTTAACAAATCCACTCCTTAAAAACCAATCAAACTGATTTCATAAGTATCATAAAGACAAATTGTGATCTTTCATAAAGATAAAAAAGTTCAGTATAAAATACTACATGAATAAAAATTATATTTTCTAGAATTTATGATGAATCAAAAAGTTAGAATTCAATGTATTGATGCTTTCTATAAGATAAATGTTTATAATAGAAACAAGAACTTGTTAGAATTATACATAGTATGAAAAGTTAAAGTAAACTAAAAATTAATCAATTGTTTCATATGATAAGAATCTAAAGGGAATGAACCTTCAAGAAGTTACCTTTTATCAATTAATCTTGATCTTGTTTCATAAAATATTTTTTATGAATTAATTCAAAAAAACCCACCTATATTCTATTTAGTCTAATGGTAGATGAAAAATTTATCTAGATAAAATTAAGTCAAAAAAAGAAATCCCCATGAAAAAAAAGTTAATATTTAAAGAAATAATTTCCAAAAATAATGTGAAAAATGAAGAATAACCTATAAATTATGATAAACATAAAAGAAATTTACAAGGTACCTGGTATTAAAATTTCAGCTGTCAAAATAAAATGACTTCATTGGGTAAGAAATTATATCTGAGGAAGTCTGGACTGCTTTAGTACAAAATTATTAGTAAAGTGTATATTTGAAACCCAAATCTTACTATCCATTTTATGTATGATATAATCAAGGTTCTTTGAAATATAAGCTCTATTTTATCCAAAGGATTATTTTTTTAAGGAACACTAATTATTCCAATTTTTTTTGTCTAATATTTTGTATTGAATGAATCATGGATAAACACAAAGTAGTTATACCAAAAATGAAAACTTTTTATGGATTTGTGTTTAAGTCTGTAAGTGGTCTTCTTATTCTTGTAATAATTTAGTTAACAACTTATTCAAAATTTCAACTTTAGAATTTAGTTTTATATTTTCATTCCTATCTTATAAAAATATCACTCAGACTATTTTAATATTCAATTCAATATTTAAATTTGAAATTTATCTTTTAAATTCATTCAACGCATTAATAGTTTTATTTTTTCCTTATTTACCTCAGATATTTTAACATATCTATTCTTTAACTTAAAAGAAAGATTATAAACTCCATTATTTATCTTAGAAAAAATATAAATATAGCTTAGAAACATTATTCTTTTACTTAACCAAATTCAAAGATAACTTTGATAGTTTTTCATTTTCTTCAGAAACTTCTGTAAGATCCTATATTTTTCCAGGCATGACTCTATTAATTTTTTTGGTAAAAATGGATAGTTTTTAATTTAATCCATTTCTATAATTAATTAACAACCTCAAAAATTTACACCCCCTGTAACTGTCTTTCACCACGTGTCAGCATATCATGAAATTAGATTTCACCACATGTAATCTGTATTATTTTTTTGAAGGTTTTGATGGGATTTCACTCAGAAATAGGGGAAATGAGTTACATGATGTGAAATGGGAGTTCACATCATGGAATTTTGATACCCAGTGAATTAAAAACGTGTATCCAATAATGTGTAACCCTCTGAAAACCTTTTTAATCAATATAGATGTTATGCACACCATATTATTTGAACACAGATACTCCAAAAACCATTTTCTTTGACTGAAATTACTACACGCACCTCCACCTTTGATCAAAGACCCTTTTCACACCTCCCTCCTTTCTGTAGGTCTTATACTGTTGATTTCCTATAGTCTTTTTTGATTTGGAAGTGATCTCGCATCACATCTTGGATGTCTAGACCTAGATTTTTAAGGTATTTCTTCCAGTTATTAATCTTCTTCTAGATCCATTGCTAATAGATTACATAGTTCTTGTAGAGAGGTGTCCAGAGGCTTATTTCTATCGCAAATGTAGTTCTTTTTTCACCGCTTACTCTGATTTATAGAAGTCGGATCTAAATCATGTTCTATGATGTGTTTTTGATTGATTACGCTCAATTTGGGAATATTCATTGGTGAGCATTCTTCATCACCAATCTTGTGGTAGGTGGTCTAAAATTCAAGTCCAATATTCTTGAATACCATTATGTGTATGTAATTATAGAATTTCTATTATATGTTTTTCAATCGATTCCTTGATTAAATTTATTTAATTTGGTGAATAAATTAATTAAAGGAAATGTGGAATTGGGATGTTGGGATTTTAGATCATGAATAATTAATTTTTAGATTAATTATAAAGTTATTAATATTATTGAACTTGATTAATTAATTATATCATTAATTAATGTGGATGGTTTGGATTATGAAATTTCGATTTGAATAATTAATTTTCAAATGTATTATTAATATGTTGAAATTGTGAATGAGGAAATTAATTGTTAAATTAATTATGGGATTTTGAGTTTGTGAATATTGATTAATTAATTGATGAATTAATTAATTAGATATACATGGTTAATTAATTTAAGAGTTAATTAACATGATCATTCAAATGTGTGAGTTAAGGAATAATAACATGGTCATTCAAATGTGTGAGTTAAGGAATGGTAACATGGTCATTCAAATGTGTATGTTAATGAATGGTAACATGGTCATTCAAATGTGTGAGTTAAAGAATAGTAACATGGACATTCAAATGCGTGTGTTAAGGAATGATAGCATGATCATTAAAATGTGTGAGTTAAGGAATGGTATGATGACCATTCAAATGTGTGAGTCAAATAATGGTAACATGCTCATTCAATTGTGTGGTTGAATAAAGAATATTAATTAACATGATAAACTATTTATTTATGAATTATATTTAATTCATTATATAAATACATACACTATTGTAGAATGGTTTTTTTAGACACTGTTGGTAGTGGCCTACTAAGTTGTACTCACACCCTACTCATGCTGCCTGATTGGTACCCAAATAGATTTTGTTTTTTGCAGAATAGATTAAGGGAAAAGGCCTTGGATTTGTTTGATGATTGTGGATGAAGATTTTTTGGGGGAACCAGACGTGTTTTGGGACCTGCTTGGGAGTCATTGGTATCTTTATTTTTCAGTCTTTTCTATTTGATACTTATATTGGCATTACATGTTTCCCTTTAAATTGAATAATGTATTTCTTGTCTTGGTTATTCTTGTGACATTGGTATTGTTATGATTAGTTATGATTCTACTATTTATTGTTTACTTCTACTGGTATTTTACTCTGATAAAATAGGGTATAGTCTTTATACAACTAACTTACTAGAATCTCGCTGCTAGTTGGCAGCCTCTGGCATATAAGGAGGTGCGACTAAGGTCACATGGACCACCAGCGCGGGGCACCATTGCATGACACTAGGTCGAGATGTCACAAAGTGGTATCAAAGGTGTTTTCTTTTCTTCTTATTTTGTCTTACTATTTGAGGAAAGGTATACAGGAGACTAGGAAGAGTCAGGGGCTTGGTAATGACCTCTTGTATGGGAGTTGGAAACCCATGTACGGAGGGAAACCCAAGTACATAGGGTAGGATTGTTTTTATTGATGTTTACTGTTATAGTTTAATATTATTTCACCTTTAGTGACAAAATTTCTTTGTGATGTGATTGTAATTTATAAAACAATTTGTTTATTTATTCATGACCCAAAATTGCATGAGAGTTGAGTATGCATGCATCATTCTAGGAACATAGGATTATTGTGATGTGCATCATTTTAGGAATGCACTAGAAAATGGGTTATGCATAAATTTTTGAACTTAGGATGTTTTTACTTGATTGTGAATTTGAATTGAAAAAAGGGGTACCTAATATAAAATGGTAAATGATGTACAATGTGAATAAATGGGTGTATAAATGAGAAACTTGAAAGTTGAGATATGTTTTACCCTTGTTAACTGTACTTATGAGTAGGATGGTTAAGGGTAGCAATAGTGCCTCAGTTTTGTCCGCATGATGAGGTTTGTGGAAAATACTTATTTTGATTTACCTTAACATAAAAATTATAAAGTTTTGTTGTGATTACTAATAAATGTTGTTATTATTTTGGAGTTATGCCTCCATGATGAAGCTTGTTGAGAGGATGTCCAGAGGACAATGTTGAGTATGATCCTCCAGCAGTAGAACCTAAGGCACCGATAGTGTTGGGGGTGGAAGTAGGGGAGAAATTTTGAGAGAACTTCACTCGCTTCATGAAACTCATGGAAAGGGACCCTGGTAGGGTTATGGAAATCACGTTCAATCAAATAAAAGAGTTTCAGTTACAGAACCCTCTAACTTTTACTAGATAAGGTTGACCTAAGGGAGCAGAGTTCAGGATCGAGTCCATCCAGACAACAATTGACAATTTGGAGACTCCTACAGAGAATAGAGTAAAGATGCTGGCCTATTTGTTACATGGTCAAGAAAATAATTGGTGGGATATTTAGACTCAAAATGTATAGCTAGATACTATGGAATTAAAGGGATATTAAGAGAAGTTATTCGATTACTTTTACCCAGAGATACCTAGGCAGGAAAGAGAAGCTGAGTTCATGAGATTGACTTAAGGGAACATATCTATGATGGATTATGCCGGAATATTCACAAATTTTTAGTGCTTATCCCCAACATTGGTAGGAGATGAGAATACAACAAAAAAGAGTTTTTGAGATGGAATTAAGTGTGAAATTAAGTATCTGGTGAATATCTTCAGGTTGAAGAAGTTTTTAGAGGTGGTGAATTAGGCTCTCATCTTTTAGGGGAACCTAAAAGAGGATTTTAGTGGTGGAAAAGTGATTCCTGTTAGACGGTCAAGTGGTATGAATTTTGAGGGAATGAAGTGACATTATGAGGATTTCAACCTAGGTAGTAGAAAGCAGAGTAACCAAACAGAGTGGTAGATTACATAGGACCTTCTCTAGTAGTTTTCCACAATTGTAGTTAACTAGACCACTATTGTATAATTTTTACCCAACCACCAGTTGAGTGAAGATCCCGAGGAATGATGGGAAATATTTAAAGGTTTTGCAGGAACATGAGGCAGTCTGGTAGTGATGGAGGATCTAGATAGAACCAAAGTTCGGAAAGGGGGTCTTATGCACCATATTAGTCCAGAATCTAGAGTTCAAATTGTCAAGGCGGTAGAGGTAGGGGACATGGTGCTTCTGGAAAAAATCACCCATATCAATAGAGTAGTTAAACTCATGGGAGTTAGATATCATCACAAGGAAGTGGGTAAGGACAGTTGCATGTGGTGCATCATACACTTGTGGATAGCGTGTCTAAGCCATCAACAATAAGAGGAACTATTATAGTGGCATCTACTTTAGCAAGTGATTTATTTGATACTAGTACCTCTCATTCTTTTATATCTGAAAAAATTGTTAATGGTTTGAGCATGGTGATGGAGTTTTTGAGTGGGGTTATGAAGATAGATGCACCCTTGGGAGTACAGTCTAGAGACATATGTATGTGCAAGGGATGTTCTCTTGAGATCGAAGAAGACCATTTTCTATGGGATTTATATATTCTTGACATGTCAAGTTTTGATCTAATTATGGGTATGGACTAGATTGTCATATACCAATCCTACATAGATTGTTACCATAGGAGGGAGATGTTTACATCTCCTATGCGTGACCATTACATTCACCGTGGGGAGTGGGATATCCAGGCAGACCGAGCAGGGCTAATTACTCAACAACTAGGATAGATCATAGCCCAGGTTTCTTATCTTTTGTTGGATGATAAAGGTGTTAGAAAAGATGTCCTTCATCCAGTAGTATAAATATTTCAGGATGTATTTATTGAAGTCTTATCAAGGTTTCCACCTGAGAGGGATGCATAATTCACTATTGAACTCATACCGGGGGCTGAGCCAGTATCTATTCCACCATAAAAAATGGCATCGACCGAGATTCAAAATCTCAAAGCTAAGTTGGATGAATTTAAGTATAAAGGATTTATCCAACCAAGTACACTGCCTTGGGGATCACCTATGTTGTTTGTAAATAAGGATGAGGAGAGATTATGTCTGTGTGTTGATTACAAGAAGTTGAATAAGATAACTGTGAAGAACTGATATCCTCTTCCATGTATCGATGATATTTTTGACCAGTTAAAGGGATATTGTATATTCTTGAAGATCAACTTGAGATTGGGGTATCATCAGTTGAGAGTTCAAACCTCTAACATACTGAGGACTACCTTTCGGAGATGGTATAGGATTTATGAGTTTATTGTAACACTGTTTGGTTTGAAAAATAAACCAGTAGTGTTTATGGAATTGATGAACATGATCTTTCATCCATATCTAGATTAGTTTTTAGTTCTATTTGTGGATGAAATATTGGCATACTACAAGACTCATGATGATCATTCCCAACATCTTGACATTTTCTTGAGTACACTGAGAGAGCATCAAATATATTCTAAGCTATCTAAGCATCAGTATTGAATTGACCAGGTACAATTTTTAGGGAACATCTCATATGATTGACATAGATGATGTCGAGATAAAGATATATGCATCCTTTTAGGAGCACCTGATTCATGTTTTGGATCAAAATGAGAAAGTGTTGCAGGGAAGGATTATTCCAATAGTTTTTGTATTATGGAAACAAGGAAATGTGTCGGAAGAGACATGGGAAAGTGAGGTAGATATGTGGGCTTAGTGGCCTGATATTTTTGACTCAAAAACTTAGAGAGTCTTGGGAGTACAACTCAAGGACGAGCTGTTATAAGGTTGGGAGATTGTAAGATCCCGTATTTTTCTATGTATGAATCTTTTAAAATTTTTGGGAAAAACAGGTTGTTTTGAATTTAATACATGTCTATAATTAATTAAAAACCACCAAAATTTACACCCCCTGTAACTGTCTTTCGCCACGTGTTAGCATGTCACAAAATTATATTTCACCATGTGTAATTAGATTTCACCACAAGTAATATTACACCATGTGTAATCATATTTCACCAGGTGTAATATTACACCATGTGTAATTATATTTCACCACGTGTAATCTATATTAATTTTTTAAAAGTTTTGATGAGGTTTCACTCCGAAATAGTGTAAATGAGTTACACGATATGAAATGGGAGTTCACGTCATTTAATTTTGATGCCCAGAGAATTAAAAACACATATCCAGCAATGTGTAACCCTATGAAAACATTTTTAATCACTGTAGACGCTCTACACACCATAGTATTCAACCACATATGATCCACACACCATTTTATTGGATTGAAATTCCTACACTCACCTCTACCTTTGATCGAAGACCCTCGGTGCACCTCCCTCCTTGATGCGGTCCATCTATCGTTGATTTTTGAGAGTCTGCTTCGATCTGGAAGTGACCTTGCATCGGATCATGGATGTTCAGACCTAGATTTTTAAGGTATGCCTTCTGGTTATTAATCTTCTTCTAAATCAGTTGCTAACAGATTACCTGGTTCTTATTGAGAGGTGTCCAGAAGATGATTTCTATCATAAAATAGGTCTTTTTTCACTAATTCCTCCACTTTCAAGGAGTTATATATAAATAATGTTCTACAATGTGTTCTTGATTTATTATGCTCAATTTGGGAATATTAGTTGGTGAGCATTATTCATCACTAATATTGAGTTAAGTGGTCTAAAATTCAAGTCACATAGTCTTAAATCCCATTATGTATATGTAATTATAGAATTTCTATTTGATGTTTAGAAATTTCACCCTTGATTAAATTAATTTTATTTGGTAAATAAATTAAAGGAAATGTGAAATTGGTATGTTGGGATTTTAGATCATAAATATTTAATTATTAAATTAATTATTGATTTATTAATATTGTTGAACATGATTAATTAATTGTATCATTAATTAATGTGGATGGTTTGGATTATGAAATTGTGATTTGAATAAGTAATTGTCAAATTAATTATTAATATGTTGAAATTGTGAATGAGGAAATTAATTATGGAATTAATTATTGGATTTTGAGTTAGTTAATATTAATTAATTAATTGATGAATTAATTAATTAGATATACACAATTAATTAATTTATGAGTTAATTAACTTGATCATTTAAATGTGTGAGTTAAGGAATGGTAACATGGTCATTCAAATGTATGAGTTAAGAAATGGTAACATGGTCATTAAAATGTGTGAGTTAAGGAATTATAGCATGGTCATTAAAACATGTGAGTTAAGGAATGGTTACATGGTCATTCAAATATGTGATTTAAGGAATGTTAATATGGTCATTAAAATGTGTGATTCAAATAATGGTAACACACTCATTCAATTGTGTGGTTGAAGTTTCCCCACCATTGGTGGTGGGGTGGTAAGGGTTTGGGTGGGGTGAGGGGAAGTTCACTGGGTGACGTGCGTCCTTTTCGTGAGGATGGTCAAGTTTACATTTATAAAGACCCAAGATATAGAACAACGGCTAACCTCGAGGTTGCTCTCAAGGAAGCAGTGTCGAATGACTAAGTGGTCTATTCTAAAAATGTTTTTGTGTTTTTTTCCCTAAATATTTTGAAAACATAAAAACAAAACTTCTAAGGTAACACTAATCAGTGCTGAAAATCATAGTGTAGATAGAAACAGTGATGGAAAAGTGCAAAAATATAGAGAAACATGACAAAACCAATAAAATAAAGCAAGCGAAGACACAACACAATGAAAAAAACAAACAAATGACACCAAGACATAGAAGACAATAGTCAGTGAGAATAAGGCCAAACCTTGGTTAATCCACCCTCTACTCCCTATCCTATATCAACTTAAGAAATTAATCAACAATTCTCAAATTTTCTCAGTTCATGACTGATGTCTTGTATTACACACCAATATTGCCTAGAGTTAAACACTCAAGCATTGAAGTTCTTCAATACTCAAGAGTTCCTCCGAACTGCAAGGTGATTCACTCAACAAGGTCATTCTGGAAATAATTTCTCACAATCCACAATGATTCCACAAATTTCATCACATCGCACAACCAATCTTGATTCTCAGTTTGAGAAATCAAGACAGAAAGGGGAGAAGAAATTAAACAAGAAAGTGGAAAATCATCCTATGTAAGATCTTTCTCTCACTCAATCTAACTCGCAAACGTGATCTACCAAGGTGAATAAAAATAATGTGATCGCGTTAATGTATGGATCTCCAGACTGTGTTGGGTTTCAAAAACTGGATCTAACCCCGCAAGTTAGATCTCCATTTCTGGAGATTTTAGATCACAATAAAAAATGAAAATAAGAAAAATAAATAACACATCACAAATGAAACAAACATCACAATTAATTAGAAAACATGCAACACTAAGAGATTATTTATAGACACAACTTAAAACACCAAAAACAGAGTAGGGAGGATGGATGAAATGGAGGAGCTGGGACCCATCTCCAGGTCAAATACTGTCCCATTTTGTGAGATATGGATGGAATGGATGGTGAATGGTGGTGGAGTCTCCTCCCCCTACTATGTAATGATTCCCCCCGGTCTCAGTATTTTTTGGGAGAGAGGAGTCAGGGTTTTCTTATTCAGAAAAACTCAACTAAAAACATAGGCAAATAGACAAGAAGTAAATCCACGTGGCACATCTTCAACATGCTTGTCACTAGATATGAGTGAACTCCCAGTGATTGTAAACGATTCTCCTGCAACTACTTAGCAAATATTCTTGTGCATTTCCCACGAACAATTTCCTTTTATCACCCCCTCCATGTGTAGCTCCCCCTGCATGGAACAACCGAAAAACCAAAACAAGTTAAACAAATAAAATGAAACTATAATAACTATATATTAATATTATTTCTTGAATAAAAATACTGATTAATATATATATATATACTACTTAATATTATTATTACTATTATATGAAAATATAATTATTAAAACTACTTATAAGTTATATTTACTTTCCTATTATAATGATATTATTATTATGTTATCTCATATTAAACATTGTTATATATATATATTTTTTGTACTGTATTGTATGTATTATATTATATAGATAAAAAATTATTATAGTATAATTATTATATAAAACAAAATAAAACAAACAAAGAATAGTGGGGGGGGGGGGGGGGGGGGTTATTCGTGCGGCGTAGGGAAGAAGAGCCATGCGGGCTATGAGAAATCTGAGTCGGACGAGGATCGCACGGTGGAGCAGGGCTTGCTTATGTGAGGGGGA
The DNA here is from genome assembly GCA_963277665.1 of Viscum album. NCBI lineage: Eukaryota > Viridiplantae > Streptophyta > Magnoliopsida > Santalales > Viscaceae > Viscum > Viscum album. The sequence continues at coordinate 181,306,771 of OY728130.1, forward strand.
AGGATGGACAGGGTGTGGTGCGGTGGGGTCTGAAGGCTCGGATGGCACAGTAGCGAGGTGCTGAGGTCGCGGCTAGAAGGAGGAGGATGAGGGAGAGGGTCGCGATGGCTGTGCGGGTTTCAGGTGGCTTGCCGGCGAGCAGGGGATGTGAGGCAAGGTCAGTTAGGGATTGAAGTGAGAGGCCAAACCGGCAGTGGTGCAGGGTGAGGCAGGTAGCGGTGGAGTGCGGAACTATTTCATTGGGAAACAGTTAGATTGAATCTGAAATTTATGTGTTCAAATTGCTGGTTTGAGGGTTTTTTATTGATTTCTGGTTTGATCTTGCTTCGAAATTGTTCTGCTATGCTGGTGATTTTTTTAATTCTACTTTTTATTTGTGTTTCTGCTGTTGTGGTTTGGAGAGGCAACATGGGTGGAAGGGTTACAGCGATGCAGATGCAGAACAGAAGATGGGTACGTAACAGTGCGATGTGCCACCGTTCTTGAAACAGTGAGATAGATTGGAGGACGGTGGCACCGTGTGTTTGGGTGAAGAAGTGAGGTTGAAACAATGATAAAGGCACCATGCTGAAACGATGGCTGGGGGCAAGAGACGGTGGCACAATGAGTGATGCTCACAGTGAAACCGTGAGGCTGAAATGGTGACTGGGGGAACTGGTGACACAAAGAGTCTTGGAAATGGTGGCACAAGAACCGTAATGGAACAACAATAGAGGATCGTGTGACTACAACACCTGCAAACATACATCAACACTAAAAAATAAAATAATTTACTACAAACTAACTAAAAAAATAATTACAACAAAGTTAAGTTAAATAATAAAAATAATTATGAATTATTTAAAAAAGTATTTATTTGTATTAAAAATTATAATCAAATTTAATTTAAAACAAACTAAAATAACTAAAGTCACTTGCTTAAATTAATCCAATAATTAGTTAACCAATTAATAAACTAAATAACTCATTAAATCAAAGAATAAAATTATTAATTTAATTATATTAAATAGTTAAAACTAATTAAATTATTAAAAGACTAAAAACTAAGATGAGTTATTTATTTACAAATTAAAGAATAAATAATTAATCAGTTTAATTGATGAATTAAAAATTATCAAATTTAATAACAAAAGGAATTAATTAAATGAAATTAAAATAAAAAATAAATTTTATTATTAAAAAAATAATAAAAAATAAACAACAAAGACACTTTTAATACATAAACACATTTTTTCATAATGTAATTTAAAAAATACAAAAAATGATAAATATTACACAAAATGCTACAGTTTGATATTAAAAAGTCAACAAAAATATAAAAAAGGATGTGACAAAGAGCATGAAACCACTGCCACATCAAACTCCCCCACACTTAAAGCTTTGTTTGTCCTCAAACAAGTACATGCCTTTGAATTTAAAACAGAAAGACAATTTATGAGTTACAGATCAAAAAGTGAAAGATTAAACATTAATAGCCAGAGGAACATTAACAAACAGTGGGTTAGGATTTTCAAGGGTGTTAAAAAATGATGTCCTGTCTAGCTTCAAAAACTCATTAGAAGTCAATATCCTCACAAATTCATATAATGTCATGTTTTTCATGCCTCCTATGTGTACTACTTAACTATCCTACTTCAACTTCCAATTCAAGTTCTAATTTAAGGAGTGTTGACAGGTTAGATGAAGTGGAATTTAAAACATAAGCAAAAGCACCTTCCATTCTCACCCTCCCCCCCATGTTCCAAAAATTAAAGTCCATTAATTTTGTCACTTTACTGATTCAACTCAAATGAATATTAACCAAGTCAATTTCTCCCTTCTTCATCTGGGTTCAAAATTCCCCTCACCTTAATGAGTTCATTTTTGACAAGAGAACTTTATTTTAATATTTTCCAGCCATATTCCATATGCAGAGCACTGTGCATAGCACTTATTAAGATTGAAATTTGATTTATTTATTCACAGAAATGCACCCAATGCACCTTGTCTCAGATACTCACTGTGGGATCCCATTTTCCCATTTTACTCCACTTAAAAAGGATTTACTTAATAAACATTTGAGTTGACTTCCTAAAGTGATTTAATAATAAATGTGAGTCACCTAGGTTCTAATGAGAATTTATAGTTACTCCAAGTCATGATCCTAATTCCAAAAAACCTATAATTTCACACCCCTATCCTCAGTTCCTAGATAAAAAGGTTCATAGAGAAAGTGAACAATTTCACTCAGCAATCACTCATGCTTAACAGTTTCTGACTAAATGTCACTCCCATCATCCAACGAGCAGTAATCCACTAATATGACATAATTGATGTACCAGTGTACCCTTAATGGCCATCATGTAATGAAAGAGTTTGAATTTTTTTGATGGAATTCTGAGAATGTTAAAAAAAATTGACCATTTTTTAAACAACCACAAACTCAGGTTCAGAAATAGGTTCAAGAAGTGGGAATTTGAAATGACACTAAAATGACCCCTCTCCACCACACTTAAAACCCAACATTGTCCCCAATGTTTAATTATAAGGTGGAAGATAGTTGAAGTTAAAGATTGATGGATAGTTCATCTTAAATAGGATATGGAAGGGAAACAATGAGGTTCAAAAATTTTCGTTGCCACACAAAAAGAGAAAAAAAAAGAAAACTTCAAACAAATACAAACAGAAGAACCTAACCCCCCCAACCATCACCAACAACAAGTTCAGTTCTATTCCTAAAATGTTCATGATTTAAATTTTGTAAAGAGTAGACAAAAGATTTTATTAATTTACTTCAAATAGCAGAATGATTAGCCGTGATGTGCAGTAGCAGCATAATGAAACTGATAGAAGTGGGTGTAATAATGTCTCAAAAATCATCTCAAAATAATTTTTCAACTCTGTAGATATTAGAATGCTAACACCCAAGCAATAAACACAATTTAATCTTCATAGAAAATCATGGGACTCCCCCACACTTAATTCACTGTAGCACACAAAATGAATGAGTAGATTGAAACAACTTGTAGAATTAAATCATTACTTCCCTGAATGGAAGATTTAATTCATTTTTTAAATGTCTCCCTTTATTTGACTTGTGCATGAACTCTGGATTCTCCAGTTTGTCACCTACATTATAAAACAATTTAACATTAGTGTTCAAGATTTTAAGTTCAAATAAAAATCAGATACAAAGTGAGAGTTAGGGTGTTTTATCCATTAATCCAGTGAGTTGGACCCCTGAGACTTGAATGATAGCCACGTAGAATCTACTATCTGCTTATTGTCCTAAGAAAAAACACTCAAATTAAAACAACATGCAAAAAGAAACTAAAGCAGGAAATGAAAAGGGATAATCTTGGTATAATCCTGGGATAACCCCCCAAGGTATGCTGTAGCTTGACTGTCCACAGCTAGACAGTACCTAGATCAACCCCAGTCTAATGGGGGATTTAACTTCTTGCTTATGAACCACCATATGTGATTCTGTCCAACTTCAGTGATTTTCCATCTTCGGATTAGCCCATGCACAACTTCAACCAAATTCTCCTCCTTTGTAGTGAAGTTATTTATGTTGAATGATGGATGGGATACAAAAGGTAGGGGTATTTCCCCTCTTCCTCTGCTTGAGGTTGAGTGTGCACAAGTTGTAATGTTGGAAAACTTAGATGTGAATTGTATTCTGGTTCATTCCAATAAATTATTTTATCTTGAAAAAAACATAAGTTATCATCATCCACTTGTAAACTTGTGCACAACTCCAAAAATTCCTTTTCAAAAATAACTACCAAACGGAAAGTGTTATCCAGAATTTGGAGTTCCATTAACTCTTCAGTAGATGAAACCTCAACTTCCTCACTCTCCATGAAATCAAAAAAGTGATATGAATCTTCAATACCTGCACAGGGATAAACACAATTAAAACCAGATTTAATGTAATCCAAGTTGAATAAAAATACATCTTCTTCAATAAAATTTTCAACTCCCTTTATCAGTACTGCTTGTTCCTCATTGTGATGGAATAGTGATCCTGGGAGAGGGTATAGGGCAAGAGCGAGGTAGTCAACCTCTTCCAGCCTCTCTTCAAAACACACCACCTCACTTGCCGAATCTTCTAAGGAGAGATATATAATGTCATGTTATGGATATACCTATTAAAGCATTGAAAAATATTATGAATAGTTATTGCAAGAAAAATAATTAGAATGGAAATCAAGGAAAAAATGATCACTAAAGAAATTTCCAGCATCATGAATCTTTGCATGTTCCATCTTCTGCTAGCCCTTGAAAACATCCTCAGAAATTGGTTCTGGAATTTCCAAATTTGAATCTAGGGGAAAATCCATATCAAAGTTGGGAAACTCCAACTTTTACTTTCTTATATTTCCTTTTTCTTTCCTTTTCAACTTTTTTCCAGAATGTTGGGCTTCAATGGGAGGTGATGGTACTAAAATATCTTCTTGGTATCCCTTGACCTTATCCATGGTTTGTTGCATCAACTACATGATCTATTGAGAAAAATCTATCTCCTCCTCAGTAAGGTCTTGATGCTGCCTTTCATGCATCCAACTTTAAAATTTAGCAAAAACCTCATCAAGCTCTTGAACCGGGTCAAATAGTGACACTATATTAGATTCGTTAGAGTTCATCACTATGTGTGTTGTTGTTTTTTATGCTTTTTTAATATGTTTTTATATGTTTTATGTTTTAAATAAAATAAAAATTGGTAAAACCACTAAGACACTCGTTGCCTCCCTGACAACGGTTCCAAAATTTGACGTGCGTCCTTGTTGCGAGGATGGTCAAGTTTACATTTATAAAGACCTATGATATAGTACAATGGCTAACCTCAGGGTCACTCTCAATGAAGTAGTGTAGAATGACTAAGTGGTCTGTTTCGAAAATGTTTTTGTGTTTTTTCCTTAAATAATTTAAAAACATAAAAACAAAACTCTTAAGGTAACACTAATCAGTGCTGAAAAGAACAGTGGAAATAGAAACAATGATAGAAAAGTGAAAAAATATAGAGACACATGAAAAAATAATAATAAAGCAAGCGTAGACACAACACAAGGAATAAAACAAACAAATGAAACTAAGACACAGAAGACAATAGTTAGTGAGAACAAGTCCGGACCCAGGTTAATCCACCCTCTACTCCCTATCTTAGATCAAATTAAGAAATTAATCAAAAATTGTCAAATTTGCTCAGTGCATGACCAATGTCTCGGATGACGCACCAATCTATCCTAGAAATTAAACACTCAAGCATCAAAGTTCTTCAAATACTCATGTGTTCCTCTGAACTACAAGGTGATTCACTCAGTAAGGTCATTCTAGAAAGAATTTATCACAAGCCTGAATGATTCCACAAATTTCATCACATTGCACAACTAATCTTGATTTTTAGTTTGAGAAATCAAGATAATAAGGGGAGAATAAATTAAACAAGAAATTGGAAAATCATTCTACGCATGATCTTTCTATCACTCAATCTAACTCGAAGACGCAATCTACTAAGGCGAATAAAAAGAACGTGATCGCGTTAATGTACGGATCTCTAGATCGTGTTGGGTTTCATAAACTGGATCTAACCCCGCAAGTTAGATCTCCATTTATGAAGATTTTATATCACAACACAAAAATAAAAGAAGAAAAATGAATAACACGTCACAAATGAAAAAAACATCACAATTAGTTAGAAAATATGCAACACTATGAGAGTATTTACAGACGCAACTTAAAAAACCAAAAACAGAGTAGGGAGGATGGATGAAATGGAGGAGATGGGACCCATCTCTAGGTTGAAGACGATCCCAGTTCAGGAGATATTGATGGAATAGATGGTGAATGTTGGTGGAGTATCCTCCCCCTATTGTGGAATGATTCCCCCCGGTCTTCGTCTTCACTGGGAGAGAGGAGTTGGGGTCCTCTTATTCAGAAAAACTCAACTAAAAATAGAGGCAAACTGACAAGAAGTAAATCCACATGGAACGTATTCAGCATGATTGTCACCAGATCTTAGTGAACTCCCAGTGATTGTAAAAAATTCTCCTACAACTACCTCGCGAATATTCTTGTGCCTTTCCCATGAACAATTTCCTTTTATCACCCCCTCCATCAATTTAATTAATGAATTAAAAATTATCGAATCTAATAACAAAAATAATTAAGTTGATGATTCGTGATATATACATACTAGTTAAATACTTTTTTGATCATTAAATTAATATCATACTAGTTAAGTAGATGATTTGTGAATTAAATACTTTTTTGATCATTAAATTAATATCATACTAGTTATAGTGAATTCAACACAATCCGTCAATATATGATCATATACATTATGGTTTTCATCATAATTCTAAGTAGATGATTCGTGATATATATTAATAATTACCACTAGTCTAATGACCATTATTCAGATTTTTAAACATGAATTTCCTAGGGTACATAGTACATGGAATTACTACTAGTGGATGTGTTCTTATGATATTATCTTCTTTTAGATCACAAAGTATGAACTTCATATGAAGAAACTTGAATGATTATGTAACACCAACACTAGATATTCAAACAATTTCTTTGTCCAATTAGAATGATTCACCTTAACTATATAATATAAATTTAAGAATATTATTATTATATCCATAGGTTCTCATTAGAGTGAGGACTATTATAACCTTCAAATTCAAAAAAATATTATATTGAAATTATTATGTCAAACACATATAAGAGTATATGTAATAAGAATAATACATTTATATATCTAACTATATACATGATTTGGTAACTAAGGTAGATGATACAATTGGTTTTAGGGAACCAACTCCAACATACTCCCACTTTCACTAGAACCTATTGATAATTATTCCACCTATTAGATATTATTTTATATTCATGATTCTAATGAGTTATGTATTTAGTTAATATGTCTTATATAATTCCCTTTATGGATACTTTGGTAATTTTAACTTCATCTCTCCGAGTAAATCCCCTAAAAAGATGACCCTTTCAGAGTATATTCTTTGTTTGTTGTTGTGATTTGAAATCTTTAACAAGAATCACACCCACAAATTTATCACATCACAAAATGATATGATCTATGATTCTAGGATTCTCACCAAGATCTGATCCAAAGTTTCACATCCTCTTTATATTCTTGGAAAATATGCTTTTTACTCATAAGGATAGTTTTAACTACCACCCATTGTAGTTTTCCTTGAAGTCTCTTGAAATGTTCAATATTAATACATATCATGGTATATATTAAATATCCAATCACTAAATTGTAAATTATTTTGTCCATTTTTTATATCCCATCATATTTTCAAAGACACATATTCTTTAAATTTTTATTCCATGTGACATACGAAAGAATATTATCTTATATTGACCCATTTTTTCACTTTTCAATACCTTATCAATGTATAAACTATGAATTATTTTAATAAGACTCTTAGATATGTATTTATCAATTTATATCCCTATAATATAGAAAAATATTTAAATCCTTCATATAGAATCATTTATTTTAATAATTTTTTTTTAAAAATAAAATACTAATATCTATTTTTCATATACCACTAGAAAAATTATAGATTTCCTGCTAACCTTTTATAGAAACAAGTATGATGTTTAATTCTAATAAAACCAAATTATTATATGGTCTCATCAAAATGAACATTCCATGATATATATTATTTATTCAATATATTAATATAGCTTTAAATCTTGTATACTTTATTGGATTTCTTTAGTATCACAATCACTCATGGTTTTTTAGATATACATGTTCCAACAAATAACATTTAGGAATGAAACTCTGACATCTATATACCAAATATTATAATCATGGTATGTTATTGTTTACTGATTTCTTGTAGGATAATAGTTCATTATTCACAATGAATAACATGTTATCTTTATTAATGGTAAGAAAAACATATCTATCTAGTTCTCAAACATTCTTAATTTTCATACCCAAGAATTGTGTCTCTAGAATATTTTATTCCATGGGGTCTTGTAAATCTTTTTCTTATGCCAACTATTGTGCCTCTTGAGATTTTAATTTAAAAAATTCTACATTTCTCCCACTATAATATTTTCAGTTACTCTTTATTTCTAGAAATACATTCTATCTTTTAACTATTACTGTTTTGTATATGGAATACAATATGAAATATCCCTTTTATTACTTAAGGATATTTTAAAAAGATGAACTTCCTATATATTTATGCAAGTTTATTTATATTATTAACTTTAACAAGTAGTGAACATCTATATACATGACTATGTTATAGGTAGAGATTCATTCCATACTATAACTAACACGAGATCGTGTTTTTCAGATTGTTTGGAACACTTGGTTAAGTCTATATTTCACTGTTTTCAATGCATATTTATAAAAATATTATAGAGTAATTTTTATGAATTATCATTGATATCACTATAATATTTGGGATATAAGCCACAACTCTTTAATATAATCGATGATTTATTGGTTAAGATATTTTATACATAAATGTGATCAATGTTTATTTATATTCTTACTAAGTTGATTCTATACTTCAAATTTAAATTCCATTGTAAACTAATTATAGAATCTCTATGGCTCATATATTATCTTTGTAAAAAAGCATGAAATTTATCCAAAGGTTTTAAATAGAGAGTCTAAATACCCTTCTAGATATATCTTTTCAAAATATTTCTAGTTTACATGAGAAATTAAACAAATCCACTATAGGGTATAATATAATTCATGTGGTTTTTTTATTAATAATTTATTTCCAATATTTGATCTATTGATTTGAGTATTAATATAATCAATTATTCGGTCTTCCATTCCATAAACTAAAACTATTTATGTCTAGACTTTAAATAATAGTTTTTTATTAAAGTTATGCACAAAATAACTATTCAATAAAAGAGTCATTCTATAAAACAATATGAGGTGAAAATATCTATTAGCTAATACAACAAGTATTACTCCATAAAAAATCAAAGATCTACTCCAAATATAATAACATTCCTAAATATTATTGGTTCTTATATTTGAAAACAAATGTGTATGAAACATGTTATATCAAATACCTAGGAAATTAATATAAGATTATTATATGTAATGATAAATATATTTGAAGTAAAACATTCCCTCCAATTATTCTTTACTTTACTGCAATTCATTTTCCACTAGCCTTTCTGATCACATGAAAACTAGAAAACCCCTTGATCATTGATTTCCCACTTAATAATTGGTTATTAAGAGAAAATTGTGTATTTAACTTTATCTTTGATCCTTAAATTGACCCATTTACTTTTATTCACTATAAAAAAACAGGTCACGGGAAGCACTGCCCTTTATCAGCGCTAAACAAAAAGCTCTGATAAAGGTCTATGACTTTATCAGCGCTTTTCGGAGCGCTGATAAAGGGGAACCGCCTTTATCTTCACCCGCATTTACACCACTTTTCTAGCACTGATAAAAGGCCATATTATCAGTGCTCAGGATAGCGCTGATAAAGGGCTATATTATCAGTGCTCATGATAGCGCGGATGAAGGGCCATATTATCAGCGCTCATGATAGTGCTGATAAAGGCTCCTTCAGCTGCACCTGCAGAACTAGAACCTGCACAAACTAGCACCTGTACCTGTACAAACCAGCACTCGCACCTGTACAAACCAGCACACGCACACAATATTTTGACAAACAATCCAATATAAATTCACTTAACATCATGAATACAAAAAAACACACTGCTATATACATTTCAAACAATGTTTTACATGGTTACAATTACAATTATCCAACAATAGTTATAAACATTAATGTTTCATCCTTTGATATCCGTGATCCTCTCAAAAATTGTCGTACATGGTATTTGTTGCCGAACAAAGCATCCAAACTCAAGAAAAATAATTCACCTATATAAGAAAAAAAATATTATGTTAGTAATATAATAATGAAATAAATTAAAACATTAATATGAAAGAATACATTAATATGGAAATGTGAAACTAAAATATGCAAATGATAAACTCAAATGCTTTCATTATGATAACAATGAAAGGGAATAATGTAAAATCAATATGTTTTTGGATGATTTATCTAATTTAATAAATACTGATTCTTTATCTAATGAAAAGATTTACCAGTCACACCATGCGTCGGATTGAGGTGCTGTCGATTCATACATGTCACAAATGAATCATGGATCGTTTTACTAAAGTATAAAAATAATCTGAATGAATTTTCATGGTATTTCGTCTGTCAGTAGTGTTGTTTTCTAAAATTAATGTCAATTTGAAACTGTTATCAAACACTTTTAGCCATACCGGTCACACCGTGCATCAGATTTAGGTGCAGTTGATTCATACATGTCACAAATGAATCATAGATCGTTGTCCTAAATTATCAAAACAATCCGAATGCGTTTGCTTGGTATTCCGTATGTCAGTAGTGTTGTTTTCTAAAATTAATTTCAATTTGAAACTGTTATCAGACACTTTTAGCCATACCAGTCACACCGTGTGTCGGATTGAGGCGAGGTCAATTATTACACCTAAAAAATGACTCATGGATCGTTGTGCTAAAGTATCAAAACAATCCAAAAGATTTTGCTTGGTTTTCCGTATGTTAGTAGTGTTGTTTTCTAAAGTTAATGTCAATTTGAAACTGGTATCAGACACTTTTAGCCATACCGGTCACACCGTGCATCATATTGAGGTGCGGTCAATTTTTAAATGTCACAAATTAATCATGGATCATTATTCTAAAGTATCAAAACAATAAGAACGTGTTTTCTCAGTATTCCGTATGTCAGTAGTGTTGTTTTCTAAAATTAATGTGAATTTCAAAATGTTATCAGAAACTTTTAGCCATAATGGTCACACCGTGCATCGGATTGAGGTGAGGTCAATTTGTACACGTCACAAATGAATCATGGATCGTTTTACTAAAGTATAAAAACATTCTGAATGTGTTTTCTTGGTATTACGAATGTCAGTAGTGTTGTTTTCTAAAATTAATGTCAATTTGAAACTCTTATTAGACACTTTTATCCATACCGGTCACACCGTGTGTCGGATTGAGGTGTGGTCAATTATTACACCTCAAAATTGTCTCATGGATCATTTTCCTAAAGTATCAAAACAATCCGAATGCATTTTCTTGGTTTTCCATATGTCAGTAGTGTTTTTTTTTAAAGTTAATGTCAATTTGAAACTGTTATCAGACACTTTTATCCATACCGGTCACACCGTGCATCAGATTGAGGTGAGGTCGATTCATACACCTCAAAAATGAATCATGGATCATTTTACTAAAGTATCAAAACAATAAAAACTAGTTTTATCAGTTATCCGTATGTCAGTAGTGTTTTCTTCTAAAGTTAATGTCAATTTGAAACTGTTATCTGACACTTTTAGCTATGCCGGTCACACCGTGCATCGGATTGTGGTGAGGTAGATTCGTACATGTCACAAATGAATCATGGATATTTTTCCAAAAGTATCAAAACAATAAGAACTCGTTTTCTCAGTTTTCCATATGTCATTAGTGTTGCTTTCTAAAGTTAATATCAATTTGAAACTGTTATCAGACACTTTTAGCCATACCGGTCACACCGTGCGTTGCATTGAGGTGCGGTAAATTCATACATGTCACAAATGACTCATGGATCATTGTACTAAAGTATCAAAAAAATCCGAATGTGTTTTCTCAATTTTCCGTATGTTAGTAGTGTTGTTTTCTACAGTTAATGTCAATTTGAAACTATTATCAGACACTTTTAGCCATACCGGTCACAACATGAATCAGATTGAGGTGCGGTCAATTCGTACGCCTAAAAAATGACTGATGGATCATTGTAATGAAGTACCAAAACAATCCGAATGTGTTTTATTGGTTTTCTATTTTTCATTTGTGTTATTTTCTAAAGTTAATGTCAATTTGAAACTATTATCAGACACTTTTAGCCATACCAGCCACACCATGCGTCAGATTGAGGTGAAGTCGATTCTTACACCTCAAAAATGACTCATGGATAATTGTACTAGAGTATAAAAACAATCCGAATGCATTTGCTCGGTTTTCCTTATGTCAGTAGTGTTGTTTTCTAAAGTTAATGTCAATTTTAAACTGGTATCAGACACTTTTAGCCATGACGGTAACACTGTGCATTGGATTGAGGTGAATTCAATTCATACACGTTAAAAACAAATCATGTATCATTTTAATAAAGTATCAAAACAATCCGAATGCGTTTGCTCAGTATTCCGTTTGTCAGTAGTGTTGATTTCTAAAATTAATGTCAATTTCAAACTGTTATCAGACACTTTTAGCCATACCGGTCACACCGTGCATCGGATTGAGGTGCGGTCAATTAGTAAACCTCAAAAAATGACTCATGGATCGTTTTACTAAAGTATCAAAACAATTTGAATGCGTTTTATTGGTTTTATGTATGTCAATAGTGTTGTTTTCTAAAGTTAATGTCAATTTGAAACTGTTATCAGACACTTTTAGCCATACCGGTCACACTGTGCATCAGATTGAGGTGCGGTCAATTTGTACACATCATAAATGACTCATGGATAGTTTTCCTAGAGTATAAAAACAATCCGAATGCATTTTCTTGGTTTTCCATATGTTAGTAGTGTTGTTTTCTAATGTTAATGTCAATTTGAAACTATTATCAGACAATTTTAGCCATACCGGTCACACTGTGTGTCCGATTGATGTGCGGTCAATTCATAAACCTCAAAAATGACTCATGGATCATTTTCCTAAAGTATTAAAATAATCAGAATGCATTTTCTCAGTTTTCTGTATATCATTTGTGTTATTTTCTAAAGTTAATATCAATTTGAAACTATTATCAGACACTTTTTTCTATACCAGTCACACCATGTGTCGGATTGAGGTTCGATCGATTTTTAAACCTCAAAAATGACTCATGGATCGTTTTATTATAGTATCAAAACAATACAAACACATTTTCTCAATTTTCCGTATGTCAGTAGTGTTGTTTTCTAAAGTTAATGTCAATTTGAAACTGGTATCAGACACTTTTAGCCATGCCGGTCACACCGTGCATCGGATTGAGGTGCGATCAATTTTTACATGTCACAAATAAATTATGGATAATTTTCCTAAAGTATCAAAACAATTCGAATGCATTTTCTTGGTTTTCCGTATGTAATTAGTGTTGTTTTCTAATGTTAATGTCAATTTGAAACTGTTATCAGACACTTTTAGCCATACCGGTCACACCATGCATCAGATTGAGGTGTGGTCAATTTTTACATGTCAAAAATGACTCATGGATCGTTGTCCTAAAGTATCAAAACTATCCGAATGCATTTGATTAGTTTTATGTTTGTCAGTAGTGTTCTTTTCTAAAGTTAATGTCAATTTAAAACTGTTATCAGACACTTTTTACCCATACCGGTCACACTGTGCGTCAGATTGAGGTGCAGTCGATTCTTACACCTCAAAAAGGACTTATGGATCATTTTCCTAAAGTGTCAAAACAATCTGAATGCGTTTTCTCATTTTCTGTATGTCATTTGTGTTATTTTCTAAAGTTAATGTCAATTTGAAATTATTATCAGACACTTTTAGCCATACCGGTCACACCGTGCGTCAGATTGAGGTACGGTTGATTCGTACACTTCAAAAATGACTCATGGATCGTTTTCCTAAATTATAAAAACAATATGAACACATTTCCTCAATTTTCCATATGTTAGTAGTGTTTTTTTTCTAAAGTTAATGTCAATTTGAAACTAGTATCAAACACTTTTAGCCATGCCGGTCACACCGTGCGTTGGATTGAGGTGAGGTAGATTTGTACACGTCACAAATGAATCATGGATCTTTTTACTAAAGTATTAAAACAATACGAACGTTTTTTCTTGGTATTCCGTATGTTAGTAGTGTTGTTTTCTAAAATTAATGTCAATTTCAAACTGTTATCAGATACTTTTAGTCATACCAGTCACACCGTGCATCAGATTGAGGTGAGGTCAATTCTTACACCACACAAATGACTCATGGATCATTGTAATAAAGTATCAAAACAATCTGAACACGTTTTTTTGGTTTTCTGTATGTCAATTGTGTTGTTTTCTAAAGTTAATGTTAATTTGAAACTATTATCAGACACTTTTAGCCATACCAGTCACACAGTGCATCAGATTGAGGTGAGGTCGATTTGTACACCTCACAAATGACTCATGGATCATTTTCTTAAAGTATCAAAACAATAAAAACGAGTTTTATTGGTTTTCCATATGTAATTTGTGTTATTTTCTAAAGTTAATGTCAATTTGCAACTATTACCAGACACTTTTAGCCATACCGGTCACAACGTGTGTCGGATTGAGGTGCAATCGATTTTTACACCTCAAAAATGACTCAGGGATCATTTTCCTAAAGTATAAAAACAATCCTAATGCGTTTTCTCGGTTTTACATATGTCAGTAGTGTTTTTTTCTAAAGTTAATGTCAATTTGAAACTGGTATCAAACACTTTTAGCCATTTCGGTCACACCGTGCGTCAGATTGAGGTGCGGTCAATTCATACACCTCAAAAATGACTCATGGATCATTTTCCTAAAGTATCAAAACAATCAAAATGCATTTTCTTGGTTTTTCGTATGTCAGTAGAGTTATTTTCTAAAGTTAATGTCATTTTGAAACTGGTATCAGACACTTTTAGCCAATGAGTCATGCTTTACTAAAAAGACAAATCATATCTAAAACCATTCTTCATAACCTAAGGATATAAAACATAATAAAGGGTGATCATATATGATCAGTAAGTGTAAAAAAGGGAGATATCAATGATCATATATGAATAACATTACTAGGAATTCACCTTTATCCTATTTGTATACCATCTTCCATCAGGTATATTTACCATTCGTTTCTAAACACATCTATATCATCTTCTGAATATGAGTTTTTGTGACAGTCATGGTAGTACTGAAAAAATATAAATATACAAAGGATTAATAAATATTTTAAATTAACTCTTAATTATTTTCAAAAATACCTCTCCAGGGATGCTAGTTTTTTTATGAAATATGATCTCTTTCATAAATTTACAAACATAATAATCACATTCCTTTCCGTTTGTTTGTTTTGGAAACTACAGAAACATCGACAACAATAAGTAATTTTTTTTATATGTGTTTGGATAGTGTAATATTATCATATATACCCGAATAATTTTCTAGTTGTAGATCTTGTAGGCTTACTCATCCTTATGCCCTGGATTCATTTCATGCATTAGACGATATTGATGCACCACCCTATCATAACAGAATTATCAATAAAAGATAACATAAATTATATAACTAGATGTTTAGTTTTAAAGTTATAGATATAGTGCATTAAAAATTAACAAAATCCATCATGTGTGGTCGGTTTGTTGGATATCCATGCGTTGAATCCTGAAAGTAAATCTTTAGAGTATCCAAATTGACTGCAATCAGCATCCAATGCTCCCTAAAAATACAAAAAGGAATAATTAAAGAAAGAAATGAAAATATAGTTGATATGATTAAATTGTATAGTTTTACCCCTGCATCGTTGGTATTAAAAAGAGTCTGTCATCCTTAATTTTGTTTTCAAACAATTTGAGAAAGGATGAAATTATTGCAGCCTCTTTATCAGAATCTATTTCTTCTTTTGAAGAGGTGATGTGAGGACTAACGAGTCCAAATTTTTGTTCATGGGGAAATCCCTTAAATCGTTTTTCATATATACGCCTGAGAAAAATATAAAATGTATTTAGTCACTATTATAAGAGTATATCAGCTTTTGTAAAATCAAATCAGGAAAACATACCTCATGTTTACATTTACAATTGAGGCACCTTGCCATTCATACTTGAGGATTTTATTTACATTTTCAGCACTAATGAAATCTGATGTTTCCTCTCCGTACATTTTTTTTTCAAAAACAACTGTGTGAGAATTGTTGTCTATCAACTTTTTATCCACATAAGCCTGCAATGATATTAACTGTGGATATAGAACGGGCGGGGTGAAGGTGCTCTCAGTAGACCATTTCAATCAGTTGGTTGATTCTTGAGATATTTTTGAGCTGATATTTCATTTCACCCCCTTCTCTTTGTCATTCTGTAATAACATTCATCGGTTTAGACCTTTTTTACTTAAATGTTAAAGGTCCATCTTGAAAAATAACTTGGAAATGGATACCTCCTTGTCGACATGTTTTTTTTACAAGAACTGATGGCCATGCGATGAATGTTCCAACAGCTTTTTCAACCGTATGAATTTCTTCATCGTCATTTGGAACATGTATCTCATCACTCGGGTCATTAGCTACGTTAATTGACACTCTGAAATGATCTGTTGGAAGCTTTATGTTTTTTAGCATGTCGTTCTGTGTATTGAACATCGTAGCCCTCGCTACAAGGCGATATGTGGGTGTTGCTAGATATAAATCACTGTCATTTTCACCCTGTAGAATATTAGTACATGAAAGGTATTAGTGTCTATGTGAATCATATTTCACAGAAACAATTATTAAAACATTGATTACCTCAGCTAAGTCAGGTTTTTTAGGGGAATGGCTTGCCTCAAAGCTGGTGGGGGGGGGGGGGCGAGATTGTCACGCACAGGTTGTTGTTGAGTTGTTTCTTCTCTTTGACTCTCCCCCATCAATGTTGCTATCATCTCTCTCTAGTATTGTAATTATTCTTGAAAAATAGCTAATTATTCTGGCTGCTTTTCCATTTTTTCATTTTTATCGTCCGCTTGTTTTTGTTTTTGAAAATATGTTCGGGGTATCACCCCAAAACCCGCACCTCTGACATGACCATATTGGTCTGGCCGCTTCAAGGCTGCTGAAAGTATGTCTGCATCTGGTGTGGGTGTTGTTGATTCCTGTGACTATGTCAGATAGAAAATATAGAAAAATAAGTAGTCATTGTAATGTAATAGCAATTTAAAACAAATAAAATATATATTATGTCATACTTACAAATGTTTCCCACACTTTTTGTGTGTTTTCATCTATCAGTATCCCCTCTTTATTTACATGAGCCTCCTTCCATAGCACATGGCGTGGGATGGATTTGGCTTTCGATTTCGATTCATCAATCTTCATATAAAAAGAGAAACATGGTTATGGTGTTGTTTTATGTCACATATAAGTATTACGATAGATTTAAAAGACGTACCAATTTTTTCTCAAGTGAAGCGTACCCCAACCTTTCTTTACGGTAAGGGTACGCTGGTTCTACTATGCATTTTTTATTTTCAGCACTCAGTTGCTATTTCATAAATAAAAAACTATCAATCAAAGTGATGAAAACAAGCAAAGTCAAACAACGTATTACCCCACACAATGTACCTGAAAAGTTTTCTCCCCACGACGGTTGATAAACGCATCCCACACTCCTTGGGATATCGAGTGTGCATAAAGAAGAGGTGGGTGCGGCTTGATTTTCCCTTCAACATCTTTAAGTTGATATTTTCTTAAAATTGTGCGGAAACCTCTATAAATCCTTCCTGCAACTATTAATACATAATCCTTGTGCGAGGCATCCACATTAAATGCCCTCTTCAATTGATGATGAAGAGTAAGTCAATGTTTTGGTATTTTATTTTAATAAATTAAAAAAACGATGTCATAATGTTACTATAATCTCTTCCCACATTAGTGTCTTAAGACTGGTGACAACATGGTTCCACGACTGTACATCAATCGGTATGCGTTGCCGAGTGACGATTCCAATGTAGCTACTAAAGATGGATTTGTTGGGGTTTACATGTTGGACTCACTTATTCCATCCCACCTCAAATTTTATGACTTTTTCTTTTACCTTAAGGATTTTGGATAACATTTTCAAACTACGTAGCTCTTGTTTTTTTGCACTTTCAGGGATTCATTTCCTACCATTTCCTCAGAAGTATCATAAATATCTTTTGTTGGAGCACGAGCATAAGCACTGGGACCAGCTGCTGGTTGAGAAACCTGTTGTTGCTCTGCACTGGGACCACCAACAAGTGGTTGAGAGACCTTTCGTGCCTCAATATTAGGCACATCATCAGGTGCAGAAGTCATTATCTGCAGAATTGGTTTAACATTTAATTTAGATTACATAAAAGAAGCAGAGGTCATATAATAACATAATTTAACAAAATGTATATTACAATAAACAAATAACCTGATTATTGTACTCTCTTTATTTTCTTTAAAGGCTGAAGAGATTTGAATCCTCTATCAACTATGTAAATACCTTCATTGTGGCCTCCTCTGACATACAAAACGTTGCCTACATTTGGACCGCTGTGAAATGATTGTGAAGTCCATATAAAAGGGTCATCCTCCGTTGAACTTTCATCTGACCCTTCAGTTGTTTTGGTCGATAATAGAACAATTGACCAATTTTAGTTTGTGGGGTCTGGATCATAAAATACTTGTACTACCTATGATGCCATTATAAATGGTTCATCTTTCTCCCCTTCCTTACTGAAATCAACTTTCACGAACCCTAATTCATCTATTTTAACAACACTCCTGTTATCAACCCACTTGCATTGAAAAATAGGCACTTTCAATTTCGTATAATCCAACTCCTATATTCGTTTGATGATGCCAAAGTATGACATATTCGCATAAATTGGATTTTTTTCCTTAGCACTGGAAACATGAATCGCCTCATCCACAAGTGTAACCCCACTATTCTGCATGGTACTGTCTTCATCATGTTCATTAGTATATAATGTATAACCATTAACTTCATAAGCATTGTAAGATAATACAAACACACTTTCTCCTCTGGCTAGCCATCATAGTCATTCTGAAATTGATTCTGGATTTTCATCTAACTTCTTCAAAATATGGTCCTGAAACCATCCTACAAACTGTCTATTAAGTGTATCTGATATCCATTTTTCATCCCTAGATGGATTCTAATGCCTAAGAATTTCTTTGTGGGTTTGAACATATGGGTCAACGTCAAAACTTTTATAAAAAACATAAAGGTGAGCCTGCTCACGATCTGTAATATTGATTGTGACAACCTCTCTTCCATAAATTCCTTCACCCTCAAGTTGCTCAGTGTGACGAGACTTCGTTAGGCCAACGTTTTCCACACCATACAGGTATTCAATACAAAATTCAACGGCTTCCTCAACAATATATTGCTCCAAAATACAACCCTCTGTCTGACTTCTATTTTTTACATACCCTTTCAAAATATTCACATACCATTGAATGGGGTACATCCATCTATAATGTAAAGGACCACATAGTCAAATCTCTCTCACAAAATGAACCATCAAATGAACCATCATATCAAAAAATGTCGGCGGGAAGAACATTTCTAATTCACATAATATGACGGCAATTTCTCTTTCCATAGTTGCCAATTTCACAGAGTCTATAACGTTTCTGCATATATCTTTGAAGAAGAAACATAGTTTCATCAATGTATGGTGGACATTCTTGGAAAAAATGCAACGTAAAGATATAGGAATTAGATCTTGCATCAAAACATGGTAGTCATGTGATTTCATCCCCTTTAATTTTAAAATTTTCATTGACATGATGTTCTTGATTTTTGATGAATACCCCTCTAGAACCTTTAGGTCATTCAAGAAGTTTCAAAACTGATATCTCTCCAGCCTGGAAAGAGTGTAAGCAGCAGGAAGAAGAAATGTTCATTTTTAACACTTCACTGGTGCCAACTCTTCTCATATTCCCATCTCAACCATGTCCAATATAGCCTTAATTCCATCCTCCATTTTCCCGAGTGAATTTAGCAATGTGCCGATGACACTATCACATATATTTTTTTCAATATGCATAATGTCAAGAAAATGTCTGACATATAGACAATTCCAGTATGGTAATTAAAAAAAACTGATCTCTTTTTCCAACCAGTTTTCGTAAGGTTTTTCGAAAATGGTTTAACAATAGTAGTGTTCAAATCTTTTACCTTCTCAGACAATTGATCACTTATTAGTGGAGACGGTGTTGTACGTTCTTCTGAACTTCTGTCAAATGATGTCATCTAAGATCGGTACTTATTCCGTCAGGGTAGAAATATGAAATGTCCTAAAAACACGATTTTAGATGAAATTTTCAACCTAATTGACTGTGTACCTTGTTCACAAACAGGACACCCTTGAGTTCCTTTAATTATATATCCTAAAAAATTTCTATAAGCAGGAAAGTCATTTATCGTCCTGTACAACATGGCTTTCAAATTGAAATCTTCTTTTTTGTAAGCATCATACAACGTAACACCTGAATCCCACAATATTTTTAAATCCTCGATCAATGGAGCCGAATAAACATCAATATCATTACCCGGTTGTTTTGGCCCAAATTTAAGCATAAATAACATGATGTATTTTCATTTCATGCATAACCACGGTGGTAAGTTTTAATTTACCAACATAACCGGCCATGTACTGTGACTTCTGGTTTGAAAACCAAAAAGATTCACCCCATCTGTAGAGAACGCCAAACGAAGGTTTCTTGGATCGTTTCCAAATTTAGGATACTCGTGATCAATTCTCTTCCACTGTGGAGAGTCTTACGGGTGACGTAGTTTCCCATCTATAATTCTCGTATCTGCATGCCATGTCAATTATCCTGCAGTCTCCTCCCTTCCATATAGGTTCCTAAACCTTGGAATGATTGGAAAGTACCAAAAAACTTTCATAGGACTAGAATCATCTTTCTTGTATTGAGAAGCACCACACTTTGGGCATTCTTTAAGTGATTTGTATTCCTTGCGAAACAATATACAGTCATTCGAGCAGGCGCGTATTCTTTCAGAGATTATACCCATCGATTGTAGCATTCATTTGGCATCGTAGGTTTGTCTTGGGAGTTCATTATCTTCTGGGAGCATGTCATTCAGGTGAGAAAGTAGTTCCGTAAAACTAGCGTTACTCCACTCATTGCCTGCTTTCAAGTTATACAACTTCAGTATAGATGAAAATTCTGTATATTTAGTGCAACCAGCATACAATGGCGTTTTTGCACAACTCTTTAACTTCTCAAACAATTTTGGGAAATCACGAAGTTCATCTTCAATTTCCCTTGTCATTTACTTAATACAATCTTCATCACCATTCACATCTTTAATCACACCCTCCATACGATCGTCTTCACTGTTCATGCTTGTAATCATATCAGATCTTCCATAAAATGTCGTGTTATATAAGCCACTACCTACATTAATTTTTTCCTCGTGTTTATTCCAACATGTATAACTTCAATCTATTCCGTGACAAATCAGGTGTTCTTACAACTCCTCTGGACTAATTTGTCTTGAATAATAATAACATAAACATGGACAGAGGATTTGAGAAGGGTCACATGCATGATCTACTGCAAACTTGATAAACTCTTTGATGCCATCTTCATACTCTTTTGTCAACCGATTGGAATTCATCCATTCTTTATTCATACTCATCGTCTTTATGGGTTCGATCTCGAACTTTCCTAATATTATGTTTTAATTAATCAAGTAGCATTGTTTGGGTTTTATAAAAAAAATCATGGTACAAATGCCTCTACAATGAAATAGAGGAACCTACCCCAAAACATGTGAAAGTACTTGAACTCTATCTATATACGGGGGATTGTGCCCTGTCATTTGTATATGTCCATGGAGTACCTAAAACCTATACATAGAGGACTCTTCACCAAAACATGGGGGAGTACCATACTCCATATTTTCTCCAAACATCTCACTTTTCACTTGTCAGCTCTCAAGCAGAGTGAAGATAATTAAAATATCCAAACCAAATTGTGTGTAATTTCCAATGAATAAGGGAATCATAATATTGTGATCTACGTGAGAAGATATTTATAATGGGCTACTCATACAAGAAATATTATCATCTAAGAGAAAAATAAATAATAATAATGAAATTAACATAGAACACAATTTGTTCAGTGGATACACAATGTGTAGGGTTCTCAGTCAAGGTTGGTTGTATACTACCATTTCTAAACTCATGTGAAATCCATATAGATGGTGTGTCTAGTAGGGTGAACATTGTCTATGGATAATATACCTGATTTAATATGACATATATCAAATTAATTCCAAGTTAGTCTTACAAATACTTCATGATGCCTTTGAAAATACATGATATAAAGAAAAACTAGAGCTAAAGGCGTGTACTTTAGATACAAACCAAACAATCACAATTTTAGATTTTACAAAGCATCTCTTATTCAATTTTTTTGTTACTTAAGGGGTTATCACAAAAGTTTTATCATCCTGTGGAATTAATTCATAAGAAAAGTATACGTAAATTACCAATTTTTATATACAAATGTTCAACAAGAACCAACCAACATGCAATTCATTTAGTGCGCAAACAAGGACCACTAACAGCCACAATTTTTAGCGGGGCATTTAGCCCGTACATTTCACATTATAACCATCAATATCAAACAATAATAACATGAGAACAAGAGGAAATCAATGATTAATAGGAGAAAACTCAACGCGAAGGTGTCGTTAAGCACACGACAGAGATGCGTTCGTGGTAGAGGAGAGGCGCACAACAGAGGAAATTTCCAACTGAAAAGAAAACATAAAATAGGGGAAACTCATGAGAATAAAATAATCTAAAACTGATTACACCATTTACCACATCCCACAAACCCCAAGAACCCACTAAAACCGAAATCAACCCACACCATGGTTAAACACACCTTAAGATAACAAGAAATTATAGAACCCACCTTTCATGGAATGAGTTCAATAGACTTTTTAAAATATAAAAGATGAACATAAAATGGGTAAGCCCTGACTAATAGGTCCTAATTACTAGGTATAATCCCCATGTTTATTCTAGATAGCATATCCCAAATGAGTAAGCCCTGATCAATCCTCTGTTATCACACCTTTCACGACACATACATCCTAATCGCATTACTTTAAAATTCATGGTACAATATTTTCAACAAAACACATGGTATCTAGTGAGTAGGATCATATCCCTATTCAAAATCAATGAGCCTACCAGTACATCTTGACCAAAATTAGGGGGAACACACATATTTCCAATGGGACACCCTTGGTACTCTTTTCCAATTTAACATCACACCATGCCAAAAATCACCACAGGATCACCTGTTACCCAATATTATTCCAAAAACAAAGGAATATACCCATGTTTCATTACCCTAAACCCATCCATCTAGGTTAAATAGTGATGGTCACATTAAAACCATTCTATAAATCAATAAGGATAGGAATCCAAATGATCATGTCCCTCAACCCAGTCATAACACCAAAACTCAAGAATAGAGAGTGCTTCCCTTCAACAAATCCAAGGCATGACAATTCCTTCACTATCAAACTATATCCATTTTATACTATGAAATATTTTTTAACCTCAGAGAAATCTCTATGAAGGTTATGATATTCTTCTGAAGGTGAAGAATCTCTTAGATACAGATTGAGCACTACATGTCTAGATAAGACTTTACCCAAAAAATAACTTAATATTCATCCAAGTGAGTATCATCTCATTATGGTTATTCATCACCAGAATTAACCATCGACTAGATAATACCAGAAAAAGAATTATCATTAAGACCACCATTTTATTGAGAGGTACCACCTCAAGACCAAGTCCCTACACCGAATCCTCATCCCTAAGAGGTTCATCATCAAAATCCAACTATAGAAAACAACATTATCTTTGTAATAGTATAATCCTAAAATTGAATAAATATTATCTATAGTTAATGATTATATATACTCCTACACTAACCGGCGGTGGTGGCAGCGGCAGTGGCAGCGGTGGTGGAGGGAGCGGTGGTCGCGGTGGCAGAGGCAGTGGCGGTCGCGGCGGCGGTCGTAGCGGTGGTCATGGCGGTGAAGATAGCGGCGGTCGCGGTGGAGGAGCAAAACCAACGGCATGGAGGAGAAAAACCCAAAAGTGGCGGCAGCAGAGGAGGAAGAAGAGTAGGAGTAGGACGACGAGGAGGAGGAAGACGAGGACGCAACGCATATGAGGATGAGAAGTCGCGGCGGAAGAGGGTCCTGGTTCAGCTTCCACGAAAGCTTTACTGTGTGCGAGGGAGGAGGGCCTGTTAGGGTTATTAAATAAAAACCGCTGGAACCTTTATCAGCGATCGTTAAATGAGCTAATAAAGCTATGTTTTATCAGTGTTAAAATAAAAGTTCTGATAAAACACATATTTATCAGCTCTTTTTCAGTGTTGATAAAGAGATACCTTTATGAGCGCTAAAAAAAGAACTGATAAAATACCTATTTATCTGCGCTTTTTTAGTGCTGATAAAGGTATCTATTTATCAACGCTGAAAAATAGCTGATAAATATATGTTTTATCAGTGATTTTTTTTAGCACTGATAAAAATTATAATTTTATCAAAATTAAGAATAAAAAGTTTTATCAGCTCTAAAATAAGCGCTGATAAATGTGCCATTTTATCAGCGCTAAAAAATGCGCTGATAAAGGGTATACCTTTATCAGTGCTTATTTTAGCACTGATAAAGGTTACATTTATCAGCGCTTTTAACTAGCGACGATAAAGGCATATCCCTTTATCAGTGATTTATGTTTAGCACTGATAAAGGGTAGTGCTTCCCCTTCCCTCTTTTGTGGTAGTGAATAAAAGTTAAATGGGTCAATTGAAGGATCAAAGATAAAGTTAAATACACAATTTTCTCTTAATAACCAATGATTAAGTGGGAAATCTATGATCAAAGTGTTTTCTAGTTTTCATGTGATCAGAAAGGATAGTGGAAAATGAATTGTAGTAAAGTAAATAAGAATTGTAGGGAATTTTTTACTTCAGATATATTTATCATTACATATAATAATCCTATATTAATATCTAAGGTATTTAATATAACATGTTTCCTACACAATTGTTTTCAAATATAATAACCAATAATATTCAGGAATGTTATTAGATATGGAGTCGATCTTTGATTTTTTGATGGAGTAATACTTTTTGTATTAGAAAATAGATATTTTCATCTCATATTGTTTTATAGAATTATTCTTCTTACTGAATAGTTATTGTGTGCATAACTTTACTAAAGAACAATTATTTAAATTATAGACATAAATGGTTTTAGTTTATGGAATGGAAGACCAAATAATTGATTATATTAATACTCAAATCAACAGATCATATATTGGAAATCAATGATTAATAAAAAACCACATGAATCATATTATACCCTATAGTGGCTTTGTTGAATTTCTCATGTAAACTAGAAATATTTTGAAAAGATATATCTAGAAGGGTATTTAGACTCTTGATTTAAAACCTTTGGATAAATTTCATGCTTTTTTACAAAGATAATGTATGATCCATAGAGATTCTATAATTAGTTTACAATGGAATTTAAATTTGAAGTATAGAATCAACTTAGTAAGAATATAAATAAACATTGATCACATTTATGTATAGAATATCTTAACCAATAAATAATCAATTATATTAAAGATTGGTGGATTATATCCCAACTATTATAGTGATATCAATTATAATTCATAAAAATTACTCTATAATATTTTTATAAATATGCATTGAAAATAGTGAAATATAGACTTAACCGAGTGTTCCGAACAATGTGACAAATGCGATCTCATGTGAGTTATAGTATGGAATAAATCTCTACCTATAACATAGTCATGTATATAGATGTGAAAAACTTGTTAATGTTAAAAATATAAATAAACCTACATAAATAGATATGAAGTTCAGCTTTTTAAAATATCCTAAAGTAATAAAAGGGATATTTCATATCATATTCCATATACAAAATAGTAATAGTTAAAAGATAGACTGTATTTCTAGAAATAAAGAGTAACTGCAAATATTATAGTGGGGGAAATATAGAATTTTTTAAATTAAAAGCTCAAGAGGCACAATAGTTGGCATAAGAAAAAGATTTACAAGACCCCATGGAATAAAATATTCTAGAGACACAATTATTGGGTATGAAAATTAAGTATGTTTGAGAACTAGATATATATGTTTTTATTACCATTAATATAGATAACATGTTATTCATTGTGAATAATTAACTATTATCCTACAAGAAATCAGTAAAAAATAGCATACCATGATTATAATATTTGGTATATGGATGTCAGAGTTGCATTCCGAAATGTTATTTGTTGGAATATGTATATATGAAAACCCATGAGTTATTGTGATACTAAAGAAATCCAATAAAGTATACAAGCTTTAAATCTATATTAATATATTAAATAAATAATATAGATCTTTGAAAGTTCATTTTGATAAGACCATATAATAATTTGGTTTTATTAGAATTAAGCATCATACTTGTTTCTATAAATGGTCAGTAGGAGTTCTATAATTTTTCTAGTGGTATATGAAAAATAGATATTAGTATTTTATATTTTAAAGAATTAGTAAAATAAATGATTCTCTATGAAGGATTTAAATAATTTTTCTATATTATAGGGATATAAATTGATAAATACATATCTAATAGTCATATTAAAATAATTCATAGTTTATACGTTGATAAGGTATTGAAAAGTTAAAAAAATGGGTCAATATAAGAGAATATTCTTTCGTATGTCACATGGAATAAACATTTAAATAATATGTGTATTTTAAAATATGATGGGAAAGAAAAAATGGATAAAATAATTTACAATTTAGTGATTGGATATTTCATATATACCGTGATTTGTATTAATATTGATCATTTCAATAGAATTCAATGAAAACTACAATGGGTGGTATTTAAAACTATCCTTAGGAGTACAAAGGATATTTTCCTAGAATATAAAGAGGATGTGAAACTTTGGCTCAGATCTTGGTGAGATTCCTAGAATCATAGATCATATCATTGTGTGATATGATAAATTTGTGGGAGTGATTCTTGTTAATGATTTTAAATCACAACAACAAACAAATAATATACTCTGAAAGGATCATCTTTTGTGGGGATTTACTCGGATAGATGAAGTTACAGTTACCAAAGTATCCATAAAGGGAATTATATAAGATCTATTAACAAAATACATAACTCATTAGAATCATGAATATAAAATAATATCTAATAGGTGGAATAATTTTCAATAGGTTCTAGTGAAAGTGGGAGTATGTTGGATTTGGTTCCCTAAAACCAATTGTATCATCTACCTTAGTTACCAAATCATGTATATAGTTAGATATATAAATGTATTATTCTTATTACATATACTCTTATATGTGTTTGATATAATAATTTCAATATAATATTTTTTTAATTTTAAGGTTATAATAGTCCTCACTCTAATGAGAACCTATGGATATAATAATAATATTCTTAAATTTATATTATATAGTTAAGGTGAATCATTCTAATTGGACAAAGAAATTGATTGAATATCTAGTGTTGGTGTTACATAATCATTTGAGTTTATTCATATGAAGTTCAAAACTTGTGATCTAAAAGAAGATAAGATCATAAGAACACATCCAATAGTAGTAATTCCATGTAATATGTACCATTGGAAATTCATGTTAACAAATCTGCATAATGGTCATTAGACCAGTGGTAATTATTAATATATATCACGAATCATCTATTTATAATTATGATGAAAACCATAATGTATATGATCATAGATCAATGTATTGTGTTGAATTAACTATAACTAGTATGATATTAATTGAATGATCAAAAAAGTATTTTACCATTCAAAGTAATAAAATATGATATCATTGACCCTTTGATTAACATAAAAAATAATTGATTTAATCCATGTCCATTTTGATCACAAACAAATTCATCTTGGTAAGTTAAAGAAGGATAGATCAAATAATTAATGAATGATGACACATTAATGTTTCTTTCCTGATGAGATATTGGATGAAAAGAGGATTATATTTTATAGCCAATTTTCATAAAAAGGTTTTCATCTATTTGAATTTTCTCTTTATCTATAGGATTTATATCGTGTTACAAGATACCACTTTTGATCCATTAATTTGGCTCACTACCTCTAATAAATGGACCAAAAGGGATAAAACTAAGTGTGTCCAAAATATTATCAGATTAATTCAAAATTTATTTGTTAGAATATCATCAATATTACTTTGGGGATCAATTTCTATTCATGTTATGTCAATCATGATCCAATCTTAAGTTATTTTTCCCCAATAATTGAGGGATTTGTATTTTTTAATGTGTTATCATAACACATCAAATTAATTATTATTTTTAAGTTTATTTCTAACATAGTGAATACCCTATCTCATCTATCAAGGATTATTTAAGGTTTTAGAGTGCGAATTTCAAATAATTTGTATAAAACAAAACAAAAGGAGGGGGTTGAAAATAGTTTAAACTAAAACAAGAATGAAAACAATATTAGGATTTTATGAAATGAACTGGGTTTGGAAATATCAAAAATAATTTTATCATTAAATTTTTACTACACATAATGTAAATTTCATTGTTATGAGAATTATATTTTCTTTAATGTGATTCGTTAGTATTGGGTAACCAAGGTCTCGATTACCCTCTTTCCCCTTTAGAATGGTGCAACTAGAACCAACTTGTGACACAAAAATCAGTTTATCAAGGTTTTTATCATATGAATGCAGTGTGTTATGATAAATAATATTAATAACTTCAGTAAATGTGTTAGAAAAAGGAAAACGTGGTTGTCTAATCAGAACAACATAAGATTCCCATGTGAAACCCGAAGCTAATCGATTATAAAATTAAAAGAGTTCATTTAATAATACCAAAAAATTAATTAAAAGTATAATAATTTTAAGGTATATCTAAAATAAATTTTTAAAACAATAACAAGTTTCATAAATTCCTCCCTGATTGCATATCTCCCATGCAATGATCTCCCACTGTTTAGCTCACTGTTGAGAGGACGAGGCTAGAGTGGATCTAATTTTTTATCTTTTCTATCCCTATGAGGATAAGGAGCTCATGAAATTATATAATGATGATAAGATCCCTCTAAAACTATAAAATGGAAAAAAATCACCCCTTTAATAAATTTACAAATGAGGTACCCAAGGAGTCAATTTATAGGTAATGGTAGGTAGTGTTTTTTGCCCATGGATTTTAAAATGCCGCCTATTTCTCAAATATAGACTAGTAAATAGTCTTATATCAACTTTAGAAAAACTGAATATTTATTTTATTTTTTATTTAATAAATCCTTATTATGTTTTATAAAAATTAGAGTTCTAAAAAAGTGAAATATCATCCGAATATTGAGTTGTATACTTCACTTTGAGTAGTTTCAAATTTCTAGGAAGATAAGTTAATTTGGAAAACCAAATAGTTGAAAGATAATTAGATTTATTTTAAAGAGTTATCAAACAAATTTTAATTGATTTTTAAACCAAATTTTTTAGTAAACATTGTTTGTAATATGAAAATCAATTCACATGTGTTCTTGGGATCCCATGTAGTTAGGCCTATTTTACTTCAAAATTATCTTGTTCTCTCCAAATCACCTCCACTTATAATGAAAACTTCAAAATAAGTGAAATTTTCATTTTTAATAATATTGAAAAATTATTAATTGAATTAAATAATATGTTAAATTGATTATTATGTTTTTTTAATTCACTATTTAAAATTAGTATAAAATAGAGGTATGAGAGTGGAATAAAATAGCAATTCGCATTTTGGTAACACCCCTACAACTGAATATTTTTAGTCCTGGGAAAAATAACATTCTATAAAATGATAAATTAAGATATTACATTGTTCTTGAATATTTAACATTAATATGAAATTCAATTAATGATAGAAATGTGATCAAAGTAAGAACCACACTAAGGATTCAATCTCAGTAAGAATGGATATGAGTGTCTCATAAATTTTATCAAAAAAAAATTCCAGGAGATGCATGATATTATTCATAGAAAGGAAATATTTTTAGTTCAGATACTAATTTAACATATTGGTTTTTAAAATCACAATACAATCAAGATGTATTTTATTAACTATTAGGTAGATTGTTTATATTTCTCTATGTAAAAATTGGTTTGTATATTTTTTATGTTCTAATGAACAGAACTGACCTGTATATCTATCGAAACATAAAAATGTGTTGTAATGGTGTTTAGAGGATAAAAACTTTAGATGATAGAAGTATATCAGAATCCATCATTTTTTGGAGTATATGGATTGATGTTGTCACTACTAAACCTGAATAAATCAAAATCTAACCATTGGAGTTTTTTATAGAAAATTTCTATAAATTCAACCTAAGGATTCAAGGATATAGAGTGATTTAACATGTTTATGAAAGTTAATCCATTATAAAATATCATTCCTTATTATTTTAGTCTCTTGTAATATTTTTTCAAGAGCTCTAAGAGATGCCACATGTGAGATTTTATTTATAAGAATCTTATATTTCCTTATTGTAATATCTCTTTGTCTGATCATTGAGATCGAAGAGCTTCCCGAGTTAAAAGATAGTTTATTTTATCACTAAGATGGAGAGATTTAAGATATAGGAATATAAAACCCTTTTGATTGTGTTATAGTTGACAAAGCATAGGGTTTTTGAGATTACTGATTCTAATCAATGTAATCAAGGGATTTTGGGTATAGGAAGATAGATATTGTCCAATGGTTTTATAGTCAAAATGTTATAGTGTTAAAATAGGGAAACCTGATATTGGTTTTATAGACCCTTATACCACTTTAGATAAAACAAAAGGTTCCCTATGGATTGGAAACACTTTTCTAATAATATAATTTAGGGGTATTTGAGTTGTTACTCAATAGTTCGGACATTGTTTTTACATTGCATTGTATTTTTAAGTTACACTATTTTTTGGTATTTTTCAGATATTTTTTTAACAACTAATACATTTATATTCCACTATATTCATTTTAAGAACTATGATATATTACGATTTAATTAAAATATTATATTTTATGATCAACTTACACATAGAGTGGGATAAAATTTGTTAGTCATGTTTTATACTACAATTCACACCCACTTGTATTTCCATAACACCACACCATATGGGAAAATACTTGGCGTCAAATAAATTCTCTCAATATCTTAGCTTAACTCTATATATTATTTATCCTCTTGTTTCTTAATTTTACATTTGTCTTATTATAGTTTAAATTATTTTCCTTGCACTAACATGTATAAGAGAAACTATCTTCTTTTTTTCAAATATGGAAAGGATACATGTTGGTTTAATTGAAAATCTAAATACCATCAATCCACTGATATTTTATGGTGGCCATTATGAGTATAATATAGATTATATATATATATACCATTAATATTGAAGTTGAAACTGTCTTATGTTAACTAGAAGTTTCAAGATTTTGAAGAAAGAATTTTTTTACTTTTACTTGGGATGAAGGGGTTAAGTTTCGACTCAAATTTCATTTTAGTAATGCACTACTATTTTTTATCCAAATAAATATTAATATTCAAGTTTATTTTTCCAAATGGAATGTGGTATTTGGAAAAATATAGAATTAATTCACATTGGATCATCTGAAGATGTATAAACCAAAAGATAAATGTTATATGCTAATTATTAAGAGTTTGGTTTTATAAAAGGAAAATTAGTAAATCGAATGAATCATAGATTTATGAAAATCATCAATAGTATTCAAAAACTTGTAAGAAAATAGTTTTAAAATTATGAACTCTTGGATAAGGTCATTGACATTTTACCTAAATAATGAGAGTCTCATAAAATAGTTATAGATAATAAAAAGCATATCACTATGCTCAGTATAAATGATTATATTATAAATTTAATTAAATATAAAAATAATTTAAAGTGAGATTTTGGAAAATTGAATAAGGAGAAAGGTGGTTCATTTTCTACAACTTCTGGAGATTTAAATTTCAAATCTTGTAATTCAAATCCTAGTGTTTTTATATGAACCTAAAAAAATATTAAAATAATGGTTTTCCAGAAATTATACAAGATAGATTTTCTCATATGAAAAGAAAGGTCAAAAGCGTTAACTTCCCAAGTAACTAAAATAATGACAAAAAATAGGAAATGTAGACAAGAAAAGAAGGAACATTCAAAATCAATTTGTTATGAATGTAATAAACCCAAACACATTTAACCAAATTTGTTGAGATTTAAATGAAAAGATAAAGAATCTAAAAGTAAGAATTCATAGAGAAAAGAATGAAAATCCTTTAAAGTTACAAAATACATATGGATGTTAGTGATGAAATCCCAAAGAATCTTTGATCTTATGCTAATGTGAAGTTAAAAAAGAATGTGAAATGCATTATAGGAAAGATAATTAGTATAGAGGCTTTATCTGAATATTATTTATATAATTTTGTGGAAGATTTATCATATGATAATGAATATAGTGATGATAAAATATCATCTTTTAATGGTTAAAAGAGGGGAAAATCTAATAAATAGTACATTATTTAATTTGAAGAGTCTTATAAGAAGTTATAAATAAGATACATGAAACTTAAAACTAAAGTTTTGATGTCCCAACCTAGGTACCTCATAACGATGCCCAGAGCTGGTGGGCCACGTGACCTCAGTTACACATCCCTGTATGCTAGAGGCTATCGACTAGTAGCGAGGATCTGGTAAGTCAATCGTGGAGAGACTATTCCCTCTTTTATCAATATAAAACACCAGCAAAAGTAAACAAGAAATAGTGGAAGCATAACTATTCATAACAATACCAATTTCACAAGAATAATCAAGACATGAAATATATAACTCAATTGAAATGGAAACATGCAGTACTAATATAAGTTTCAAAAAGGAATGACTAAAAAATAAAGACACCAATTACTCCCAAGCAGATTCTGAACCATGTCTGGTTCCCTACACCAAGATCTATTCCCAATCATCAATACAACCTAGGGCCTTTTCCCTTCACTTATTATGCAACAAAAAAATCTATTTGGGTAGCAATCAAGTAGCCTGAGTAGGGTGTGAGTACAACCCACTAGGCCACCACCAATAGTTTCTAAACCAAATACAGACAACAATAGTGTATTTAGTTATATAAATAATTAAATATAATGCATAAATAAATAGTTTATCATGTTAATAAATATTCTTTATTCAACCACACAATTACTAGGTAGATTACATCCACCACTAGAGAACACAACACAAATAAGAAAACTCTAGTAAATTGTAGGCCCAGGGACTTGACCCGGTGACATGGAAATGTTTTTAGGCTCTTTTCCACATCATTTTTTATATTTTTGTTGACTTTTTAATATTAAAATGTTGCATTTTGTGTAATATTTATCAATTTTTGTATTTTTTAAATTACATTATGAAAAAATGTGTTTATTTATTAAAAGTGCGTTTTTATTGTTTTTTTTATTTTTTCAATAATAAAATTTAGTTGTTATTTTAATTTAATTTGACTAATTCTTTATGTTATTAGATTCGATAATTTTTAATACATTAATTAAATTGATTAATTATTTATTCTTTAATTTTTAAATAAATAACTCATTTTAGTTTTTAGTCATTTAATAATCTAATTAGTTTTAACAATTTAATATTACTGAATTAATAATTTTATTCTTTGATTTAATGAATTATTTATTTTATTAATTGGTTAACTAATTATTTGATTAATTTAAGAAAGCAACTTTAGTTATTTTATTTTGTTTTAAATTAAATTTTTTTATAATTTTTCAAACAAATAAATGTTTTATTTTAAATAATTCATAATTATTTTTATTATTTAACTTAACTTTGTTGTAATTATTTTTTTAGTTAGTTTGTAGTAAATTATTTTAATTTTTATTGTTGTTGTATGTTTGCAGGTGTTACGGTCACACGATCCTCTGTTGTTGTTCTATTACGGTGCATGTGCCACCGTTTCCAAGACTCTTTGTGCCACCCGTTCCCCTAGTCACCGTTTCAGCCTCACGGTCTCACCGTGAGCATCACTCACAGTGCCACCGTATCGCTCCCACATCCATTGTTTCAACATGGTGCCTTTGTCACTGTTTCAACCTCAATTCTTCACCCTAACTCACGGTGCCACCGTCCTCCAACCTGTCACACTATTTCAAGAACGGTGGCACATCGCACTGTTACGAACCCATCTACCATTCTGTAGTGGCATCGCTACAAAAATTCCACCCCCATTGCCTCTCCATACCACAAAAAATAATCAAAATAAGAATTAAAAAAATCACCAGCATAGTAGAACATTTTTGAAGCAAGACCAAACCAAAAACCAATAAAAAACCCTCAAACTAGCAATTTGAACACATAATTTTCATATTCGATCTAACTATTTCCAACTAAAACAGTTCCTCACTCCACCGCTACCCACCTCACCTTGCACCACCACAAGTCCAACCTCTCACTTCAAACCCTAACTCACCTCGCTGCTCATCCCCTGCTCACTGGCGAGCCACCCGAAACCCGCACAGCCATCGCGAACCTCTCCCTCATCCTCCTCCTTCCAGTCGTGACCTCGTCACCTTGTTGTTGTTCCATATGAGCCTCCAGAACCCACCACACTACACCCTATCTGTGCTTCCCCCTCACAGACACAATCCCAGCTTCACCGCACGATCCACGTCTAGCCCAGATTTCCCATAACCTGCGTCTCACTTCTTCCCTACACCGCACAAATAGCCCCCCTTTTTCACTATTCTTTGTCTCTTTTATTTTGTTTTATATTATAATTATACTATAATAAATTTATATCTATATAATATAATACATAAAATAGAGTATAAATATATATATATATAACAATGTTTATTATGAGATAATAAAATAATAATATCATTATAATAGGAAAGTAAATATAACTTATAAGTAGTTTTAATAATTATATTTACATATAATAGTAATAATAATATTAATTTATATATATATATATATATATTAATAGGTATTTTTATTTAAGTAATAATTTTAATATATAGTTATTTTAGTTTCATTTTATTTTTTTAACTTGTTTTGGTTTTTCTGTTGTTCTATGCAGGGGGAGCTACTCATGGAGGGGGTGATAAAAGGAAATTGTTCATCAGAAAGGCGTGAGAATATTCACGAGGTATTTGCAAGAGAATTGTTTACAATCACTGGGAGTTCACTCGGATCTAGTGACAAGCATGCTGAAGACGTTCCATGTGGATTTACTGCTTGTCAGTTTGCCTCTATTTTTAGTTGAGTTTTTCTGAATAAGAGGACCTCAACTCCTCTCTCCTAGTGAAGACGAAGACTGGGGGGAATCATTCCACAATAGGGGAGGATACTCCACCAACATTCACCATCCATTCCATCCATATCTCCAGAAATGGGATCGTCTTCGACCTAGAGATGGGTCCCAGCTCCTCCATTTCATCCATCCTCCCTACTCTGTTTTTTGTGTTTAAAGTTGTGTCTGTAAATACTCTCGTAGTGTTGCATGTTTTCTAATTAATTGTGTTGTTTGTTTCATTTGTGATGTTTTATTCGTTTTTCTTCTTTTAGTTTTGTGTTGTGATCTAAAATTTTCATAAATGGAGATCTAAATCACTGGGTTAGATCCAGTTTATGAAACCCAACACGATCTGGATATCCATACATTAACGTGATCACGTTCTTTTTATTCGCCTTAGTAGATTGCATCTGCGAGTTAGATTGAGCGATAGAAAGATCTTGCGTAGAATGATTTTACACTTTCTTGTTTAATTTCTTCTCCCCCTACCTTCCTGATTTCTCGAACTGAAAATCAAGATCGGTTGTGCGATGTGATGAACTTTGTGGAATCATTATGGATTGTGATAAATTCTTTCCAGAATGACCTTACTGAGTGAATCACCTTGTAGTTCGGAGGAACACTTGAGTATTTGAAGAACTTTGATGCTTGAGTGTTTAATTTATAGGAAAGATTGGTGTGTGATCTGAGACATCGGTCATGCACTGAGCTAATTTGATAATTGTTGATTAATTTCTTAATTTGATCTAAGATAGGGAGTAGAGGGTGGATTAACCTGGGTCCAGAATTGTTCTCACTAACTATTGTCTTTTGTGTCTTAGTTTCATTTGTTTGTTTTGTGCCTTGTGTTGTGTCTGTGCTTCCTTTATTTTCTTTGTTTTTTCATGTGTCTCTATATTTTTGCACTTTTCCATCACTGTTTCTATCTCCACTGTGCTTTTCAGCACTGATTAGTGTTACCTTAGGAGTTGTGTTTTTATGTTTTTAAAATATTTAAGGAAAAAAACACAAAAACATTTTCGAAAAAGACCACTTAGTCATTATACACAGCTTCCTTGAGAGTGACCTCGAGGTTAGCCACTGTACTATAACTTAGGTCTTTATAAATGTAAACTTGACAATCCTCGCAACAAGGACGCACGTCAAGTGGGTTTTCCAATTTTTATTTTATTTAAAACAAAAAAAATATAAAATATATATTAAAAAAGCATAAAAAACAACAACAAACATAGTGATGAACTCTAACGAATCTAATATAGTGTCACTATTTGACCCAGTTCAAGATCTTGATGAGGTTGTTGCTAAATTTTAAAGTTGGATGCATGAAAGGAAGCATCGAGACCTTAATGAGGAGGAGATAGCTTATTCTCATGAGATCATGTAGTTGATGCAACAAACCATGGATAAGGTCAAGGGATACCAAGAAGATAGTGTAGTACCACCACCTACCATTGAAGCCCAACATTCTGGATAACAGTTGAGAAGGAATGAAAAAAGAAATAGAAGAAATAAAAAGTTGTAGTTTCCCAACTTTGATATGTATTTGACCCTGGAGTCAATGTTGGAAATTCCAGAACCAATTTCTGAGGATGTTTTCAAGGGTTGGCATGAGATGTCACTTGCAAAGATTCATGATGCTGAAAATTTCTTTAGTGATCATTTTCCCTTGATTTCCATTCTAATGATTTTTCTTTCAATAACTATTCTAAATATTTTTCAATGCTTCAATAGGTAGATCCATCAAATAACATTATATCTCTCTCCTTAGAAGATTAGTCAAGTGAGGTGGTGTGTTTTTAAGAGAGGATGGAAGAGGTTGACTACCTCGCTCTCGCCCTATACCCTCTCCCAGGATCACTATTCTATCACAATGAGGAACAAGGAGTACTGATAAATGGAGTTGACAATTTTATGGAAGAAGATGTATTTTTATTCAACTTGGATTACATTGAAGCTGATTTTAATTGTGTTTCTCCCTGTGCAAGTATTGAATAATCATATCACTTTTTTGATTTCCTGGAGAGCGAGGAAGTTGAGGTTGCATCTGATGAAGAGTTAATGGAACTCCCAATTCTGGATAACACTTCCAGTTTGGGATTTATTTTTGAAAAGGAATTTTTGGAGTTGTGCACAAGTTTACAAGTGGATGATGATAAATATATGTTTTATTAGGGATTTTATTTTAGCACTGATAAAACATACCTTTATCAGCACTTTTAACGAGCACTGATAAAGGTTCTAGTGGTTTCTATTTAATAACCCTAATAGGCCCTCCCCTCCCGCACATGGTAAAGATTTCGTGGAAGCTAAACCAGGACCCTCTTCTGCCGCGAATTCTCATCCTCGTCCATGCTGCATCCTCATCTTCCTACTCCTCCTCGTCCTACTCCTCCTCTTCCTCCTCCTCCGTCGCTTCCACCGTTGGGTTTTGCTCCTTCGCGCCGTTGTTTTTGCTTCTCCTCTGCAACCACCGTTGTCTCCACCGCCAAGACCGCCGCTGCAACCGACGCGACCGCCGCCACGACCGCCATGACCGCCACTGCCTCCGCCGCCACGACCACTACTCTCTCCGCTGCCGCCTCCTTCGCCGCCGCCGCCTCCTCCGCCGCCGCCGCTGCCGGTCAGTGTAGGAGTATATAAAATCATTAACTATAGATAATATTTATTCAATTTTAGGATTACACAACCACAAACATAATATTGTTTTCTATAGTCGGATTTTGATGATGAACCTCTTAGGGATGAGGATTCGGTGTAGGGAATTGGTCTTGAGGTGGTACCTCTCAATAAAATGGTGGTCTTAATGATAATTATTTTTCTGGTATTAGCTACTCAATGGTTAATTCTGGTGATGAATAACCATAATGAGATGATACTCACTTGGATGAATATTAAGTTATTTTTTTGGTTAAAGTCTTATCTAGACATGTAGTGCTCAGTCTGTATCTATGAGATTCTGCACCTTCGGAAGAATATCATGGCCTTCATAGATATTTATTTGAGGTTAAAAAATCTTTCATAGTATAAAATGGATATATTTTGATAGAGAAGAAATGGTCATGCCTTGGATTTTTATAAGGGAATCACTCTCTATTCTTGAGTTTTGGTGTTATGACGGGGTTGAGGGAAATGATCATTTTGATTCCTAACCTTATTGATTTATAGAATGGTTTTAATGTGACTATCACTATTGAACCTAGATGGATGGGTTTAGGGTAATGAATCATGGGTATATTCCTTTGGTTTTGGAATAGTGTTGGGTAAATAGTGATTGTGTGGTGAGTTTTGGCATGGTGTGATGTTAAATTGGAAAAGAGTACCAGGGGTGTCCCATTGGAAATATGTGTGTTCCCCCTAATTTTTGTCAAGATGTATGGGTTGGCTCATTGAGTTTGAATTGGGATATGATCCTACTCACTAGATACCACATGTTCTGTTTAAAAGATTGTACCATGAATTTTAAAGTCATGCGACTATGATGTATGTGTCGTGAAAGGTGTGATAACAGAGGATTGATCTGAGCTTACTAATTTGGGATATGCTATCTAGAATAAACATTGGGATTATACCTATTAAGGAGGACCTATTGGTCAGGGCTTACCCATTGTGTTTTCATCTTTTATATTTTAAAAACTCTGTTGAACTTGTTCTATCGAAGGTGGGTTCTATAATTTCTTGTTATCTTAAGGTGTGTTTAACCAAGGTGTGGGTTGATTTCAGTTTTAGTGGGTTCTTGGGGTTTGTGTGATTTTTAAATGGTGTACTCAGTTTTAGATTATTTTATTCTCATGAGTTTCCCCTATTTTATGTTTTCTTTTCAGTTGGAAGTCTCCTCTGTTGTGCGCCTCTCCTCTGCCACGAACGCATCTCTTCCGTGTGCTTAACGACACCTTCGTGGTGAGTTTTCTCCTTTTACTAATTGATTTTATCTTGTTCTCATGTTATTAATGTTTGATATTGATGGTTATAATGTGAAATGTACAGGCTAAACGCCTCATTGAAAATTGTGGCCGTTGATGGTCCTTGTTTGCACACTAAATGAATTGCATGTTGGTTGGTTCTTATTGAAAATTTGTATATAAAAATTGGTAATTTACGTATACTTGACTTATGAATAAATGCCCCAGGATGACAAAACTTCTATGATAATCCCTAAATTAACAAACAAAATTGAATAAGGGATGCTTTGTAAAATCTAAAATTGTGATTATTTGGTTTGTATCTAAAGTGAATGCCTTTAGATCAAGTTGTTCTATTTGTCATGTATTTTCAAAGTCATCATGTAGTATTTTTAAGACTAACTTAGAATTAATTTGATATATGACAGATTAAATCAGGTATCGTATCCATAAAAGATGTTCACCCTACTAGTCACACCATGTATATGGATTTCACATGAGTTTAGAAATTTTAGTATACAACCAACTTTGACTGAGAACCCTATACATTGTGTATCCATTGAACAAATTGTGTGCTAAGTTAATTTCATTATTATTATTTATTTTTCACTTAGATTATAATATTTCATGTATGAGTAGCCCATTATAAATATCTTCTAATGTAGATCTCAATATTATGATTCCCTCATTCATTGGAAATTACACACGATGTGGTTTGGATATTTTAATTATCTTCACTCTGCTTGAGAGGTGACAAGTTAAAAGTGATATGTTTAGAGAAAATATGAATTATGGTACTCCCCCATGTTTCAGTGAAGAGTCCTCCATGTATAGGATTTAGGTACTCCATGGAGATATACAAAAGACAGGGCAGAGTCCCCCATATATAGATAGAGTTCATGTACTTTCACATGTTTTGGGGTAGGTTCCTCTATTTCATTGTAGAGGCATTTGTTCCATGATTTTTTTATAAAACCCAAACAATGCTACCTGATTAATTAAAACATAATATTAAGAAAGTTCGAGATTGAACCCATAATGATTATTAATATGAATAAAGAATGGATGAATGCCAATCGGTTGACAAAAGAGTATGAATATGGCGTGAAAGAGTTTATCAAGTTTGCAGTAGATCATGCATGTGACCCTTCTCAAATCCTCTGTCTGTGTTTACACTGTTGTTATTCAAGACAAATTAGTCCAGAGGAGTTGGAAGAACACCTAATTTGTCATGGAACATATCAAAGTTATACATGTTAGAATAAACATGGGGAGAAAATGAATATAGGTAGTGGCTCAGATAAACCGACATTTTATGGAATATCTGATATGATTACAAGTGTGAACAGTGAAGACGATCGTATGGAGGGTGTGATTACAGATGTGAATGATGATGAAGATTGTATTGAGGAAATGAGAAGGACAGTTGAAGATGATCTTCGTGATTTCCCAAAATTGGTTGAGAAGTTAAAGAGTTATACAAAAAACGCCATTGTATGCTGGTTGCACTAAATATACAACATTGTCAGCCATACTGAATTTGTATAATTTGAAAGCAAGAAATGTGTGGAGTGATGCCAGTTTTATGGAACTAATTGCTCTCATGAATGACATGCTCCCAGAAGATAATGAACTCCCAAGCCAAACATAATATTCCAAACGAATGCTATGATCGATGGGTATGATCTCTGAAAGAATACACACCTGCTTGAATGACTGTATATTGTTTCACAAGGACTACAAATCACTTAAAGAATGCTTGAATTGTGGTGCTTCTCGATATAATAAAGATGATTCTAGTCTTACACAATTTGTTTTGTACTTTCCAATTATTCCAAGGTTTAGGCGCCTATATGGAAGTGAGGAGACTGCAGGACAATTGACATGGCATGCAGATACAAGAATTAAAGATGGGAAACTACATCACCCGGAAGACTCTCCTCAGTGGAAGAGAATTGATCACGAGTATCCTGAATTTGGAAATGAGACAAGAAACCTTCGTCTGGCGTTATGTACAGATGGGGTGAATCCTTTTGGTTTTCAAAGCAGCAGTCACAGTACATGGCCAGTTATGTTGGTAAATTATAACTTATCACCGTGGTTATGCATTAAATGAAAATACATCATGTTATCTATTCTTATATCAGGACCAAAAAAACTGGGTAGTGATATTGATGTTTATTTGGATCCATTGATCGAGGATTTGAAAATATTGTGGGATTCAGGTGTTACGTTGTATGATGCTTACAAAAAAGAAGATTTCACTTTGAAATCCATGTTGTACGAGACGATAAATGACTTTCCTGCTTATAGAAATTTGTCAGGATATAGAATTAAAGGAACTCAAGGGTATCCCATTTGCGAACACGGTACACAGTCAATTAGGTTGAAACATTCATCGAAAACCGTGTTTTTAAGACATCGCAGATTTCTACCCCGACGACAAAAGTACTGATCTTGAACAACATCATTCGACGGAAGTTCAGAAGAATATACAACACCATCTCCACTAACAGGTGATCAATTGTTTGAGAAGGTAAAAGATTTGAACACTACTTTTGGTAAACCATTTTCGAAATACATTACGAAAACTGGTTGGAAAAAGAGATCAATTTTTTTTTGAATTACCATACTGGAATTGTCTATATGTCAGAAATTTTCTTGATGTTATGAATATTGAAAAAAATGTATGTAATAGTGTCATAGTCACATTGCTAAATGCCCCCGACAAAACGAAGGATGGAATTAAGGCTAGATTGGACATGTTTGATATGGGAATACGAGTAGATTTGGCACCAGTGAAGGGTGAAAAATAA
This sequence comes from Viscum album, assembly GCA_963277665.1. Taxonomy (NCBI): domain Eukaryota; kingdom Viridiplantae; phylum Streptophyta; class Magnoliopsida; order Santalales; family Viscaceae; genus Viscum; species Viscum album. Next base: position 181,348,698 of record OY728130.1, read on the forward strand.
ACATTTCTTCCTCCTAATGCTTACACTCTTTCCAGGTAGGAGAGATATCAGTTTTGCAACTTCTTGAATGAACTAAAGGTTTCAGAGGGGTATTCATCAAATATCCAGAACATCATGTCAATGAACGATTTAAAATTAAACGGGCTAATATCACATGAATGCCATGTTTTGATGAAAGATCTAATTCCTATAGCTTTACTTTTCATTTTTCCCAAGAATGTCCGCCATACATTAACGAAACTATGTTTATTATTCAAAGCTATATGCAACAAAGTTATAGACTCGACGAAATTGCCAACTATGGAAAGAGAAATTTCCGTCATATTATGTTATTTGGAAATGTTCTTCCCGCCGAAATTTTTTGATATGATGGTTCATTTGATGGTTCATTTGGAGAGAGAGATTCAACTATGCGGTCCTGTACATTATAGATGGATGTACCCCATTGAAAGGTATATGAATATTTTGAAAGAGTATGTCAAAAATCGAAGTCAGCCAGAGGGTTTTATTGCAGAGCAATATATAGTTGAGGAAAACGTTAAATTTTTTTACTGAATACCTGTCTGGTGTGGAAAACATTGGCCTACCGAAATCTTGTCACATTGAGCGACGTGAGGGTGAAGGAATTTCTGGAAGAAAGGTTGTCACAATCAATATTACGGATCGCGAGCAGGCTCACCTTTACATTTTTCATAACAACTTTGACGTTGACCCATATGTTCAAAAACATAAATAAATTCTTAGGCATTTGAATCCATCTAGGTTTGAAAAAAGGATATCAGATACACATAATTGACAGTTTATAGGATGGTTTCAGGACATTATTTTGAAGCAGTTAGATGAAAATCTAGAATCAATTTCAGAACGACTTCGATGGATAGCCAGAGGAGAAAGTGTGTATGTATTATCTTACAATTCTTATGAAGTTAATGGTTATACATTCTATACTAATGAACATGATGAAGACAGTACCATGAAGAATAGTGGGGTTACACTTGTGGCTGAGGCGATGCATGTTTTCGGTGCTAAGGACAAAAATTCAATTTAGGCGAATATGTCATACTTTGGCATCATCAAACGAAAATGGGAGTTGGATTATAAGAATTTAAAAGTGTCGATTTTTCAATTCAAGTGGGTTGATAACAGGAGTGCTGTTAAAATAGATGAATTAGGGTTCGTGAAAGTTGATTGCCGTAAGGGGAGAAAGACGAACCATTTATAATGGAATCACAAACAGTATAAGTATTTTATGTTGTAGACCCTGTAAATAAAAATTGGTCAATTGTTCTATTATCGACCAAAACAACTGAAGGTTCAGATGAAAGTTCAACAGAGGATGAACCTTTTATAAGGACTTCACAATCATTTTGTAGCTGTCCAAATGTAGATGGTGTTTTGTTTGTCAGAGGAGACCACAATGAAGGGATTTAAATAGTCGATAGAGGAGTCAAACCTCTTCAGCCTTTAAAGAAAAAAGAGAGAGTACAATAATCAGTTTATTTTTTTATTATAATATACATTGTGTTATGTTAGGTATGACAACCCTGCTTTTTATTACATCTTAAACATGATTCATTACATAAAACTTCACTTGATACAACAAAGAAGATCGAGAGGTTTAGTATCTTTGGGGCTTAGGATCATTACATAAAAAACATAAAACATGAAATAAAACATCTTTATTGAAAACTTCCTTTACATAACCACTACATTCCCTCGTACTTAGCATTGCATGGGATAACCCGAGGACATGCATAAGAAAAGGGTGAGCTATAAAGCCCAGTAAGGGAGTACACATGGAATAACATGAGGAGTACAATACATGTTAGGCAATTGGCATATCCATAGAGCATAATAGAAACATGAACATAAAGGCACGATAAATCATGATAATCATAACATGAAAATGTGGCAACAACACTTAACCTGGAATTAGCATGAGCCAAGGCTCATTGCTCATAAAGCATGAGTAAACCATCATTGCACATAAAGTATGAGTAAACCCTCATTGCACTTTAATTAGCATGATTAAACACTCATTGTACATGACGTATCATGATACTATACTTTACCCAATGCATTGGAGCACTATAAGGGCACACCCTTCTTAAACATTTCACTTCATGCATAAGTGTGTCACATGGATCATAAAACATGGATTCATAAAACATAATCATTTATTCCACGATAAAGGAATGTGGAATTCATACATGAATCTTTGTAATCAATATGTAAAGGTTCATAAATATGGATACCCTTGATGGAGAAATGGGCATATTATCCACTACACAATGGCATTGGCTTAGAAAATCGGTTTGATTTCGGCAGCGTAACAACGTGACATAAGAATTCATAAAAAATGGTTGATGAGAGAGAAATGGGTTCCTCATCATATTTAAATGTAATGGATAGTAAGGAGGTCATATAGATACATGTCCCAAAAATTTTAATGGAATTTAGATTCATGATACAAAATTATTGCTTGAATGTAAAAGAAGAGAGAGAAGTTCCTTTCGGAATTTCGGCATAGTAACAGGTGTACATGGGAGGAATTTAATGAGAGAGAAAGGGTTCTCCCATAATTCAAACAATAAGAGGGCAGTATGGGGGAGGTGGGAAAACATACCCCAACATTCATAATTTAAATTAAAAGGGAAATACAACTTAAAGAAAATTGACAAAAAATCAGAAAGGAAGAAAAAAACCCTTACTTGGAAGTGTGATTCCAAAGGCTAGAGAGAGGATTGTGAGAGGCTTCTTGGGAGCTTGGGGCACCTTGGGAGGATTATAGAGAGAGTAGGGAAAAGGTTGGATGAACTCCAAGGGATTTTAGTGAGGAGGAATTGGGAGCATGGGTGGGTTTATATAGGAAAGGTAAGGGAATTCTTTATTATTTAGGTTTGGGTCCCCTTACATTAAATTAATCCAAACCACAAACCAACCCATGGTTTTTTCCAATGGGTTTTGGAAAAGGGAAGAGGAAAACAATATTTTATAAGGCCCAAGTCCAAACTTAAAATAATAAGGTTTCTTAGGTGGAGGTGAGTCACACTCCCATGGAAATTAATTTAAAAAGGCAAAGTGTTGAATATGTCTTGAGGGGTCCATTAATGCATTTAAAAGTATGTCAAACAAACCAAAAATCACATTATTTTAATGATAAAACATATATTGGCCGAACATAAGGATTATGGTATTTTATTACATCACCATTGGGTCATTATGATGTCATAAAACACATTATATATTTAAACGGTATTTAATTTTTTCCCAAAAATTTGAATGTCTCAGAAAATTATGAAACATTCACCGTTGGATAATTTCGACGTCCTGATTCCAGAAATGAAATTTATTTTATCTAAAAAATATCTAAATATGTTAATTTTCTCTTTTAAAATAAAAACCAACATTTATCGAAAATTCATGGGTTTTGACAGAAATGGCTTTCAAACCTTAATATAAATTTTAATTGCATTCATAAAATTAAAAGATAATTTACATTTAATAAAAATTAATTTAATAATAATAATATTATTTTATTAAAATATTATTTAATTCAAAAATCCCTTAATTTAATAAAATATATTTCTTAATTAAATAATAACTAAAAACACCATTTGTACTTTAAAAACTATTTATAATGTATCAAAAATGACTAGAAATTATATTCATTATTATATACAAAACAAATAATGTACATGAACATAGTACTACTTATTTGTTACATAACCCCTTAAAATAGCTACATAAGACCTAAGGGTAAGGTGTGCGATGGTGACCGACTCTTGGGGCAGCTCAGATAACATCGCTCGAGTGGTAATCTCTATCAACTTACACTTTTCCCGTAGACGGTCCCGTTCGAGCTTGACATGGTGAAGCTCAGCTTGGGCTTGGTCAAGGATGAAGCCCAAGGATGACACCTCTTTTCTGAGCTCCGAAAAATGGGCTTCGTATAGGGCAATTCTACTGCATGAGGACGTCGCTTCTTTTGTCTGAGTAAATTGGATTTGTTAAGGTCCTATATTTATACTAATCATGTGATCACTGTTCAACGGCTATATTAACAATGGTCAAAATTCTTAACATAAAACCAAAGAAGTTGACATATTATAAAAACATTTTTCATAAAGAGATATTTAACTGGATCAAGAGGTATTTTCCATTAATGAAACTTTGGGTCGTTAAAATATTCCCCCCTTAAGAAATTTTGCCCTCGAAATTTTCCTTTTCCCACAATAAAAAAATATGGGTAACTCAGCTTCATCATATCCTCCGATTCCCAAGTCGCTTCTTCAAACTTGTGGTTTCTCCACAACACCTTGATGAGGGTCATTGTCTTATTTCGTAAAACTTTTTCTCTACGATCTAAGATCTTCACTGGTTTCTCCTCATAAGAAAGATCATCTTCCAATTGTACCACCACAGAAGAGAGTACATGTGAAGGGTCCAGTATGTACTTCCTTGAGAGGGATACATGAAAGACATCATGTACTTTGGCCATAGTAGGTGGAAGTGCTATTCGATAGGCCACAGCCCCAACATGATCAAGAATCTTGAAGGGGCCAATGTACCTTGGACTTAACTTCCCTTTCTTTCCAAACCTCATGACCTTTTTCCACGGAGATATGCGTATAAAAACCATGTCTCCAACTTTAAACTCAAGGTCTCGTCGACGATTATCTGCATAGCTCTTCTATCGACTCTGAGCTTCCTTGATATGCTGCTGAATGGTTTTCACCATATCCACCATTGCCTCGACCATTTCTAGTCCAAGAAGATTATGTTCACCGACCTCATCCCAACATGCTGGTGTTCTGCACCTTTTCCCATACAGGGCTTCATATGGTGCCATTTGGATGCTCGAGTGGAAACTGTTAATATAAGATAACTCAACAAGAGGAATATGTTGATCCCATCCTCCTTTAAATTCCATTGAGCACGCTCTCAACATATCCTCAAGTGTTTGGATAGTCCACTCAGATTGGCCATCAGTTTGAGGATGATAGGCCGTACTGAAGTTCAGTTTAGTATTCAGAGCATGTTGAAGACTCTTCCAAAACATAGAGGTGAATCTTGGATCTCGGTCAGACACAATAGATATTGGTACTCCATTCAACCTTACCACTTCCTTGATATATATCCGCGCTAGTTGATCCGATGAAAAATCCTCCCGAATAGAAATGAAGTGTGCAGTCTTTGTAAGACGATCCACAACAACCCAGATTTCATTGTTGCCTTTGGATGTCCTTAGAAATCCAGTGACAAAGTCCATGGTGATGTTCTCCCATTTCCATTCTGGTATGGGAAATGGTTGCATCATCCCCTTAGACTTCTACCTCTATGCCTTCACTTGATGACACACCAGGCACTTTGATGTATATTCAGCAATCTCCTTCTTCATATTATCCCACCAAAAGTTTTCTCAGAGATCTCAATACATCTTTGTGCTCCCTGGGTGATAGAGAAATTTGAACTATGTGCATCATCCAAAAGTTCCTTATTCAGCTCCAGACTTGATGGAGCACATAGTCTTTTCCCAAACCGCATAATTCCTTATTCATTAACATTAAACTCTAAGGATTTCACATTTTTGATAGCTTCCACTTTTTCCTGAATTCCCACATCATCCTTTAACCTTTCCAAAAGATAAGGTTGATCAATCATTTGTGAAAGGATTGATAATGTTCCCTTCTATATGATTCCCATGTCCATATTCATCAAGTCTAAGAAGATTGGATCCTTCTCAATTCTCATCATTGATAGAATCGCTGGATCCTTTCTACTTAGGGCATCTTCCACCTTGTTCACTTTCCCAGGGTGGTAATGTATTGAACAGTCATAATCCTTGATGAGCTCTATCCATCTTCTCTGGTGCATATTATGCTCTTTATGTGTGAATATATATTTAATAATGTTGTGGTCAGTATATATCTCACATTTCTCTCCATAGACTTAATGCCACTAGATTTTCAAGGCAAAGATCACAGCTGCCAACTCCAGATCATGTGTTGGATAGTTTCTCTCATGGATTTTCAACTGCCTTGAGGCATAGGATATCACTTTATCATTTTACATCAGCACACAACCTAAGCCCTTCTTTGAAGCATCACTGAATACCACAAAAAGTTCCCCACTTGTGGGTAAAGTGAGCACAGGTGCAGTGATAAGCCTTATTTTCAACTCCTTGAAGCTTTCTTCGCATTCATCACTCCAAGAAAACTTTACTTCATTTCGAGTTAGTTTGGTAAGAGGGTTGGACAATCGTGAGAAATTTCTCACAAATCTTCGATAATTTCTAGCTAACCCCAAGAAGCTACGGATATTCGTTACTGATGTTGGCCTCGACCATCCCTCAATTGCATCTATTTTGGAGGGGTCCACAGATATTCCATTGCTTGTGATGATATGTCCCAATAATGAGACCTCCTTCAACCAAAAATCACACTTACTATACTTTACATAGAGTTTATCCTTGCACAAAGTCTCTAGTACAGTTTTTAAATGCTCTCATGATCCTCCTTGGTTTTGGATTATATTAAAATATCATCTATAAAGACTACCACAAATTTGTCAAGGTAATCTCTAGGGAATCTATTCATCAAGTCCATGAATATTTCTGGAGCATTGGTGAGTCCGAAAGGCATTACTATGAATTCATAGTGCCTGTATCTTGTACGAAAAGCAGTCTTGGGGACATCTTCCTTCTTCACCCTTACTTGATAATATCCCGACCGCAAGTCCACCTTGGAGAAGTATTGTGCTCCACGCAGCTGATCAAACAAGTCATCGATTCTTGGGAGAGGATACTTGTTCTTTATCGTGATTTTGTTAAGTTCACGATAATCGATGCAAATCTGCATTGACCCATCCTTCTTCTTGACGAAGAGGACTGGTACACCCCATGGTGAAGCACTTGGGCGTATAAACCCTTTATCCAGATTCTCCTTTAGTTGTTTCTTCAGCTCTTCAAGCTCTACAAAATCCATTCTATATGGAGTCTTGGATATTGGTAGCTCCCTAGGTATAAGTTCAATTGAGAACTCAACATCTCTTCTTGGAGGAAGACCAGACAGTTCCTCGGGGAACACTTCAGTGAATTCCCTCACAATAGGCATTTATTCAAGAAATGTTTCTTCCTTGGACTCAATCATCTGAGCCACATATGCGTTCTCATAAGGCAGTAATATCTATACTTGAGATGATTGAGCTAAATGAGATTCATCTTCCTCCTGACACTTGTAATGAATCAGGGGTCGATTCTCCATATGGAGTGTGATTTCCCTCTCCCAACAATTTATGTTGGATCTATATAAGGAAAGCCAATCCATGCCTATAATTGCATCAAATTCCACCAGAGGGAGTATGACGACGTTCATCTGGAAATTCAATCCACAGATTATAACAGGGGAGGACTTATACTCATGGGATGCAATGATTGCCCCATTTTCCATACTCACTGATATCTTTACTTCCACGATTTGTGGTAGTGCTGAGATTGTTCTACTAAACTTTTGAGATATAAAAGAATGCGTAGAACATGAATCAAAAAGTACATTCACTATTCTTGAATGAATAACTAGCGCACCTGTCACCACTTCGTTTTCAGGGTTCACTTCGGTAGAAGTGATGGAAAAAGCTCTTCCTTTCTATCTTGGAGGTTGTAGGTTGCCTCCGATAACCCTTGGATTAGGGCACTGATTTGAAAAATGACCTGGTTATTTGCATTTGTAGCATTGAACAACGTGTTGAGGTTCGAACGGAGCGTTCCTCTCCTCTGTCGCAACCGTGGGTCTTTCTTGCCGACAGTTAACAGCTAGGTTCCCTTCTCTTCCACACCTGAAGCATTTTCTCATCCCCTTAAGAAAATTTCTAGGGTGCTTCTTTCCGCACTTTTGGAAAGTGGGGTGTTGGATCTTCTTAACACCATTGGATTTATCCATCGGACCACCAACATTGAAGTCCACCTTATGCTTCTTGTCCCCATGATACCCCTGTGATTCCCGGATCTCCATTTCGACCTTGAGGGCACATTGGACAATTTCCTCATAGCTGTCGAAGTCACGGATCACTAATTCTTTCCATAGGCTAGGCTTCAGCCCACCAAAGAAGCGGTCAACCTTGCATTCGGGGGTAACGACAAAGACGGAAGTGTATCGTGCAAGCCTTGTGAAGTTTGCCTCATACGCTCTAACGGATTCTTCATCTTTTTGCATGAGGGAAAGGAATTCCATTTCCATCTTAAGTCAGAGGGTGCGTAGAAAATATTTATCAAAAAACATCTTCTGGAAATCCTTCCATTCCAACGCCTCGATCTCCTCCTCAGGCTTCGTATTTTTGATCAACGTCCACCATTGATCAGCTTTGCCCTCCATACGATAAGCCGCCAGGAGAACCTTCTCTTATTCAGAACATTGAAGGATGGAGAAGATCTTTTCAATGGATTTGATCCATTATTCAGCGATCATGGGATCAGATGATCCACTAAAAGTAGGAGGACTTTGTCTCATGAAGCTCTCGATAGTGACTTGTTCTTTCTTAGGGGGGTTGAACGTTCCTCTTGTCCCGTGTTTCTATTCAAAACTTGAGTTAGTTGATAGATAAGTGTGACAAAGTTCGTGATTCTCGCTCTCATTGGATTTGGCATCTCATTAGTACAGTCATCACACTGATCTTCACAACGGTTGATAGCCCGAGTCCTCCTATTACCAGCCATTGGCTGGAATAAAAGGAAATTTAGGGGTAACACATAAAGGGTAATCCAAAGACAAAAGTTGATGACTAAAAAAACAAACTTTTATTTCCTTAACTCATGAGTCTATAGGCCTCAATCTAGGATTTAATGATCTAATTTCTAACATATATTCTTAGGGGAATTTTTCCCTTAATAGGGGTTCATCCTAAGATTGTGAATTTATCAAAACATATCCCTTGGGAGTGTCATAACCAAGAGTGCAGCAAATCTCGTTTTTGTGCACCAGTTCCCGTTCGAGTCTAGCTCAAAGCGGTGTTTTAGGGTTTTACCCCTATTATACATCTGTGCCAGAGCCGCCTCTACCTGATCGTATCCAGACAGGGATGTATTTGTTTGATAAACCACTAACATAGTATTTACCAAAACTTAGGGATGTTTTTATTATACTTAGTCTTGTATCTAAGGCTTTACTATGGTTTCCTAATCCCAAAAATAACTAAACATCCCTCTGATACCAACTATGACAACCCTGCTTTTTATTACATCTTAAACATGATTCATTACATAAAACATCATTTGATACAACAAAGAAGACCGAGAGGTTTAGTGTCTTTGGGGCTTAGGATCATTACATAAATAACTTAAAACATGAAATACAACATCTTTATTGAAAACTTCCTTTACATGACCACTACATTCCCTCGTACTTAGCATTGCATGGGATAACCTGAGGACATTCATAAGAAACGGGTGAGCTATAAAGCCCAGTAAGGGAGTACACATGGAATAACATGTGGAGTACAATACATGTTAGGAAATAGGAATATCCATAGAGCATAATAGAAACATGAACATAAAGGAATGATAAATAATTATAATCATAACATGAAAATGTGGCAACAACACTTAACATGGAATTAACACGAGCCAAGGCTCATTGTACATAAAGCATGAGTAAACCCTCATTGCACATAAATCACGAGTAAAGCCTAGTTTCACTTGAATTATCATGAGTAAACAATAATTTCACATGAAATATCATGATACTATACTTTACCCAATGCATTGGAGTGCTATAAGGGCGCACCCTTCTTAAACATTTCATTTCATGCATAAGTGTGCCACATGGATCATAAAACATTGATTCATAAAACATAATAATTTATTCCATGATAAAGGAATGTGGAATTAATACATGAAACATTGAAATCAATAAGTAAAGGTTCATAAAGGTGGACACCCTTGATGGAGAAATGGGCATGGTATCCACTACACAATGGCATTGGCTTAGAAAATCGGTGCGATGTCAGCAGCGTAACGGCGTGACATAAGAATTTATAAAAAATGGTTGATGAGAGAGAAAGGGGTTACTCATCATATTTACATGTAATGGACAGTAAGGAGGTCATATAGATACATTTCCCAACAATTTTAATGGAATTTAGATTCATGATACAAAATTATTGCTTGAATGTAAAAGAAGAGAGAGAAGTTCCTTTCGGAATTTCAGCATAGTAATGGGTGTACATCAGATGAATTTAATGAGAGAGAAAGTGGTCTCCCATCATTCAAAAAATAAGAGGGATGTATGGGGGAGGTGAAAAACCATACCCCAACATTAATAATTGAAATTAAAAGGGCAATACAACTTAAAGAAAATTGACAACAATGAGAAAGGAAGAAAAAAACCCTTACTTGGAAGTGTGCTTCTAAAGGCTATAGAGAGGCTTGTGAGAGGCTTCTTGGGAGCTTGGGGAACCTTGTGAGGATTATAGAGAGAGTAGGGAAGATGTTGGACGAACTCAAAGGGATTTTAGTGAAAAGGAAGTGGGATCTTGGGTGGGTTTATATAGGAAAGGTAAGAGAATTCTTTATTATTTAGGTTTGGGTCCCCTTACATTAAATTAATCCAAACCACAAACCATCCCATGGTTTTTGCCCACAGTTTTTGGCAAAGGGAAGAGGAAAACAATATTTTTTAAGGCCCAAGTCTGATATTCTTAAAATAATAAGGATGATTATGTGGAGGTGAGTCACACTCCCATGGAAATTAATTTAAAAAGGCAAAGTGTTGAATATGTCTTGAGGGGTCCATTAATGCTTTGAAAAGTAAGTCAAACAAACCGAAAATCACATTATTTTAATGATAAAACATATATTGGACGAACATAAGGATTATGGTATATTATTACATCACCATTTGGGGCATTATGATGTCATAAAACACATTATATATTTAAATGATATTTAATATTTACCCAAAAATTTGACTGTCTCAGAAAATTATGAAAAATTCACCATTGGATAATTTCGACGTCCTAATTCCAGAAATGACATTTATTTTATCTAAATAATTTTCTAAATATGTTACTTTTCACTTTTAAAATAAAAACCAACATTTATCGAAAATTCACGGGTTTTGACAGAAATGGCTTTCAAACCTTAATATAAATTTTAATTGCATTCATAAAATTAAAAGATCATTTATATTTAATAAAAATTAATTTAATAATAATATTATTATTTTATTAAAATATTATTTAATTCAAAAATCACTTAATTTAATAAAATAGATTTCTTAATTAAATAATAACTAAAAACACCATTTGTACTTTAAAAACTATTTACAATGTATCAAAAATGACTAGAAATTATATTCATTATTATATACAAAAAAAATAATGTACATGAACATATTACTACTTATTTGTTACATAACCCCTTAAAACAGCTACATAAGACCTAAGAGTAAGGTGTGAGATGGTGACAGACTCTTGGGGCGGCTCAGATAACATCGCTCGAGTGGTAATCTCTATCAACTTCCACTTTTTCCATACACAGTCCCGTTTGAGCTTGACATGGTGAAGCTCAGCTTGGGCTTGGTCAAGGGCGAACCCCAAGGATGCCACCTCTTTTACGAGATCCGACAAATGGGATTCATATGGGGCAATTCTACTGGATGAGGTCATCGCTTCTTTTGTCTGAGTAAATTGGATTTGTTAAGGTCCTATATTTATACTAATCATGTGATCACTGTTCAAAGACTATATTAACAACGATCAAAATTCTTAACATAAAACTAAAGAAGTTGACATCTTATAATTTTTTTTTTCATAAAGAGACATTTAACTGGATCAAGAGGGATTTTACATTAATGAAACTTTGGTTCATTACATTATGTTATTATCTGTCCGTTGTTGCTTTTATGTAAACTAAATTACATGGTAAACCACTTCTGCAGATAATGACTTTTGCACCTATTGATGCACATAATACCGAGGCACAAAAGGTCTCTCAACCACCTACTGGTGGTCCCAGTTCATAGAAACAATAGGTTTCTCAACCAGCTGCTACTGGTCCTAGTGCAGAGCAGCAACAAGTTTCTCAACCTGTTGCTACTGGTCCTAGTGCTGATGCTAGTGCTCCAAAGAAAGATATTGATGATACTTATGAGGAAATGGTAGGAAATGAATCCCTGAAAGTGAAAAAAAAACAATAGCATCGTAGTTTGACAATGTTAGCACAAATCCTTAAGGCAAAAGAAAAAGGCATCAAATTTGAGGTGGGATGGAATAAGCGAGGCCAAAATCTTAACCCCAACAAAGCCATCTTTAGTAGCTACATTGGAATCGTCACTCGTCAACGCATGCCGATTGATGTACAGTCGCGACACCATGTTGTCACCGGTCTTAAGACACTAATGTGGGAAGAGATTACGGTAACATTATGACATCATTTTTTTAATTTATTAAAATAAAATACCAAAACATTGACTTACTCTTCATCATCCACTATAGAGTGCATTTAATGTAGATTCCTACACAAGGATTATGTATTAAGAGTTGTAGGAAGGATTCATAGAGGTTTCCGCACAATTTTAATGAAATATCATCTTAAAGATGGTGAAGCTAAAATCAAGCCGCACCCACCTCCTCTTTATGAACACTTGATATCCCAAGTAGCGTGGGATGCATTTATCAACTGTCGTGGGGAGAAGACTTTTCAGGTACATTGTGTGGGGTAATACGTTGTTTGAATTTTCTTGTATTCATCACTTTGATTGACAGAATTTTATTTATGAAATAGAAACTGGGTGATGAAAATAAAAAACGCATAGCAAAACCAGTGTACCCTTACCGTAAAGCAAGGTTGGGGTATGCTTCACTTGAGAAAAAATTGGTACGTCTTTTAAATCTACCGTACTACTTATATGTGACATAAAAGAACACCATTACCATGTTTCTCTGTTTATATGTAGATTGATGAATCAAAATCAAAATCCAAATCCATCCCACGCCATGTGCTATGGAAGGAGGCTCGTGTAAATAAAGAGGGGATACTGATAGATGAAAACACACAAAAAGTGTGGGAAACATGTGTAAGTATGACATAATATAAATTTGATTTGTTTTAAATCGCTATTACATTACAATGACTACTTATTTTTCTATATTTTCTATCTGACATAGTCACAGGAATAAACAACACCCACACCAGATGCAGACATACTTTCAGCAGCCTTGAAGCGGTCAGACCAGTATGGCCATGTTAGAGGTGCATGTTTTGGGGTGACACCCCGAACATATTTTCAAAAACAAAAACAAGCGGATGATAAAAATGAAAAAAATGGAAAAGCTACAAGAAAAATTAGCTATTTATCAAGAAGAATTACAATACCATAGAGGGATGATAAAAACATTGATTGTGGAGAGGCAAAGAGAAGAAACAACTCAACAACAACCCGTGCGTGACGATCCCACCCCACCCCCACCAGCTTTGAGGCAATCCATTCCCCTAAAAAACCTAACTTAGTTGAGGTAATCAATGTTTTAATAATTGTTTCTGTGAAATGTGATTCACATAGACACTAATACCTTTCCTGTACTAATATTCTACAGGGTGAAAATGACTGTGATTTATATCTAGAAACTCCCACATATCGCCTTGTAGTGAGGTATACAGTGTTCAATACGCAGAACGTCATGCTACACAACAGACAGCTTACAAAAAATCATTTCAGAGTGTCAATTAACATAGTTAATGAGCCGAGTGCCAAGCTACCTGTTCCAAATGACAATGACGACATTCATACGGTTGAAAAATCTGTTGGAACATTCATCGCATGGCTGTCAGTTCTTGTAAAAAAACATGTCGACAAGGAGGTATCCATTTCAAAGTTATTTTTCAAGATGGACCATTAACATTTAATGAAAAAAAGGTTTGAACCGATGAATGTTATTATAGAACGACAAAGATAAGGGGGTGAAATGAAATATCAGCTCAAAAATATCTCAAGGATCAACCAACCAATTGAAACGGTCTACTGAGAGCACCTTCACCCCGCCCATTCTATATCCACATTTAATATCATTGCAGGCTCATGTGGATAAAAAGTTGACAGACAAAAATGCTCACATAGTTGTTTTTGAAAAAAATATGTATGAAGAGGAAACATTAGATTTCATTAGAGCTAAATGTTTAAATGAAATCCCCAAGTATGAATGGCTAGGAGCCTCAGTTGTAAATGTATACAAGAGGTATGTTTTCATGATTTGATTTTAAAAAAGCTGATATACTCTGATAATAATGACTAAATATATTTTATATTTTTTTGCAGGCATATATATGAAAAAACAATTGAAGGGATTTCCCCATGAACAAAAATTTGGACATGTTAGTCCTCACACCACCTCTTCAAAAGAAAAAATAGATTCTGATAAAGAGGCTGCAATAATTTCATCCCTACTCAAATCGTTTGAAAAAAAAATTACGGATGAAAGACTCTTTTTAATACCAACGATGAAGGGGTAAAACTCTACAATTTAATCATATCAACTATATTTTCATTTATTTCTTTACTTCTTCATTTTTTATATTTTTAGGGAGCATTGGATGTTGATTGCAGTCAATTTGGATACTCCAAAGATTTATTTTCTAGATTCAACGAATGGATATCCAAAAAATAGACCACGCATGATGGCGTTTGTTAATTTTTAATACACTATATCCAGAATTTTAAAAATAAACATCTAGTTATATAATTTATGTTATCTTTTAATGAGGATTCTGCTATGATGGGGTGGTGCATCAATATCATCTAATGCATGGAATTAATCCAGGGCATAAGGATGATCAATCCTACAAGATCTACAACTGAAAAAATATCCAGGTATATATGATAAGATTTCACTATCCAAACACATATCAAAACAAATTACTTATTGTTGTCGATGTTTCTGCAGTGTCCAAAACAAACAAATGGAAATGATTGTGGTTATTATGTTTGTAAATTTATGAAAGAGATCATATTTCATCAACAAACTAGCATCCCTGACGAGGTATTTTCGAAGATAATTACGAGTTCATTGAAAATATTTATTAATCCCTTGAGTATTTATATTTTTTCAGTACTACCATGACTGTCATAAAAACTCATATTCAGAAGATGATATAGATGTGTTTAGAAATGAATGGGAAACATACCTGATGGAAGATTTTACACAAATAGGATGAAGGTGAATTACTACTAATGTTATCCATATATGATCATTGATATCTCCATTTTTTACACTTACTGAGCATATATGATCACCCTTTATTATGTTTTATATCCTTAGGTTACGAAGAATGGTTTTAGATATGATTTTTCTTTCTAGTAAATCATTACTCATTAGCTAATAGTGTATGATACCAGTTTCAAATTGAAATTAACTTTAGAAAACAACACTACTGACATACGGAAAACTGAGAAAACGCGTTCAGATTGTTTTGATACTTTAGGAAAACGATCCATGAGTCATTTTTGAGGTGTAAGAATTGACCTCACCTCAATCCGACGCACGATGTGACCGGCATGGCTAAAAGTGTCTGATACCAGTTTCAAATTGACATTAACATTAGAAAAAAACACTACTGACATAAGGAAAACTGAGTAAACACATTTGGATTGTTTTGATACTTTAGGAAAACGATCCATGAGTCATTTGAGAGGTTTACAAATCGACCACACCTCAATCCGACACACGGTGTGACCGGTATGGCTAAAAGTGCCTGATAATAGTTTCAAATTGACATTAACTTTAGAAAATGACACAAATGACATATGGAAAACTAAGAAAACGTGTTCGAATTGTTTTGATACTTTAGAACAAAGATCCACGAGTCATTTTTGAGGTTTAGGAATCGACCTCACCTCAATCCGATGCACGGTGTGACCTGTAAGGCTAAAAGTGTCAGATAATAGTTTCAAATTGACATTAACTTTAGAAAACAAAACTACTAACATACAGAAAACCGAGCAAACGCATTTGTATTGTTTTGATAATTTAGGACAACGATCCATGAGTCATTTTTGAGGTGTAAGAATCAATCGTACCTCAATCCGACATATGGTGTGACCGATATGGTTAAAAGTGTCTGATAACACTTTGAAATTGACATTAAGATTAGAAAACAACACTACAGACATACGGAATACGAAGAAAACACATTCAAATTGTTTTGATACTTTAGGAAAATGATCCATGATTCATTTGTGACATGTACGAATTGACCACACCACAATAAGATGCATGGTGTGACTGGAATGGCTTAAAGTTTCTGATACCAGTTTCAAATTGACATTAACACTAGAAAACAACACTACTGAAATATGTAAAACCGAGCAAAAACGTTCGGATTGTTTTGATACTTTAGGAAAATGATCCATGAGTCATATTTGAGGTGTATGAATCAACCGCACCTCAATCCGACGCACGGTGTAACCAGTATGGCTAAGAGTGTCTGATAATAGTTTCAAATTGACATTAACTTTAGAAAATAAAACAAATTACATAAGGAAAACCAAGAAAACGCTTTCGCATTGTTTCGATACTTTAGGAAAACGATCCATGAGTCATTTGTGAGGTGTACGAATCAACCACACCTCAATCTGATGCACGATGTGACTAGTATGGATAAAAGTGTCTGATAATAGTTTCAAATTGACATTAACTTTAGAAAACAACATTACTGACATACAGAAAACCATGAAAATGCGTTCAGATTGTTTTGATACATTAGGAAAACGATCCATGAGTCATTTGTGATGTGTACGAATTGACTACACCTCAATACGACGCACGATGTGACCGGTACGGCTAAAAGTGTCTGATAAGAGTTTCAAATTGACATTAACTTTAGAAAACAACACTACTAACATATAGAAAACCTAGAAAACACATTAGGATTGTTTTTATACTTTAGGAAAATGATTCATGATTCATTTGTGACATGTAATAATTGACCATACCTCAATCTGATGCACGGTGTGACCGGCATGGCTAAAAGTGTCTAATACCATTTTAAAATTGACATTATCTTTAGAAAACAACTGTACTGACATATGGAAAACCAAGCAAACGCGTTCGGATTATTTTGATACTTTGGGAAAATGATCCATGAGTCATTTTTTAGGTGTAAAAATTGACCGCACCTCAATCCGACCCACGGTGTGATCAGTATGGATAAAAGTGACTGATAATAGTTTCAAATTGACATTAACTTTAGAAAATAACACAAATGAAATATAGAAAATAGAGGAAATACATTCATATTGTTTTGATACATTATGACAACGATCCATGAGTTATTTGTGAGGTTTAAGAATCTACCGAACCTCAATCCGACTCAGGGTGTGACCGGTATGGCTAAAAGTGTCTGATAATAGTTTCAAATTGACATTAACTTTAGAAAACAACACTACTGAAATTCGTAAAATTGAGAAGACACGTTAATATTGTTTTGATACTTTAGGAAAATGATCCATGAGTCATTTGTGACATTTAAAAATTGACCGTACCTCAATCCGATGCATGGTGTGACCGGTATGGCTAAAAGTGTTTGATAACAGTTTCAAATTGACATTAACTTTAGAAAACAACACTACTGACATACGGAAAATAGAGCAAAAACATTCATATTGTTTTTATGCTTTAAGAAAATTATCCATGAGTCATTATTGAGGTTTACGAATTGACCGCACCTCAATCTGACGCACGATGTGACCGGTATGGCTAAAAGTGTCTAATAACAGTTTCAAATTGACATTAATTTTAGAAAACAACACTACTGACATATGGAATACTGAGAAAACACGTTTTTATTGTTATTATAATTTAGGAAAATGATCCATGATTTATTTGTGACATGTATTAATTGACCACACCTCAATCCGACACATGGTGTGACTGACATGGCTAAAAGTGTCTGATACCGGTTTCAAATTGACATTAACTTTAGAAAACAACAATACTAACATACGGAAAACCCAGAAAACACGTTCAGATTGTTTTGATACTTTAGGAAAATGATCCATGAGTCATTTTTGAGGTGTATGAATTGACCGCACCTCAATCCGACGCATAGTGTGACTGGTATGGCTAAAAGTATCTGATAATAGTTCCAATTTGACATTAACTTTGGAAAATAACACAAATGACATACAGAAAACTGAGAAAACACATTCGGATTATTTTGATACTTTAGGAACGATCCATGAGTCATTTTTGAGGTGTATGAATTGACAACACCTCAATCCGATGCACGGTGTGATCGGTATGGCTAAAAGTGTCTGATAATAGTTTCAAATTGACATTAACTTTAGAAAACAACACTACTGACATAAGGAAAACTGAGAAAACACGTTCATATTATTTTGATAATTTAGGAAAACAATCCATGATTCATTTCTAATGTGTAAGAATTGACTGAACCTCAATCTGACCCACGGTGTGACCGATATGGCTAAAAGTATGTGATAACAGTTTCAAATTGACATTAAATTTAGAAAACAACACTGCTGACATACAGAAAACTGAGAAAACGTGTTCGTATAGTTTTGATACTTTAGGAAAACGATCCATGATTAATTTGTGATGTGTACGAATTTACCACACCTCAATCCGACGCACGGTGTGACCGGCATGGCTAAAAGTGTCTGATACCAGTTTCAAATTGACATTAACTTTAGAAAACAACACTACTGACATACAGAAAACTGAGAAAATGCGTTCGGACTATTTTGATACTTTATAAAAACAATCCATGAGTGATTTTTGAGGTGTATGAATCAATCTCACCTCAATCCGATGCACGGTGTGACCGGTATGGCTAAAAGTGTCTGATAACAGTTTCCAATTGACATTAACTTTAAAAAGTAACACTACTGACATACGGAAAACTGATCAAATGCATTCAAATTATTTTGATACTTTAGGATAACAATCCAGGTTTCATTTTTGAGGTGTACGAATTGATTGCAGCTCAATCCAACACATGGTGTGACCGTTAGGGATAAAAGTTTCTAATAACAGTTTCAAATTGACATTAATTTTAGAAAACAACACTACTAACATACGGAATACCGAGAAAATGCATTCATATTGTTTTTATACTTTATGAAAACGATCCATGATTCATTTGTGACGTGTATGAATCGACCACACTTCAATACGACACATTATGTGACCGGTATGGCTAAAAGTGTCTGATAATAGTTTGAAATTGACATTAATTTTAGAAAACAACACTACTGACATACGGAATACCGAGCAAACACGTTCAGATTGTTTTGATACTTTAGTAAAATGATCCATGATTCATTTTTGACATGTATGAGTTGACCACACCTCAATCCGATGCACGATGTGACCGTCATGGATAAAAGCGTCTGATACTAGTTTCAAATTGACATTAACTTTAGAAAACAACACTACTGAAATATGGAAAATTGAGAAAACATGTTCTTACTGTTTTGATACTTTAGGAAAACTACCCATGATTCATTTTTGAGGTGTATGAATCAACCTCACCTCAATCTAATCCATGGTGTGGAAGGTATGGCTAAAAGTGCCTGATAACAGTTTCAAATTGACATTAATTTTAGAAAACAACACTAATGACATATGGAATACCAAGAAAACACATTCATATTGTTTTTATACATTAGGAAAACAATCCATGATTCATTTTTGATGTGTAATAATCGACCGCACCTCAATCTGACACACGGTGTGACCGGTATGGCAAAAATTGTCTGATAACAATTTCAAATTGACATTAATTTTAGAAAACAACACTACTGACATAAAGAATACCGAGAAAAAGCATTCGGATTGTTTTTATACTTTAGGAAAATGATCCATGATTAATTTGTGACGTGTACAAATCAACCACACCTCAATCCGATGTACGGTTTGACCAGTAATGCTTTTCATTAGATGAAGAATCAGTATTTATTAAATGACATAAATCATCCAAAAACATATTGATTTTACATTATTCACTTTCATTGTTATCATAATGAAAACATTTGAGTTTATCATTTCAATATTTTAGTTTCACATTTCTATATTAATGTATTCTTTCATATTAATGTTTTTATTTATTTCATTATTGTATTACTAACATAATATTTGTTTTCTTATATAGGTGAATTCTTTTTCTTCAGTTCAGATGCTTTGTTCGGAAACAAATACCGTGGACAACAATTTTTGAGAGGATCACGAATATCAAAGGATGAAACATTAATGTTTATAACTATTTTTGGATAATTGTAATTGTAAACATGTAAAACATTGTTTGAAATG
Organism: Viscum album; assembly: GCA_963277665.1. Lineage (NCBI taxonomy): Eukaryota > Viridiplantae > Streptophyta > Magnoliopsida > Santalales > Viscaceae > Viscum > Viscum album. The sequence continues at coordinate 181,369,017 of OY728130.1, forward strand.
TATATAGCAGTGTGTTTTTTTGTATTCATGATGTTAAGTAAATGTATATAGGATTGTTTGTCAAAATATTGTGCGTGGGTGCTAGTTTGTACAGGTGTAGGTGCTGGTTTGTGCAGGTGCTAGTTCTGCAGGTGCAGTTGAAGGAGCCTTTATCAGCTCTATCCTGAGCACTGATAATATGGACCTTTATCAGCGCTATCCTAAGCACTCATAATATGTCGCTTTACTAGCGCTATCATAAGCGATGATAATATGGCCCTTTATCAGTGCTAGAAAAGCACTGTAAATGCTATCTAAGATAGGGGGATCCCCTTTATCAGCGCTCTGAAAAACACTGATAAAGGCGGCCTTTATCAGCACTTTTTGGAGTGCTGATAAAGGGGACCCCCCCTTTATCTTTGCCGGTATTTACACCCATTTTCTAGCATTGTTAAAATCGGTTTTTAGCGCTACTAAAGGGCCAATTTGTAATAGTGATTCCACCTTGAATACTATAATAATTGAAGGTATATCTTTATTCATGTATTTATCAACATATTAAAATATAGCTAAAAGATACGAAAATGCATTATACATATTATTAATTTTGTAGTTTTGAATAAAACTAAATAATTTGGAATGTAAGGATGAAGAAAATGAGATATATGGATGGATATTTATCCATATTGAATCCTAAGTATGACAATAAATATATGCACCTAATCAATTTGAGTACATGTGGATAAAATTAGATCCCATTTTCTATAACGAACTATAAATTTTACTGGTCATTATCCCTAAGAGGATTTGACTTTTTTTATCTCAGAGTAGGGTTAATTTCATGAATTTGTACTCAAATCAATATTTAATGTGTTGGAAAATATTAAGAAGATGTTTTTGGATGTTGATCAAGGCCTAATGGGTGGATCCGGTGCACGAGTGAGAGTTAGATCAAGTCCAGGTGGACATTCTAAAATTATTAAGCTCTGGAAGGTCATGTTGTGATGCCCAAGTTTAATCATGATTAGTTTATATGAGGGGTGTGTTTCCACTAAGTCATGAGGGTTCCACAACATGAGTGGGGTGTCATTGAATTAGAGTCTTGGGCCACCCTAGTGAAGGTTGTGTTGTGTTGTGAACCATAGGGGTCACACAATGATGGTGTTTAGGCATGGGATGGTCCCTCTTCCAGGTCCAGTTGCACCATGACCCATAGAGGGGACACATTATGATGGTCAAGGAATAAGTTTCATGACTTCTACTAATATTGTTTAATTTTGAACATCATGGTTTCTCATAACCAGGAAGAGAAAGGTATATGTCACAATGTGGTCTCTATGGTCACACCCCAACCCACCCATATAATTTGTTTTCTTAATGGGGGCAGTTGAATCCTTTCAGGGCTACCTCTTCCATGATTTTGGTTGAATTAAGGTTAGGAGAAGAAAATTGTGTATCAATCTACCCATCCTCATCCCTCTATTCAATCCCCCCATCTATAGGGGAGGTTTTTGTGGTGTTTTTTGTAGTGGTTTTAGGCGTGTTCTTCCCCTCTTCCTTCCAGTTCCTTCTCACCTTCAATAGACCTTTGATTTTTTGTGATTTTGTCTAGGTTTTAAATGAATATTTCACTGGGGAATGGTGAAATAATCCTTATTTGATGGATATTTTTCCCATCTACGATATAGGACATCTTTTAAGGATAAACACTCGAGGTTTAGTGTCGTTTTGATGATGCATCAATGCCTGGTGATTTTTTTAGTGAATATGACCCTTTAGTTTAATTTTATTAATTAATTATGAATTTTTATAATCAATTATTTGGATTTTTTGGCATTAGATATAATCTTAGGTGGTGGTACAAGTTTGTACGAGGCATGAACAAACTTGGATGAAGATGAGAAAAGATTTTCATGGGAGGTAACTTCTATACAGAGGTAGGTGGTCCTTATAATAAAAACGCATATTCATTTTATGCATGATTTTATTCATGTATCCATGTTTAATGGGATCTAATAAATGGATAAGGACTGATATAACCTTGTAGAAATAGAGAGTGTGTCATTGAACCTCTTCGAGTTAGAATAAGCGATATCTAGTAGTTCAAGAAAAATAGAGATGTCTGAAGACTACATCGTAGAGGGTAAATGATATTGGTTGTGATAAATAGAGACCTTAGGTTGGTATCTAGATGTGAGATGAGTAATGGGTGTCCTAGGTTGGTTCCCTAGGTCTAGTTAGTAGTAATGGGAGGCTTAATACTATTGATATGGTTGTACATATCATGCCTAGTGAGGAGAACTTTCCTGAATATGAATTGAGAGTTGTTATGACCATGAATTGGATGAGTCCTCTAAGACTACAAAAGGTGTGATAACGAGGATTATTCTCTTGGTGTTTGTCAAAGAGATCTCTTAAGGGAGATGTGAGTTAAGTCCCATGCATGGGTTATGGGATTTTTTTGGATAGCTCAACATTAAGATTCCAAGATTTTGGGAGAAAGTAAGCTTAGGTTGGTCCTTGGTTAGCGAGATTGGGTATATAACCAGATTTTGATGAGGTTTGGACCATCCTATTGAGGTCTGGATTAGGAAGTGCCTACAAACTGTGAGGTCATCATGTAATGATGGTTTTATGTTGCTATCGATGAGAAGAGACTGAGATAGTCTTGAAGATTTTAACTTGACAGGATAAATATTCATATGATTACATCTAAGTGATGGGATAAGTATTGAGTGATTAGAACCCCAGTGATGATCATGCGTGTTTTGGAGATGGGCTATATGCCTTGGTTTTTGTTTTATGTGTGAGATAGTTTTGACCCTGTATTGTATTAATGGTAGGTGGATGATGTGTTAGACCCTACCCTAAGTGAGAGGGTTCTAGTTAGGATGTATTACACTCATCCTTGAGTGATAGGGTGGTAGTCAGAGTGTATGGTATTACCCTATATGATAGGGTACTGTCAAAGACTACCTTGAGTGAGTAGGTATTAGTCTACATGTGCTTGTGAGACCCACCCTAGAAGAGGGAAGTAGTTGGGATGTGACCCCTTACAAAGTGAGAGGGTGGTGGATTTAATTTGTGACATCCCTTAGAGATAGGGGTTCATAAATATACTTATTGATTATATCCAATAATAAAGGAACTGGAATTGGTACGGTATGGGACACACCCTGAGTGAAGGGTAGTATATGAGACTTGGTTGGTGGTGTCACCCTAAGTGAGAAGGTGTTGGGGGACTGCCTTGAGTTAGAAGTGAGTCAAGGACTTGGATGTAGGACCCTACATTTAACCTTCGAGTAGTGGTCAAGGTATTAGTGAGGTTCCCTACCATGAGTATTTGGGTATGGGATGGGTCATGGGTATGATGGCATTGGGTGACTGGATTTTATATTAGGATGAATAGGTAAGACCGTGTGTCATGGTGGCTTAGTTAGTACATGGTAACCAGATTTCCATGGAGTCTTCATGGCTAGGTCAGCACATGAATTATGATATTCTTGTGTGTACATGTTTATTTATTTAATTTTCTCATACATATATGTATATTATAGTGTATACTAAGGGAACATGGTTATATCCTACTGTGATATATTTCTCACACCTTCCATAGGAACTATGGTGCATGTGGAGACCATATGTCTACTTTTAGGTCGGTGCACATGATATGTAATGGACTGGGATGAGAAGATTGATGAGTATTGAAAAATAGTATTGAGGTGGGGCTTCAAGATAATAATAGAGCCTCTGCATATTTTTATTTTATTTATTTTATATATATGATCTATATAGTGGGTGATCAATTGATTTATGTTGTTTGACTTCTACATGATACAGTTTTTTCTAACATTATATTTTATTGATTATAAATTCTTCATTTATTTTTATGAATATTTTTCAGTTATTTTCAGCTTTTCACTCTGATTCTAGGGAATAGTATTCTAAATGTATTATTTAGGCCCTCACTACTAGTCGGTAGCCTATAATATACTAGGAGGTGCACCTGAGGTCATGTGGCTCCTCAGCCAGGAAACTGGATGAGTGGTCTCTGGTTGAGTCATCAAAAAGTATAATTAGAGTGTTTTTTCTTTTTCTTAATATTTGGAGTATAATAGGAAGAGGATAGAGATGTTTCCAAGCTTTTTATGGACCTTATAATAGTGTCTTTTGAACACCTTTTTTGGTGGGAAGTCCAAGATACTAGGGGAACCAGATTTCTATCCCTGGTTTTCACTATTATGGTCGAGATGTTTATTCAAATATGATGTCTTTACCGAACAATATTATTTTTTATGGTTTTAATAATGTACTATCATTGTGATATGAATCTTTTTGCATCATATTTGGCATCTAGGAATCACATTAAATACATGTGTTTATGTCAGATTGTTTTATTGAAGGGAGGTTCAACTATTTAAAGTGTTAACAATTACTTATATAGTGTTTTACCATATAACTTATTAGTATAATTATTATAAGATAGATAATTATTTTCATTCATGATTAGTTTTCTAATAGAAGGTCATGTGGATTTTATGGTGAGGCATTCTTTGGTGGTGGCTATATAGTCCCTTCAAGAAAGGGATATATAGTGACCCTTAGTGGGTTAGTATTGGTATTAGATTCCTTGGTTGTGGGAACTTGTGAGGGTGATTTTTATGGGGTTCAATTAATGTTTCATCAATAACCTATTTATTATTTTCCCATATATATTCTTGATATCACTCTATTTAACCAAACTAGGTGGTTAAACAAAAATCGCAAAATGGATTATGAAAAGTAAGTGGAATTCATTATGGTTGGTATAGAGGATAATTTTTTGAGGGAAGGATCATTTTGATGAATAAAATTATAAATCAATATCCAATATGGTTTGATATAGTATAGAGGGAGTATGTGTGTAAACTCATGTTTTTGGAATGAATCCTAGGTAGTGGGTGATTGCACTATTAACCTTGGCATGAGTGAGATGCCACAGGATTATTGGACAAGATTGAAACATGATAGGAGAATAATTAGTTGGTCAAGAATGTGATCCAATGTTTTATGGGACGTGACCCATGGGAGCCTGAGTTAGGTTGTGTGATCATGTTTTACGGGAGAGTACACCTATTGGGTTTGAATGAGACCAGGATAGATGGCAGGTAAGAACCTATGAAAGGGTTCTTTATAGGATCAATCTTCCTTGGAGTAGAGTGAGGATTGGTGTTACTTTTAAGGGAAACAACTCATGATGTGTAAGAGTGAGTGAATGCTAGTTACTTGTGATACCTATTTGTGTTTTGGATTGGTGATTGACCATGTGTAGGTTAAGAACAGATGTGATCGATGAAATGATTATGGGAATAATGGCTCAGGGTTTTTGTGAGAATGGGGGGTGTCCCTCTATGGTATGCGGTGACATTGGTGGTGGATATGGGTACCATGGCATGGTTAATCTGGGGTGGTCCTTAACACAAGTTCTTAGGGATATGTGTTTATGGATCAATAGGACAAGATGCGTATTTTTTTTTAATTTTTTAGATGTTTTACTTGAGGAATTGTTTATGGGAAGCTATATAATAGGGAGTAAACCATTGGTTGTGTAATGTCCTGATGCAGGTGCCACACACTGATGCCCCAATCTGGTTGGTTAAATGACCTCAAGCATGCCTCCCCATATACCAGAGCCTACTGAATTACAAAGAGGGTCTAATATCGATCACGGGGAGACTATACCCTCTTTATCAAAGTATCAAAACAATGTAAATAAATAAAAATAACCAAATGATATAAAAAAATCCAAAACCAATCCAGTTTCACATGATGACCAAAACATGAGTCCCATATCGAAAACTAGAAAATAAAGATATCATGTTCAAACACAATTCATGTGTTAAGATGAAAAAACCCAAAATAAACAGACACTGACTACTATAAAATGGACCCCTGAATCATGCCCAGTTACCTCACACATGATCCATCCCAAGCATCCCTCTAACCTCGGAATCTTACCCTTATCTTGTCCTAAAAACATGAAATCTATTCGGGTACCGATCAAGTAGCCCAAGTAGAGTGTGAGTACAACATAGTAGGCCACCAATAACAGATTCTAAAATAATATCCAGTCAATAATAGTGTATGTGGTTGTATAAAGAATAAAATATAAGTAATAAATTAAACAATTTAAATTTATTCAATTACTATTTATTTAACCACAAAACTCCTAGGTTATTGAGGACACCCAAACTCTCAATACTTCTTCAGCCTATGTTGGAGTCTGAACTACCCCCAAGGAACATCACATACCATATATTGAATTTAAAATTCATTAAAAAACATGGGATTTCATTATCTATTTAATTTTAATCCATTTTACTACCAATTGGAACTATATTACAATGCCAACATATTGGTCCTAGATCACCATGCCTAGAACCCCTTGGGTATATGAAGAAACATTCTGTGACTGAACTCATTTATCAAATAATCACACAAGTGTGATTTTGATGCAGCAAATCATGTCCCACACTCATTTATCACTATGTTATTTTGATGTAGTAGACCATGTCCCACACATGCATATCAATTTATCACTATGGGATTTTGATGTCTCAAATCTTGTCCCACACACATATATCACATATATCATAATATCACATATATGAAATCAATCAAGTTTAATCAACATTAACCATATCATCACATTTCCCATAATGACATGTCATTTCAATTATCAAAACAAATCATGGTCAATTATTTAATCACTTGGAAATAATATGACAAATACACATTATTCCATTTATCAAAATTTAATTATATAATCCTTTAACCCATTAAGGTAAATCCAATAATAACATAATTTACAGAGTCAATTAATTCATAAACACATTAATTGACCAATTACACATCCCATTAATTAACCAAATCAACATTCAATTAATCAATCCAAATCCAAAATTTCAATATCTTATTAATTAATTCAATAATTAATTTTTCTAATTCTATGATCTTAACATCTCATTAAATAATTCAACAATTAATTAATTTAATTTCACAATTTCACAATCACAAATTCCATTTATTTATTCACCAATAAATTAATCCAATACCATATTTCCATAAATTAATCAATCCATTAATTTATTCAATTCAAGATTAATTTTCCAAACGTACCAATTGAAATCTAATAATTCATACACGTAATTGTAATTCAAGACTCTTGGAATTGAACATAGACCACCTACCTCAAAATCTATGATAATAGATCCCCAATTAAAACCCCCAACTGAAGTGGAACAACCCGAATCTAGATGAATAATGATATCTTTATCTAAAACCTAAACACTAGATCAAATGAATCATGATCTAGAAACCCTAGATCTAGATCCAAAAAATAGAGGCAAATGTACCTTTAAAGGATGAGAGAAAGTTGAAAGGAAGACATAAATCCAATTAGGGCAATATTCTCTTACTGGGAGAGATGCAGATCTTCAATACAGACTTTGAATCAACAATAATGAAGGTTATAATCCCTAGAAATTAATCTGGGAGCCAAAAAAATGAGTGGAATTGATTATGATAAACTTGGATCTAATTAGGGTGAATTCTAGGGGGTTCAGGATTTTAAAAACTAATTTTCGAATTAATTAAAACCACGAACACCATTTCTTGGGTAGGAGAGCATGATTTACCAAACTGCGTGCTTATTCTGGTGGGGGAGGGCATGGTTAATCATAAGAGGGAGAACGGTTTGAAAAAACATGTGCCAGACAAGTGAATACCCTCTATTTGAGTTCACACATTTTGAGAAAACTGTGCGCCAACTATGCACAACTCTTCCTCCATCCAAAATTCTTCAGATTTCACCCAAATGTACGCAAGATTAAACCCAAACAAAAGTACTCAAAATAAGAAAAATGAGTACTTGTAAATGATCCTAAAACATCTCTAGAAAAGTTCAAGATCTTACAATCTCCCCACCTTATAATAGCTCATCCTCGAGCTGTACTCCCAAACATCTCTAAGATTACTAGGTAAAGATCCTGGGCCACTAAGACCATATATCAGCCTCCCCCCCAAGTTTCCTCCTAAAACACCCATCTTACCACAATACATGAACTATAGGCATGGTATTCCCCCAAAACACTTTCTCACTATGATACAACACATGTACCATATGATCCTCAAAGGAATCATCAATATGAAGATCAACATCATCTACATAGATCAGATGAGAAGGGTTGGGGTTATACCACTGAAGCTCTATCACATGAAAAACATGATGCATAAAATTATACCTTTGTGGAAGATCCAATTAGTATGCCACTAGTCTGATTCTCTCTACCACCTCAAAAGGTCCAACAAACTAGGGCTCTAACTCTCCCTATCTCTGTATCTAGGGGTGACCCAATCTAGGAGACACCCAAATGAATACATGATCACTCACTGCAAACTCTAGGAGTCATTGATGTCTATCTGCATATGATTTCATCCCACTCTAAGCTGTATCCATACACATAAAGCTTAACTAAACTTGTTATAACATATCCTGCAAGTGACTTGGTCCCAAAAACTCTGACTCAACTACCTCCATCCAACATAGAGGTTATTTTAATGGACTACCATAAAGAGCCTCATATGGTGCCATCTACATAGTTTCATTATAATAGTCATTGTAGATAAACTCCACCAACTCCAAGTTCTTCTCTTAAGACCCTCTAAAGTCTAGGAAACAAGCTATCAATATATCCTTAAATATCTTTATAGTATGTTCTGACTACCCACCTGTCTATGGGTGGAAAACCATACTCAATAAAACCTACACACCCAACACATTCTACAAGCCTTACGAGAAGCATAGAGTAAAATGTGAGTCATAGTATTATACTATAATTTGTGTCACCCTGTTCAAATGGACTATCATTAGAACATACATATCCCCAAATAATCCAACAAGAAAGTCTCATATATAGGTAAAAAATGTGATACCTTTGTCAAATGGTCCACAATAAACCAAAGAACATCATTCTTTTGAGGATTCCTCAAGAGGCCCACCACAAAGTCCATATTAATGTCATCCAACTTCCATTTTTGGAATGGTCAGTGGTAGTAGTAAACCACCAGGTTATTGATACTTGACCTTCACCTATTGAAAGGTGTAACACCATGTCATGAACCCTGTTATCTCCCTTTTTCATGCTTGACCACCAAAACTATTATCACAGGTCACGGTATATTTTTGATACATCTAGATGAACCACCCACTTTGAGTCATGAAATTCACGCATAATCTCCCACATATACTCATAGTCACAACAACCTGGTTCTCGACATAGATGATCTCATCCTCAACTATGATCTAATTGGAAGGTGAATCCACACCTTAAAGTATTTCCTTCAAGGGAAAACATTTCAGATCCTCATATTACCTTTCCATGATATGACTCTAAAGTGTATAATTCACTGAAACTGATATGAGAGTTATATTATCCAAACTATCTTGAACTATATCATGAATCTAAGATAATAAATTCATATTTTCCATTCAGCACTAGAATCCTAAACTTTATGAGTTTAAGTTTTCCTTCTTAAACCATCAGCCACATTATTTCCCTTCCCAGATATATATGCTAGATCAATGTTAAATGACTACATACAATCAACCCATATCAAATACCAAATATTCATGACTCATTGTAAAAATCTATAATTTAAGATCTTATGATCTGTATAAGCATTAAACTTTTCAACTAATAGATAATGCCACCAACACTTAAAGAAATATACAACTATAGCTAAATCAAGATTGTGTATAGGGTAGTTCCATTCATGTGGCCTCAACTGCTGAGACCCATACACCATAAATCGATCTCCCTACATCAACACTTCTCTAATACTGATCCAAGAAGCATCACAGAACACAGTATACTCCTCACTCATCTCAGGTATGATAAAGATTAGTTCCATAGTGAAATGATTATCTAGATCCTAAAAGGAATTCTCACATACTTCCATCCATTCAAAGCTTATCCCATTCTTAGTCAAGACTGAAATATGTGTTACAAAACAAGAAAAGTCATGAATGAACCTTAGATAATAGCCCACTACCCCCTGAAAATTGTGGATATCAAAAACATCATGGGATACTCCCAAGAAACTACTGCATGTACTTTATCTGGGTTCACTAACACACCTTCACATGAGATGATGCGACCTTATAAGTGTAGCTGATCAATATAGAATTGACAATTATATATCATGGAATATAGATGATTCTCTCTCATTGTACTAAGGATGATGTCAAGATGTTGGGTATGATCATCATGAGTCTTGGAGTACACCAAGATGTCATCCATTAACACAATGAAAAACGGATCTAGGTATAGGTGGAAGATTCTATTCATCAAGGCCATAAACACTACTGGTGCATTCATCAACCCAAATGGAATTAAGATAATCTCATAAAGGCTATAGCTACTTCTGAAAGCATTCCTCGGTATATCCGAAGGTCTAACTCTCAACTGATGATAATGCGATCTCAAATTGATATTGGAGAAGACACAAGCTCCCCTCAACTGGTAAAAAAGATTTTTGATATGCGAAAGAGGATACTGGTTCTTCACAATCATCCAATTAAACATCCAATAATTAACATATAAGCATAGATTCCCTCCATCCTTCTTTGAAAACAAAACTATTTAACCCCAAGGATACATACTCGGATTGACAAAACCCTTATCCATCAACTCTTCCAACCAAGTCTTGAGCTCTTGAATCTCTATTGGTGACATTATGTATGGTTTAATAGAAACTAGAACAACCCTCAAAATGAGAAAAATAGTAAATTCTATATCTCTCTCTCAGGTGGCATCCTTGAGAAGTCTTCAAGAAACACATCCCAAATTCTATTCATTATAGGTGGAAATACATCCTATTTCACACCCCCATCATCCAACAATAGATTATAAACCTGGGCAGTGAGATCCCCCATTTGTTAATGAACTATCCCCATAAAAACTTCCTAAATATCCCATTCTCCACAACGAATATATATTTCACCCTTAGGATATGTAAAAGTTACTCTCCTACGGTGACAATCAATGTGGTCTCGTTATGTGAATAACCAGTCCATACCCATAATTAGGTCAAATCCTAACATATCTATAATGTAAATATACCAACTAAAATGATGCTCCCAAAATTGAGAGAACATAGTTTTCAAGAACAAATGTCTCTATAACATACTCCCAAAGGTGTATCTATCGCCATCAACCTACTCACAAACTTTATTTTCAGATTCAACCCATTCAAAAGTTGTGGAAAAATAAAATAATGAAAGGTACCAATATCAAATAAGGAACAAGATATTGTAGAAGATACCAGAGTATTACCTATAACTTTTGATGGTCCATGCACACTATCCACCAGTGTAGGTTGAACGACATGCAACTGTCATGCCCCTCACCCTTATGATGCAGTCTAAGTCCCCTAAGTTTAACCACTTTGATGATATGGGAGATCTTGACTAGATGCTCCACATACACTACCTCTACCTCCATGACCTGTAGAACTCCAACCGTCAGATTGATATGGTGTATTAGAACCCCATCCCATACATTGGTTCTGTCAAGCTTCCCCATCATTACCCATCTTTTGTGGGTTCCTGCAAAACCTCTATAGATGTCCCATCCTGCCATATCCTTGGAACTCTACTTGTGGCTAGAGGCACTGTCTACAAAAGTTTCTCGACCTACCACATTGGTAACAAATCACTTGAGTAAGGTCCTATATAACCGACCCTTCCCCCTTGTATAATATTCTTTCTATCACCCTGGTTAACATTCTCGTAGAAATTATTACTACTCTCTAAATTCAAACCCCATGACTTTCTAAAGGAAACCACCTATCCCCCAATGAGAGCCTCCTCTAGGTTCCCCTTAGATATGAGAGTATGATTCACCACTTCTAAAAACTTATTCAGCCTGAAGATATTTACCTAGGACTTAATTTGACATTTAATCCCATCCTAAATCTGCTTCTCTATCATATCCTTTCTCCCATCCAACACTGAAACAAATCACTAAAAGTCAGTAAAGCATCCATAATAGTCTATCACAGACATGATTTCCTAAATCAACCTCATAAACATAGATTCTCTCTCATTCCTAAGCATCTCAGGGTAAACGTTCTCTATAAATTTATCTTTAAAGTCCTTCTACTCCATATTCTCCTACTGTCCATCCCATGTATAGATGTCTCAATAATGCCTCACCTAACCACATAATATATAGGTATCCAATTTTACTCTCTTATTAGTAGGAGTCTCCAAGAAGTCAAGTATAGTTTAAGCAGACTATATCCAAAACTCAGCTTCCTTAGGTCCATACTCTTTGCTGAAAGTCACAGGGTGCTAAAACTAGAACTCCCATGTTAGATCAGACATGATTTTCACATCCTATCCTGGGTCGCTTTCCATAAAATGAATGAAGTGAGAAAATTTCTCTTAGAAATTCTCTCTGAAGTCCTCACCCATCACTATAGGTGCATCAGGTTCTACTGCTAGTAGATCATCTCCTTATATAACCTCCGATCAACCTCTCAACAAGCATCGTCATGGAGTAATATATCTAAAATTCCAAACACACATCTTATGACACATAACACAACTTTAACACATTTAACAAGATGGTTTTACAAAATTAATAACAAGTCATTCCCCCTTTCCCCCATTACATGGTCAAAACCAAGGTGTTATCACTGCCTTTAACCATTTTACATTTGGTTCATGGTAAACAAAGGGTAAACTCATTATATTTTTCAAGTTTCATGTTAAACACCCATTTGTTCACATCTTACATCATTTTAAAATTTTAACTTTCACATTAGGCACCTTTTTCATTTAAATTTCACAATAAAGAAGAAACATTTAAATTTCAACAACATACCCAAAATGTGTCTTTCTATGCATGCCTAAAATAGTGCACGTCACAATTAATCCTAAGTTCCTAAAATGATTCATGTATTCTCAACTCTTGTTCTATACCGTTCCATGAGTAAAATCTTAAAAACTCAGAAACAATAATCACATCACACAAGAAGTGCATCACTCGAGGTGAAATAACATCAATCATAATAGAAAACATTAATAACAAAAATCCCATCCTAGGTACTTGGATTTTACCCTCGTACATGGGTTGGATATTACCATGAATGAAATATTATACAAGTCCAAACTTATCCTATTATCTTATATAACTTTACCAAATATCAAGAGAAAAGATAGAATATAAACCTGCTCTAATACCACTTTGAAATGTCCCAACCCAATTTCCGCACACCGGTTCCCTGATCTAGTCAGTTACATGACATCAAGCATGACTCCCCATATGCTAGAGGCTTCCAACTAGTAGTGAGGGTCTAATATCGATCATAAGGAGAGTAAAAACTCTTTATAAAAGTATAACAATAGAGGAAATAAATAAAAATAACTAAATGATATAACCAAAATTCAAACCAATCTAGTATCACATGATGACGAAAATATGAGTACCTTATCCAATACAAAACAATAGAGATTTCAGGCTCAAACACGCATCAAGTTACACTGACAATTTTAAAATAGGTCTTGAATCACATTAAATTCCCTCATCAATGATCCATCCCAATAAGCCTTATAACCTAGGGATATTTCCCTTATACTATCCTGTAAACATGAAATCTATCCAGGTACCAATCATAAAGAATGAGTAGGGTGTGAGTAAAACTCATTAGGCCACCACCAATGACATCTAAAACAATATCCAATCAATAAAAGTGTACATAGTTGTATAAAGAATAAAATACAAGAAATAAAGTAAAAAATTTACATTTATTAAATTAATATTTATTTAAGAACATAACTCATGAGTTCCTGAGGACTCCCAAACTCTCAATACCTATTTCACCCCATGATTAAGTCTAAACTATACCCAATGGATGTCACATGTTACATATTCAATTCAAAATTCATTATAACAAATGGGATTTCAATATCCATTTCATTTCAATTCATATTACAACCAATTGGAAACATAATTCAATTACAACATGTTTGGCCTACATCACTATACATAGGCCCCCGTGGGTATCTGATGCATCATTCCATTACCCACAAATCATTTATAAAACACCACACAAGTGGGATTTCGATGCAACAGACCACATCCCACACTCATTTATCACTATGGGATTTTGATGCAGCATACCATGTCTTATACACATATATCAATTTACCAATATGGGATTTTGATGTAGCATACCATGTTCCACACATGTATATCACATATATCACATCAATCATGGTTAATCAATAATAAACTTCTCATAACATTTTACATCATGACATGCCGTTTCAATTATCAAAACAAATAATGCTCAATACTTTAATCACATAGAAATAATATGACAAACCACCATTATTCCATTTATCATTATTTAATCATATAACCCTTTAAACCATTAAGGTTTATCTAATCATTACATAATTCTCATTATCAACTAATTCATAAACACATTAATCAAATAATTACACAACCCATTAATTAACCAAATAAATTTTCAATTAATCAATCAAAATCCAAAATTTCAATATCTCATTAACTAATTCAATAATTAATTAGTCTAATTCCATGATACCAATATCTCATTAATTAATTCAATAATTAATTAATAAAATTTCAAAATTTCACAATCACACATTATATTAATTAATTCAACAATTAATTAATACAATTCCATCTTTCCATAAATTAATCAATCCACTAATTTATTCAATTCAAGATTAAATTTTCAAACATTCCAATTTAAATCTAACAATTAATATATGAATTTTTAGATCAATATAATGAGAATTTAACTTATACCACCTATCTAAAAATATTTGATAAAAAACCCACCAATGGAAATCCCCAATTGAAGTGAAATAACCCAAATCATGATAAAGAATGAGATCTAGATCCAAAACCTTAACCAATATAAAAATATAAAGATCCAAAAACCCTAGATCTAGATCCTCAAAAATATAGTAAAATCCCCCTTTAATGGATGAAAGAAAGATATAAGAAATATGGGAAGCCAATCAGGATGGGTCTCTCCTACCGAGAGAGGTGCTGATATTCAATCTGGACCTTGAATCTTTAATAATGGAGGTCATAAGCCATATTAATTAATCCAAGAGCCTCAAAAAATGAGATGCATTGATTATGTCTGAGTTAGATTGAATTAGGGTGATGTTAGGTGGGTTTAGGATTTTAAAAACTAATTTTGGATTAATTAAAACCATGTACACAGTTTCCTGGGTAGGGGCACACAATTTTCCAAATCATGTTCCTATTATGGGGGGGGTGGTGCATGGTTACTACTATGAGGGTTCATAGTTTCAAAAAAATATACACCGACCACGAAAATACACTATGTTTGGGTTTTAATAGTTTGCTGGGATGGGTGCACGGTTTGGGAAAAGCATGATCCAACCATGAACAACCCTCCTCCTTCCAAAATTCTACAATTTGTTTCTAGAAACACCCAAGATTAAACCCAGACAAAAAATTACTAAAATCAAGGGAACTGAGTACCTATAAAAAAGATCAAGAAATATCTAGAAACGGTTAGGATATTACTAGTTGTTGGAGGATTCAACCCTCATTGTGGGTGGGTTTCAGTGATTATTGAGGATGATGTTATTGGCAAGGCAGGAATGGGTGGCAATGAGTTTTTTTCCTCAGTGCTTCGGTATAATGGAAA
This sequence comes from Viscum album, assembly GCA_963277665.1. Classification (NCBI taxonomy): domain Eukaryota; kingdom Viridiplantae; phylum Streptophyta; class Magnoliopsida; order Santalales; family Viscaceae; genus Viscum; species Viscum album. Next base: position 181,384,761 of record OY728130.1, read on the forward strand.
AAATACATCTAGTAATTAAATGGGGTAATAGATATATCATGGAATATGAAGATCATATGTCTATTTAGATAGACAAAGGATAAGGATACTCTTATACTCGAGAGCATCATATCAGTCACCGAAGTACGACCCTTATGTTGGATGGGTCATGGGTATTGTGAGACTGGTTGGAGGATGGTCAAGGTGAAAATGGGAAGCAAGTGTTTGGTTAGATAAAATTTATCTATTTACTCAGTAAATACCATATTTGGGAATTAGATATGGCATTAGATGAGTATGAGCATTAGAAGTGGTCTGATGATAGAGTAGTGTGATCTAAGAGGGAGTCAAATCGAAGACGCCCTGATGCTCATGGTGAGATTACTATGGCTGGTGTGGCTAGATATGGACCCAAACGTGGATTTTCACCAAGATTCAGGTTACTACTTCAATGAGGGTGTTTAGACGGTGATGAGATGCATTAATAAGTTAAGGCATCATGATCGATTATTGTGATTATGCATCGGTGGGTCCAGTGAAGCATTTTTCAAGATATGTCAACAATAGGAAGATTGAGTAGTGTTTTTTCATGTAATTGGGTGAGTTAAGGTTAAAATAATATCTAGTGGATAAATGTAACACTGAAATGATATTCTCGATAAATTATTCTTATAGCTTGGAGCACCATGGTTCAAAATCAAAACTTTTTAGAGTGGAGTCTTTGGTGGGGAGAGATATAAGTCTAGAAATGAATTGAATGATGGAACTTTAGTGTTTCAGGAGAGACATGTGTGGTTAGAATCCATATAAAAATTGGTTTTTATATAGAGTGGGTGGATTTTATTTAGGTGAATAATGAATTTTATGTTTGAAGTTGTGTTGTAGAATCATGTTCGATGTTTGGGAATAGAATGTGATCAGTCGATAATGAATTGACAATAATGGAAGGTTGAGATAAATTACTAGAGAACCACCATGACTTATAATGTATGATAAATATTATAGTGGGGAGTTACTAATGACACACAAATTTTATGGGTTGTTTTTCCTAAGGGAATTTTTTCCCTAGAGTAGGGGTTATTTTAGGAATTGGGACTCAAATCAGGAATTTGAGTGTTGTAAAATCTCTTAGAGATGATTTAGATATATATTGATGTATGGAGAGTGTCTTGAGTTTTTGAGTGAGTGTTATAGAAATTCCATATAGCCTTGCTAAATATTTTCCTTTCCAATAGGTCATGCCATGATGTACATGTAACATCATGATGGCCTGCTACAAGGAGTAAAGATTGTGGTGGTTGGACATATCGATATGATCCTTCCATCCCCAGACATTGAATCATCCCATTACATTCCCATAAATGACATTTTTCATAATAAAAAATTATATCAAGTCTAATATGCTATTCCCTAGTATGATGACATTGTAAATATTTGATATAATCATGCATTCTATATGGTTTGAATGAAAAACATGTTGAGAATCTTAAACATGAGTCCCATTGAAACATTGGGGATGACCTATACCTTTGGTGAATATGCAGTGATCAAGTCCTAAGGAATCATGTTCCTGATAGTAATTTTCTATTTTCCTCTGGTTTCATCACACTCTTGTGTGAGGGGGAAACTTTAGTCCCCAATAAACAACTCATAAGTTGATTTATTTAGGGATAGTTTGGCCAACATTATTTTTGGATTCCCATGAATTTTCTAGAGATTTTCCTCATTTTCAAGGAATAGGGAATGTCTCTAAAATAAATGAAGTTCCATAAAATCCATTTATTTTCCATGAATTTTTGGGTGTTTGGGGCATTGAAATTATGAGATCATTTCCTAATTAATTTAGAAACTTTTACATTTTTCTAATGGTGGATTGTTCATCTAAATGGGTGGAAGCATGAGTTATAAGGACTAATGACTCGAATGTAGTTTTTGAATTTTTGAGAACCCAAATATTATGTAGGTTTGGATTTTCATGTTTTATTATTAGAAACCAAGGTTCTCATTTATGAAACCACATAATTAAAACTATTTTTTATTGGTATCAAGTTGGAGATTAAGCTTCTATATCCTATCACCCCAAACCAATGGGAAATCCATGATGTTTAATAGGGATTCAAAATAAATTCTTGAAAAAATGGTTCAATCGAAGAAACAAATCTACTCTTATATTTGATGATGAATTGTGGGATTACCATAAAACTTTTATATCTCCAATGAAATTTAACCTTATTAACTTATATTTGGTAAGATTTGTCACTTACACATTAAGATAAATGATTGGGGCTATTGGTACAAAAAAAATGAAATTCAAATATTTCTGGTGAGGGTTCTCAAAGGAAATTAATGATTCAGAAGATGGAGGAAATATGAAGAGATTTATTTTATAATTTATGAATCTATAAGGAAAAAACCAAGGCTTCCCATGATCTCCTCATCCTTTATAATATATTACACGTTGGGTATAAGGTCCTCCATTACAATTAAAGGCTGAAGTTTTACCCAAGTAAGATTCATTTCCATTGGTTTGTCTAATACATTTCCACTAATTTATATCATTTTGGGGATGCACATGTTAAAAATAAAGAAACCTAATAAACATTAACTGTTAATGGGAAGTGTTTTAAGAAAATTAATGAAGCACTTCTAGATTCCCCAACTAAGGAACTCAATCTTCAAGAATATATATACCAAGGAATCCCACAAGGATATATACTCCCTCCCTGCCTTATATTTAATTATAGTGTGTACAATGAAAATTATTGGTTTGTGTGTAAAATGACCAGAACATTTATAAATGAAATTCCTTTTCTAAATCAGTAAATACCTTATTAAGAAATAAAATTATAGAAAACATATGAACTACTTTAGTTATTTTAGAATATTACAAGTTATATCATGTAGTATTTAAAATACTGTTAAGCCTTATAACTAATGATAGTATAGATGTTATACAATAATCATATAATTAAAATACATACTGGGTTATGATATATCCATTTAACACAGAAAAAGGAAGTGATGGTCTTGACTAGTAGGATCATACTCTATGAAGCCTATATATTAGAGATTCCAAGGGAGATAACACCACTGAGATTTTACATTTACCAAACCCAAGATAATATTCAACAAATAAAGATCAATTGAAACTATTTACAAGATAATTTTAAGCTCACTAATATCACATCCCAAACCATGTTCATCGAACGACCTTAATAAAGTGTCACCATCACACACCTTACCCTTTGAGAATTTGTTGGTGTAATAAATGGATATGTATCTTGAATCTAATAGTATGAATTTTTATAATTTTACTTTTAATAAAATAATGATTATATTTATATTTTATTACTTTATAATTATTAAATAATAAGTTTGTTAAAATTATATGTTGATATGCTAAAAAAAATTGTATTTTTGGTAAATAAGTAGTTTCAATCAAGATAATATTTTTTATGAATTCAATTATTTTTGAAATCAATTATATTTTAATAAAACACTATCATTGAATAATATTTATTAAATATAAATGATAATATAATTTTATGAAGTCAAATATAATTTTTTTATGGTCAGAAAACAATGATTTTAAAAACACCAGTATTTTTTTATAAATTGGGATTTTTTTAAAAGTTTAAATTATAATATTTAGAGAAATATTTTGATAAAATAAATATTATTTTTTGAATAATCATGTCTAAATTATCCAATAGTTATTTTTTCATATTTTTCATAGACAATCAATTGTTTGGGTAAAAATTAAATACGGTATGTATTATGACATCATAAAATCCCAAAAGTGAGGTCATAAATACTATAAATAGTATAAAAGACCCAAATATTATATTAAATTTAAAATAATTTGTTTTTTAAGTTATTTGATCAATTTTATAATCCCTTAATGAATCCTCCAAATCCTATATTATAGTTTGAGGTTTTAAAATCAATATTTTATAAACATGAATCAATTACACATCACCAAGGGTATTATTTTAAGGATTTAGGTTATTAGAATTATAAAATAATAAAATCCCTTACTATTTGGAAGAAAAATTGGGAATAAACCATGTTGTGGTTTTTAGTTTGGATTAACTTAACATATAGAGTCCCAAACCTATGTTTAGAAATTAATAAAGATTCTTCCTCTCTTTTTCTATAAAAACCCACCCAACCTCCCATTCCTATTCACTAAAAAACCTTGGATCACGAATTTAATATTCCATTACCTATCTATATCCCACTCTAGGTTCTATAAGTTCTTAATAATCCATTCCCAAGCTTTTAGAATCACACTCTCAAGGTAAGAGACTCTCTCCTATCCCTTTTTATTTCAAGTACTTTCCCTATACCAAGACCATTTTGATTTCACATTTTCCCTAATGTAATGTGTTTTTACACATACCTTTACTATAATTATGGTTTACATGTAATGATAGAACTACTTTCACTTTTATTTACCCCTTTTATAAACCTTTATATACAACTATTATGATGCGAGAATTATCCTATTAATTTTCATGCCAATCACTTGTATAGTGAATACTCATCCCCATTTCCACTCAAGGATATTCTAATAGTTGTACCTATTATTTAGTTTCTAGTATTTACAATTATTTAACCCAAACTCCTTAATTTTTTGACTAAAATTTAAGAAATATATGCTTATGTTGTATGATCTATGTGGCACGCATAGGAATGTACATGATATGAATGTGAAGGGTGGTCCATGAATTATATAGCCATACAATTCATTGGGTAATGTTTTTATCTCATAATACTACATGTAAGATACACATTATGTTATCCAAATACACTATGCTATGATGTCTTGGTGGTTATCCTTGACTTATTCTTTTGATGTCATGTTTTATGTTGTTTCCACATTTCCATGTTGTCTTTATATTATCATCATATATCATGATTCAATGTCCATGTTTAGGATTATCATAAATCTTATGTTACCTTGATATGCCTATTGAATCATGTGTATTAATTTATCTATGTTTTTATTTGATTATTTCTTTATTGGTATTTATAGATCACCCTTTCTTATGTTTATCCCGTATAGTTTTAGAGGATCAAGGAAATTTAACAACATGTTATGGATTTTTAGTTTATGTATTTGTATTTCCATTTCAATTTTTTAATCTATATACTCAAAATATTCAGTAAGATGGAATGCCTAATCCTAAAAAATTTATTAGAAAAATAAAACTAGAAAAGATAAGAAAATAAGGAAAGGTGTCACACAACTCATGGCCTCATCCACAATGCTTGTTAATCTATATATCTAATTACCCAAAGATATTAGTCCTCATGAACTTTTGGGGTTGTATTAAGATTATATTTATGAAATAATTCATGATATAATGTTTATGAAATATATGAATTGTCATAGTTGGTAGAATAGAAAAGACTAGTCATTTTTAGGGATCAGGATTAGAAAAATCTAGTGAGAACCTTACAGATAAGTCTAAAAATAGTAAAACATCCATAAATTTTGGTAAAGTATAGAGTAAGTGATTTTAAATAAAATATATCTCTTTATGGATACTAAAAGTTGATATGGATCTAGTATAGTTATACATAGGGGAAATAACCTTATAAAGGGCACATTGACCTAGACTAGATCAACATCTCGTGCGTAACAAAGAGGACTTGTTGTACACTTGTTTTAAAACTACCAAGGGATATGATTTGGAAAATTCAAAAGCTTATTACAAACTATTATTAAGGGTACAAAAATCCCCCTAATAATTTATTTTAGGAAATATATAATGGATAAATTAGATTAAAATCGATAAATTCATAGTTTAAAGAATATATGTCATTTATGAGTAATCCATTTAATGTTCACGGTTTCCCATTAATGTGTTTAATAGTTTAAAAATTACCATCCTTAATTTTCCATTTATTTTAGTCAATGTCTAGAAATTGGAGGAACTGAGTCAACAACCAATGTGATGTGAAATGTAATGAATTTTAAATCTAGATGCCTAACATGATGTGAGCTAAATTAAGTTATACTGTGATTATGAAAAACTAGATATCACAAATTATGATTAACAACTAGAACATTATTGACTCTCTAAACAGTTCAATAAAGATGAAAACTTCTCATAAAGTTCATGTGATAAAGGTTATTAATTAAATAAGTTCTTATAACCTACATGTCAAAAATGAGGAAAGAGGAACTAAAGGAAATGTCAAAAAGGAACAAAAGTATTTTTATATGCGAAAATAGGGTATAAAGTAGCTAATTTATATGTAAGAAAAAAATAATTATATTAACATTATGTAGGGAAATAAATTTCAATATAACATACCATTAATAGTTTTAATTTGTAAATGCAGGGAACTTGGGAATTATCTAGGAAAATTCTCTATTCCAAGGGGAAAAAAGGACGATGAGCACCAAAAATTTCCAAACAGAAGGGAAAATGGATGTTCATATGTTGAGGTGGATCATAATGATTGAAGTACAGATAACCTCACCTCTAGAGTTGTGTATTTATTTTTTTTATTTCAATTCATTACACACTATTAAATCTTGTTAGATTTCTAATAACATTGAGTCACCACCCAAAATGATTTGATATCATCAGGAAAAAATTTATATGATCATTTTACCACAAGTTGAAGTTGTTGGGAATGTTATTCTTGAAAATATTATCATTATCACTTTAATGAAATTCAATATTATTCTAATTATGGATTTTATTTCCTTTTATAGAGCCAATATAAATTGCTGGGTGAAGGAAATCACCATATATACAAGGAATCACCTTCTGATTCTATACAAGTGTAAGGAGGAGGATTTTTCTCATTTGGAATTATCATCTCAAGAATTAATATTATTTCATTATGAGCTAGTGTGTCTAGCTAAAGTGATTGATACTGAGGAAAATACCATCCTTGGTGAAATGTACTATGTGAGAGAATATATTCTTTAAATAATGGCTTATTATTCATCCTAAACTAGAGTTTTAGTTCTGAATCAAACTTATACGAGGATAAAGTAACATTCCTAGAGCATGTTATCACCAAAAAAGGGTTATATATAGATACTTCAGAAATAGAGGCAATTAAAGTATGGAAGAGAACAAAATCTATGATAGAAATCCATAGTTTCCTAGTATTATCTAGGTAATATCATCAATTTGTGAGAAACTTCTCATGATTTTCAATACCACTAACCAAGCTAACTTAGAATTGGGTGGATTTTATCTTTAATAATGAATGTTAATAATGATATAAAGATCCAAAGAAGAGGTTAATCACTACACATGTTTTCACATTTCCCATCTGGGGAAGGATTTGTGATCTATAATGATGTGTCCAAAAAATCCTTGGGTTTTGTACTCATGTGGGATGAATAATTTATAGGTTATACCTCCCATCAATTAAATACCCATCAGAATAAATACCCAACACATGATCTATAATTTATAGTAGTGATCTTCTCAATGAATTTGGTGACATTCTCTTTATGGTGAGAAGTGTGATATATATATACACACACACATATATATATTTCATAAAATCCTCAAGTTTATATTCACAAAAGGTGCTCAATATGATCCAATAAAGGTGGTTAGAACTGATCAAGGATTATAATTGTTAAATATATTATTATTCTGGGATGGTGAACAAAGTTCCAGATGCTTTGAGTAGAAAGGATCCTTAAACCCAATCCATGATGAGAATTAAAAGGGATTTAATCCTCTTGGACTAATATAGGATGGACATGGGATAATAAAAGGATCTTTATCCTACCTTGCTCAAATGACAACTCAACCATCTATTCTTGCGAGGATCAAGGAGGATCATAAGGATGATAAAGTGATACAAAAAAGCTAGCGGATATTCTAGAGTTAAAATTTTATAAATACAAAGTTATAAGGTTTGGAACCCAGATATGTGTCCCATCAAAACCAGGACCGAAGATGGAACTTCTTGATGATGTACATACCTCATACTTCTCTATTAATCTAGGAAGCACTAAGATTTATAGAGATTTAAAGTAAAACTTCAGGTGGGATATCAGAAATAGGGAGATCGAAAAATTTGTATCATGATTCTTGGTATGCCAACAAGTTAAGGCTGAATGGTATAATTATAAGGGAATGATGAAATAATTTCCAATACCAGTATGGAAATGGGAACAAATAACCATGAATTTCTAAACAGGAATCCCCAGGAACCCTAAAGGAAATAATTCCATTTGGGTCATAGTTGATAAACTTACAAAGTCATTGCATTTCATTACTATCAAGGAATATTTATCTCTTGAAAAAATCTCCAATATATATATAATGGAAGTGGTAAGATTTCATGGAGTTCCAATCTCTATTGTATCTGATTGAGATATGAGGTTTACCTAGTGGTTTGGGAGAATCCTTAAGTAAGCATTGGATATAGAACTAATCTTCATCATAGCTTATCACCCTCATATGGATGGTCAGTATGAAAGAGATATTAAAACTCTAGAGGATATGATGAGATCATGTTCAATTTATTTAAAAGGATTTTGGTATTAACACCTTCCCCTACTAGAGTTCTCATATAATAACAGTTTCCATTATAGAATTCAAATGGAACCTTATGAGGCTTTGTATGTGAAGAGGTTTCAAACGCCAATATGTTGGGATGAAGTTGCAGACAAGAATATGATGAGACCTGAACTTATTTAAGATATGATAGAGAAGGTTTAAACCATTCAGTATTATATGAAATATTCACAATATTGATAAAAAAATCTATGACAGAGATCATTGATGAGACTTGCAGTTTGAGGTCAGAGATAAAGTATTCATTCATATATGACCATGGAAGAAAGTAATGAGTTTTGTGAATAATGGACGACTTAGTCCAAGATAAATCATCCCGTTCTAGATCCTTTATCACTTCAGAGCATTGGCTTATCAACTAATAGTCCCACCAAACCTATCTCAAGTACATGATTATTTCTATGAATCCCTATTAAAGAAGTACATACCAGACCTCTAACAAGTACTGAATCTAGATGTGATACCATTGGAGTATGATAATTCATATGAGGAGAATTTGGTGAAGATATTAGATCATAGAGACAAGATTCTATGAAATAAGAAAAATCACCTAGTCAAAGTGCTATGGTGGAACCGAAATTTTGAGTAAGTGACTTTGGAACCAGAAGAGGTGATGAAGCATAAGTACCCTCATCTATTTTAGTGTATAAAATAAATTTTAAGGGATAAATTTAGGAATTTGGTAATAATATAAGAACCAAACATTTATAAATGAAATTCCCTTTTTTAAAATGAGTAAATTCCTTATTAAGAAATGAAATTATATAAAACACATGCACTACTTTGGTTATTTTGGACCATTATAAGTTATATCTTGTTGGATTTAAAAGAGTGTTAAGAATAATAACCATTGATAGTATATCCAATATACACTAATTGTATGATTTCAATATATATTGGGTTTAATAAATCAATTTCACACAGACAATGGAAGTGATGACCTTGATTAGTATGATCATACCCTATGAATCCCATTTATTAAAGCTTATGAGGGAGATGGTATCACTTGGATTTGATCTTAACCAATACCAAGACATGATAAAATAATTAAATTATGTACAAATATATTTATGGGATCATTTCAAACTCATTGAGATCATATCCCAAACCATATTCATCGAACCACCCCATGAAAGTATCACTATCACACATCTTACCCTTAGGGAATTTTCTAGTGTAATAAATGGATATGTATCTAGACCTTAACAGTATGATTTTTAAAATGTTTATTTTTAATAAAATAGATATTATAGTTTTATTTTTTTACTTTATAATGATTAAACAATAATTTTGATAAAAATTAGATTTTGATACGATGAAACACAAATTGTATTTTTTTAGAAATATATAGTTTCAATCAATACACTCTTAGAATTTATAAAATAAATTATATTTTAATAAATATAATTATTAAATATAAATGATAACATAATTTTATGATTTGAAATATAATTTTTATAATGGTTTGGAAACTATTATTGTATAAAACCCGATATTTTTTAATAAATGATGATTTTTGATTTAAAATGTAAATTATCATATTTATATAATTATTTTGATAAAATTATTATTATTATTAAAATAAGAATTTTGAAATTATCAAATTCTTAATTTTTCATAATTTTCAGAGATAGTCGAATTTTTGGGTAAAATTTAAATATGATATAATTATATGGTTTGTATTATGACATCATAAAATCCCAAAAGTGTTTTAATAAATAATATAAAGAGTATAGAAGAACCCAATATAGTTTACTATTTATAATGGTTTATTTTTTAGTTATTTTATTAATTTTATAAACCCTTAATGAATGCTCAAAAACATATATTATATTTTAAGGTTTTAAAATAAATTCTTTATAAAAATGATTCACTTACACAAAACCAAGGGTATTATTTTAAAGACTTTAATTAATATACTTATAAAATAATTAATTCACTAATTTTTTGAAGAAACCAAGAAATAGTTTATGGTTTGTATTAATAAATCATATAGATGCTAAAACATATATTTAAAAGTTAATAAATAATCCTTCTATATTTTGATATGAAAACCCACCAATCCTCCAATTACTCTTTACTAAAAACCCTTATAGAACGAATTTACTCTAACCCTACCTCTCTAGATCCCTCCCAAGGTTCCACCAAGCTCTTAACAAGACCTACCCAAGCTTTTAGAAGTTCCCTCTCAAGGTAAGATACTCTATCCTCTCCATTTTTAATTCAAGTATTTTCCTTATACTAAGACCCTTTTGTTTTCCAAATTTCTCTAATGTAATGTGTTTTTACACATACCTTTACTATCCTTATGATTCAAATGTAATTAGATACCTATTTTTACTCTCATTTACCACTTTCATAAACCTTTATATACACCCATTATTTTGCATAAATTATCCTATGATTTTTCATGCCAAACATTTGTTTAGTGAATACCCATCCCCATTTCCACTCAAGGGTATTCACTTAGTTGTACCCACACTTCATTTATTAGGGAATTATATGTACTCAAACCCCACTCATTAATTATAATTACCCAAAATTTTAAAACATATATATTACATCTTAATAGATGAATATTCATTACATAACATAACGATCTATGTCAGAGTCCTATAGGTCTAGTGCCTTTAGAAACATGGAAACATAAAAAATAGTTTATAAGGGTTCTAAATCATCTCCAACTTAGTTATTCACAATTATAACCCTTTTATACATATCACATGTAGGAACTATCTTCATAACCCGGGGAAAGGAAACATATGAAAGAGTGATCTCAGATACTAAGTAAGGGTGAACAATTGACATATAAACATAACACAAGCATAAGGGTATGAGAACATTAGAATAAAATTTGAAAATAATACCTTACATATCATAGATTATAAACTTTATTCAATTAATTAATATTTGAAGTTCATAAGACATGAATCATAAAGGAATCAAAGAACATGATCCGTGAGATCATAACATTGGCATAAAATATAGATTTGTGGAATAAACACAAAAATAGAAATTATTATGTCAACGATATCCACCAAGACATTCATAAAATGTTAGGATTGGGATATCAAACCACATACCTACTTCATTATTGGTATAACCACCCATGTACTATCTTTTGGGCATCAAATTACCTCCCGTGTACCCTCTTTTAGGCTTGGGATAACTTCCTGTATACCTTTTTAGCTCATATAACATTAATCTTTACCCAATGTATTAGAGTGAGATATAGGTCCTACTAATCACATAAATCATACATATGTCTTCAATAAGATCTTAAAACATTCATCATATCATATCTCAGGAAAATAAATGGGTTTTATAATAATTTTATCAAAGCATAACCGGTTGAAAAGAAATGAGTTTCATAAACATTTCAACATTGCATCATAGAATAACTCATGTAAAGGATTGTGTTTCATAATTTTCTAATAATATACATAAAACATATAGAGAAAGAATAAGGATAGTAAAACTATATTATATCTTGAGTAAATCTTAAGTAACTTCAAATGGAGTCTTTTTAGAAAATGATTTTTAAAGATCACTTGGAACACTTCTCAAGGAAAATAAACTTTTTATTTTAAAATAACCTTTTCAAAACTAAAATTTTATAAATAATTATGAAAATAATTTTATTTGAAAATTAACTTTGAAACAGATAAATAAATATTTAAAACATTGAGTGGTAAAGACAATGTGAAATTCAATTCATGTTGTACAAGTTAAAAGAAAGATTCCTTTCACATTTTCAGTAAAATTCAAACCAGCATTGTTTGGAAAATGACATGAATATTCCCTAATTGTTTTTGTGAAAATTTAAAACAGGTAAAAATTACTTTAAAAAATATTTTTATAATAGAAAAAATATATTTAAAACATTTTCAGAAAACATGGACATGGAAGAAAAATGGGTTCTAATCAAAGAGAGAAATAATGTTTTTTCATTAAAAAAATTATTTTGAACTATTTAGTATATGAAGTGATTGAAATGAAATTAACACATGTATTTTCATGACATAAATAGAGGAGAAAAAAATTTAGGAGTTTCTTGAGAGATAGGTTATAATATTTCATAATCAGAAACCTAATTATAAACAATCTCAATAAACAATGAGATTGTAAAATAAAATTTTTACCAATTTGGTATCTTTTTAATCGTAATAACCATGAAATAAAGAAAATTATATGGATATGTAGATCCAATAATTTTATGATAATAATCATAAAATATATTCATGGGTAGTATATACACCACACAAATGAAATGAGTGGTGAATATGGAATCTTCCCCACAGAAATAAAAGTGAAGTGAGAATCCCTTACCATACATCTCAAATTAATTAAAACACATTATAAACCCATATATAATAAATATAAGTTTATTATTCATCTATTAAAGAACCATATTAATATATATAACTCTATATATGATTTACTTATAACCTTCTATTACCCGTTTATTAACAATTCCTTATTAAAATCATGTTTCAGGTAATAACTACTTTGTTTTCATGTATTTTTTTGTTTTTTATATTAAGTCCTTTAATTTTGATCATGTTTCCATCATCTCTAAAATTTATAAAATTATATAAATGTCATATATATCCATTATATAATAATTTATAATAATCCATTAAAGTTAGAGATTAAAAATAAATTACACCATTCATGGAGATGGTAGGTCATAAGGAAAATAATATATTACATTTATAGAATAATTTTATGTCATATATATCAAATATATTCATTAAATCTACCCTTATTACCTTCCATGTAAATCTTAAATTAAAAATGAATCACATCACTTCGCATGGGGATAGTCCGTTGTACACATGAGAAATGTTATCATATTCCCACGGAATGGAAAGTAAGAAGGAATATGTGATATTATTATTAAAAAAGTATAATAATATCATAAATATAATATGTAAATATTAAATCCATCATTATATCAATCAGTAAGAGGTGATGATGGAAAATTAATAACATCAGTTCATGAGGCGGTAATCCGTCGTACACACAATTGAAATTTTCATTTCCCATTTGATGGAAGAGGAGATATATTTAGGTCATTAGATTAACATAATTACATATCATTATATTTAAGATAATATTGTTATTAAATTATCATAGTTTTTTAATATTTGAAGGAGGTGTAATAAGAAATAAAACAAAAATACAAGTTTAATAATTTTATGTCTTCTTTAGAGAACCTCTTTCAGTTTATATCTAAAGTATTATTAGGAGGGTTTACTAATAAAAATAAAGACTATAGGATGTAGTGATGAAATTAATTAAGATATTTGGGAAAGTATTCTCTGAACTAAATGGTTTTGGAAGTGTGAATAGGAGAGTAGATGGGGTGGCCTTTTATAAGCAGAGGAGATGACACTCATGGTTATTTTGAATAGAATAAAGTGTACCTATGTTTTTTATATTCAAAAAGACTCAAAAATGGGTCATTATAGAACCTTATAGGTTATAAGGTCTATATATGACCAAAACATTGGCTTTGTACAAGTTTATAGGTCGTTTACCCCTTATCCTTTTAGTTTAACCCTCGATAAACCCATTTTGTCCTTAATCATTATCATTAATTTTTATTGTTTTTACTATTAAGTTTAACCAAAAACTAAGTTGAAAATATTATTTTATATTAATTATAATTATTATATACATGGAATACATTTTTTCTAAATTCCATTTACTGAAATGGTAAAATTTAATTTAAAATTTAACCCGCAGAAATGACGAAAAAGCGATTTTCCAAAGAGAAAATTTTCAAATATTTTTTAAAACAATTATATCAATATTTCATATGAAATTTATTAAAATAACATATATTATATTAATGTTAATATAATTGAGATAATATTTCTTTTTAAACCATTTTAAAAATGTAATCTTATAAATTCTTTAAATTAAAGGGTGGTTTTCAATAAAAACTAGTATTTTTTACTATTCATTTATTTTTTTTTGAAAAAATAAAAAAAAATAAACCCTAAGATAATAAAGAAATTTTTATTCCAAAAATGAAGTTAATTTTTTAAAGTTAATTTTCTAAAAGTTTCAAAAATTAATTTTTTATTTTTTCACAAAAATGAATACAAATCATTTTTTGAAGCATATAAAGACTTTGCAAAAAATTAAGTACCATTTTATCAATATTATTTCTTTATTTAAAACCATTATAATTAATTTTTAAAATTTGTTAATTCCTATTAATTCCACTAATTTTAATGTCTAGGTAATATTGGTCATGTTTAAATAATAATATTAATAGTTTATCACGGTTTGTTAAAACTTATTATTACGTGTAACACAAGATATCGAAGAAAGTAAATTTATTTTAAAAAAATCATAATACTCTCAATGTGTTACATTAATTATGGGATTGAAATTGATTATATACATCATTATGTTGTATGATCTATTTTGAACACTTATCCTTGTACATGATATGAATGTGATGGGTGTTCCCAAAATTATATAGCCCTCCAATACATCAGGTAATGTTTTTATCTCAAGAGATACCATGTATAATGCATGAGATGTTATACTAACAACACTATTTTATGATTTATTTGTAGTTATCCTTGACTTATTCTTAAGATTTCATGTTTTATATTGTTTCCACATTATGTTGCCATTATGTTATCATCATATTGGTGATGGAAGAGCATGAAAAGGTTGCGAAGCAGGATGGTGATGATGAAAACCCTATATTTGTAGGGGATAATGATAGAGGGATAGAGGTAGTTTGGACTCCACCTTGCACCTTTTGGTTTCCTGGGGTGTGCACATTGCCAGCTGGTGGTGATTGTGGATCATTGGCCCATATCTCTCACAAAAAAGCACTGGTTCATGGTGTCAAAGATTAGGATTCTCATAATAGGGAGGCACTGGTTCCTACCAGTTGAATGTTTTCCATGTCTTCATTTTTGGGAGAAAATCCACTGGATACGGTGCCAGGTGGTGACAGTTCTCAGTTAGATCTGGTGTGTGATGCGTAGTTGTCTAAGTTTGAGGGGTTGGGTCCTACGACGGAGGATTTGGCATGTCATGTGAAAGTTTTGTCAAACTAAAAGTGTGTTTATTTTTGTAAATCCCTTGAGTATATTCCCAATGCGTGGGACTACTGGGATTCAAAATTTGATGAAGGAAGATTCACTATAATTTCATATCTTGTGGTGCTCAAGGAGCATCTTGAGTGTAACACCCCAGGTAAATAAAGAATATGACATTTTCTTATTTATCCAAATTTTTGAATAAAATATTAATATGACTTTAAAGGGGACGCTATGCTCGATGGTGTACCCAACACACAACAACGAGTTTCTTGGGAATCTTACGTTGCACTCTAATAATAAAATAATATTATTTTAAATGGTAGTTAACATGTAGCCGTTGTATTGGCGGGAATGGATAGAAATAACTAAAATATGATTATATATGTTTTTAAATGTTTTTACATTTATCCAATAAAAGATAAAGGCTTAAAATACGAGAAGAATTCAATTTTAGGCGTATATGCCCTAGTTTTCACTAAAGGATCACTTATCGCCTTTTGATGGAGAACTGTCATTAAATATAGTTTTGTTCACTCTTATACATCCTTTTGTACCAAATAAACTCTTCTTAATAATTGGGACATCAAAATTTACTTTGTGTAAATTTTTGGTATCTTTCCGATAATGTTCATTTTTTTTGAATAGTGTAAAATGTTGTATTTTAATTCAAAACCTCTTTTTAATCTAATTTATTTATATGATTATATTATCTTTTTAATTGGTTTTAAAGTGAAATTAGAATATATTTTTACCATTAAATCAAATAGTGGTCGTTGGAATTAATTTCACTTTGAAATCAGACTTAAACTAGTGTCAATCTTTTGATACTTATTGTTTCATAAAAACACGCTATTTGCTTTGACAGCGGGAATTAATTATTAAATTAATTAATGTGACTTATATGTTTTGAATTTTGTAAAATAGACTTCATTTTTTAATTCAGAATATCAAATATAGCTTAGGGTGAATTTTTGGGAATTTTCTGAAAAACTTCAATTTTTGATGAATAGTGAAACCACTAAGTGGTACTTATAAAAACTGATTTTTCCATTTAAATGAAATTTTTCCATCTTTGTGTTTTGAATTTCAAAAATCTGACATACATGGTTGTCATTAAGAAGTAAAATGTGGTTCAATGGGATAAAAATAATTTTTTGGTGAATAGTAACTTATTAAGTTTTTAATCGCGATTAGTGGTAATTAGTGTAGTTTAAGGTAAAAATAATGATTTAATAAAATGAGATAAACTTGACACATGTCCTACCCTCATTGGTTGTGTCATGGCCGACCAAGACAAGACATGGGTAAACTTGGGGACCCCATGGAGCCACTTTGGTTGGGAAATGACATAAATAACTTTTTATTTAATGTAAAAGTAAAAATGACACAAACATGATATGTTTTACTAAAACAATTTTTAAGTGGGGTTATAAAAGTCAGATTTTTTATTATAAATAGTCATTGGAAAGATAAAAAGCTTTCCTACATCATAGTAATTTTTTTTATAATTTTTATACATTAAATAAATTAAATTATTTATGACATCATAATGATGCAGCGATGACATCATTATCTGACGATTTAAATAAAATGAGAAGATAATGTAAACTCTATGACCTACACATGTCCAAAACTTATTGTATGGGTGGATTTAGAACCATTATCACCTTATCCATTAATTATATCAATGTGGGACCTTTTAAAACCGAAACACATTTTCAAATAAAGTAATATTTCTTACTTTCCAAAAGTGCCCCTCCTCTCCTCTTATAAAAGGCCCCCACCTCTACCTCATTTCACACCCTCCTAAAGCCTTTGGATCGGCCAAACCCTGCCCATTTACTCTCTCCACATCCCTCTCCTAATCCTAGAGGATTCCCTTTGGGCAGAATCCTTTCAAAGGAAGCCTTTAGACTCAAATTAAAGGAGTTACACTTTTAAAGGTAATTCATTCTCTCATGTTGATTTGTTTTATTTTGCTTCTCCAACCCCCTAAAATCTTTTTATTTATTTCTTTTGTAAAAATAACAGTATCTTCAATATACTAGGATGTTTTTATAAGATTTATTCTAGCTACACTCTCACACAACTACATGAAATGGTTAAAGAACATACGGTTTCCGTGGATGGCGAATTTCTGCCTCCCGAAACGATGATTGTTCAACATTCTCTTAACACCTTCAAAGGTGGCCATTAAGATGTCACTATATTCATATATAATATATAATATGTTTATGTTTTACTTATGCTTCTGTATTTTTCATTTGTGTATTACCTTTATGGCTTCCATTATGTGTATATGCGATATCTTCATTTTAGGAAGTGCGGACTACCGCCCCCTCAAAGTGATGTGATTCGTTAATGCCATACGTGGGACGTATAAAGGATGGATTTAATGTTATTATAAATTATGTTATACTGGAATTATTATATACCACTATATAATTATTATTTCTTTCCATTAAAGTATGAGATATAAATGAAAGTAGCGTTCATGCGTACGTACGGCTTACCATCTCCATGAACGGTGCATTTCATTTCTTATCCCCAAATGTAATGTACTATTAAAAGTACATGTATATAATGGATATATATAATGAATTATATATCTAAATGATGAATATAATTCTGGAATTAAAATATACATACCTCTCATTTGGTTTTAATTCCATTAATATGACAAAGAAATGAAAGTAGCGTTCATGCGTACGTACGACTTACCGTCTCCATGAACGGTGCATTTCATTTCTTACATCTAAATGATTATGTAATATTATAAATACATTTATATGCTGGATATATATGATATATATGATATCCAAATCAGGAATGTCATTCTGGATATAAAGAACCTTTGACCACATGAACAGCTTGTAATTGTAAGAAGCCCACTTTCGACTTCAGAACCAAATACCGACAAAATGAACATTATTAACTTAAATGATTACATGATGTTTATAACATGGTTTAAAAGGAATAATGAACATGAAAAATGTTCTTAATCAAGTAGAGATTAAATCAAGTTTATTATTCAGGACGTTAAAGAACTATCGAGTCAAGTCGGACCCGAGGTAAGGGATCCTACTCCTCTCTTTCTTTTTAAGTACACTCTTTTATGTCATTCCTTTTAAAGCTCATCTTTATTGTTATTGGGATGTTATTTTATATTAATCTTACTGTAATTTTTATGTTCATGTGATGAGAGACCCTATTCTCTTTCATCAATCCATTTTTTAAGTTTTGAGTGGCGCCAATAGGCTGCTGAATTTTCGTAAGAGATCTAACCTCTCTCTTTCTTTTAAAGTACTATCCTTTATGTCACTTCTTTTAAGCTCCTATTTGTTATGTTTGGGGATTTTATTTTATATTCCTCTTTCTGTAAACATTATGTTGATTTGATGAGGGACCCTATTTCCTCTCATCAATCCATTTTGGACGTTTTAAGTGGCGCCGTTAGGCTGCCGAGTTTTCGTAAGAGATTTTTCATATCACTTTTATTCCCGTGAGATTTATGCTACATTTTCCACAATTTCCATTGAGTGGTTTATGTACTGCCCACTATTACACTCCTTTTGTAATACAGTTCCATTTATGGGTATTTACATATTCATTGTATGACACTTCTTCAATGTGGTGTACTTTTCGAAAGTAACCCAAGTCGGTAAGGGAACCTTTCACCCTCCTCTTTTTAAAAGACTTCTTTTGTTGGGTCTTTTAATTTACATGTTGTTATGTTGGGATATGTTCTCATATATACTTATTGTTGTAAATTTTATGTCCAAGTGATGAGATACCCTTTTTTTTATCTCTCATCAACTCATTTTGATGTGACGCCGTTAGGCTGTTAAGGGAACTTCTTAACCCAATTTCGATTTCTTTGGGTTCAACATGTTGTTATTGAATATGTCATCCTTTGAATATGTGTGAATGACCTTTGATTGTTTTACACTTAATATCCACTTATATTTGGTGTATTTGTTTGTCACACATAATTATGTAATTGATTTATCCTTAAACCAAGGATACCGTCTTTGTAAGGGACTTCATCTCAATCTCCTTTCATTGAGGCATATTTCGTTTTATACACAACTTTCTTTTATACGGTGTATAAACCCCTTTGACTTTTACTTTTATACAAAAGGAATCTTTTTCTACGAAGTGTTTTACTAAATGACAAAAAGGAATATTTTTTTAACGTACGCGGTGACAACGACCTTTTCCGCCGCCGCGAGTATTATTTTGTCTTTGGCTTCCTCAACAAGCCGTAATGTTTTTAAAATAAAATAAATACCATATACTCTTTTATATATTTTCGTATTGAAAATGGTTTTGATAAAGGATTCTATTATGTCAATATATTTTTGATATATTGTGATTGAAATGTGGAAATGTTATCATTCCTTTATATTGGTTTTATGTTTTATGATTTTATATTGGTACTTGGACATTTTAACGGGTGGTTACATTATAAACCATATGACGGGTGGTGCCGTGAATACCAGGACGGGTGGTTACGTTATAACCTCCAATGCATTGGGTATGGAAGTCGGCCGTATGGCTATTCCATTAAGTATGTATGGAAATTGTCCGTATGGCTATTCCATTAAGTGATATGTGTGGAAGTCGACCGTATGGTTATTCCACTTAAGTATGTTTATGTCCCAAGTTACCTTTATATATGTTATGTGTTCTTTATACGGGTTTTATGGTAATCCTTGGGTTACAAAAAGGTAAGTAACGATACTTTTTTTCAATGAAGAGTTTTTACTACTTCATGAAGGTGAAAAGTATTACATTGATAAAGTATTCATGGTTTACTTGTTGTTTTGAAAAACTAACAGTTTTCATTCTTTGTGTATCCCTTACTGAGCTTCTTATGCTCATCCCAAGTTTTTGAAATGTTTTTCACAGGACATATCATGGAATAGGGTCAAGGATGGGATCAAGGGAAAGTCATGCTACCTAAAACATGGAACTATACATATTTCTTTTTAAGAGTTTTTATATTATGGAAATTTAGTAGAAGCGACTACTTTGTAATCTTTTGAGATGTAATAGTTATGTCTTAATTCTCTAAAACTATAAACCTGAAAAGATCCTCAATGTGAATTACTCATCAAATTCAATATTAAGTAAGGTTTAAGGCTAGGGCCTTATAGTTGGTATCAAAGGTCGGTTTAGATAACTTTAGAGGTTAGTGTATTCTTTAAGCATAAGTGACATTACCATAATGGTTAGGATTTCAGAAAGAGTCCTAGT
Source organism: Viscum album (assembly GCA_963277665.1). Classification (NCBI taxonomy): domain Eukaryota; kingdom Viridiplantae; phylum Streptophyta; class Magnoliopsida; order Santalales; family Viscaceae; genus Viscum; species Viscum album. The sequence continues at coordinate 181,405,645 of OY728130.1, forward strand.
TTTAGATAAAGTGAATGAGTAAGTGTATCTTAGTGTTTACCTTCCTCATTTGTACATGATGGTTTTGTTGATATACTCACACTGACATTTCTGTTTTTAGTGAATGGATGGATCTAGCAGGCACCAAAGAGACAACATGTTTGAAGGAAACTGTGGTGGTTCTATGATTAAGATACTATATAAAATGGGGGATTCAATGAGGAAACTTGTGGTTGTTCTAAACCAACTATCAAGGAGTCATGATCAACCACGTGAACCTTGGTATGTTCTATAACGCATCATGTACGAGTTGACCAATCGATGTGGAAGTTAATGTAATAATTAAAAAGGTAACCATTAGGGTTTATATGATCCTTACTTTGTAGGTAATTATGGGTTACTCTATGATATGATAGAAAATGAAAGGAATGAGATAAACTTGAGGTTAAAATATGTTATGATTATTTTTGAAGATTTTATCTCATTTTGGGGAATGTTTTAAGAATTATATAGTGTTGGAAAAAGGACAACACGTAGACCGTGTGACAACCCGTCGCGTCGGACCAAGCTGCGGGAATCGAACCCACAACCAAAGTGCGACTGGTATTTATCGCCTACCAGTGGACTACGTGAAGTCCCTGGTTAGTTTGACTGATTCTTTTTAGTTATATGATTTTATGAATTAAGAGTAAGTTGATTTTGGGTTATTTATGAAAATTATTAACCTATCATGGAGGATATGTGATTAGGATAATTACTTTTCAATGCGAGACTTTAGGAGCGACTGATGTTGTTTGGAGATAAATGTTACGATTTAACTTGGAAGACTATGTGACTAAATCCTTCAAATATTTGGGTTTCAATCTTAGTTTGGTTTACTTTGAAGTATTTTATGGACAAATTGTTTATCTAATGGTCCTCGTTGAACTTTGGGTTTTGTTAGACAAATTTTGGAGGTTAAGAATAGATTCTCTTTTTATAAAGGGTTATCCTTTTCTGGATTATCTGATCTTGTACTAGCATTTTTTTTGTTTTGGTTTTGGTTAAAGTATAAAGACATTGGATGTATATAGTTATCTTTTGTGGATTATGTGATTCTCTAGAAGTTTATTATAGTACTCTTAATGTGAACAAGTCTCCCTAAATACTCGTCTTTTGGAGAAAATATGAGTTTGTGTAAGGAATCTAATAAAAGTTGAAAGTCAACATGATAAGTGATTATGTTTACTTATGAATAAATTCCTCAATAAAATGTATCTTAAAACAAAAATTTTGTCTATTAACTTTTCCTACTGGGGAATCGAATACCGTTTAACCCATCACAAGTTTGTGATTTTCTCATGGTTAACTTTCTCCTAAACATGTTTTCTATCACTCTCCATCAGAACATGACCCTTTGTTTTTTCCTCCATGTCCATATTTTCATACATGGAATCCTAGTATGGGTTAACTTGGGTGACCTTTGTACTTATCTTTCATTATTTTAAAGTGATTGTTTTACCGACTCTTGTTCCGATGTGGGACTTTCAAGGATGTTTCCAAGCTCAATTTTAAAAATTGCGAGGACGCAATTCCCAAAAGGGGGGAAGGATGTAACACCCCAGGTAAATAAAGAATATGACATTTTCTTATTTATCCAAATTTGTGAATAAAATATTAATGTGACTTTAAAGGGGACGCTATGCTCGATGGTGTACCCAACACGCAACAACGAGTTTCTTGGGAATCTTACGTTGCACTCTAATAATAAAATAATATTATTTTAAATGGTAGTTAACATGTAGCCGTTGTATTGGCGGGAATGGATAGAAATAACTAAAATATGATTATATATGTTTTTAAATGTTTTTAAATTTATCCAATAAAAGATAAAGGCTTAAAATACGGGAAGAATTCAATTTTAGGCGTATATGCCCTAGTTTTCACTAAAGGATCACTTATCGCCTTTTGATGGATAACTGTCATTAAATATAGTTTTGTTCACTCTTATACACCCTTTTGGACCAAATAAAACTCTTCTTAAGAATTGGGACATCAAAATTTACTTTGTGTAAATTTTTGGTATCTTTCCGATAATGTTCATTTTTTTTGAATAGTGTAAAATGTTGTATTTTAATTCAAAACCTCTTTTTAATCTAATTTTTTGTATATGATTAGATTAACTTTTTAATTGGTTTTAAAGAGAAATTAGAATATATTTTTACCATTAAATCCAATAGTGGTCGTTGGAATTAATTTCACTTTGAAATCAAACTTAAACTAGTGTCAATCTTTTGATACTTATTGTTTCATAAAAACACGCTATTTGCTTTGACAACGGGAATTAATTATTAAATTAATTAATGTGACTTATATGTTTTGAATTTTGTAAAATATACTTCATTTTTTAATTCAGAATATCAAATATAGCTTACGGTGAATTTTTGGGAATTTTCTGAAAAACATCAATTTTTGATGAATAGTGAAACCACTAAGTGGTACTTATAAAAACTGATTTTTCCATTTAAATGAAATTTTGCCATCTTTGTGTTTTGAATTTCAAAAATCTGACATACATGGTTGTCATTAAGAAGTAAAATGTGGTTCAATGGGATAAAAATAATTTTTTGGTGAATAGTAACTTATTTAGTTTTTAATCGCGATTAGTGATAATTAGTGTAGTTTAAGGTAAAAATAATGCTTTAATAAAATGAGATGAGCTTGAAACATGTCCTAACCTCATTGGTTGTGTCATGGCCGACCAAGACAAGCCATGGGTCAACTTGGGGACCCCATGGAGCCACTTTGGTTGGGAAATGACATAAATAACTTTTTATTTAATGTAAAAGTAAAAATGACACAAACATGATATGTTTTACTAAAACAATTTTTAAGTGGGGTTATACAAGTCAGATGTTTTATTATAAATAGTCATTGTAAAGATAAAATGCTTTCTTACATCATAGTAATTTTTTTATAATTTTTAGACATTAAATAAATCAAATTATTTATGACATCATAATGATGCAGCGATGACATCATTATCTGACGATTTAAATAAAGGGAGAAGATAATGTAAAATATATGACCTACACATGTCCAAAACTTATTGGATGAGTGCATTTCGAACCCTTATCACCTTATCCAAGAATTATATCAATGTGGGACCTTTTAAAACCGAAACACATTTTCAAATAAAGTAATATTTCTTACTTTCCAAAAGTGCCCCTCCTCTCCTCTTATAAAAGGCCCCCACCTCTACCTCATTTCACACACTCCTCAAGCCCTTGGATCATCCAAACCCTACCCATTTACTCTCTCCACATCCCTCTCCTAATTCTAGAGGATTACCTTTGGGCAGAATCCTTTCAAAGGAAGCCTTTAGACTCAAATCAAAAGGAGTTACACTTTTAAAGGTAATTCATTCTCTCATGTTGATTTGTTTTATTTTGCTTCTCCAACCCACTAAAATCTTTTTATTTATTTCTTTTGTAACAACACAAGTATCTTCAATATACTAGGATGTTTTAATAAGATTTATTCGAGCTACACTCTCACAAAACTACATCAAATGGTTAAAAAACATACGGTTTCCGTGGATGGCGAATTTATGCCTCCCGAAACGATGACTGTTCAACATTCTCTTAACACCTTCAAAGGTGGCCATTAAGATGTCACTATATTCATATATGATATATAATATGTTTATTTTTTACTTATGCTTCTGTATTTTTCATTTGTGTCTTACCTTTATGGCTTCCATTATGGGTATACACGATATCTTCATTTTAGGAAGTGCGGACTACCGCCCCCTCAAAGTGATGTGATTCGTTAATGCCATACGTGGGACGTATAAAGGATGGATTTAATGTTATTATATATGATGTTATAATGAAATTATTATATACCAATATATCATTATTATTTCTTTCCATTAAAGTATGAGATAGAAATGAAAGTAGCGTTCATGCGTACGTACGACTTACCGTCTCCATGAACGGTGCATTTCATTTCTTATCCCCAAATGTAATGTACTATTAAAAGTACATGTATATAATGGATATATATAATGAATGATATATCTAAATGATGAATATAATTCTGGAATTAAAATATACATACCTCTCATTTGGTTTTAATTCCATTAATATGACAAAGAAATGAAAGTAGCGTTCATGCGTACGTACGGCTTACCGTCTCCATGAACGGTGCATTTCATTTCTTAACTCTAAATGATTATGTAATATTATAAATACATTTATATGCTGGAGATATATGATATATATGATATCCAAATCAGGAATTTCATTTTGGATATAAAGAACTTTTGACCACACGAACAACATGTAATTGTAAGAAGTCCACTTTCGACTTCAGAACCAAATACCGACAAAATGAACATTATTAACTTAAATGATTACATGATGTTTATAACATGGTGTAAAAGCAATAATGAAATTGAAAAAGGTTCTTAATCTAGTAGTGATTAACTCAAGTTTATTATTCAGGACGTTAAAGAACGATCGAGTCAAGTCGGACCCGAGGTAAGGGATCCTACTCCTCTCTTTCTTTTTAAGTACACTCTTTTATGTAATTCCTTTTAAAGCTCATATTTATTGTTATTGGGATGTTATTTTATATTAATCGTACTGTAATTTTTATGTTCATGTGATGAGAGACCCTATTCTCTCTCATCAATCCATTTTGGAAGTTTTGAGTGGCGACGATAGGCTACCGAATTTTCGTAAGAGATCTAACCTCTCTCTTTCTTTTAAAGTACTCTCCTTTATGTCACTTCTTTTAAGCTCCTATTTGTTATGTTGGGGGATGTTCTTTTATATTACTCTTTCTGTAAACATTATGTTGATTTAATGAGGGACCCTATTTCCTCTCATCAATCCATTTTGGAAGTTTTAAGTGGCGCCGTTAGGCTGCCGAGTTTTCGTAAGAGATTTTTCATCTCACTTTTATTCCCGTGAGATTTATGCTACATTTGCCAAAATTTCCATTGAGTGGTTTATGTACTGCCCACTATTACACTCCTTTTTTAATATAGTTACATTTAGGGGTATTTACATATTCATTGTATGACACTTCTTCAATGAGGTGTACTTTTCGAAAGTTACCCAAGTCGGTAAGGGAACCTTTCACCCTCCTCTTTTTAAAAGACTTATTTTGTTGGGTATTTTAATTTACATGTTGTTATGTTGGGATATGTTCTCATATATACTTATTGTTGTAAATTTTATGTCCAAGTGATGAGATACCCTTTTTTTTATCTCTCATCAACTCATTTTGATGTGACGCCGTTAGACTGTCAAGGGAACTTCTTAACCCAATTTCGATTTCTTTGGGTTCAACATGTTGTTATTAAATATGTCATCCTTTTAATATGTGTGAATGACCTTTGATTATTTTACACTTAATATCCACTTATATTTGGTTTATTTGTTTTTCACACATAATTATGTAATTGATTTATCCTTAAACCAAGGATACCGTCTTTGTAAGGGACTTCGTCTCAATCTCCTTTCACTGAGGCATATTTCGTTTTATACACAACTTTATTTTATACGGTGTATAAACCCCTTTTGACTTTTACTTTTATACAAAAGGAATCTTTTTTTACAAAGTGTTTTACTAAATGACAAAAAGGAATGTTTTTTTAACGTATGCGGTGACAATGACCTTTTCCGCCGCCGCGAGTATTATTTTGTCTTTGGCTTCCGCAACAAGCCGTAATGTTTTTAAAATAAAATAAATACCATATACTCTTTTATGTATTTCGGTATTGAAAATGGTTTTGATAAAGGATTCTATTATGTCAATATATTTTTGATATATTGTGATTGAAATGTGGAAATGTTATCATTCCTTTATATTGGTTTTATGTTTTATGAGTTTATATTGGTACTTGGACATTTTAACGGGTGGTTACGTTATAAACCATATGACGGGTGGTGCCGTGAATACCAGGACGGGTGGTTACGTTATAACCTTCAATGTATTGGGTATGGAAGTTGGCCATATGGCTATTCCATTAACTATGTATGGAAATTGGCCATATGGCTATTCCATTAAGTGATATGTGTGGAAGTCGACCGTATGGTTATTCCACTTAAGTATGTTTATGTCCCAAGTTACCTTTATATATGTTATGTGTTCTTTATACGGGTTTTATGGTAATCCTTGGGTTACAAAAAGGTATGTAATGATACTTTTTTTCAATGAAGAGTTTTTACTACTTCATGAAGGTGGAAAGTATTACATTGATAAAGTATTCATGGTTTACTTGTTGTTTTGAAAAACTAACAGTTTTCATTCTTTGTGTATCCCTTACTGAGCTTCTTATGCTCATCCCAAGTTTTTGAAATTTTTTTCACAGGACTTAGCATGGAATAGGGTCAAGGATGGGATCAAGGGAAAGTCATGCTTCCTAAAACATGGAACTATACATGTTTCTTTTTAAGAGTTTTTATTTTATGGAAATTTAGTAGAAGCGACTACTTTGTAATCTTTTGAGATGTAATAGTTATGCCCAAATTCTAAAACACTAAACCTAAAAGGATACTCAATGTAAATTACTCATCAAATTCAATATTAAGTAAGGTTTAAGACTCGGGCCTTATATTGAGGCCTACAAATTCTCTCTTATCAGGATGTTAATTTTCTAAAAGGGTGATAATTCATCGAAAACTGAGGAGATAAAGCTCAGACTCTCTCGAATCCGGGTATTTTAAGAATGGAGGATAATCCCTATTGCCCAAGGTTACTTTTTACCTCTCTTCTCATCTGAAAATTATATATTGAAGGCATAGAGCAATGAGTCTTTCTCTCTTAATTTAGGAAGGTTTATATTGTCTTCTTTGGATTTAAATTTTAACCCATACTTATAGAAGCATTCCAATGATCATATTTGGGTGAGAATCCATGGCTTAAGCTGGATGTTTTGGCATCCATGGATTTTGAATGATTTAGTTTCCTACATTGGTGTCCCTTTGAATATGGATGATAATACAATGCATGGAAGATTTGGCCACTTCACTAGAGTTTTGGTCAATGTTTACATGAATAATTATATTCTTGAATGTTCTAATTTTCTTGCAAATGGAATGAAATTATCATTTTAGTTTGAATATGAGTCACTCCTATCATTCTATAATTTTTCATGTTTGTGGGGAAATATGTTTATGAATTCAGTAATTTTAGGAAAATCTCGTAGAAAATGGGGTCTTCTACCCATGGGAAAAACTATTCCGGTTCCCTCAAGGAAACCAATCCTGCCCAGGTGGTTGTATCTAAGGAGGATAGGCTTAGTCCTCAAGATTAGTAGTAGGTGGAACACCATGGGGTCCTTTCTGGTCAAGGGAGGGTTCAAGAAGTGTAATTTCATAAGTCTGCTATAGTTGGTGCACCAGATGACTCTATTCCAAAGGGGATGGCTAGTTCTCCATCCATTTCTACAATCGGAGGCTAAGACTCTGGTAAGAGAAAAGCCAATTCTACGGTTTCCTTTCATGATGTACTTGTAGCAAGAATTCAAGTCACTGTTGAGGATCAACATGATGAGTTTGATTTGGAACATGATGCTCAAATTCAAGACACCTCTCAATTTAGGGAGGAATAAAATTCTCTTAAAAATAGGAAAGGGAAACAGGTTGAATCTCCCCTCCAACCCAAAGTGGATAAGGCTAGAGCTAGTTCCATTAGGGCCAATGTGGTAATTTCAACAAGGAATTATTAGTAAGGGAAGATTAGTCTTGTGAATGTGATAGAAATTGGGGAAAATGTTTTAAATATTATTGACATCCTCAATAGATCTAGTAGCATGGAGATCTTTTGTGATGAATTTGGGATCACTTATGATGTAGAAGTGTATATAGGGAGATCTTCTTTGCATCCACTGAAGAGATCTGATCTAGTTTTACTAAAAGAGAAATTTACCGGGTCAAAGGAAGGTGATGAGACTTGGAAACAACCTAAGACGTGGTGGAGAGGATGACATCTGTGAGTTAGGGGTGGTGGTCGTCACTCTCACTAGTGATGTTTCTCTGTTCATGTTTTTTTCTATGCTTTGGAACAGTTTCTATTCATTATGTTTTATGATGTCTCCATCATGTATGTTGTTTTCTTTTATTTGAATAAATTTTGGGATGATGGGTTGACAACCCAAGGTCTTCACCATTTTCGTTTATGTTATCATCTTATATCATTCTTTGATGTTCAATTTTATGATTCTCACCCCTGTTTTATACTATTAAAAGTTATATCCTTTCATATTTAAAAGATAATTTAGAATCATAACCATTTATAGTATAAACATTATACATTGATCACATTATTTGAATATAATTTATACTATTGACAATGAAAAAGGAAGTGATGACCTCATCTAGTAGGATCATACCCTATGAAGCATATTTATCACATATTTAGAAGGAGATAGAATCAATTGGATTTTCCATTGACCAATCCCAAGACAATATTCAATAACTAAGTAATGATAAAAACCATTTACAGAATAGTTTCATGCTCATTTAGATCACGACCCAAACTATGTTCATTAAACTACCACAAGAAAGTGTGAATATCATACACCTTACCATTAGGGTATTAGTTGGTGTAATAAAGGGTTATGTATATTGACCCTAAAAATATTATATTTTTAGTTTTTTTAATAAAATAATTACTATATTTATATTTTCTTAATTTATAGTGATTAAAAATAAGTTTGATAAAAATTAGATTTTTATACGGTGAAATACAAAGTGTATATTTAGAAAATATTTAATTTCAATCAAGAAAATATTTTTAACAAATTCAATAATATTTTAAATAAATGATATTTTAATAAAATATTATTATTGAAATTTTTTTATTAAATATAAATGATAATATAATTTTATGAAGTCAAATATAATTTGTATAATGGTCATAAAACTACTATTGTCAAAAAATAAGTATTTTTCAATAAATGGGGATTTTGATTTAAATGTGAAAATTATCATATTTAGATAATCATTTTGACAAAATAAATATTATTTTTAAAAAAATCATGTCAAAATTATATAATTGTGAATTTTATATAATTTTTTAGAAATAGTCAAATTTTTGAGTAAAAATTAAATATGGTATAATTATATGGTATGCATTATGATTTCATAAAGTCCCAAAATGATGTAACAAATTATATAAAGAGTATAAATGACACAAATCCTATTTCCTCTTTAAAATATTGTGTTTTTAAGGTTATTTGAATAATTTTATAAACCCTTAATGAATCCTCCTATACCTCTATTATTGTTTAATGTTTTAAAATAAATTCTTTATAAACATGACTCACTTACACATCACCATGGGTATTATTTTAAGGTTTTCGATTATTAAACTTATAAAAAAATAAATCCAATCCACTATGGTAGAAACCATGGGATGTTTTTTGGTTTGGATTAATTTATCATATAGAGTCCAAAACCCAATTTTAAAAATTAATAAATAATCCTCTTCTATTTTGCTATAAAAACCCTCCCAACCTCCCTTTAATCTTGGCTAAAAACCCTTGGAGTAAGAATTTACTCTAAGTTTTCCTCTTTAGTGACCTACCAAGGTTCCCCAAGATCTTAATAATCCCTTCCCATGCTTTCATAAGTACACTCTCAAGGTATGGGACTCTCTCCTCTCCCTTTTTATTTCAAGTACTTTCCTTACAATAATCCCCTTTTGATTTCTAATTGTCTACATTTTAATGTATTTTTAAACATAAATTTAATATCCTTATGATTTCCATGTAATGAGATACCACCTTTCAAAATTATTTACCCCTTCCATAATTCTTTATATACACCCGTTATATTGCCAAAATTATCATGAGTTTTTTCATGTCAAACATTTTTTTAGTGAATACCTTTCCCAATTTCCACTCAAGGTTATTCACCTAGTATTACCTATACTCCATTTATTGGATAATTCCATGTATGTAACCCACAATAATTAATAATGGGATTAAAATTAATGAGATACTTCTATATATTGTATGATTTACGTGAAACACTTATGCATGTGCATGATATGAATGTGATAGGTGAGACTTGAATTATATGGCCCTACAATGCATTGAGAATGTTTTTATCTCATGATATTCCATGTATGGTGCATGGGTGGTTATCCGAAGCACACTATGTTATGATTCCATGGAAGCTATCCATAACCTATTCTTATGATGTTATGTTTTATGTTGTTTCCACATTCCCATATTACCTTTATCTTATCATATTATAACATGATTTGATGTTCAATTTTATGATTCTCACCCATATTATATTACCTTGATATACCTATTTACTCACATGTATTTATTTATTAATGTTATTCTTTCATTATTCCCCTACTAGGCATTATATCTCACACATTTTTTATATACATCCCTAGGTCATCCCGTTATATTTTAGAAGATCAAGTAAATTTAAAGGCTTGTTATGGAGTTTTATTTTATATATTTTTATTTCTGTTTTAATTTATTATGAAATTTACCTAATTACCCAAATACACTAGGCCCCATGATCATATAGGGTTGTTTTAATTTTATCTTTATGCAATAAATCATGAAATTAAATGTGTGAAAGATATGGGTCATTGTAGTGTGTGTGTGTGTGTGGGGGGGGGGGGGGGGGGTGTATACTTTCTTGAGTTTGGAATTTTATCACCTTTATTCCTTTTATCACTTTTTTGCTTATCACATAGTATTTTTATGGTTTTATATTATCCTTATTTTTCAACTTTTATGCTAGAATACAAATATTAAATTCCCATCTCATCATGGAATTTATTGAAAATTCGTTTCGAACATCCCCATTTCAAATTGTTTTAAAATTTAATTAAAATTTATTTAATTCATGTCATGTGATTATGATCATGGATTAACATTAATGGGTGATTTTAATATAATTGGTTATTTTTCAATGATATGATCAGTTGTATCTCTATAAAACCATACATTATATGGGAGTGTTATGTGGGTTAATTATGTCATTTAACATCTCCATACATCATTTCACAAAACTGGGAAATATGAATATGTATTTCTTAATATAATGTATATATAAGTTTATTTAATGTTATTTTTCTTTCCAAAATGATTTTTCGATACATTCATTTCTTATCTAATTATTTTAATTACTATACCATATTTAGCTATGGTTTATTCTTATAATTATTATGGAAAAAATAGAAACAACTAAAAAAACTAAAAAAACAATAAAACAAAACTTATAGGAAGAAATAATTTTTTTTAATTTATGGAATACGTAAGGGAGTGGATTTTGAAATTTTGATTATAAAGGGTATATGGACGATTTAGTGGAAATAATCAGGTAAGACATTTTTTTAAATGAATTATATTTACTTGATAGAAAGTGGAAGTATTAACATGAAATGGTTTTTACACACACACACATAGATATTTAGTGGTATGGTTGTCTTATATATTTATTAGCTTAGATTGTGTGGTGATATAAAAATAGAATAGGGGGGAGGGGGTGAATTTTAGTCTAAAACGTGACTAATAATTTTCATCCCACTCTACGTCTAAGTTGATAAGATAATATAATCTTCAGATAAAATCAAAACATATTAGAGCTCATAAAATAAATACATTGGAATATAAATCTATAGATTGTTAAAAAAGTATCTGATAAATAAAAAACATCAGAAATTAAAAAAAATGCAATATAAAAAACATGTGGAGTATTGAGTAACAACTAAAAAAATTCTAAAATATATAATTACTAAAGTGTTTCCAATCCAAAAAAACCCTTTGTTTTATCTAAATAAATAAGAGGATGTACAAATTTGATTCTAGGTACCTCTATTCCAAACATGGAATGTCCTTGACTATAAACCAATGAGATGATATTTGTCTTCCTATCCCTATAATTCCTTTCTCACAATGACCTGACCCATCATGTTCCAACACAATGAGATTATTTAACTTTAACCATATCAGAGGGATTCTGTCTTCCTATCTCCAAATGCCTCAATATCATTTATATGAAAGACTAGGTTCTAACCTCAATATATATTCAATATCATTGATTAGATAAAGAATGATTATAATAAGTAAAGCTAAGATCCTTTAAAATAAAACTTCACAGGTGGTAACTCTAAGAACACTTGGAAAAATATTTTGATTGAGAACACTTGGAAGAAACGAGATATTGGTATAACCTCACTACCAATAAAATTTCTATAAATTTTTAAATTGATCTCGATTCTCAAAGTCACTGGTTGAATTCATAAAAATATATTATAATAAACTCCAATGGTGAGATTCCTAGTTCTTTAGGTTTAGTTACAATATCATCTAACTCAACAATCCATCATCTTATGGATCTTGTTCTACTTCTATTATTCATTGTGTTCATCCTCTATGCATCATTATGAACATGTATGTTCTGACGGATGTATAGTTCAGTTCAGTTCATTAGAACATGATAAATAAATAATTCAACATTTATATTGAGAACCATAAACAATCTCCCTAATAGTTAATCAAATACATCATGAGTGTATTATGATTTTAAAAAAAACGATACAAAATCAGGTTTCAACCTAACAACCACTCCCTCTATGACAATCATAACACATGAATAAAATGAGGTAATATTTAATATAATATAATAAAAATACTCCCTATAATGTGTGATAATATCTTCACGCCTTCCTTAGACTTCCCCCGTTAAAAGATACCCCCCTTTGAAATATTAATAAGTAAAACTTAACTAGGTCCTAGAAGCTCTCCCTACTAGTAACAGAACAAGGGAAATAAAAAACAAGATATCTTATTCCCTTTGATGTATTATGGTATAATTTCTGATGAAAAAACACCTTTTGACTTTATCTTTTATTATATGATCATTTATATTTTGAATTTATTAAAACTAATCATAACAGTACATGCCATCCGTGTTCATTTCTTTTCTAGTTTTGGGTGTTTAAGGCATTTCAAAGGATTCAAGGGGAGTTTTTTTTTGTGGTTGGAGGTACAGAAGAGATGCTATAGTATATTCACATTATTAATGGTTTGAATGAAGTGAATTAGTGATTTATGACATGTGAAGTAAAATAATTCTTTTATTTTTTTTTCAGATGAGGTGTGTAGTATGAAATGGATCCAAATAGTTAAATTTAAATTTATAACATGTAATTAATTCAAGCTGAGGTGACATGAATTTTGGTAGAAGTCATAAAAATGGGAATTTATATCATGAATGTGCTACATGACATAAAAGTATTAGGATTCATGTTATTTTATATCCCATTCATCCATTTTTATTTTATTAGGAAGTATATATCTCTCTCTCTCATTTTAGATGAACCTTAGGTACCTCGAGGAGATGTTCCATCCCTATTCTCCCTTTATTAACTCCTTCAGTTAAAGTGGTTGACCATTAGAGATATATGGTGATTTATCCTCTCTTTCACATGGGTTTTATTCCATTCTAATTTAAAGATCCACTACAGTGGTTTAGTATTGATTTGGGTTTGCATGAGATACGTTTTTGACAATCCTTTAGTGTGGTGTAGGTTTATCCATGGGTTCCTTCTATGGTGGTGGTTTCTGGGAAGTCTGTTTCTATGCCCTATGGTGCACATAGAGATGAGAAAGCCTACTTGAGGTAGGGGATCCTTTTTTTCACCTGTTTATGTTCTATGTGTGAGATATTCATGATTTTTATTACATTTTTTTGGGAATAATAAGGGTTAGTGTAATAAGATAATTAGTTTTAGTGTCTAATATTGATGGTAGTGGGGAGTTGTCACATGATTTACTGCTTTTATATATGTTAATGTAATTATGAATTCCTGTTTCAAATTCAGAAAATAATGGTTCTTGGGATCCTTGTTTGTGTTATAGTTTGTATGTTGTAATGAAATTTTCTATGTTGTTGTGTTATTACACCCTAAATAAAGTTTTAAATAACATATATTTGGATAATAATTGGTATTCCATGGACATATGGATTGTGTGATAATACCTACGCTAAATAAAGAAGATTTGTGATAATGCCCCTGAATAATTGTGGAAGCCAGTTTGTGTTTCTATTTTGTGTTTGTGCTTTTTTCCCTTATATGATTTAGGCTATTTTTTAGTGACTTAATGAACAAATTAATTATGTTGTATGTGGGGAAGATACATAGTGGTTGGACAACATGGATGTGATGTGGGAAACCATGCATTGTGGTGTGATGAGGTTGTGTCATAGTGGTTAAAACCTAGTGATTGTGGCATAGTGGTTTTGGTGAAGTGGTTGTAGTGTAGTGGTTGTGGCGCAGTGGTTGTGGAATATTGGTTATAATTTATTGTTTAAGGAATAGTGGTTATGGTAAATGGTGGTTGTGGTTGTGCGATGGAGGAGATGTCTTGGGCGATGTGACACAAAAATGATGATAAATGTGTGGTACTGTGGCAATGGTTGCATGAGTTGGGCCAGTTGTATCCTGTAGTGGTTGAGATAGTTTCTCAATTAGCCATGGGATGAACTGTGGTGATAAATGAAACAAAATATATTGGTAAATAAAAATGGTGGCCTGGAAACATATATGTGATAAATGGATTAAACTGAATTGGAAGAATGAATTAGTTGTGTAACATGAAATGAAATGTCTAACGCATAAATGTGGTGAATTGGTAATTGAAAGTGGGAAAATTTTGTGTGTCTTTATGTTGTGGATTTTTGGTGTGTTTCATATAGTGGGGGCAGTAGTTGTGGTAGTTGATGTGAACCCATATGTTGGGTATTTTGTGCTATCTATATATCATATATCTTTATGTTATTTTATATGCACCCACCTAAGTTGGATAACATTTCCAACACTGAGAGGTGTTGAGTTCTAGGTGTTTCCCTCAACATCTAGAATAGCAGTGATATGAATGGGTAGCTACCCCTCTCCCCCACTCTTCCTTCAGTTTTGATGTGATGGACTAGGTGTTTATGAGTGAGATTTAATGTGGTGTGATGTGATATGTGGTGGGGGTCATGCTTGGTAGGATGAGGTCATTAGGTTGAAGTCCTTCACATTCATGATACCCTACTACTATAGTTTGGGATGTGATGTGATGTGAAGTACGACCTAGGTGTCTATGTGTCGGATGTGATGCGATATGATGTGTGGACCTGGTGTCTGTGGGAAGGATGTGATGTGATGTGATTTGTGGGCCAGGTGTCTTCAGGTGGGATGTGATGTGGTCTAGTATGCATGGAAGGGATGATATTATAGTACGTTCAAAATTAGGGTGTGGGAGTGGAAAATCAGTGGAGAAGTGGCAGTGAGGTACCTTACTTTATTATGATCTCGATGATAGATTATTACATAGGATACATGATTCGGTGTGCGATCCATGGTTAGGCTCAATTTGATTAGATGACATGTATAGGTGCTGGTTTTTATACTACTTGTTCATTGGACCATTAGCATGATTATATCACATATTCACTTGATTCCTTGGCTATGCCTCTACTGAGTATACATTTTATGATCAATCTATATATATAATTGATTTTCAGGTTTCCAAGAGGAATTTAGGGATCGAGGTATACATTAAGAGCTGTGTTGGAGCTTCTATTGAGTCATTTTTATAGATTTTCTTTTTGACATATTGTTAAAGACTTCTATTTTTATCATATTTAGTTTATTCATTCATTGTGGGATGGTTTTTGGTTTTCCTTTATATTTTCCATTGGAGTGTTTTGGTAATTTTTATCCTATCTACTAATATTATTTCATTTATAGAGGGTAATTACAACTATACTATTAATTTTTTATACCTTTAGTGCTAGTCACCAACCTGAGGCCTGCTAGAGGTGGGACCTAGAGGTCATTATCTCTCTCTCCACATTGCGACATCTTTGGTGGGAAGTGTCTGTGACACTCTTCCCATTTGGTTTCAAATTTATTCCCTTTTATAATTTATTATAACAAATAAAAACTCTCCTTAGGAGAGGAAAAATTATTATCTTTTAACTCCTACCGTTTATATAAGATACAAAATCCCCTTTACATGATATATAAAATAAAATAAAAAGGAAATGGAAAACTCCCTATAGTGTTCAGTAGTATCCCCCTTGGATATTTAATTACCTTTAATTTTCATTTCCCTCAATGATAATTGTAGATGAAACTCCTCCTAAGGTTAATATCTAATAGAGTTCTTAAAACTACTAAAATAAAGAAAATATTTATATTTAAATGACACATAAATAGTATAATTTCTTTCATCATCTGATACTATAAAAATAATAAATTCATTTATCAAAAAAGATTAAAAACATAATAGTATATAGTTTATATAATAGTACAAAATTATTAATCATAAAATAAATATCTTGTAGCTTCTGATGAATTTATTTTCTAGTTGTATATTCTGACTGATTAAGTTCTTCTTTTGAGACACAACTTAACCAAACATTGTTATAGGAAAAAAATATTTCCTCCTATAAAAATGCATTATGACATGTAAAGAAAAACTTAGCAACATATTTATCATTTGAATGAAAATATATCTCCCATTATCATTTAATATTTTCATGGATTAAGTAAGTTCTAATAAATATCTGAATAAAACATTCTAAACGAGGTTGAAAAATAAAAATATATTCCTTTTCCTATAAAGTTAGTTAAATAATCAAGTTAAAAAGAATAAATTTAATAAATTATTTTAAAAAAAAATAATACATACACTATATAATATAGGATGATGTTATCAAATTTAAAAAATCCAGTCCTTTAAAACCAAATAAATTGATTTCATAAGTATCATAAATACAAATTGTGATCTTTCATAACGATAAAAAATTTAAGTATAGAAGACTATGTGAATAAAAATTTCATTTTCTAGAATTTATAATGAATCAAAAATTTAGAATTCAAATTATTGATGCTATCCATAAGATAAATTTTTAGAATATAAACATGAAATTTTTAGAATTAGGAATAATATGAAAAGATAAGGCAAGCTAAAAGTTAATAAATTGTTTTATAAGATAATAATCTAAAGGGAATGAACCTTTAAAAATTTATCTTCTGTCAATGTGGCTTGATCTTTTTTCAAAAAACATGGTTTGGGATTTAATTCAAAAAAGAACACCTATCTTCTATTTAGTCTAATGGTAGAAATTTTTTTATCTATATGAAAGTTAGTCAAAAAAAGAAAACCCCATGACAAAGGAGTTAATATTTTAAGAAACAATTTCCAAAAATAATGAAAAAAATTAAGCATAACCTATAAAATATGATAAACTTAAATGAAATTTACAAGGTAACTGGTATTAAAATTTCAACTGTCAGTACACAATGACTTCATTTGGTAAGAAATTACATCTGTGGAAGCCTGAACTGCTTCAGTCCAAAATTATTAGAAAAGGTTACCTTTGAAACCCAAATCTTCATAGCCCTTTGATGTCTGATAACAACAAGAATATTTTAAATATAAGCTCTATGTTATCCAAAGGATTAATTTTTTTAAAGAACACTAATTATTACAATGTTTGTGTCTTTGATATTTTGTATAGAATAAAGCTTGGCCCAACACAAAGTAGTTATACAGAAAATGACAGCTTTTTATAGATTTATGTTTGAGTCTGTAAGTGGTCTTATTAAGTTTGAGCTATCTATAAATTGTCTCAAAATACGTTATTCTTGTAGTAAATATAGTTTAAAACTTCTTCAAAATTTCAACTTCAAAATT
The DNA here is from genome assembly GCA_963277665.1 of Viscum album. Lineage (NCBI taxonomy): Eukaryota > Viridiplantae > Streptophyta > Magnoliopsida > Santalales > Viscaceae > Viscum > Viscum album. The sequence goes on from OY728130.1 coordinate 181,423,346, forward strand.
TAGTTTTATATTTTCATTTCTATTTTATAAAGATATCACTGATACTGTTTTATTATTCAATTCAATATTTAAATTTGAAATTAATATTTTAAATTCACTCAATGCTTCGATAGTTATATTTTTTCCTTATTCACCTCAGATATTTTAATGTATAAATTGTTTAACTTAAAGTAAAGATTAGAAACTCCATTCTTTATGTCAGAAAAAATATAAAGAGAGCTTAGAAGAATTATTCTTTTACTTAACCAACATTAAAGACAACTTGGATATTTTCTAATTGTCTTTATAAACTTCTATAAGATACCATATTTTTCCAGGTTTGACTCTGAATTTTTTTGATCAAAATGGGTTTTTTTGAATTTAATACATGTCTATAATTAATTAACAACCTCAAAAATTTACACCCCCGTAACTGTATTTCACCACGTGTCAACATGTCACGAAATTAAATTTCACCATGTGTAATATTACACAACATGTAATCAGATTTTACCACATGTAATATTACACCACATGTAATCAGATTGCACCACATGTAATATTACACCATGTATAATTAGATTTCACCACATGTAATCTATGTTAATTTTTTAAAGGGTTTGGTCATATTTTTCTGTGAAATAGGGGAAATGAGTTACCTGATGTGAAATAGGAGTTCACGTCATGAAATTTTGACACCCAATTAATTAAAAATGCGTATCCAGCAACACATAACCCTCCAATTTTTTTAGCCTCTTTAAATCTTCCACGCACCATAGTATTCGACTTCAGATACTCCCCACACCATTTTCTTAGACCTAAATTGCTACACATACGTCCACCTTTGATCAAAGACCCTCTACGCACATCCCTCCTTACTGTAGGTCTTCTACCATTGATTTCCTGGAGCCCTCATTGATCTTGAAGTGATATCAAATTAGATATAGGATTTATAAGTCTGTATTTTTAATTTATTCATTCTAGTTATTAATATTCTTCTAGATCCATTGTTAACAGACTACTTGGTTCTTGATGAGAGGTGTCCAGAGGCCTATTTCTATTGAAAAAATAACAGTTTTTCATTGATTCCAATGCCTTCAAGGATTCAGATCTAAATCTTATTCTATGACATATTCTTGACTGATTATGGTAAATTTGGGGATATTAATTAGAGAGTGTTCATTATCACCGATCTTGAGGTAGGTGGTCTTAAAATCAAGTCCAATAGTCTAGAATACCATTATGTGTATGTAATTGTATAATTTCTATTTTATGTTAAGAAATTTCATCCTTGATTAAATTAATTTAATTTGGTAAATAAATTAATTAAAGGGAATTTGGAATTGGGATGTTTGGAGTTTAGATCAAGAATAATTAATTGTTAGATTAATTATGGAGTTATTGAGATTATTGACCTTGATTAATTAATTGCATCATTAATTAATGTGGATGATTTGGATTATGAAATTGTGATTTGAATAATTAATTATCAAATTAATTTTTAATATATTGACATTGTGAATGAAGAAATTAATTGTGGAATTAATTATGGTATTTTGAGTTTGTGAGTATTGATTAATTAATTGATGAAGTATTTAATTAGATATACATTCTTAATTAATTGATGATTTAATTAACATGATCATTCAAATGTTTGAGTTAAGTAATGGTAACATGGTCATTAAAATGTGTGAGTTAAGGAATGGTAACACGGTCATTAAAATGTATGAGTTAAGGAAAGGTAACATAGTCAATCAAATGTGTGAGTTAAGGAATGGTAACATGGTCATTAAATTGTGTGAGTTAAGGAATTGTAACATGGTCATTTAAATGTGTGATTTAATGAATTATAACACGATCATTAAAATTTGTGATTTAATGAATGGTAACATGATCTTTCAAATATGTGAGTTAAGGAATGGTAAGATGGTCATTCAAATGTATGAGTTATGGAATGTTTACTTGGTCATTTAAATGTATTATTTATGGAATGGTAACATGGTATTCAAATGTGTGAGTCAATGAATAGTAATATGAACATTAAATTATGTGGTTGAATTTTCCCCACCGTTGGATGTGGGGTGGTAAGGGTTTAGGTGGGGTGAGGGAAATGTCGCATTTTCAAGTCCTTGGGCCTACGATTTACAATAGTTTTATTATTTGTGTTGTGTTCTACAATAGTGGATGTAATCTACCTAGTAATTGTGTGTTGGAATAAATAATATTTATTAACATGATAAACTATTTATTTATTCATTATATTTAATTCCTTATAGAACTACATACACTATTTTTGACTAGATTTTTTTTAGAAACCTTTGGTGGTGGCCTACTGAGTTGTACTCACACCCTACTTGGGATTCCTGATTGGTACCTGAATAGATTTTTTTTAATTTTATAATAGGTTAAGGGAAAATTCCTTGGATTATATTTCTAGATGGGGATATATTTTGGTTTAGGGAATAATACATGGTTTAGAACCTTCTTGGGAGTCATTGGTGTCTATTTTTCAGTATTTCCTTTTCGAAACTTATATTGGCATTGAATGTTTCCCTTTAAATTGAGTATTGTATTTCCTATCTTGGTTATTCTTGTTACATTGGTATTATTATGAATATTTATGCTTCCACTATTTCTTGTTTACTTCTGTTGGTGTTTTACTCTGATAAAAGGGGGGTATAGTCGCTCCACGACTAACTTACCAGACCCTCGCTGCTAGTCAGTGGCCTATAACATCTGGGGAGGAGCACCTGAGGTCACGTGGCCCATCGGATTTGTGCATCATTACATGGAAGCTAGGTCAGGTCATCAAAAATTTAGTTTTAAGTTCTTTGTATCTTATGTATAACTTCTTATAAGACTCTTCAAATTCAAGAATATACTATTTATTAGATTTACCTCTCTTTTAACTATTAGAAGATGATATTTTACACCACTGTATTCATAATCATCTGATAAGCCTTCAAATTATTATATAAATAATATTAAGATAAATCCACTATACTACTTACTTTTCCTATAATGCATTTCTCATTCTTTGTAACTTTCACATTAGTAGAAGATCAAATATTTTTTGGGATGTCATCACTATCATCCATATATATTTTGTAAATTTAAAGGCTTTTATTTCTTTTCTATTTGAAGTATTACTCTAAGATTATTTATCTTTTCTTTTAAATCTTAGAAAACTTGGTTAAATGTGTTTGGGTTTCTTACATTCATAACAAATTGTTTTTTAATGTTCTTTCTTTTCGTCTCTATATTTCCTATTTTTTTGTCACTCTGGTAGTCACTTGGGAAGTTACTTCTTTTGACCTTTCTTCCCATATGAGAAAATTTATCTTGTATAACTTATATACAACCATTATTTTGATATTTTTTATAGGATCTTATAGAATTACTGAGATTTGAATTACCAGATTTAAAATTTAAATCTCCTGAAGTTTTAGAAAATGAAACCGAATTCCCCTTCTTATCTTTTCTAAAATCTCACTTTAAATTATTTTTATATGGCCATAAATTTCTAATAAAATAATCAATACTAATCTTAGTGATATGCTTAGTATTGTCTATAACTTTTTTCTTGTACTCCCATTCTTTAGGTAAAATGTTGATGACCTTATCCAAGCGTTCATAATTTGAAAATTATTTTCTTACAAGGGTATGAATAGTATTTATGATCATTATAAATCCCTGATTCATTTGATTTACCAATTATCCTTTTATAAAACCATACTCTTGATAATTATCATGTAACTTTTCTCTTTTGATTTCAATAACTTCAGATGTTCCAATGTGAAATAATTCTATATTTTTCAAAATACCACATTCTATTTGGATATAAGAAACTTGAATATAAATATTTCTTTGGATAAAAAATAATATTGTATTCCTAACATGAATTTTGTGCTAAAACTTAATCCCTTCATACCTAGTAAAATTAAAAACTTCTTTCTTCAGAATTTTGAAACATATTGGTAACATAAGACATTTTTCCACTCCAATATTGATAGTATATATCTCTATATAATCTATATTATAATAATAATGTCCACCATCAAATATCGGTGGTCTGTTTGTATTTAGATTTTCAATTAAACTAATATGCATCTTTTCTATATTTGAAATAAAAAGAAGATATTTTCTCTTATACATGTTAGTGAAAAGAAAATACTTTAAACATTAATAACAAAAATGGAATATAAAGAAAAAATAGGATAACTCATATATAGAGTTAAGCTAAGATATTAAGAGAATTTATTTGACACAAAGTGTTTTCCCAAGTGGTGTGGTGATATGGAAATACAAGTGGGTGTGAATTATAGTATAAAACATGACTAAAATGTTTTATCCCACTCTAAGTGTAATTTGATCGGAAAATATAATATTTTAATTAAATAATAATATATCATAGTTCTTTAAATGAATATAGTGGAATATAAATGTATCAGTTGTTAAAAAAATATCTAAAAATATCAAAAATAGTGTAAATCAAAAATACAATTCAATGTAAAAATAATGCCTGAACTATTGAGTAACAACTCAAATACACCTAAAGTTTATTATTAGAAAAGTGTTTCCAATCCATAAGAAACCTTTATTTTTATCTAAAGTTTTATAAGGGTCTATAAAACCAATCCTAGGAATGACTATTCAAAAACTAGAACATCCATGACTATAAAACCATTGGATGATATCTATCTTTCTATCCACTAAAGCCCTCAATTACATTTATTAGACTCATTAATCTCAAACACCATATGATTTTTCGACTATAACACTATCAAAAGGGTTCTATATTACTATATCTAAAATGCCCTATCTTTCTGATCAAATAAACTATCTTTTATCTGGGGAAGCTTTTCGATCTCAATGATCAGAGAAATAGGGATTACAATACAGAAAGATAAGATTCTTATAAATAAAAACTCACAGGTGGTATCTATTAGCGCACTCAAAAAAAAGATAACAAGAGAGAAAAATAAGAAGGCATGATATTTTATATTGTATTAAATTTTATAAACATGTTAAATCTCTCTCGATCCTTGAAGCCTCATATAGAATTTATATACATTTTCTATAACAAACACAAATGGTTAGATTTTTATTTCTTCAGGTTCAGTAGTGACAACATCAAACCCCATACTATATCGAATAATGGATTTATATATACTTATATCATCCAAATTGTTTATCCTCTAAAAACTATTACAACACACTTGTATATTCCAGTATATGTATAGGTTATTTCAGTTCATTATAACGTAAAAAACATAAAAACCAATTATTACATAGAGAAACATAAACAATATACCTAATAGTTAATCAAATACATATTGATTGTATTGTGATTTTAAAAACAAATATGTAAAATTATCATTTGATAAAACAATATTCCCTTTCATGGAATAATATCATGCATCTCCTTGAATCTTGTTCTGATAAAATTTAGGATAAACTCATTCCCATTTTTACTGAGATTGACTCCTCAGTGTGGTTCTTACTTTGATCACATTTCTATCATGAAATGAATTTCCTATTAATGTACAATATTCATCAACTATGTTATATCTTCATGTATAATTTTCTAAAATGTTATTTTTCCTGCGGCTGAAAATATACAAGTGTCGCGGTGTGACCACAATGAGAATTACTATTTTATTCCACTCTCATAACACTATTTTAAATTGATTTTATATAGTAAATTTAAAAATATATAATAATTAGTTGAACTTATTATTTTATTCAATTAATAATTTTAAATACTTTTAAAAATGAAAATTTCACTTGTTTTGGATTTTTCATCATAACTGGTGGTGATTTGGATAGAACAATATAAACTTTAATTTAAATGGGCCTAACTACATGGGATCCCAAGCACACATGTGCATTGATTTTAATATTCCAAGAATTTTTCCCAACAAATTGGGAAAAAAATTGGTTTAAAAATCCCAGACCATTTGATTGATAACTCTTTAAAATAAATCAAATTCTCTTTCAACCATTTGGTTTCCCAAGTTAACTGATATTCATAGAATTTTGAAACTACTCAAATTCAAGTATACAATTAGACATTTTCCTGATATCTCACATTTTTAGAACTCCAATTTCCCTGAAATTTTATTGGTATATATTAAATAGTATATAAAATTGTTTACCATTCCGAACGAAGTGTTACTTTTGACAATCCACATTGTATTACTCTAATAAGTATATTACCAGTAAGGGGTTGATCCATAGAGAGATAAAGAGATTAATTTTTGTTTTTTATCTAGTTTTTTATTGATTTAGTGAGGTTTACATAAATTTATAGTCGATTATGTAGTGTTTTACTGAAAAGGTGATTGGATTTTAATTTAACAAATTACTTGAAAGATAAAGGAAAACACATGAATTTGGTTTTGATGAAAATTTGGAGAGAAATGCATCATGGATGTGGATTTTTAAAGGTTATTATTAAATAAAATTGATTATGAGGTTGTGTTATTCATGAGAATTCAAATATTTGGGATTATTAATGTTACAGAACCCCCTTTGTTTGGTGATTTTTGTTTAAATAATTAGAAACCAATTTATTTGGTCTGGAAATTGAATTCCCTTAATTTTATTAATTTTATCTCTTTTGAGATGATTAAAACAACCAATAGTCATGGATGTTTTAAGTATTAATTACATAAAGGATCCCTAGAAATCCCATTCTTGGTCCGATACAAGATTTATAGTGATATTTAGAAAGATTTAATAAGGAATTATGAGAATGAAGAATAAACAACATGATTACAACATCACAATTGATAAATTACAACTCATAATTGTCCACAACAACAACACATAGGGAATTTAGTTACTCATATAGTAGCTAGTAACTAAACAAAATGTAGTACCTAAATACATCCTCGTGAAAGCATTGGAGTGAAGGTTGTCAGGAAGGTATCACAAAAGCACCTTCTCTCTTATCTTGTCTCCATTTCTTTCTCTCTCCACTTCTCTTCATGTCCATTTCCAGAGCGCTCTCCCTTTGAATATCATAGAATGGGTGAAGGATGAATAACACTTGAACATGGAGCTAATTCTTACTATTTATTGGTTTTAGGAGTACATGTTGTGTACCAGGAAGTACACAGTGTGTACCAGGAAGTACACTATATGTACTACTGGTAAATGCATTTTGATAATCTTTTCTCTACCGGTAGGTGAGATAACACACCATATTTGACTTTGAACACGGTGTATCCTGGTAGGTGGAGGTAAAATTCATGTAGCGTTGCCCCACAAAGCATGTATTATTATTCATTGTCCACCAAACGCTTCTAGAATGTCCACACGGTGTGTATACGGGTCGTACCCAGCGTGTATTCTTCATCCAAAAATATGGGCGTGTAGTCTTTCTCTCAACCACAAACCACTTCTAGAAGGGAGTACATGACGTGTAGAATGATACACATAGTGTGTAATGGTTTCTGGCTACTTGGGAATGTACATGGCATGTGAAATCCATGTCAGGGTAATGGTATACGACATGTGTCCTAAAGTACACGCCATGTAGTTTGGATTTTTTTTATAAACTTCCACCAATTTTTCTCTTTGGAATAAAAATACCTAAAAGTCTTCATGATCACCAATAAAAAGATTTTTAACCACAAAATGATTGAAATTTTGTGAAAAACATGTTTTTATGTTCGTTAAAATAAATGGAAAAGTATACACAAATCGGGTACATCAAACTCCCCCACACATAGCCATTTGCTTTCCCTCAAGAAAGATATCTACATCAAACTATTAGAATCCATACATAAAAAGAGAAACATTAAATCAATTATAATTATAAATTATAAACTCATAACATGGGATTTCAAAGAGGCACAAAACATATTTCAATTTTCAAAGTACTCTAATCATGTCTCCTATATAATTCAATTAATTATTTTCATCCTCTTTCATTCACATTGTTCAACATTTCATAAATAAAAATGTCACTTGATGATTTAGCTTACCAAAAAGTACCAAACTCATCACTTAATACTATTTAATCATAGTTATGATCAATATTAAGTATATGCACACTATCCATAGGCTTGCAAGTGGTCTCATTCACCACTTCAGAAATCAAATCACAAAAATCACGAGGGATTTCAAGAAGGTTCAAATGTTTCTGAGGCTATGGGTTGGTAGGTATTGATAAAAATTAATCCCAGTGACTTGAAAAGGAGGCTGAATTCTTAAACAATTATTCATGATACTCAAGATAAATATTTAATGAAAATTCTCCCCCAATCAAGATCTCAAAGGTGGTAATATCAAAATGATTTTACCTTGACAATATAGGCCCATAAACCATCAATAATATGTAATAAAGAAGATGGTCCCTCTTTTACATATTTCATCATCATTCTTTTATGAACATCTTCAGGGACCACAAATAATAAAATAGATAGTAGGCTTTAGGACCCTTTTTCCCAAATGAACAAGTGACAAACTCCCCCACACTTTAGTTCATGGTTCCTCACTAAAATGTACCATGAAAAACCAAAGTCCCTATTTTAGCTTAAGTTAATAATCATGAAAAATTATAAAATAATGAGGGTAGGAAGGGAAAATAGGCTTGTAATGTGGCTTCCTATCAAGAAAGTTCATGGTTTATAAGGGTTTACGAAGATCATATGTAGGGTAGGTCTCAAGGTCAAGGGGCTGAAAAACAATCAAAGTCTTCAATCATTTTAATGTGATTCAAATATTGTTATGTTTTTAAGAGAAAAACTAGAAAAATCTGGTAGTTATGAGTATTACAAGAATCTCTCAAGAAAGTGGGTATAAGAAAGAACATGCCAAAAATGTTTAGAATACCTCTTATGAATGGGAAAATCAGGTCATGACATGAATACAGAATGACCGGTCTAATAATGTAAATGGGCAAGAATATAAATATAAAATTAAACTATATCACAAATTATTTTAACAATATGTCAAAAATTTAAAAAATCATATAACTTTTACATTTTACATTAATGTGTTTATTATTTTTAATAATAATTAATCAAAAAATTCCCACAATTTAAAATATGTAAACTATTAATGATGTATCCTAAATTAGTATAAGGAAAAGACTAGTGTAATTTGAGGCCCTACCCCACACTTAATACAATACATGGTCACCCAAGTGAAATACCAAGGAAGAGGAGGGAATATGGGGAAACAAGGAGTCCAAGGTGAGGGAAAGTATTTGAATAAGTAAACCCAAAAGAGAAAGGAAAAGAAGAAATATAGAAAAATACTCCTCCCAAGAATAGAGATTCCCAAATCACTCAAGTGTACTTGTCACTATCGATGGAAGGAAAAAGAAATACAATAGGCATATACAATAGCATAACCCAACCAGAGCACATAACAAATATATACAATAAAAATCAATGTTCTAAAAACCAGTCATAGGGTCGCCTTAGAAGATGCATCATTTGTAATAGGAGGATCTGAAAGTGAAGGTGAGACGACAACAGTGGAGGCTATAGACACATGATTCATGCTCATAAGAGGAGTCATAGCAGCCGGAGCCTCAAGAGTGGAACTCGGAGTGTGTGGCTGGGCAATGAAGCCCGGTCTGGCAGTAGGAGTGGTAGTAGCGGGGTCGGTGGTGGAGATGAGAAATGAATCTGTGGCTAGTGATATAAATGACGATGGAGCTACTGAATAAGGTCCTAGAGTGGAGTATGGAACAAGTTTTGGGGGTTGTAGAATGACATGATGCCGAAGAAGAATCCCAAACATCTGCTCAAGCTAGTCTAGACGATGATACAGACAAACCTGGTAGTGCTCTACCATGGCTAGGCGAAGGGTGAAGGAGAGATCGACCAGGGGTGTAGAGGAATGTGGGGTGGTAGAAGGAAAAGAAGAAGGAATAGAATAAGTATAAGGAAGTCTAGAAGAAGTGGGATAGGGTGGGGAGGGACATCCCTAGGTGGATGAGGTGGATCCTGAACAGCAACACTGGCGGGAGCAGGTGTGTCGTCCCTCACCCCTACAGGAGTAGGGGCATCCTGCACAAGCATAAAGTGCTCTCCCCAATGCTCGACCAACCTCATGCAGATAATCATGAGGAATTCCATTTGTTGAGGAGAACTCAAGTGATCTTGAGAGAGAGAAGACTCAAAAAATCCAAAATTGTGCCAAACGGGTGTCACAGAACCCGCTGTTCAGGTTGCCCCGACGAATGTGGATCATATAATGAAAGTAAAAAGAAACAAGATTGGGGAGGTCTGCGTACTCGTGCGAGACGATACATGTAATAATATCCATGTCCCATCCAGAAACAACACCCATATCCTCATGGAGAGGAAAAAAATGGCTCTAAAGCCCCGGTGAAATAATCAAAGAGGAGGGTCAATGATGAGCATGCCCTTTTGTGAGGTGGGGGTGTACCTGTGGTCTGGCCCGACACACTCCCACCACATCACAAAAAGATCTAAGTTATCAAAGGGTCAAAGTGAAGATAAGAGTTGGGGTGGAATGATGGGGATAGAAGCCACACCCTCAGCCAAAATTGGCCACAATAATTGAAAAAGTTCATCCCTCTAGCTATAAATGAACTGGGCAAGCTGTATATATGGGTTTCTTCTAGTATGTGGGCCCGTAGAACTCGAAGGTGGCCATGAAATCCAAATATAAATCATTTTAATTAGGAGCGTTGAACAAAAAAGTATCTAGAAGGTGAGTATGTAAAATAAGACCCTCAAGCTCTTCCTAGATTCCAAGGTGATGTGGCACCAAAATGTCGAGGAAGCGGCCGCTCAGCTAGATAGTGCGGCGGAAAAGTACTGTAATTGCTCCATCGTAGGATGGTCTATAGGAAAAACCAGGTAGGGATGTAGAGGCAAGTGGGCAGAAGCTAGTGCAGGTGGGGGAGGAATGGAGGGTGCTGGATCAGATGATCCTATTACTAAGGTGGAAGGTGGAGTAATGGATACCTGAGTGGGCTGAGAGGGATAGCCAAAAGGTGGTGGTGTTGTGTTAGTCAGGTCCACCAATGGCGTGGAGGGTAGGTTGGAGGGAGGGGAGTTGGAAGGAGTGGCAGCATTAGAGCGCTTTTCCTCAGTGGATGGGGCAGATTCCGCCGCTAGTAGACCAACAGTAGAAGGGGCCATAGGAATGACCAGATTCATAGATGTCGTAGATGGAGGCAACATCAAAAGAGGGGGAAGATCAGCTAATTTAGGGGGTTAGAAAATTGGAAAATCTAAAGCAGGCCACTCATAATTCCAAAGCCAAATCCGACGGCATGGAGGTCTCTCTCCCTCCGTAGTGGAAGCTGGCCGCTTACCACTATTGGGATCTCTATCATACATACCTGAAAGAAAAAAAAGAAAACAAAAGAAAAGAAAAAAATAAGAAAAAGAAAAATATGAAAATAGGAGAAATCTAAAAATATTGTAGTACACGACATGTAGATCCATGGTACATGATGTGTAGTAGGATCTGAGTATGAACCTGTGTACCCTAGATAGAAATTTCATGAGGGAATGTGTTGGGAAAAAACAAAGTGCATTGTGTGTACTAGGAATTACACGCTGCATAAACGAACATGGTATGAGGCTCGTGTAAAGAGCCAGACATGGCTCGACAAGGGTAGGGGAAAAAGGGTAATACACTCCGTGTGGATGAGTTACATGCCATGTAAGTGAACATGGTGTGTGAGGTATGTAGATCATCCACACGAGGTCTTCTTAAGTGTAACACCCCAAGATTTCATAGTACATTATCTCTTTAAAGTAATTTAATAGCTTGCGCTACACGTAACACCGAGTTCGAGCGCACCACAACTTACCAAACTAGCTGTTCAAAAAGCATTTATGAATAGTATTAACTTCATTTTAAATTTTATTTAATCAATATAATTTTAACATCCATATTATGTTTTTATTATACATAATATAAGAACAAATTCAATTTTTCAGATAAATAAAGTATTTTTCATAAAATGCAACTTTACCGCTTTTTAATGGAGAATGCTTTTTAAATAAAATATTTGACACTTTTATATATTCAATTTGGGAAAATAAACTTCGTCTTTAGAATCAGTACATAATAATTTATTTTGGATAACTTTTTTGTACTTTTCTAATATTTTTAATATTTTAATGAATAGTAAAAGATACTAAATTTAAATTAAAAACAACTTTTTAAATTGAAATAATTTATAGTGTTAAATTATAAATTTGAGTGGTTTTAAAGTATCATTAGTATATATTTTTATCATTTAATATAATTTAAGTCATTATAAGTAATTTCACATTTAAATTGGACATAAACACATGTCAATATTTTGATGGTTTTTCCTTTTTTTAAAAACCCGCCTTTTGATTTTGAAAATGAGAATTAATTTTAAATTAATTAATACATGTTATATGTTTTGAATTTGGTAAAATAGACATCATTTTTCTGACTTGTAATATCAAAATTAACTTAGGGTTAATTTTAGGTATTTTTCTGAAAAACATTCAATTTAAGATGAATAATGAAAAACAATGCATTATAGTTTATTACCGACTTTTATTTAAATAATTAAAATTTTTATTTAAATTTATTTTAAAGTCAAAATAGATAAATAATACCTATATTATTCCAATATAATTTATTGGAGTCATTTTATAATAAGATTAGATATATAAAATGTTATTGAATTTTTTAACGTCTTTTACCCACCTTCTAGGCACATTTGCAAATTTGCATAAAACATAATTTTACTGCTTCTGTGAATTGAATTTCAAAAATCTAAGATACACGGTTGTTATCATTATAAAAAATGTGGTTCAATAGGATGAAAATAATTTTTGGTGAATAGTACTTTTGTAATTTTATTTACCACGGTTATAATAAATATGGTAATTAAAGGTAAAAATGATATTGTAATTAACCTAACACATGATCTAATTCTATTGGATAAATTTATTTCGACCAAAATAAACATTAGGAATAAAATATTATCCTCTATGATCCACTTGGATTTGATTAGGACATTTATTATTATTTTATTTAAAGAAGAGTTTAAAGTATTAAATTCAAATTTTCATAACTAAATTTTTTTAATATAGGGTTATAAATAAGATAAATTAGACTATAAATATTCATTATATAGATAAAAATATTTCATACATAATGGTAATTTATTTATAATTTTAGACATTTAATAATTAAATTTATTTGCAACAAAATAATGATGTAGTAATTACCTTATTAATGAAAGATTAAAATAATTGATATTAAAAATATCCAAATAAATGTAAATTGATATTTTTAATGCATTAAACTAATTTTCTAGGTTAATATGACATGTTAGAGTTGATTAAATAAATTTTTAAAGTGATAAAGTATTTAAGACTTTAACAAAAACAAAATACTAAATAGTGTCAAAATTTTACATAACTGAGTTTTTAAAACAAATAAAATATTATTAAATAATATAATATTCCTAAAAATATAAGGTTAGGCCAAAGGAATTATATAATGATATATTTATCTTTAATGAACAACTTGGGTTTCTTTTTTTTTATAGTAAGTTTATTGACCATTTATTATAATAATAACAGAATACATGGTAAAAGTTAAACTATTTTACTAAGAGTTAAATCTAAAAGATAAGGTTAATATGGTGACTTAAACCTATCTAAAAACTTTTTGTTGAAAGGTTTTCTACCCTTCCCCACATTAAACTTGAAATAAATTCTTTTAAAGTCATTATAAACTTAATATGATTATATAATAAATTAATATTTCAATCTTTTCCTAATGTGACCCTCACCCCTCTTATAAAAGGGTACTTCCCCTTACCTCAAAATCACATCTCCAAAGCCATTTGGATTGGCCAAAACCTATATAAATATCATTCCAACTACCCTCAATTAAACCTAGAGGTCTTTCATTGATCATAAAGCCATCATAAGAATCCCTTTTGATCAAATCAAAAGGAAGCACCTGAAGAAGAGTTAATAATTTAATCACCTCTTTCAAAGTTCTATTCTTATTCAACTTCCTCTTTCTTTGTTGTTTACATACAAAAATAACAACTCAAGTACCTTATACATACTTTAATGTTATTATAAATATAGTACAACCATATTCATTATTATATCCATCCTATGAATGAAAAAATCACCATACGTGCATACGTATGGCTTACCATCTTCACGTTATTCTGTAGTTTTTCATTCAACACTTCATTATTTGGATGGGTATAATAATGAGTATAATTGATATTAATAATAAATATAACATGTTAATGATTATGTATATATTATATACCATCCAATTACATATGTTTTTTCATCAAAATAATGATATTGTCGCTTGTGCGTACATGCGGGATACCGTCTCCATGAATGTGATAAGATTCATTTACCCATCATAACCATTCAAGAACAATTTTCATTTTATTATTAATAATAATTTTTATGAACTTAATATAATTCTGGATATGAATAAAATACATAATATCCATAACAAACATGACTTATGTAACACAACAAATAAAGGAAAATGAATTAGCAAATACCCAAAACAATGATACTGCTGAAATATTATTAACAAAGAAATATTAAAAGATCATATATGATATAATATTTATGTATGTGGTTATTGTATAATTTAATAACAATTATTTAACTATTATAAATGAGGTTAATGTACCCTATATTAAGGAAGAATAAAAGGTATGGTTTAATTCCTCAATCTCATTATTATCCGAGATTTTTTATGTGTATGTTTTTATTGGGACATATATATTATCCTTGTCCATGTTTAATAAAAAGAGTTTTCAAAAGGCTTATTTTTAAGGGAATCTTTAACTAAAAAATAAATTTAAATTATTTAAATATTTATTCTTATAAATCATTCACATTAATTTCCATGTTTTCAAAATTGTTTTAAGGATTTTCCTATATAGACATGAATGTTTTAAAATGTTAATTCATTTCAAAAGTCTCAAAGTGGTATAGGATACTTTGATTCAAAAATGTATTTTAAATTTCATCCTTAATAAATTTTTTACTTTTAAATGATTTCATAAAAAAATGACATTTCTATCAAATAGTTTTACGGATCATTTTCAACTATGTCAACATCCTTTACTGGATATTATTATTGATTGAGGTTGTTTTGTTATAATATAATATTCCATATTGTATTGGATGAGTTATGCTATGTTTCACTATTGTAGTTCTATTTTTACACCTTTCATGTTTTATGGTTAAAGTATTGACATTTTGTATGTTGGTTTTAATATGAATGTTTATGTTATGTTTAAACATTTTCATATAAGAATTGCATTGGACTTAGTAAGTGACGGGTGGAGCTTACTATAGCTCCTCGATGCATCGGTAGGTCTCATGAGACAAATTAGTGTCTTGGCATAAGGCCTTTGAAATTTTTTTTGTTTATAGTCTTGGCACAATGCCTTGAATATGTGGTTATGATGTCCGACATTACGCATTCCCTCATTATGAAATTAGTTATTACATGTGATTATTTGACTTGTAGAATACCTGTGTGCATGTTTATAGGGAAATTTTAGATTTATTTTTTCCATATCATGTTAAAGATTATGTTTAAAAGGGATTTTGTTTTTATTATTCATCTTGCCTTAAAATTTTAAAACTCCTGCTAAATTATTTACCCTTATAGAGCATCTAAGCTCACCACTTTCTTATGTTTTGTTTTCCTAGGCTTCCAAGAAGCGTATTATGATTTATATGCTGGTTTAAGCTAGAATAATAATGGATTTATCAAAGTATTTTTTTATGTTGTGTGTGAATGCGTAATGTAACGTTCATGTATGTAATCTATTTTCCAAGACTGATAAACTAATCGGTCCTTTGGGACTTGATTCCTTGCAATCATGTCAATGTATTAAAATAATACACCAGCTATGAGCTTCTGAGGTCGGGGAGTTACAGTTGGTATCAGAGGAAGTTAAATACAAACCTTGGAAACTAGATTTAGTTAAACTCTGATTAGAGAACATTACCCTAAGATAGACTTCTAGGATTATTATAGAAGAACTTCCTATAATTTTGGTAATGTAGAGATTTTGTGAATTTTCCTAGAAATACATCCCTGTATGGATATGTGCAGGTAGAGGAGGCTCTCTAACAAATGTACCTAAGAGTGAAAACTCTGACAAGGAGTTTCAGGTTTGACCTGAGGTATCATGGTACATGACAACGAGCCTTGTTGCACTCTTGGTTATGACACCCCCGAGGGATCTTCTTAGGATAAATTTACATTTTATTTACAAACTATTATGAAGGATTTATGATTAAATAATTCCTTAATGAATAAATGTTTATGATTATGAAATATATGCATAAACTGTTCAATTTATGTTAGGTATTTTATAACTTTGTAATTATGCATTGTGATTCATAAACTAACCTAGTGTACGCCATTGTTTAGAAATGGTTCCCAGTAGAAGGGATGAGAACTCTACTAATACGCATGATCCAAATAGTAAGAAGGATAAAATCTTTCACGGTCTTAAGACATCATTTAGAAAGAAAATATTCTCCCATATATTCTCATCATATGAAGAAATAATATCATGTGTTAATATGATAAGTAAAGAATTATCTGAGTCCTATGACATTGAAGGGAAGCTAGAGAAGAAAAGAATGGTAGAGATAATGATGGATAAAGGGAAGAAGGGACTGTGGAAAGAATCACCATGGTAAATACTTGACGGGAATGAGAGTTTGTTATAAGTTTGGAGAAAAGGGCACCAAGTATGTGATTGAAAGGGTAAGAAAAACGCTTCAAATGTACAATGCTTCATCTTCAAGGAGTTGTGACACTACACGAATCAATGTCCCAATCATTAGAGTATACCCAAAATAATGCTATTGAATAATTATTAAGTTATGATACTACCACAGATGAAGAGGAATAATTAGTGATCTTATATTTTTCTCAATTAATTATGTTATTTGAGTGTTGTATCAATGATGTACTGGTTATATTAATTATGGAAATAAATAAGGATTGTAATGCAGTACTATTTCATTGAGGATTTGAGATTATATGTTACTACAAAAAGTGACTCAACAACAAGTTAAACTTTTTGGATAATACATGGCTGAAGGAAAGATAAACCTTAATATAGTCCTAATACTGAGGTATTTATTTTGGAATAAGAGATGTTTGATTTGGATAAATTATATTGGATATTCTTTACTACCTTGGAACTGATTAATGGTTTGTATATTCCATCATTATTGGAGTATTCAAATTTTTTGGATATAAGGAATATATCTATTATTATATATGGAATAAGGGAGAATGAATGTAATCAATAATGTTTTATGGTAATTCAGGGTGTTACCATACATGATTAAGGTACTCACATGTTATTATGTGGGAAAAAGAGATCTTCATTATGTTATGTTGACCTTCCTTATAAATTTTGGACAGTGAGTTTGGACATACGTATTTTGTATAAGTCTAAAGGTTGGAATGGATTAAGTTGGACATTGGATTATATTGTCTAAGGTTAAAAAATTTCTTAAGATTATTTTTGGATTGTTATAAAAAGGACAACTTGGAGGACGGGCGACAACCCATCACATCCGGCAAGGTCACGAGACTTGAACCTGTAATCGAAGGGTGATAAGGGTGCATCAGCTACCACTGGCCTACATAATGTCCTAGTTTGTATAATGTAGTTTTTTTAAATATTATGACAAATGAATTATAAATTCATCATTTTTTGAACTCTATAAGAATAGGATGAATAGAATATCATTGATTTCTATTATCTTTTGGAGTGAATGATGAGTTTGTGGTAGAAATTAGTTGAAGGATGAAACTCTACTTATCAAGTATATTTTTTTCTCTTATTATATGAATAAATAATTTCATAAACTTTAGAGATGATATTTTAATACAAAAAATGTGTTATCCTAATACCTTATGTTTTTTGAACCGATGATATTTTAAATTATCATAGACTGATGGATTTGATGCCCTCAATTTTACACTTCTTTGTGATTGATGACCACAATCACTCCCTAAAAATATTTACCCTTTTCCTCTAATTATGCATCTTTAATTTCCACAAATTTTATTCTATTCAAAACCCTAATTTTTTTGTGACCTTTTCATTTTACTTTCCCTCTTATTGAGACTAATTTTTTTTAACCTTATTTCCGATGTGGGTTTTCTAGAAAGGTATTTTCTATTTTCAACCTTTTATTTTAAAAGAACAATTTCAAATTGTGAAGAAAAAAATTTATTGAATGAGGGGAGAATGTAACACCCCAAGATTTCATAGTACATTATCTCTTTAAAGTAATTCAATAGCTTGCACTACACGCAACACCGAGTTCGAGCACACCACAACTTACCAAACTAGCCATTCAAAAAGTGGTTTTGAATAGTAATAACTAAATTTTGAATTTTATATACTCTATATAATTTTAAAATCCATATTATGTGTTTATTAGACATAATATAAGAATAAATTCAATTTTTCAGATAAAGGAAGTATTTTCCAAAAAATGCAATTTTACCGCCTTTTAATGGCGAATGATTTTAAAATCCAATAATTGATAATTTTATATATTCAATTTGACAAAATAATCTTCTTCTTTAGAATCAGGACAAAAAAATTAGTTTGGATAATTTTTTTGGTATTTTTCTAATAACTTTTATATTTTAATGAACAGTAAAAAATACTAAATTTTAATTAAAAACAATTTTTTTAATTGAAATAATTTATAGTGTTAAATTATAAATATGAGTGGTTTTAAAGTATAATTAGATTTTATTTTTATCTATTAATATAATGTAGGTCATTATAAGTAATTTCACATTTAAATTGGACATAAACACATGTCAATCTTATGATGGTTTGTACTTTTAAAAAAACCCACTTTTTGGATTTGACAATGAGAATTAATTTTAAATTAATTAATACAACTTTCTTTTTTTGAATTTTAACAAATAGAATTCATTTTTTGATTTTTAATATCAAAATTAACTTAGGGTGAAGTGAGGTATTTTTCTGAAAGCTTTCAATTTAAGATGAATAGTGAAAAACACTACATTATTGTTTAAAACTGACTTTTATTTAAATAACTATTATTTTTATTTAAATTTATTTTAAAGTAAAAATAGATACATAATACCTATATTAGTCCAATGTAATTTATCTGATTCATTTTTTAATAATATTAGATATATAAAATTTTATTGAACTTTTTAACGTCTTTTAGCTGCCTTCTAGGCACATTTGCAAATTTTCATAAAACATAATTTTACTGTTTCTATGAATTGAATTTAAAAAATCCAAGAGACATGGTTGACATCAGTAAGTAAAATGGGGTTCAATAGGATGAAAATAATTTTTTATGAATAGTAACTTTTGAATTTTATTTACCACGGTTAAAAGTAAATAAGGTAGTTAAAGGTAATAATGAAATTATAATTACCCTAACACATGTCCTAATTCTATTGGATAAGTGTATTTTGACCAAAATAAACTTTAGGAATAAAATATGATCCTCTTTGATCCACTTGAATTAGATTAGAAAATTTATTATTATTTTATTTAAAGAAGAGTTAAAAGTGATAAATTCAAATTTTCATAACTAAATATTTTTTAATACAGGGTTATAAATAAGATAAATTAGACTATAAATATTCATTATATATATAAGAATATTTCCTACATGATGGTACTTTATTTATGATTTTTATACATTAAATAATTATATTTATTTGTGACACAATGATGATGCAGTAATTACCTTATTAATGAAAGATTAAAATAATTGATATTATAAATATCCAAAAAATATAAATTGAGACTTTTGATAAATTCCACTAATTTTATAGGTTAATAGGACATGTTAGGGTTTATTAAACAATTTTTTTCAAAGTGATAATTTTTTTAGGACTTTAACAAAAACAAAATACTAAATAGTGTCAAAATTCAAATAAATGTGTTTTTATAACAAATACTATATTATTAAATGATATAATATTACTAAAAATCTAAGGTTTATCCAAAGGACTCATATAATTATATATATATATATATCATTAATTAACCACTTTGGGTTCTCTTGTCTTTTTATATTAAGTTTATTAACCATTTATTATAATAATACAAGAATACATGGTAAAAGTTAAACTATTTGACTAAGAGTAAAATCTAAAATATAATGTTAATATGATGACCTAAACCTGCCTAAAACCTATTGGTTGGGAGGATTTCAACCCAGCCCCACCTTAGCCTCGAAATAATTTTTTTGGAGCCATTATAAACCAAATATAATTTTATAACAAATTAATATTTAAATCTTTTTCTAAAGTGACCCTCACCTCTCTTATAAAGGGTACTTCCCCTTCTCTCAAAATTACACCTCCAAAGCCATTTGTATCAGCCAAAACATACTCCAATATCCTCCCAACTACCCAAAATTCAACCTAGAGGTCTTACATTGTTCAGAAAGCCATGTTATGGAGCCCTTTTGATCAGATCAAAAGGAATCACCCGAAGAAGAGGTAATAATTTCATCATCTCTTTCAAAGTTCTTTTCTTCGTCCACTTCCTCTTTCTTTGTTGTTTCCATAAAAAAATATTAACTCCATTACCTTTTATATAATGTGATGTTATTATAAATGTGGTACAACCATATTAATTATTCTATCCATCCTATGAATGAAAAAGTCACCAAACATGTGTACGTACGACTTACCGTCTCCATGTTGTGGTGTTGTTTGTTATTCAACACTTCCTTAATTGGATGGGTATAAAAAAAGTATAATTTATATTAATAATAAATATAACATGTTAATTATTCTGTATATATGATACATCATCCAATTATATATGGTTTTTCCATCAAAAGAATGATATTGTCGCTCGTGCATACGTACATATTACCCTCTCAACGAACACGATAAGATTAATTTCCCCATCATAACCATTCAAGAATAATTTTCATTTTATGAATAAAAATAATTTTTAAGAACATAATATCATTCTGGATATGAATCAAATACATCCTATCCATAAAAAACATGACTTATGTAACAAAACATATAAAGGAAAACGAATCAGTTAACACCCGAAAAAATGATACTACTGAAATATTATTAACAAAGAAATATTATAAGATAATACATGATATCATATTTATGTATATTATTATTGTATAATTTAATAAAAATGATTTAAATATTATACAGGAGGTTAACGTACCCTCGAATAAGGAAGAATACAAGGTAAGAGTTGTTTTCTCAATATCATTATTATCCGAGATTGTTTATGTGTAAGTTTTTACTGGGACATACATATCATCCATGTCCATGTTTCATAAAATAGTTTTCAAAAGGATTATTTTTAAGGGACTCTTTAAATAAAACATAAATTTTAATTATTTAAATATTTATTCCTCTAAATCATTCTCATCAATTTCCATGTTTTTAAAATGGTTTTAAGGATTTATCTATATGGACATGAATTTTTTAAAATGTTAATTCATTTCAAAAGTTTCAAAGTGGTATGGGACACTTTGATTCAAAAATGTCTTTTAAATGTCTTCCTTTATAAATTTTTGACGTTTAAATGGTTTCATAAAAAATGATATTTCTCTCAAAGAGTTTTACTAATCATTTTTAACTATGTCAACATCCTTTACTGAATATTATTCTTGGTTGTGGATGGTTTATTATAATAAAATCTTATATATTGTAATAAATGAGTTATGATATGTTTGACTGTGGATGTCCTATTTTTATAACTTTCATGGTTTGTAGTTAATTTATTGACATTTCGTATGCTAGTTTTAATACGAATGTTTATGTTATGTTTCAAAAATTTTATATGAGGAATGTATTGGACTTAGTAAGTGATGGGTGGAGCCCGTTATGGATCCTTGATGCATCGGTAGGTCTCATGAGAAATATCAGTGTATGGAACAAGACCTTGAATTTTTTTTTATTTTTATTCTTGGCACGAGGCCTTGACTATGTGGTTATGATATCTAACATTTTTCATTCCCTCATTATGAAATTAGTTATTCCATGTGATTATTCAAATAGTATAATATCTGTGTTCATGTTTATATGGTCATGTTAGATTTATTTTTTTAATATTATGTTCAATATTATGATTAAAAAGGCTTTTGTTTTTATTATAGATATTGCCTTAAAATTTTAAAGATTCTGCTAAATTATTTACGCTTACTGAGCATTTGAGATCACCCCTTTATGATGTTTTGTTTTCCCAAGATGTCAAGAAGTGTATTATGATTTATATGCAGGTTTAAGCTAGAAGAATAATGGAATTATCAAAGGATTTTTTTATGTTGTGTGTGATTGTGTAATGTAACGTTCATATATGTAATCTATTTTCCAAGACTGCTAAACTGATCGGTCCATCGGGACTTGATTGCTTATAATCATGAAAATGTATTAAAATAATGCACCGGCTCTGAGCTTCTAGGGTCGGGGTGTTACACTATGGGTTGGAGGAAACAACGTGTGCCAAACAGACACGCTATGTATTGGTACATGGGATAGGGACCAAGTCCTGAACATACCTGGTCTGGGCCAAAAGGCCAGGGAGGCACAATACATGGAATGTAATGAGCGCACACTACATGTATCGGCCAAGTTGGGATAACGTGCGGTGTGTGGCTGTGTACAAGAAGTACATAATGTGCATTCTTCATGCAAACTGTGTGCTGCGCGGGAATCCAAACGGTCGACTGATCCACAAATCGCCCTAAATGTTAAGAAAATAGGGAAATGAAGGGTGTAGAAGGGCATAATTAGACCAAGGATCACAATGCAGTAGAAATAAGAATCCATAACACATGAAATTGGTTGATTCAGATTGAGGAGGGTGAATGAAGTGTATGAGAAGAAACAGGGAGGAGATGGGGGTCACGCGACATGGGCTCAAGTCGGTTAGGGGAAGGCCTTTATAGCTGCGGTACACGACGTGTACCAGGACCTACATGCTGTGTATTACAATGTTTTTTAAACACACATAAATATAATTATTATAGTAAACTACATAATAATTAATATTAATAATTAATATATATATATATATAATTTATTAAAAAATAAATCTATACACATAATGTATCAGGACATACACGTCGTGTGTTGTAATATTGAAAAAAGAGAAGTACAACCTTTGGTCTGGTGCTTGGTGTGAGGTTCGAATTGGTGACCGATTGATCCATATGCAAGACCTTAACCACTGGAGAAAAGGTTATACTACTGCTCTTTTTTATGAATTATATATATCTAATGTATAGGGCCAATATTAAATGGGATGAATAAAAGCCATGACGTGTGCTTTTTAATTTGAATAAAAGGGATGAAGTAGGGAGATTAGCCAAGTTCGAACCTAGGTCTTTTGGATCCAGGGCCGAGACTCTACCAATATTTCAAATTCACCTGCATGTATGTTCGTATTTCAAAAACTATTTAAATCTTTGAAATCCTAGAACACACAACGTATATCAAAATGTTCACCGTGTGTTTTTATTAATATTAAAAATAATGGAAATGGGCCGGTTGTTAGGATTCGAACCCAAGTATTTTGGGAACCGGTATACGACATTGGAAAACTGGGGCATCCCCGTCATGCGTTTTCTTTTATTTAGAAAAACTTATATATTATTTTGAAAAATACACACACACACACCATGTAAGTAAACACGAGTATAAAAAAATGAACCCCGTGCTAAAGGTAGGTATGGAGGGATTCGAACCAGTGATGACTCAGAAAAACTCTAGTGAACGTACCATCGGCACAGACATTATACCTGTTTATTAAGTTAATTAATCTATATATTTATAATATTAGAAATATATCCTTAAAAGATCAGAACATGTCATGCGTATAGGTGGTACACGATGTGTAATCTCTGGGTTGCCTCCCAGGAAGTTCCTTTTTTTAGGTCATTGGCTCGACCTACCTACCTCCTGTTACCTGAAATGAATGGTGGATATGGTACCGACCATATTCTCCATGTGATGGTAAAGCTTTAGGAGTTTTCCATTCACCTAATAAGGTTATCAATCTTCACCAGCAATTTCCACCGCACCATGGTGGAAAACTTTGAGCACTTAGAATGGTCCCGACCATCAGGACTTCAACTTTCATGGAAAAAATCGAGGTCGGGAGTTAAAAACCAATACCTGATCACCAGTTTGGAAGGTTTTTCAGGAAATCGTCTGATCATGGATCGTTTGTTTCCTTTCTTTGTAAAGTCTTGAATTCTCATACTACTCCCTTAAGATATCATCAAGCTCCATCAGTTGGAACTTGCGCTTCTCTTATGTAGCCTTCAAATCAAAATTTAGGGTCTGGATGGAAAAGTAGTATTTATGCTTCAGATACTCTGGTAGGTGGCATGGATTCCTATAGATAAGGTAGAACAAAGACATCCACATAGGTGTCTTGAAGGTGGTCTAGTATGCCCATAAGGCATCAGCAAGATTTTTGGATCAATCCTTCCTTGTAGATACCATCATTTTTTCTAGGATCTGTTTTAGTTCATGATTTGAAAATTCAACCTCTTCCCTTGATTGGGGATGATAAGGTGTTCCCATGTGATGCTTGACCCCATACTTAAGTAACACATTCTTCATTAAGGCATTGCGAAAATGTGTTCCCCTGTTTTCAATCAACACTAGAGGAACATCAAATCTACTAAAGATGTTTTTCTTCCAAAATTCCACAACTACCTTTGCCATGTCATGTGCTGTAGTAGTGGCTTCCACCCACTTGGATACATAGTCCACACAGATGAGTATCTAAGAGTTCCCATATGATGGGTGAAATGGCCCCATGAATTCAATTCCACATACATTGAAGATTTCGACCTCTAGTATGGGGTGTTGAGACATCTCAGCTCGTTGTCCCATATTATGTGTCTGATGACATTGATAACACCTGATAACAAAGAAACAAGCATCCTGGTGCATGGTAAGCCAGAAAAATCTAGACTGCAGGGTCTTTACTATCAAACTGTCACGACCCGCCCTCGGGGTCCGTGCCGTGACTACCCCAAGCCCGCCTTCCATAGGCCAGGGGCAGGCGACTAGCACCTAGGCGTAAATCCCGGTAAAAAGGGAAGGCATTGCCTTTGTAAAGTAAACAAACACCATAGAGTAAGAAAGAGGAAAGTAAACACTAAGCAAAATTAGAGTACAACTGAAAGTGCGGAAAAGTAAATGGGCCAGTATACAAACCCAAACTGAAAGTAAAGTACAACTTGAAAGGGAAAACAACAACTGAAATGTAAAAGCCGCTACGCCGAGCTGTCCACTGGAAATCCCACCTGAAGGGTGGGTACAGATAGCTCCACTGCACCATGGGTCCCGCCGTCCGCTCCGAACACGTCCTGCCTAGTGGTCCACCTCCAAGTACCGTCTTGCTCTGCAAGCCTCAACTAAGATCAACGTTGTCCGTCGTCTGCAACCAACACAACGTAGTGCGGGCAAAGCCCGTGCAGGGGTGAGTATAAGCTACTCAGTAGGGACCCCGAGACCCCAGAAGGTCTCTCAAATCCACAAAGGATAAACCACGAAGAAAGGTACAATCACGAAGTAACAACCGACACTGCTTAGGTATATGCCCATACATATACCTAAGTCATCAATTTCAAATACGCTCCAACCTCCGAGCCCAAGTACAACTCAGTCCACACAAGAAAGTAAACGTATTCCACACAGGAAAGCAAAACGTAATCCACACAGGATAGCACAACACAATCCACACAGGAAAGCAATAGGATTCAGCTCACACAGGTATACTTCTTCAAAGGACGATAAAGATGATCTCTGACCCATCTAAGTCGTCGGACCCACGAAGGATCGATAGGTAACTAACCCCCGCAAAAGACCCACACAGGATCGGGCCCACATAGGACCTGTAGGCGCTGGTTTACACAGGACCGCTGAGCGCAAGGACCCACACAGGATCTGTAGGCGCCGGTTCACACAGGACCGCTGAGCGCAAAGACCCACACAGGATCGGGCCCACACAGGACCTGTAGCACTGATCCACGTAGGATCGCTGAGTGCTGTAGTCTTCGTCGTCGAATCCACACAGGATCTCTATACTGTCGTCGTCGCAGTCACAGTAGCAGTAGCAGTAGCAGTTGCAGTCACAGTAGCAGTCACAGTCGCAGCTAGCACTAGGGTTCCCGCACACAGCAAGCTCGTTCGGAGGGTCCGCTCCACGAGCCGAGAGGCTGATACATCAACTGTCACAAAGTCCAGAGTTGATGTATCCAAAAGTTCCGTATCGTCAACAGGAACTCAACGCAACAGACGGCGCGTCGATCGGACGCCCGGTCTGAGAGTTATTGGCATTTTCGTCCCCGGGGCCCGGTTGGTTTTTAAGGAAAAACCAACCTGACCGTACTCCACCTGCGTCCAAACCTCGGGCGGAGTATGCCAAAAGAACCGTCTCACTAAGAGGAACACAACAAAGCTGACGACACGCCAATCGGATGTCCGTAGCTCAAGATATGAGTGTTTCCGCTCCGAAGGCCCGGTTGGTTTCGTGAACGAACCAAACCGGCCAAACTCAAAGTGTTCCGAAACCTTGAGTGCGATATACCGAAACGACCGTCTCGATCCAAGGATCGCGTTTCTGCAGACGGTTCGTCAATCGGAGGTCCGTGGCTCAAGTTATGGCCAAAAGACCGAAACAGTCTCGAAAACGGGGGGTCCGGGTCCGGGCCGACCCGGCCCGACCCCCCTGGGTCGGCCCGAACCGTGTCGACCCGGTCCGCTGGACCCGATTCGGCCGTGTTCATGCGGTCCGGCCCCCTCACGTTAAACAACAACACAAAATTTAAATATTCAATATCCTCACGTTAGTCATGCTAGAACCACGAACAAGAATAAATAATTAAACAAAAATCAATAACCCCTACCTTGAAAATTGACGTCGCACGTCGGTTATCGCGGAGAAAGGCGTCGCGGCATCGGACGTAGATTTTGTGGACGTCGGGGTGCGTCCGAGGAGGAAACGACGTCTCTTCACTTGTCGCTAAGACGAAGAAGAGAGGTACGTTGTCGTTGGCGATGATCACCACAGTCGGCGACTTCTCCCTTGTCGAGGTGGAAGATGAAGACGGAAGAATCCGGGACGCCGAGTCTCGAAGGTCGTGGGGTCGATGTTCTTTGTTGGAGAAGAACCGTTCTTCACGTTCTTCGTCGAAGACGAAGAAGATCTTCAAGTCTCTCAACAATTCTCCCAATCCTCTCAAGTAACAAAGAAACTAACCCAAAAATAAATTAATCTCACACTTAATTTATTGACACAACCCAACCTTTGAAATTCAAGAGTTTGAATTTCAAAAACTCAAATTTAAACTCACTTATTAATTATACATGAGTTGTATAATTAATTAAATGTTAAGTTGTCAAGCCTTTAAGAGGGAGAGAGGGGAGTTAGGGAATTTGAAAAGGTGGGGCTCGGGTTGGCCCCTCCTCACCTTAATCCTCTCTTAGGTGGTTAAACCACCCAACTTCCAACAAAAGATCATAACCACTATAAAGATATAAAATAAATATTATATAACAAATTTATTTTACTCTTCATTTCATCCAGAAAAATCACCTCCTAGGCAAACGCAACTTCGGAAAAGGTCTCCTTAAGCGAAAATCGGCGCTGCGAGTTCATCGGTGCCCTCGGATTTCAATTCCGAGCACCAGATCAAAAGTTAGGAAAACCCGCTCGTTCGTTCACTGAACGTACCCGAGCCAAACTTCGGAAATTGATTCCGGGCACACCGGGCCTCGGAATCAGGTGCCGTCAGAAACCGCGCTCTTGTAAAATTCCAAAGAAAATTAAGAAAAAATTTCCCTTGAATTTTACGGGTCTTTACATTACTCCCACCTCAGGGCTTTACGTCCCCGTAAAGATACATCAAAAACTAGGGAAACAAATGAGGGTACTGAGCATGAATTTGAGCCTCCCGCTCCCATGTGCTCTCCTGGAGGTTCCCGTGCTGCCATATGATGCGCACAAGAGGAATCGATCGCCCACGCAGGACCCGCTCCTGTAGATCCTCTATCTCCACCGAGACCTCCGTAAAAGTCGCCCCATCGTCAACATCAAGCTCCCCATGGTCAATGATGTGCGTCGGGTCGTGCACGTATCTCCTCAGCTGAGATACGTGGAAGACGTCGTGCACCCGGTGCAACTGAGGTGGCAGAGCCAGGCGATAAGCCACCTCACCAACCCTGCTGAGGACCTAGAAGGGTCCAATGAAGCGCGGAGATAACTTGCCGCCTCGGCCAAATCTCCGAATACCACGTCGAGGTGAGACCCGCAAGAAGACGTGGTCACCATCCTCGAACTCTAGTGGCCTCCGCCTCCTGTCAGCATATGACTTCTGCAGGCTCTGAGCTGTCCTCATCCGCTCCTGGATGACCTGGACCTTCTCTGTCGTGGCCTGGACCATCTCCGGTCCCACAAGTGCTGACTCCCCAGGGTCTGTCCAGCACAAAGGAGATCTACAAGGTCGGCCGTACAACGCCTCGTACGATGCCATTCCGATGGTGGAGTGGTAGCTGTTGTTGTATGCAAACTCCACCAAGGGTAGGTGGTCCTCCCAGCTACGACCAAAGCCGAAGACACATGCGCGGAGCATGTCCTCGAGAGTCTGAATGGTCCTCTCCGTCTGACCATCCGTCTGTGGGTGAATGGCTGTGCTCAGACGTAGCTGCATCCCGAACACCTCCTGTAACCCCTTCCAAAGCAGGGAAGTAAAGCGAGCATCTCGATCGGAGACGATAGATGATGGCACACCGTGGAGCCTCACAATCTTCTGAACGTAGAGACGTCCCAAGCTCTCCACTGAGCCCTGCTCTCTAATGGGTAAGAAGTGTGCCGACTTGGTGAGTCGGTCAACAATCACCCAGATGGAGTCGTGACCTCTGGAAGTGCGTGTAAGTCCAGTCACGAAGTCCATAGATATGCCGTCCCACTTCCACTTCGGAACCTCCAAGGGCCGTACCAAGCCTGCTGGTACCTGATGCTCTGCCTTCACCTGCTGGCAGGTGAGGCATCAAGAAACGAACTCTGCTACTACCTTCTTCATGCCCGGCCACCAATGCTATCGTCTGAGGTCCTGGTACATCTTCGCCACTCCAGGATGTACCGCCAAAGAAGAATTGTGAAACTCTCTCAGCACTTCCTCTCGCAAAGCGACTGGTATCATGGTACGTCCTCTAAAAAGGATGCCGTGCTCTGCTTCAAGGGAGAAACCATCAAGTGTCTGTCCCGAGGATATCTGTGTACACCGTGTCTCACAGTCATTGTCCTCACACTGTGCCTCTCTGACCTGCTGTAGTAGAGGAGGGGTGACTGTGAGAGACTGGAGGAAGGATTCTCCATCACTATCCACGAAGGATATCTGCAAAGAGGCTAGCTGAAAAGATTTATCCTTTGTCGAAAAGTGAAATCCGATCTCATCCCCTGGATGAACCACGTTCCTTGCCTAATACAGTCAATCCCGTCATGATTAGTTAATTCATGGCATGGATGATGTCGTAAGGCCTCGACGCTCCTACCAAGAGATCCAACCGTTACTCTCGCCTCATAGGGTTGAGTCACACTGTCGGCATCAGTGTGTGGTCACTGGGTTTCCTCCAGTAGAAATCTCGCAAGTGAGGGTCAAGTCAACAGTTTTTAACCGACACCTCTTAGTAAAAACAAACAAAAGACAAGATAACAAAAGTCACCAAGGCAAGTGTCTTTTATTACTTCAACTTAACGTACAAGGACACAAAGAAACACAAACTACGAAGCTAGAGGCATTATGGGCAAAGGCCTCTATGCCTGGAGCTAGTCCCGCACTAGTCCACCCGCTTCTGGAGCTCCATGATCGTAAGCTTCAGCTGCCTGAAGTTGTGCTCTCCCCTGAGGTCGGGGTGGACCTCCTGGTGGTGGTGGTGGCAGAGACTCAAAGCGTCACCCACCACCTGCTTCTCGGCCAGCTCCTCTTCCTCGTCCGCCTCCTCCCTGCGGACCTCCATGGTCGACCCTCTGCCTCTGCCTCGGTGGTCCCTCAATCGACTGCTGCTCCTCGGCACGGAGGGTCGGGCAGTCACGAGCCATGTGGCCCTGCTTGCCGCACGAGTAGCACTGTCTGCCTCTCGAAAGACTGGCTCCTCGCTGTGTGCCCTGCACTACTGAGCCAGTGCCCTGAGGTCGTCTGCCCGAAGGTCTGGTCTGTCTGGACCCCTGATTCATCCGTCGACTGCCTTCTGCAGATGACTCTGCCACGTGCCGCCCTGCGGTGGGTCGCTGCGCTGGTGTAGACTCAGCAAGGAAGCTCTCGATCAGAAGGGCCCGCTCCAGTACTCCTGTCTGAGTTGGTATGCTGAGGGAGATCAGCGATGCCATGATCTCGTGTCTCAAACCCTGCTCGAAGGTCTGGGCCCGAAAGAATGGGTCTCGTACCATGTCGGTCGAGTAGCACGAGAGATAAGTAAATCTCGCCGAGTACTGAGCGACCGTCATGCTGCCCTGCCGCAGCTGAAGAAGCTCCTGGATACGCACCGCACGAAGGGTGGCTGGGACGAACTCTGAGCGGAAGAGGCTCTCAAAGTCCGTCCATAGTAGAGATACCTCATCGTGCACCTGAAGCATCAAGCTCCACCATCGTCCTGCTGCTGCATGTAGTAGGCTCGCAGCGAGGATCACCATGAGGTCTGCTGGTGTCCTCACTAGCCTAAACACACGTACCACTGCCTCCAGCCAGTCCTCGGCTGCCTGGGGATCCGTCTCCCCGCGAAACCTGGGCGGTCGCTGGCGCTGAAACTCATGCAGTGCGCTGAGGCGACGTGCATCGTCAGCGGCTGGTGCTGGAAGCATCGGGGGCTCGGCGGGTAGAGCTACCGCCGGTGCCACTGCTGACAAAGGGCCCTGCACCGAGGCCTCATCGCTCGGTGGGCTGTCGTCACGCTCGACTCTCGGAACCCTAGCTGGCTGCCGTCGTGGGGCCATCCTGAAAAGGAAACAGGTGCGCCACAGTCAGAACAGTATACCTGATGAGTTGATATAAGTAATCACAAAGAAAACTTTGAAACACACACGCAATCAATGTTTTCGTGCATTAAGTCGGAAATTAGAAGTCAGGGTCCTGGTGTACGGATACGTCGGCCGCCGCACCAACCCTGGACTCCCTGGACTGATAACCACACTCAATACGCTAAACATTATTTCTTCACATAGAAAAGATCAGAGTTCGCGGTAGAACCGAACTTCTTTGATAACAATTTGTCACGACCCGCCCTCAGGATCTGTGTCGTGACTACCCCAAGCCCGCCTTCCATAGGCCAGGGGCTGGCGACTAACACCAAGGCGTAAATCCCGGTAAAAAGGGAAGGCATTGCCTTTGTAAAGTAAACAAACACCACAGAGTAAGCAAGCGGAAAGTAAACACTAAGAAAAAGCAGAGTACAACTGAAAGTGCGGAAAAGTAAATGGGCCAGTATACAAACCCAAACTGAAAGTAAAGTACAACTCGAAAGGGAAAACAACAACTGAAAAGTAAAAGCCGCTACGCCGAGCTGTCCACTGGAAATCCCACCTGAAGGGTGGGTACAGATAGCTCCACTGCACCACGGGTCCCGCCGTCCGCTCCGAACACGTCCCGCCTAGTGGTCCACCTCCAGGTACCGTCCTGCTCTGCAAGCCTCAGCTAAGATCAACGTTGTCCGTCGTCTGCAACCAACACAACGTAGTGCGGGCAAAGCCCGTGCAGGGGTGAGTATAAGCTACTCAGTAGTGACCCCAAGACCCCTGAAGGTCTCTCAAATCCACAAAGGATAAACCACGAAGAAATGTACAATCACGAAGTAACAACTGACACTGCTTAGGTATATGCCCATACATATACCTAAGTCATCAATTTCAAATACGCTCCAACCTCCGAGCCCAAGTACAACTCAGTCCACACAGGAAAGTAAACGTATTCCACACAAGAAAGCAAAACATAATCCACACAGGATAGCACAACACAATCCACACAGGAAAGCAACAGGATTCAGCTCACACAGGTATACTTCTTCAAAGGACGATAAAGATGATCTCTGATCCATCTAAGTCGTCGGACCCACGAAGGATTGATAGGTAACTAACCCCCGCAAAAGACCCACACAGGATCGGGCCCACATAGGACCTGTAGGCGCTGGTTCACACAGGACCGTTGAGCGCAAGGACCCACACAGGATCAGACCCACACAGGATCTTTAGGCGCTGGTTCACACAGGACCGCTGAGTGCAAAGACCCACACAGGATCGGGCCCACACAGGACCTGTAGCATTGATCCACGTAGGATCGCTGAGTGCTGTAGTCTTCATCGTCGAATCCAAACAGGATCTCTGTACTGTCGTCATCGCAGTCACAGTAGCAGTAGCAGTAGCAGTTGCAGTCACAGTAGCAGTCACAATCGCAGCCAGCACTAGGGTTCCCGCACACAACAAACTCGTTCGGAGGGTCCACTCCACGAGCCAAGAGGCTGATTCATCAACTGTCACAAAGTCCAGAGTTGATTTATCCCAAAAGTTCCGTATCGTCTACAGGAACTCAACGCAACAGACGGCGCGTCGATCGGACGCCCGGTCTGAGAGGTATTGGCATTTTCGTCCCCGAGGTCCAGTTGGTTTTTAAGGCAAAACCAACCCGACCGTACTCCACCTGCGTCCAAACCTCGGGCGGAGTATTCCAAAAGAACCGTCTCACTAAGAGGAACACAACAAAGCTGACGGCACATCAATCGGACGTCTGTAGCTCAAGATATGAGCGTTTCCGCTCCGAAGGCCCGGTTGGTTTCGTGAACGAACCAAACCGGCCGAACTCAAAGTGTTCTGAAACCTTGAGTGCGATATACCGAAACGACCGTCTCGATCCAAGGATCGCGTTTCTGTAGACGGTTCGTCAATCGGAGGTCCGTGGCTCAAGTTATGGCCAAAAGACCGAAACAGTCTCGAAAACGGGGTCCGGGTCCGGGCCGACCCGGCCCGACCCCCACCCAGGGTCAGCCCGAACCGGGTCGACCCGGTCCGCTGGACCCGGCCCGGCCGGTGACGGCGCGGCGGCACGGCCAGGGTGCCGCGCATGCGCCGCACGCGGGGGGTGAAACCCCCCCCCCCCGCTTTTTCGGATCTCGGCCGGCTTTTGCCGGCCATTTTTAATAAACACACGGGACCCGCGGGTCCCGCCTTCTAACCGAACCGGCGGCCGCCACAGCCAGCCGCCTTCCCCCTCTCCGCCGCGGCCATAGCCGCGACTCATCTGAACTCCGGCGGCCGGCGAGGCCAGCCGCCCCTGGCTGCTCCGCCGCGGCCGTAGGGCCGCGGCCCTTCTTGATCTCCGGTGCCGGCGGCTCGGCTGCCGCCAGTCTTCCCGTCTCGCCGCGGCCCGGTACCGGCCGCGGTGTTTGTCGTCCGGCACGGTGCGACGGCACCGCGCCCCTCCACCGTGCCTTCGATTCCACTTGACACGGCGCGACGGCGTCGCGTTCTTGATGATTCTTCCACGACGCGGCGCGACAGCGCCGTGCAATATAATCGAACGATTATCCGCGTGGTGCGACGGCACCACGCCACCTTGTTTCCACCCACAAGATAAATCAACAAGAACGATGGAGGGGGTTCGGCCGTGTTCATGTGGTCCGGCCCCCTCACGTTAAACAATAACACAAAATTTAAATATTCAATATCCTCACGTTAGTCATGCTAGAACCACGAACAAGAATAAATAATTAAACAAAAATCAACAACCCCTACCTTGAAAATTGACGTCGCACGTCGGTTATCGCGGAGAAAGGCGTCGCGGCGTCGGACGTAGATTCCATGGACGTCGGGGTGCGTCCGAGGAGGAAACGACGTCTCTTCACTTGTCGCTAAGACGAAGAAGAGAGGTACGTTGTCGTTGGCGATGATCACCACGGTCGGCGACTTCTCCCTTATCGAGGTGGAAGATGAAGACGGAAGAATCCGGGACGCCGAGTCTCGAAGGTCGTGGGGTCGATGTTCTTTGTCGGAGAAGAACCATTCTTCACGTTCTTCGTCGAAGACGAAGAAGATCTTCAAGTCTCTCAACGATTCTCCCAATCCTCTCAAGTAACAAAGAAACTAACCCAAAAATAAATTAAGCTCACACTTAATTTATTGACTCAACCCAACCTTTGAAATTCAAGAGTTTGAATTTCAAAAACTCAAATTTAAACTCACTTATTAATTATACATGAGTTGTATAATTAATTAAATGTTAAGTTGTCAAGCCTTTAAGAGGGAGAGAGGGGAGTTAGGGAATTTGAAAAGGTGGCTCTCGGGTGGGCCCCTCCTCACCTTAATCCTCTCTTAGGTGGTTAAACCACCCAACTTCCAACAAAAGATTATAACCACTATAAAGATATAAAATAAATATTGTATAACAAATTTATTTTACTCTTCATTTCATCCAGAAAAATCACCTCCTAGGAAAACGCAACTTCGGAAAAGGTCTCCTTAAGCGAAAATCGGCGATGCGAGTTCATCGGTGCCCTCAGATTTCAATTTCGAGCACCGGATCAAAAGTTATGAAAACCCGCTCGTTCGTTCACTGAACGTACTCGAGCCAAACTTCGGAAATTGATTCCGGGCACACCGGGCCTCGGAATCAGGTGCCGTCAGAAATCGCGCTCTTGTAAAATTCCAAACAAAATTAAGAAAAAATTTCCCTTGAATTTTACGGGTCTTTACACAAACGGTCTGGGCCATGATGGCCTCCAACTAGTGAGGAGTAACAGAACTCCAAAATTCCTTGAACTTCATTCTCTGGGATGTAATGGAGAATCACCCCATCACCACATTATCGAAATAAGAGAGGGTATTCCTAAAAGTACCTCTTTAAATTAGATAGAAACCACTTATTCTTCTGGTAAGTGAGATCAGGGTGAATTGGTCCTATAACAAAATAATTTTCAATATCTACATTCCAAGGGAAATGTGTTCCTTATATTGATAAAAGTTCCCATTAGGGAAGTCATCCCTAATGTCTCTATCATCCACCTTCTCCAAATGAGTCTGTTCTAGGCATGAGAGGTGTTCATCAATAACATTCTCACTGCCCTTTTTTTCATGGATATCCAAGTTGAAATCTTGGAGGATAAGCACCCAATGGTTGTAAGGTTGGATATTGTGGTTTCTCACTTTTCCCTCAAAAGTGTTTCTGATAATAAAAAAGTTAATTTTCAGTCATTCAGACAGTTTTACAACATCAAATAAGAATGAAACCTATCAAATTAAAACACTAGTGCAAGCATTTCATTCTTCGTGGTAGTGTAGTTTACCTGTGCTTCATTTAGAGTTCTACTGAAAAAGTAAATTTGATGGAAGATATGATCCATACATTTCCCCAATACTGTGCCCACTGCATAGTTGTTAGCATCACACATGACTTCAAATTGTGCCTCCCAATTTGGAGAAATCATCACCAAAGCTTCCACCAGTTGTTGCTTTTGATGCTGAAAATTTGTGGCACATGTCTCATCAAACATAAATATGGCATCCTTAGAGAGGATATTGGTGAGTGGATGGGAAATCTATGAAAAGTCATAGAAAAACTATCTATAGAAACTGGCATGACCCATAAAACTTCAGATGGATCTGACAGAAGTGGGGATGGGTAGATTTGAAATTACTTCGATCTTTGTAGGATCAATTTATATCCCTTTCATAGAGATTCGGTGACCCAAGATGATACCACTCTACACCATTAAATGGAAATTTTCCTAGTGTAAAACTAGGTTAGTATACACACACCTTTCCAAAATTGGCTCCATATTTTTCAGACAAGTGTTGAAGGATTTTCTATAGATGAAAAAAAAACATCCATAAAGAGCTCCAAGATTTGTTTGTAGGGGCATGTGAAGGTGATATTTTCTTGATCTTTAGGGGAAATAGAGATTTGGTTATATTCAGAATAACCATCGAGGAAGCAGTAAAACTGGTGACCCACCCATCGTTTCAACATCTGATCCATGTAGGGAAAAGGGAAGTGATCTTTCTTTGTTGAATCATTCATCTTCCAGTATTCTACACAGACTCTACAACCCGTGACTGTTAGTGTAGGGATGAGTTCATTTTTATTATTGGAGACCAGAGTGATACTGTAACGACCCAATATTTTTCAATGGAAATTCCCTTCTTATATTTATGACATAAAATAACATGAAAACACAACAAAATCAACTACTAAGTGATAAGTGACCTTTAAACATAAGTTTTTTCACTTCTGTGTTTGGAATTTTAAAAATCCGACATACACGGTTGTGCTCAAGATGATTTTTGGAGCCTAATGAAACAAAAAAAAAATAGTGAATAGTAACGTACCCTTAATAATAGTAACATACCATTATGAATAGTAATATGACCCTTAAGAATAGTAAATCATCCAATATAAGAGTAACCTTACCCATGAATAATTAAATAAAATTTAGAAGTCTTAGAATGTGACAATTTGACCTTAGTAAATGTTTTGGAATTTTGTAAGTCATAAATAATTAATTATAACTAATTAATTAA
Source organism: Viscum album (assembly GCA_963277665.1). Classification (NCBI taxonomy): domain Eukaryota; kingdom Viridiplantae; phylum Streptophyta; class Magnoliopsida; order Santalales; family Viscaceae; genus Viscum; species Viscum album. The sequence goes on from OY728130.1 coordinate 181,459,932, forward strand.
TTTAAAGGAAAATGTATTTTCTTAAAATGTATTCATTATTTATCAAATCAATGTCTTATAGTTTTTAGAAAATTTTCGACCCTACGTAATTTTTGAAATTACTATAAAATCAGTTTTAATCTTAAAAACTGTTCTTTTTAAGTAAATTATGATTTTAATTAAATATTATATTGATAATATTTAGATAATTAATTTTTAAAAATGGAATTAATTTTTTGATTCTACACGCCGAAAAATGTTTGGGGTAAATTTTTTGGATTTTTCTGAGATAATTGAATTTTTTATGAATAGTAGAATCCGATAATTTACAATAAATGCTAAATAATGGATTAATTGAGTCGTCAATGATGCTCTGCTGATGTAATATCACTTGGTTCGTGATCACATGATACAGTTACTATTCTTGGTCATTCAAGACTCACTATTCCTTGTCTTAGGGGAAATTAATAAACTAATGAATTTTATATTAAGGAAACCCCTCTCCCCACCACTATAAAAGCCACCCTTTACACCCTCATTTCCTCACATCTCTCAAGCTAAAATAATTCTCTAAAATCTGACCAAACACCTTCAGTATCCCCTCCCCCACGTCCTAGAGCTACTGGTCTCATCAAAGTAACAAGCTTAGGCCCTTAAGGAGGTTCTCAAGAGGAGTATTCTAGAGGTAATTTCCCTCCCTCTTCTCCTTTAATTTCCTTTCAAGTGCAAGTTCATTTCTTGATATCTCCCCACCTATCTTCATCAAATTGAATTTTAACTCCATATTATACATATACTGTTATTTTATGATTATAATGGGATATTATATCATCCAAACCTCTTTCCCTCTTCCTTTTATTTTCTTAAAGAGAACGTTGTTCATGAGGTGTTAATTTATCACCTTCAAGAACGACATGCTTTCTTCTTCCATTTCTAACTTCAGATCTGGTCATGAAACCATTTTTATCATTGAACCAGAATATTTTATAGGTATTATGTTTTATTTAATGTTTGGGAAATAACCTATGGCCATATTACTAAGTGATAAGTTAAAACAAGTTCATTGTGATCCCAAAACCGCCCAAATTGACCAAATAACAATCATTTAATTATTATCTAATTATTCATCCACATGGATATAATATAATTCATTATAAGATCATTAAAAATTCTTTAATATCATTAATGACATTTAATATCCTTTCTGGATGTTTTGTCATGTTCTACCAAAACTTCAATATATGAATACAAGTGAACCACCCAAGAAAAACCATAAAAATGAACATCCCCGAACAATGTTTTTAAAATATGTAAGTCATCCAAAGGAACATAAAATGACATAATGAAACCAGAATGAACCATATTATTTTATAAAAGGTTTTTTAATTTCTAAATAATAAATATAATGTCATTATATAGGAAATTAAAGAGAAGGAAGCATTCAGATACAAGGTAAGGGGAAATTCTCGAACCCAACTTTCATCCTTCGGGTTATCCCTCTTTCACTCATTTTTGATATGGTTACTCCTTAAAAATATTTTGTTCATATTTTTATATCCTTTTATGGGATATAAATGTTAGTCACTGGTATATATGACAAACCAAATTTTTTTCAAAAGAACTCTTCTTTTAAGAACTCACCTTTTACTTCTCATTCAAAGTTGATGGTTCTGGTATCAAGTATGTTATTCCCCCTTTGTTTTGGGAACCCGATGTTTGCGATTGTGTTATTATGAGATGAAACCCATTATTTTCCATGGTTTAGTTAATTTAATTATTTATATATGTTCTATTTGGCATGCATGTTAATGATAATTTTATGATGTGACGGGTGTGCCCGGAATTATATAGCGCAATATGAATGTTTCAATGTGACGGGTGCGCCCGAAATTATACAGCACTCCAATGAATCGGGTAAAGTGATGAATCTCATTAGTAAATGTGAAATTATGTGTGAAAAAAGATTCTATCTTGGTTCACAAGTATGTTTGGTGGTCAACCACAAAGACATGATGTTTCATTTTTATGCATTGCCACATTTCAAGTCTTTTATTTATGCTCCTCTCATGTTCATGATCTTTTGCCTATGTTATGATTATACTCACCCCATGATATATTGTTCTTATCTATCCTCTTACTGGGATTATAGCTCACCCATTTTGTTGTATATCCTCAGGTGGATACATGTACTAATGAGAGGACAAGTGCCAATAAGAAGCTAGGGAAGAAGAAATTAAATAAATGTTTATGCTAGATGTTGTATTTTTTATGTGTGGTCCTAGTTTGACCAAGAAACTAAACCTTTGGATCCTCTATGTGTAATAATATTATGTTTTTTATCTTTGAAATTATGTAATAGTAATGTAAGAAAAGGATCAGTTCACTATAGTTGGTATCAAAGGCAAGGTTTAGTTAATTTGGGAATTAGGATTAGTGAACCCTAGAGAAAACCTCTAGTATGAGATTAAGTACAAATATGCACACAAAAGTATTTACCTAGGGATCCCATATGTTATGT